>OW799234.1:58322967-59522967 GCA_941918925.1 Phyto melanocephala | reverse complement strand
AAATGGCGAAGCACTAATGTCGGTAAGGTTACAAGAATACTATGGGGTGACCCAAATCTTGAGAAATCAAAGGAAATTCTAAGACTGAATAGACCAACACTTATGAGACTTACCAGTGTGATTACAGGTCATACGGAGTTGAGAACTCATCTAGCTCGCATGAAAATATCTGAAGAGACAACATGCAGAGCATGCGAGGAAGAGGATGAGACTTTGATACACTATCTCTGTCATTGTCCTGCGTTTGGGCATATTAGACGCGAGAATTTAACAGTGGATACTATGCCGAATTTGGAGTACCTGGGGAACTCAAACTGGAGATCCATAAGGAATTACATTGAGGGGACTGAGTTCTTGAACTAGTCCGATATTTATTTATGGGAAATTATGATTATGGTTTTAAATTGGGAATTCCGGTTCCCACATGGAGCGCACAACAAGCCAACTGGGCATACATAAGTGTATACCTGTTATGGGTTTGGGCTTTTAGTACCCCTCCTTTTCAACCTAACCTAACCTAACTTAAGTAGATTATCGCTTCGTCATAGAAATTTGTGTCAATCATCAAAATTGTGTACTGATTAGTCGATTAATTAGGTCATTTAATTATAATAATTTATTGAAAAACAACTTTAACTAACTTTAACATTAAAAACAATTCTAAGAATTTTTGACAAATTTTAAAATAATAATTTTTTTCCTATTTTTAAATTAAAATAACTTTTTCTTTTACAGGCGTTAAAGTTTAAGTACAAGCGCAACATACCCTTCCGATCTAAGGTGATGTAGGGTATAAAATTTTTTTTCTACTTAAAAATTCTTAAACATAAACGTTTAACGGAAATTTATTTGAATAACTTCAAATAACTATGTAAATGTGTGTGACATTCTTACATTTTTAATAAAATTCTATATCAAAAAAGTTCAACTATTTATTATACAATTTTAATTTAAATATTTTTATTACTTAATTTTTCGTTTAAAGGATAAAAAAAAAAACATTTATATGCTTGTATTTAGATTGTTTTGTTAATTGTTCAATTTTGATGTTGGCCTAAGGAGATGTTTAAACACACATGATATACGTACTTCATATTATTTACACTTTATTAAATGTAAAGTAAATAAATAAGTTGATAATCTGAAGATAATAATTTTTAACGGTTTTATGAACGCTAAGATGACTTTCCACAGTATGTTTTATATGGACATGGGAGCAGTAAGGAATCCAACATTTTAAGATTTAATTTCTAATAGTAATATGTGAATTCGCAGACATAGTACAACCGAAATCATTATAATTCGTTCTTCGGTTACAAATTTCAAAACAATTTAACTGTCAGAGTATTTTGGTTTTTATTTATAAATTATTTATATATTATTTTATTATTTTTGCAAGGGTTCCAAAGATCACAAAAAATGTTAATTACTTATACATTGTTTGGTTAATTGTTTAATGGTTAAATGCTTGTTTAGATATTTGTTTAAGCACGCATCACGTAGACACTTTCAACATTATTACTTTAGTAATGGTATTTGTAAAGAATAAGTTGTTAATCTGATGAGACAATACTTTATTGCAATTAAAATACAATTAGTTTATTGACATTATTATTAAGCGCTTGTCACAGTTTATGAATTAACAAACTTCAGTGCACTTTAAAATAAACAACTGAATTGAACTTAAAATATTCGCAGATGTTTTAAATTTGATTTTTTTAATGTCTTACAAACACACGCACACACACTAACAAACCTTAAAACGCAATTCTCCCACTGGTGGCTTAGCATAAGGTATTCCCATAAATGCTCTCATATGGCGACCCAAATGGGTCAACAAGTGACGACCCACCAAAACTCCACCATGTGGAAGTTTAACTTTTAATACGGCTGAAGTACGAGCTTCACATTTCTTAAAATCATTTTGTAAAATTAAACAGAGCGCTACGAAAATAATTATACATTTAAAACCGTTTAAATATCGGCACGCGTTCCGATTCTTACAAATATTTAACATCTTGTATGAACGTGTTGAAAACTCAGACTGAGGTTTGTAGTTGGATCTTGTCGTTGTTTATAACTACATACATAGTATGAACTTTTCAAAACAAAAATCTTGGCTAACACTGATTGTTTTAATCGTTTGATGTTGTTGTAAGCCATTGATTATTGGGATTTCGCATTGCTAATGCATATTTGTATGTCTTAGTGAGTTATTAAATTTTTTGAAATTGTTTTAAAATAAAAAAATTGCTTAAAATGTTTAAACTAGTTTTAGGAAGTTTATTTGTTATTTAAATGTTTTAAATACAAATCGAGCAAATACTTATTTTTTTACTTATTTAGTTAATTAAAATGAGTGGTTAGTATTGAAAAAAAAAAACAAAAACAACTTTGATTTAAGTTCATTACAAATTTTTAATTTTATAAAAAATTATATTTTTACATATTACCATGACATTCGAATTTATTTCGAATGATTTCAAATGCTTATTAAAAATATTTTTAATTAACAGAAATAAATTAGAAAGTTTTGAGCAATTGAGGTAGAATTAAACAAGTAATAATGCTATATTCGGCCGTTTCGAATCTGATAATACCCTTTACTTTTTTCTACATACATAGGTATAGTGATCGCATCGCAGCTAAGCCTAAATTTTAGATGTATTATTTCTGACACCATCTTTTATATTGAGTTTGTACATAGTTACTTGTATTCTACTAGCCAAGACCTTTCATTTAATACCCATATTGATGGGGTTGAGAAGAAAATTGTTATCCGCCTTTTCATTTAGGGCCCCATCTTGGGTCTTAAAATTTTTCATAGTTTACTGAATACTACTGGTCAAGCCTTTTCACTTGATACCAATATTATGGGATTGAAGAGGACAAACCAGTAATTACTATATTAGAACTATATATCGCCATTTTAGTCGGACGCCATTTTGAATATCCTTTTTCACAGTTAACTATATTCTACAGGTTAAACCCTCTCGTTTGATATCAATTTTGAGGATGTTATAGGGGATATATTTTTAATCACTACCCAGTAAAAAATACTATGACAAAAAAGTGATTTTGCAGGGGTTCTACTGTTGACGAATTGATTAAATTTAGGTGAAAACACTAATGATTTTAACATTAGCGACTCATTAGAGATCATGTGTGAACAAGAATAAATTATTGAAATTCAATTTATTCTTATAAGTGCATATACCTCATGCATATTTGATGAAAAGCTTCCGATGCTTCATGTGCTGATTTTGTTCGTTTTTATGAATTGTTTACGATATTTTGCATGATATTGCATTTATTTTGAAGTCCATCATTTATGCCAAATTATTTCGCATTTAGTGAGTCATTTAAAATAAATGATTTTGTACAAAGTCTTGAAAATGTAATTTACTTGGCACAACTTCTAATTTTTTTAACAAGTAGATTTGACTTATATTTAAATTTATTATACGCCAATCTGTAGTGGCGGCTATCATGAATTTTATACTTTTTTATAGTGTAATATATTTTACTAGTCAAGCCCTTTCTTTTGATAACCACCTCTCTCGTGATTGTCCAGAAGATAAAAAAATCGATTTTCGTTTGTAAATTTTAGGTAAAACTCTGAATCATATGTATACCAGTTCGAAATTTTTCGGGACTACGTCTTGCACTTTAGCATCTCACTGGTATCCAAAAAGTAATGATAAGGTTTTTTATTTTATTTTATTTTATTTTATTTTATTTTCAACAAAAGTAATACAAAAAGCCCCAAAGGTCAAAAAAACTATATTACAAAGAATATTCTTAAATATAAAACAATTTTTCTTATTTTAACAATTGGCTCCCCAGCCGAAAGAAAGAAACAAGTGTCCCATAAGTAGTAACCAATCAACAAAAATATCCAGACATTATACCAAAAAAATAGTATAAACGAGTATTAAAAAGAATATAAAAGGTAGGTATAGGCATACAAAATTAGACACTATTAATCAAAAGTCGAAAAATGCATTAACATTTTTAAACGAAATGCATTATTCGAGTGAGAAAAAATACGAAGATCTAGTAATAGAAAATTCCAACTTCTAGCTACTCTAACAATAAAAGAACGTTCAAAAAGGCTACACCTAACCCTAGGAATAATAATTTGAGGATTTCTTGTAGATGAAGAAAAGTTAAACTCAGAACGAAGTCTAAAGGGTACGCCACTTTTGATTACTCTATAGAAAAGCAATAAACAACGAACATTAACAAAATGTTTAAAGCAACAACCAAAAACTTTCCCCATATGCTCAGAAATGTACTCTCTTCTAGGGACTTTATAAACATAGCGAACAATAACGTTAAAGATACGTTTTAATTTAGAAAATATACAACCCAAAGTTCCAGATACAAATTCAAGACCATAAATTATATGTGGCATTAAGAGTGCATAAGCTAATCTATACCTTATTCGACCAGGCAAATATATATTATTAGAGTAAATTGTGCAGTACACTATATACCCTAGAGTAAATATGATTCACATGATCCTCAAAAGTTAGTTTATTATCAATAAATATCCTTAAACATCTCAGATTGTTCACAAAAGCAACCCTCTGATTATTAATAGAAATATTTAACACAAAAGAAGTATTTCCAGTTTTAAGAGGGTTAACAAACAAAGAATTAATGGATAACCATTGCGAAAAACGTTGAAGGCTCTCGTTAATATTAGATTCCAAAACATCAACATTATCCCTATAAGTACTAAACAAAAGAAATACATCATCAGAAAATAAAAAAGATCTAAACAAATTAGTGTCTAAATGCAGGAAGATCATTAATATACATAATAAAAAGAAGAGGAACAAACCCTTGCGGAACACCAGATAATAAAGAAAGTGTAGTCGAATATGGGTCAATTTAAAAAAAAACGTACGCATCGAGGTTTTTTTGCTTCTTTTTAAAGTTTTTTCAATTCGCCGGTAGGAGTGGCCAATTTATGTAGAAATTGATGAAGATTCCGGTGGTACTTTTAGGCCCTCTAAAAGATCAATATTTTTTGAATTTTTTTAGGTTTTCTATGATTTCTATCTTGAGCGTCACACACCAAATATGAATAAAAAATCGCTAAAAATGCAAAATGCAAGATTGACTTTTGCGAAAATCACCTTTTCGATTATAAACACAAAATCACGATTCACCTAGATTTTTAATTTTTTTTAAAAGTGACTAGTTATTTTAAAATTTTAAGATGAAAATATGTAAATTTTTGGTAAAGAAAAGACTTGAACTTAGAGGTTACTTGCAAAGTAATAGTCTTGTAACAATTTATTTAAAAAAAATTAATTATAAGCGTTTTAAAGAAAAAAAAACTAAGTGTGACGCTCAAGATATTTTGTGACGCTCAAGAGATTTTATTGCACGTAAACAAAAAAAAAAAAGCCAAATTTAAAGTTTAACGAAAAAAAGTTTATTCTTTTACAAAAAGTAAGTAAAAAAAACAAAAAATCTTCAAAAAACAAAAATTTTCATACAAAACTAAACATATACATATTCTTTGATGTCTTTAACATAAATAGAAAAAAGGAAGTAATTCTTGAACAAACTTAAACACATATATAAATATTTGACGCAAAACAATAACTTAACTTTATTTAATTTATAAATTTTCATCCGAATTCTTATTCTGAATCTGTATCATAATTAAGCATTTTAAGCTATGAAGTAATATACATATCAAAAGTGATGCTCATGAAATATTTGCCTATTCTGGTTTTTTTTCGTATGCAATTTATTTCTCAAACTCACAAATTATAAAAAAATGAGTTGAAACCATGTAAACAATGATTGTCAACTTCAATTTTTTACATTTAATATATTCACTGTTAAAAAAATTAGCGTGACGCTCATGAAATTTTATCGCGCCCTTACCATGGTGTTCACAAAAACTACGCAAATGCACACTTTTTTACAAAGATTTTTTTTCGCTTTTTCACTTTTGTAATAATTAAGGTTTGTACTTTCTTTACGTTATTTACTTTATTTAAATGCAAATTGAAAACTAGTAATATTACTTGAATTATAAAAAAGTGACGCTCAATGCCAATTGTGGGGACAACCTTTCTTTGAAACACCAAATTCGCACTAATTTAGTTTTGACTACTATAACAAATGAAAACACAAGAAAGAAACTCAATAATTCGGAAACTGTTATTAAATGTTGCATATTTACTTTTTTCTGGATTTTATTTAATTTTGTTTACTAAAAATTCTAATGGGGACACATGCTTCTGTATGGAAGGAGTCCGAGGGAGAAACAAAACACCATTCAGAATAAACAAAAAAACAAACATACAAATTTGAGAATTACGTTTTTTTGTTACATATTCCTCGCTGATCACTCTCAAATTTTTTATTTTTTTTGTTGTTGTTTTTTTTTACCTAAAATAGTAGTGTAAAGTGCGGGGACACAAAAATTGCGTTTTTTTTTAAATTGACCCATATACCCCATTAATATGAACAAATTGATTTCTCCTAGACAAGTATGAATAAATAAGCATACTGGCTGATTTAGAAAAATTAAAGAAGATATACTACTAAAAAATGATTTTTGCCTATAACCTCCGATTAGTAACCAAAATTTTGTACGAATAACCCTTGAGGCATCTAGACCTGAAAAATTTTGATTTTTATGATAAAAAATATGGGAAAAACTGAAGCAGGAAGTAATGATGTGATTGTGCTTGATTTCAATAACGATTCACTATCGGATATTTGCAAAAGATTAATACCACGTGCAGATCTTTTTATATATGGGGGCTTTTAAAAGTTGACTTTAATCAACAATCGAACAGGCGGATATTATTCTATCGACTACCCTTGTCATAAGCTTTCAGACAATATATACTTAATAGGGTCAGAAATAAATATTGCAGAAATTTCAAATGGAATGACAAGACTATGTATACCCTTGGCATTACAGGTAAAGGGTATAAAAACGGTACATATTTTAGCTATTTGTTTCAATAGATTTAAGTAAATTTACCTGCTTAGCTTGTTTAAAAAATAATTAAAATTAATTACCAGATTTAAGTTTAAAAGTATAAAAAACAATTGTCTTGTTTTGCCTATTCATTTCGTAAGGTAGTAAAAAATACTATAAAAGACATTCGCAAAAAAATAAATTATTCAAATATATATATACTAGAAAAGCCCGGCGCACGTTGCTACGCCCCTTAATAAATAAAAATGCATTCTAAACTTAAATTGAATATCAAGTGCAAAAAGCTAAAAATTATAACTTTTTTTAATGGGCGTGGCACTGCCTACTTTTCTAATCACGAAATTGTACAATCATAAGAGCTCCATATGTGTGTGCAAAGTTTCCGAAAAATCGGTGAAGTTCAAGTAGCTGAAAATAATAACTTTTTTCTTATGGGCGTGGCACTGCCCACTTAAATATGTGTGCAAAGTTTCAGAAAAATCGGTGCAGTGCAAGTACCTTAAAATTTTAAACTACTTTATGAGCGTGGCCCGCCCACTTTTCTAATCACGAAATTGTACAGTCATGACAGCTCAATATGTGTGCAAAGTTTCAGAAAAATCGGTCAAGTGCAAGTAGCCCCGCCCACTTTTTTCCACCCATATACACTCCCTAGAATGTGAACAACAACTTGCCCAAGTTTGAGTCCGATCGGTTTTACAGTTTTGAGGTCTATAGCTACCACACACACACACACAGAGTTTTACTTTTATATATATAGATAATAAATATAAACAAACAAGGGTGCTATATTCGCTGTGCTCGCTACGCTATAGTATAGAACTTATATATGAATATGTATAAAAGATTTTACCTTATATGGAAGTTGTGTATGTGCGTTTATTTCGGTTTTATGGGTTTTTTTTTTATATAAAGCGTGATTTTTTAAGAGCTATAGGAAAGTTTAAAAAAACACATAAAATTCAGAAAAACGCATGAAATCTTTATTTAAATCAATAGTACGGTCCACATAATTGAATGTTTGAAGATTACTTCATGCAAATGTTGACCGTGACTGCGCCTCAAATGGTTCATCCGCTTAGTGCAATTTTGGCATACTCTTTCCAACATTTCGGCCGGTATCTCATGAATAAATGCTTCAATGTTGTCTTCCAATGCGTCAATTGAAGCGGACATGTGTGTATAGACATGAGCTTTTACATAGCCTCACAAAAAATAGTCTAAAAGCGTTAAATCGCAAGATCTAGGCGGCCAATTGACCGGTCTCGAACGTTAAAAATAAAATGTTCACCGAACTCGCCTCTCAATAAGTCCATTGATAAGCATGCTGTGTGACATGTGGCACCGTCTTGTTGAAACCACATGTCATGCAAGTCAAGCTCTTGCATTTTGGGCAAAAAAAGTTGGATATCATCTCACGGTAGCACTAATCATTCACAGTTACGTTACGATTCGCATCATCTTTGAAGAAGTACGGTCCAATTATGCCACCAGCCCATAAACCGCACCAAACTGTGACTTTTTCTGGATGCATTGGTAGCTCTTGCAATCCTTCTGGCTGATCTTCACTCGAAAATCGACAATTCTTCTTATTAACGTACCCATTGAGCCAAAAATGAGCTTCGTCGCTGAACACAATTTTTCGATAAGAAGCGCGCGATGAACTTTCTTAACAGAGCATGCATTTTGATAATTAAATTCAATAATTTGCAAGCGTTGTTCGTTTGTAAGACGATTCATGGTTAAATTATAGACCAAACTGAAGATGTTTGACAGTAAAACAAAACACGAAACGTGCGTCAGCTGTTTAAACCAGTGTTGCCAAAAAGATAATAGCTAAAACATCACTCTTTAAAAAAAACTAAAGGAGACAGCGTACAGGGTAAACTTTAATACTCGTCGATGGAAATAACCAATTTAAGAAGAATATATTTTTTACCCAAAAAATATATCTGTGAAATTTAATTACTTTGCGTGCTGATTTTTATGTGCACATACTTAATCATGCATTACAATCCATAACCTTGTTTGCATTTACAAGAACAAACATTTTTGACAAATTAAAAATTTTTTAGATATTCTCTGTTACTCTTAGTTCAAGATCTATTGTTTTTTTTTTTAACAGACGGACGGAATTTATACCTTATGTGATTTTTAACGATTTTTTGCTGTGTTACAAACATAAATATCAAACGAATACACCATCAGCATTTTTTTGGTTTTATTTTAAAGCTAAAATTTAATTTAATTGCATAAGATAAAATCTTTTTAATTTTCTTTTTATTTAATTGTCGAACTATTTAATATCTTAAAGATTATATTATTTTTATTCTGGCTCAAGTTCATTTTTATACTAAATTTCTCATATATTTTCTTTTTTCATATACATATGAAGAAATCAAAAAAGAAAATATATGAGAAATTTAGTATAAAAATGAACTTGAGCCAGAATAAAAATAGTATAATCTATAAAATCTTTTTTTTAAATATTTTTTAGGTTATATCGTTTTTGTTCTTTTTAAACTCAAATTGGAATATGAATACATATTTTACAATGAAGATATGTAGAATCAATTTAACCTTGAATAAGATTCAGGACAAATGCAATATTGGCAACTTTTCTTCGGCTTTGTAATCAAAATCCCTGCGAAAGTGTTTTGCTTATTTTCACAAAACTTGGTTAAGGTGTAACAATGAATTATAAATGCTTTATTTGGCACGATTATATTTATTTAAATAGAAAACATAATGTACATACGAATACAAATGATGCATAAATGATGTATGTGTGCTTATTTAACAATTTCTTTGTACTATTGCCTATTAAAATTCAGTGGATGCGATTTAAAGTGAAAATACTTTTACCACAAAGCTATGGGTATAATATTGTTAGTACATATTAACATTCCATTTCTTGAGAACTATAGTATGTAATTGTTTGCAATTAGTTGCAACATTTTATAACAAGAACATGATTGTAATTGCATGTTATAAATAATTGAGTATTTCTCTTAAACGTTTTTAATAAACAACCAGCTTTATTAAGAGTTACCCTCTTCGTGTGGTGCCAAGAGTACAAAAATTAAGCTTTGTCATTCTGTTTGCAATTTCTACAATATTTTTGTGAGACCCTATAAAGTATATGTATTCTGAATTCTTACAGATAGAGTAATCGATTAAACTAAGTCCGTGTGCACGTGTGTATGTTGTAATCAACTTTTTTAAGGTCCTACGTATACATCACACACTTTTATAGTATCAAATTATCAGATACATATGGTTTCGAGAATTTTTCAATGAACAATTAGTTATGTGTACACATTACGAGCTGAAGTATGAGCAAAGGAATACGATTGACTTTATTTTTTACCTATCGGCTTCTAAGGAAATTTTTTACACGTTTGTTACGTTTATATAAGCAACATTTGCTAAAAATTTTGGTTAAATTAAAAAAAAAACGAATGTTCAGATTATCGATTTCCAAAATAAGTTTTTGTCGCAAGTGCACCATATAATTGGTCTTGAAACTGTTAAGGTTGAAAAGTAACAAAATTGCCACACAAATTACTGAGATACATATAATAAAAAAAAACTCAAATGATAAACAACAAATAGTCGATGATACTTACTTGTGGTACAAACTGTGTGAATGGTATGTTCAATTCGGAATAGGCGAATAAATAGATCTTTTTTTGTTTTTAAATATATCAAGTTTCTCAAGCTTTTAAATAATTTTTTGAAATATAAACACACCAAAGTGCAAGCCGTATAAATACTCAGAAATTTTTCCTCAGAAAAATCAAAAAATCGGTTTGAAATTTGAAAGGACCCAAATACAACTAATACAACAAATAATAAAATACTAATTACAAAAATACTGAAATTAACAAAGGAAAATCTATTTTATAGTTTTGGGGCAACCGAGAGTGGGTATAGGTATCAAATAAAAAGGCTTTTGTTTTCTTAACTTAATCAATAGGGGTGTCATGTGAAAGGGCTTGACTAGTAAAATACATTTATCTATGTACAAATTCAAAGTCAAAGATGGCGTCAGAAATAATAAATCAAAATGGTGTATAATGATAAGGGATAAGGTAAAGGGTATTCGCAGATTCGGCACGGACGAAGAACTCTTACTTATTTTTACCTCGAAATATATTTACAATTTTGGTGGTAAGAAAAAATAAAACGTAATAAAATTTTAGTTTCTTTACTAGATTGCAATAATATTTTGTGTAAATACGAGTGAGTACTTTTAGAACTTTAAAAACAACATAATTGAAATTCTCAGCTACTAAGTTTAATTGTATTTTAGAACGTTGTAGTCATGCTTATAATCGTATTAACGTTATATTACATCAGGGTAATATTCAAAATATTTTTTATATTAAATTTAATCTTAATGTAATAATGTTTTTAAGTTAAATTTTGTTTGTCTTTACTTTTTTTGGATAATATTTGCCACTTAAGTAATACAAGAATAAATTGCGGCTTAACTTGATTTGAAAATTGTTGATGGAAAACGTTGAAATAGTACAATTCTTTACCTCAATAAAAAGCTGAGAACTTTTTGACCTTGAATAAATAAAATTTGTTGATTTCTCATGAATCCTTCAAAATTTTATTAATCGCAATTAATTAAATATTTCAACATTGATAAGATCAAAATACTATACATACGTACATACATACATACATATGGATGTTTTTAACTATATTAAAAAAAATTAAATAACTAAATTATTGCAAATATAATAAAAAAACTTGTTCAGCATTTATTTATTTAATGACAGTAGAATGGAAGTTTTTTTATTGCAAATAAAATTCTGTTAATTTCTCTTATTAAATGCATTTTACAGCTGTTTTCTTTTTTATTATTTAAATTTTAGAATGTGTATTTAAGAATAAATTAATTATTTATAAATTTTACGTGTGTAAATATACATTATGTACATATGTACAGCAACAATGTGTTTACATTTATCAGTGATATGACATATTCCATATTCCGCTGTCATTATTCCGTTCGATGTTGTTTCAGCGAATTTAATTTTCAGACTTCGGGTAACCACGAAAGTTTCTGGGTGCCGTTGCCTTCTTAACATAAATAAAGAATTTTGTGGTGGCTGACGATTGTAGTGTAGTGGCGGCGATGCGGGATTAAGGTAACCATATATGTATGTCTCAGGCTGCTGTTGTCTTTTAAGAGAAGTAATTACTTGGTAAATTATTCGGCTTCTTTTAGACTGCACATTTGATTCTGTTGGTGATTAATTTTTAGCCTTGTAGCAAAAAATTGTAATAAGGAATAGATAGCTCGAGCTCTTTAGCAAGTTGTTAGCAAGTTGCTTACACGAACTAAGCATTAATGTAGTATGTAAGATTGCTATCTATAACACGATTGAGCTGCATAACATGATCACAGGGACTTTGGTTGAGAGTCACGCACCAAACCTAACGTTAAGACCACCTTCAGATATGGCGCTAGGTGAACTGATGTTAATCAAACCACAACTATGCCTTGGAAACGCACTATAGAAAATTAAATCTACATTTTTAATGACTAGTATAGAGGTTGTCACAACAAGAAGGGGGTTGAAACGGTGCAATATCTTCTCTAGAGTTTCCCAACTAGGGAGTTGATTTCTGCACGATTCATTAAATATAACTTACATTGATGTTAGCAGAAAAAACTAATTTCTTTTTGTAATGGGTTTGGTCATTTTAAATTTAAGAAGCTGAGAAAATTAAGTAAATGATCATCATGAATTATCTGGTACTCTTATATTTGTAATTAATGATTTTCTTATTGTTTTTAAGGATTTCCGAATGAAAAATCAAAACGTACGTACGTAAAATATTAGTAAATTATTAAAAACAGTATTAAATGTTACGACAAAATAAACGTAACTCATAAAAAACTCAATAATAAAGTGAAGTCGACGATTCTAAGAGCAAATAGAAAGGGACCTAACGGTAAAATTTATTTATTTTTATTTTTTCCCCTACTAAATTAACAAAATTTTACGTAACTACAAAAAATTAATTTTTTCCTTATGAACATTTAAAAAAAAATAGAATAATCATTTAATCTTTAAAATTGCTCTCCTCAACAAAACCTGTGTTTACCCTTAGGTCCCTTTCTCAATGCGCTGTCACATATGTATGTACGTATTTAATATGAGATGAATGGTGATACAAACAATTGTTATTGCATGACTACACGTTGTGAAGGGTATATGAGATTCGGCTCGGCCGAATATAGAGCTCTTACTTGTTTACATCTGTCTTGTCAAATATCCCACTGTTAAATATGTACATGTCGTATGTTACATTTGAAACATTTCTTTTGTAATACACATGTGTAAGTCATCTGACAAAATTTTTAATTAGAGATTGCTCTATATTGTTCTGACAAGCCACATGACATCTGCTGCAAAGCAGTCAGTGCAGATTGACTGTAAAATAACAATTTCGACAGAGATGTAGAATTACATATGAGTCACAAATTTGACAAGTCAGATGTAAAAAACATGCCGTGTATTATAGCCTTTACATGTATCAGTTACATATGTAAATATTAATTGCTATTTAAAATTATTTAAGTACTTTGTCTACTTTGTTAATTATTCGATGAATCTTAAATTTTTTAAATTCATGTATTTCTGTAACTGTTATTACTTTCGATTCAATCTTTTAACAGACGAGGTGTTGGTGGCCGGAGAACAATTCTGCTTTAATATGTTATTTAAGAAAAAAATTGTGTCAGTTACGTTATTTTCGCTATTAAGACTCAAAATATTTTTTAATTACTCTTTTTAAAATCATATGGTAGATATATTTTTATGAAATTTTTTTATGTAATTTTTACAATGGCCACTAAAATTTTATTGTATTAAAAATATTATTTAAAGAAGACGTTGTAAAGCCTAATTTTCGCAAAACATATTCTAGGTATTGACGTGTATGCTTGTTTTGACATTTTTTACAAGGTAAAATTTCAATAATTCATATATTTTTTATCGACACTAGATATCATTGTTTCGTTTTTTTTATTTTTTCCTTCAATTTTAATGTTCTAGCAGCTTAGAGATGTAGTTTATCATTGTAACGCACGGCATCATGCATATATAAGTTTTAAATTTTTCTGTTTATTTGTATCATAATTTATAAATTTGTATTAATTAGGTCTACCTGTCAATGTATAAGTATATTCAACAATGTGTTGGTAAATACAAAACATGAAAGTATTTCCATGTGTTAACACTCGTTCATGTAAAATTGACAAAATAATTAATAATTTTTGCATATTTGTGCTTGATTTTTTTAAAGTGTTTTAGTAGGATTAAAGGTTTCTAACTATCAACTAAACACATAGGTAACTGAAGGCCACTTTTAAATTACACCTGTATATAAGTACATAAACGTAAGAATTTTTCAAAAATCAACTCCATGTTATTAAATGTGCATTTGTGACGAAAAATTTGCAAAACTAACGTTTTTCTACATCATTTATGATGGCTAACACATAGTTAATGATGTCGTTTATATAAAGTCTTGTTTTTTTTTCGACATTTTATTGCTTTAATACAATTATAGCAAATAAATCTAGTTTTTTTCTGTTAGGTTTGTAAAATTTGTAAAAATTGTGTTTTTTTTTCGTATCTTTCTTGAAATGGATGGAATAGACAGACGGTGATTGTGCACTGATAATGACAAAGTGACTGACTAACAAATGTGAATACTGCATATGAAAAAGCTTAAAAAACATGTTTATTAGTAAAACAAATTAATTTGGTTGCAACATCATTAATAAATTTAGTACTTGTATTGGAGTATATTTGGTAATTTGATTTTGAATAGTAGTTTGGAGTGTTAAACTCTGTTAAGACAAATTTTAGTTGAAATGTTTGTTGGATTTTTGCCAGTTGTATTTGACTAAATAATTTTGTGTCTGTAAGCATTTCTATTATTTGGTTGTTGGCTTATGATTGGTATTGGCATTGAGAATTTATTTTATCTTTAATCTGACTATTTTTGATTTATTGTCTACAAACTAGAGTACCCAAAAAAAGCAGGAATCTAAGAAACCGGTTTAAGATTCAGCTAAGTAATCACATATTAGAGAAACCTTTTATTTGATTGTTTTTTGATTAAGGCAACTATAAAAAGGGTGTAAGAATGCACTTTTTCATTTTAAAATAAAAACACATATTTTGTGAAATAGTTATGATTTTGTTATTGGATTGTAAAGAAGACATGTTTCCATATTAGGTATGGAGTAAAATACAAAAATTATATAGATTACACCTTCAGTTAATCCTAGTAAAAGCTCGCGGTTAATTGTAGAATATTCTGGAAACTCTCTCGAACACTCTCGAAGTCATATAAAAAGGGACGGTCTGATTGCCATTAAAAGATAATGGAAATGACTCGCGAGCTCTTAACCCGACCAGAGCTGAACGTCAAATAAAGTTTAACTGGGAATTTATCAAAATTTAATTGAAATAGACTTTGCTTGCATACAAGCCGTAGTATAATCGATTAAGAAAATATGACCTCTTGTTTTGGATACCCTACTACAATCTAAGAGAGTGTTATTTAATTTAAATAAATTTGTTAGTTTTTATATTTTGATTTATGTATAATTTTTACATTCATTTAATACGAGTACTATCTACCTTAATTTTATTAAGTCACTCATACATAAGATGAGAAAAGTCCGTTATTTCAATTAATCAAAGTTTCTAGGCGCTATCCAGACTGCAAAGTTGTTGAGGGAAGAAAAGTGGCTAAATTAATTTTTTTGAACTACAAACTCAAAATATGATTTAGATCATATAACTTAAGTTAGTCTTTGAATATAAATTATAGTCTTTACGATTGCATATAAGTATGTTCATATGTGTATCTACATACATACACATGCATGCTTGTTTGTGTGTAGGAATGAAATGTGTTAGAGTAGAAAAAGTTTTTAATCTGCTTGAGTGGCAATTTTTCATACACTTTGTGTACACTTAAAGAAGTTTGTGTGCATAAATTTTAATTTTATAAAAATTAACTTAATTTCAGTGGGTAACTGGATGATGATACAGTGTGTTCCAATGGCAACTATTGTTAATTTTGATTTGATGTTGGTAAAGTTAATTAATACGAAATAAAAGAATGCCAATAAAATTAGTAAAAAGTAGATATTTCTTTCATTAAAAGTCATTAACAAAATTTGCCAACTATTTTTTCTATTAAATGTGTATTTGTTAAAGTAACAAATTTGAAGGCGGCATGGTAAGGTCATCGATGGGTCACCATTTTGGGTAAATTAGGCTATGGATATCAGATAGGACTGATATGACATGGAGAAATAGAAGGGCCAAGAGTAAGCTTGGAGCGTTCAACGGTACTTAAGGACCTAATAGATTATGTTTGAGTGCTACTATTAGAGTTATTGAGGGACATTGTCCAGCAAGGGCTAGGATCAGTAGATGGGATCGCGATATTCCGGACTACTGAAGGATAAGTAAGGATGAAGAGAGATTAAAAGTCAGATCATATTATCTGTCACTGTCCGAGACAACAGAACCATAGGTTTGGTAAGCGATTTCATGATAAATTGAGTAATGTCCCGGAGTGTAAACCAGAGAGTATCACTGGATTTATAATGGTTATCGCGTGGTTAGTAGGTAAATAATAAGGGCTTAAGCACTAAGCAAGTCTAATTTATATTTCTTATACCTTATTTCTTTCCTTAATTTACTATTTTTCTAAGTAATACATGTTTTTTTACATTTTTTATATTTACCAAAGGGAAACACGATGGATTACAAGGGTCTCGCAGTGCGGTTGTTGGAAGTGTTAATTAGCTTCTGATACCACTATTTCCTGCCTACCTACATATAATCGATCAAGCCTAACTATAAGACCGCTCCAAAAAAGTTTTCCATTTAAGTTCAAAACCATATAATTTAAATTTCATTCGTTAGTAATTAGATAACTTATGAACTATTCGCTACTTTTTTAAAATGTTTGTCATAACCCAACTTAGGTTTTTACGAAAAAAATATACCAAGTCAGCTATTTTTAATCGGAGAACGGTTTTTTATTTTTTTTTTTGATAAATCTTTGTTTAAATAATGTATGAAACTCGAGAATGTTATTACGGATATTTTTTAAATACAAAATCAACAGTTTTTGCCGCATATCCAGAGTATTGTAATATATGAAATCTTAAAAAATCTTGTTTAGTTATAAAAGATAAATTAATAATCCTACGTCATATATAGAAGTTTGTTTTCTTAAATATTTGCATTGAATTCTATTCCACCGATATAATAAATTTAAATGTTTATGTATTTAATTCTTTTAAATCACTCGAAAAATAACTAAACAAAATTTGCCACACAGACATATAACAATCAGAACAATCACATATAGGGGCTATCTTTCGTACCGATAACTACGCAGACGATGTCACGGGCACAGGCCTGTAACAAAATAAATTGTAATCATGTTTTTATTCCCTTCACACAAAAGTCAAAAAGGGTATACATATATCGGTTTTTCATTCCGTGTGAAATTTCTACAATTTTCATTTTCGACCCAATGAAGTATATATTTTTGAAAGCTTATAGATAGGGGAGTCGATTATCAGTCTGACCGTCTGTCAATCTGTCCGTGTGTATGTTGAAATAAACTTTTTTAAGCCCCCTGATAACACCTGGATCCGCGTGAGGTATTGAACTTTAAATAATAATAAAAAAAGAACCATGAGCGTGACACCTTTAATATACAGGAAACACATTTTACGACATATCCGTTCAGCCATAGAATAATTTATAGGTACCCTTGCTACTATTTGTAGATATGATATGCCTCTAGAGATATTCGTGAACAATTTTGCATAAAGCGGGCTCTAATCGGTAAAGTTATAGGCAAAAAAATTTTTTTTTAAATATATATTCCAAAAATTTACAAACGAAAATAAATTTTTTTCAGCTTTTAGACAACCGAGAGAGTCAATATAGGTATCATATGAAAGCACAATATAAGCAAAATTTAAATTTAAGTTGGCCGCCACTACAAAATGGCGAACAATAAATTTAAATATGGGTCAAACCTGGTATTTTAAAATGTAACTCCTTCAACCCCCACAATATTGGTATCAAATGAAAGAGCTTGACCAGTAGAATACAGTAAATTATTAAAAAATTTAAGATCCAATATGGCGTCTAAAACAAATTGGTGGATAAAATTTTTTTAACCCCATCAATATTGGTATCAAATTAAAGGGCTTGGCTAGTAGAATACTATTTACTACGTAAAAATTCAAAATCAAGGATGTCGTCGGAAATAATAAGGAAAAATGGAGTATAACATAAAATATAGGTTAAGCTAGGATTTGGGATTATACCTATGTACATGGTGGTAAAGGGTGTTATCAAATTCGGCACGGCCGAAAACAGCACTCTTACTTGTATTTCATTTGACTTCTTCCAACCAATAATCTATACGATCAGATCTGGAGAAACTCATTAAATAATTTTTTTAGGAACAAAAAAAAGAGTTTTTAATTCTGGCAAATATTAGACATTTTAATAAAAATTGTGCAACTCTTTACAAAAATTAGATAGAATTTTAATTAGAACTAAAAATGGTAGTAATCGGATAAGGGTAAGTGATGCCCCCAACAAATGAAATATTATTTATTTATAACAATAGTGGGAGATAATATTAGGTTAGGATGAAAAACCAAAACACATGACAATTTGGCATGTTGTGCTCTGTATATAGAAACAAAAATTCTCATAGTAAAACCATAATCCTATCTTCCAATGAATATCGACTAGGTTAAGAACCAATCTCCTCCAGTTTGAGTTCCTTAGGAATTCCAAGTTCCTTATAGCATCCACGTTAAACTTCTCTAATTTTTAAATCTATCTTCTTAGAAACATGATCTAAAAACTTTGTAAGCACCACCTAAGAAATCCGGGTTCTGTTAGTAAAAATATAAATTCTTTTTGGACAATTTAAGGATTGTTATGTTTTTAAAAGTTGTAGGAGATTTTACATATCTTTTTAACTAAGGGAAATTAGAAATTATTATTAAAAATTAATATATTTGAAATCTTACATCATTTTCGTAGCTTAAACTCGCGGAAAATCGCCCATAATGAAAATTTTAACTTTAAATTTGCTACGAACAAAACATTTTAGTATATATCTTATATGGTCATAAGTGAAACAGTGTCGATTAATTTATTGCTGCTTTGCATAAGTTATCACCAAGTTGTTCTTGTTTCGGTAATAAGATGTTGAGGTTTATTTAATTTTTTTTGTAAAGTGTCTTCGCTAACGCTAGCAATATTACCATTACAAAATTTATCAACTCCCATTACATTTTTCTCATTGTGCATACACACATCGTTACATACATAGTATGTGTGAAGGTGTCTTTTCTATTAGTAAAAAATTATTTTTTTGTTTTTAACGGTCATCATTTATATGGAAAAAAACTAAAATAAATTTAAGTTAAAACTTTCTTTTCACCATAAAACACCAAATAAATTCCACTTCTCTAATCGCAATGGTTTTTTTTTATTTAATTTAAAACGAAATAGGTATAAAATAATTGAAAACTGCTCAGCCTCTGAAATATTTCTTGCCACTGCTCCTTTTCAGCCGGATAAAAGAAATTTTCTATTTAACCCCTTTTTTATTTTAATTTAATTTTTAAAATATTTTGTTACTGTTTTTATTGTTTGTTGTTTTTTCGGTATTGTTGTTGTTTTCGTGAATCTTGTAAAAACATGATTTATTGATGTTAAAATATTTATTGTTTTTAGCGTTAAAATATGAAAATTGTTTTACCATATTTTTCCCAACATTTTGTTTTAATCATTTCATGCTAAAACACAAAACGTTAGTTCTAGAAAAAAATTTTTTGAAAACAATTTCTCTTGCAGTATTTATACAAGAAAAATGCCAAACAGTTTTTTTTTAATTTTTTTTCTCAGTTGCTGGGTTAGAATTCCCTTCTTAAAGTCAACCTTGTTTTTTTTTGAGTTTGTTATTTACAATTGTTGTTGGTATGGGTTCTCTATACGTTTCCTTTGGGTCAATTCCTCCGGTTTCATTTAATTAAAAAAACAAAAAAAGCGGAAGAAAACATTTTTGAATAAAGTTATTTATACAAACTCGCGGTATATGTTTATGTAAATATATATTGTTATATATATGTACATGCTAGTATATCCTTTTGTCCTGTTTTTTATGTCATATATCCCTTACCACCCTTAGTTTGAATATGATTTTATTGTTGTGTTTATTTAGGATCAGGTGAGTGAAGAGAAGTAAAAAAAAAAAATAATAAAAAAAAATTAAACGAAAGGGAAAGCAATGATCCCAGGCACTTGGAATTTGTTTAAATACGCGGTTTCAATTTCTATAGACTTTGTCAAACGACTCCAGCCACAAAAAAGGACGCCAGTTTTTCTTTTTTCCCTATAGAAATTTTACTACACTCACTTTATAAAAAATCCCAAGAATATACAATGTTTTAATGATAAAATTAGCCTTAAAGGGTTTTGTAAATAAATGTTGGTAAATTTGATTGATATCAAGGAAATATTTAGTAATTGCAGTTCACATGTGATTCTTTGGAAACAAGAGTCTTTGAACTGGAACTTTAATTTTTGGTGACATTAAGTTTTCAATTCGAGAATTCCGTTATACATTATGGTATTTATAATTGTTCCTTATAGAGAATAATTTTAAACAATTTAAACCGTTTTCGTAATCGCTTGCGCATTCCAAAAAACGTCATACATTGCTCGCGAAACAAACGATTGAATGTGTACTACATAGTTTTGATATTCAAATGCAAAAATTTGAGCTTCAAACTAAGCTTTTGTTAATCCACTTAAGTTGCTAGGTTACAAGAATTAACTTGAACGGTAAGTATAACTATACGATCTTAGTCTGCGACTTCCATTTGATGAATAAGCCAAATAAAACTTTGCTACTGATACAAAACAGTTTTGGTTTATTAACTTGTGAACACAATTTCTGTTGTATCGTTGTATTGTTAAACGTCAATTGATATTAAGCATCTGATAACAAAACAAAACATATAACAAGGCATATCCATAAGGTACTCGTATCCAATCAGCTGACTGTTTTTATACCCTTCACACAGTGAAAAAGGGTATATATAGGTTTGTCATTCCGTGTGAAATTTCTACAATTTTCATTTCCGACCCCATAAAGTATATATTTTCTGAAAGCTTATGAATAGGGGAGTCGATTAAGCCCTGTCAGTCTGTCCGTCTGACCGTCTGTCCGTGTGTATGTTGAAATCAACTTTTTGAAGCCCCCCGACATAGGTTGGACCCGGGTAAGGTATTAAAATATTAGAAATATTCGGGAGTAGATCAGTATTGAAAATCAGAAACATCGGTACATAAACAACTGAGATATGAGCAAAAACCCACGACCACCTCGATTTTTTTTTCACAAAAACAACATTACAACAACAACATACATACATACAAACGTGTGTACTGGTTAGAGAAAACGTGGCATCGAATCCCAGCTGAGCCAAAAAAAATTTTTTTTAATTTTTTTAAAATTTTTTTTAAAATTTTTTTTTTTATTTTTTTTTATTTGTTATTTAATATATTATTTATATTTTTATTATAATTTTTTTTTTTAATTTTTTTTTATTTTTTTTTGTTTTATATATAATAATTATAATTATATATTATAATTTTTTTTTTTAATTTTTTTTAAAATTTTTTTTTTAATTTTTTTTTTTCGTTTTTTTAACATACATACGTGAATTTATAATTTTACAATGGGATGTTTTTATATACATATGTACGTATTTCATATGGGATGAATGGTGACACAAACTACTGTTATTTCATGACTACACGTTGTGAAGGGTATATAAGATTCGGCACGGCCGAATATAGCGCTCTTACTTGTTTTTATATACATTTTATAAGCGTTACCAAGGCATATTCATACAGGTATATGCAATGGCGAATTGATACAACAAAGGGGATTTTTTCTTTCAAGGCTAGTTTGTATAACAAGGATGGAAAAGTTGTTTTTATATGTTTAATTCAATAAAATTGTATTTAAAAAAGGATATGTGCTTGTGAAGCACATTATAAATGGTGCAAGAACAACAAATAGACATAAATTTGGTAAATTTATTATCATAAAAAGCACAATTAAGTTAAATGTTTAATCCGGAATCTAAAATCTAGTTTTCCATTCCTGCATTAAAAAATAGAATAAAGGAGAATTCAACAAATTTAGACATTGTGTTTCCCCATCATCTTGTGCTGATAATTTCACCTGTATGAATTCGGCTTGAGCTTTACCAACTTTTTTTATAAGTCATGCCTGCAGTTGTCAAACTTAATTTTTTATTTATTTATTTATTTATTTATTTAATAGGTTATTTTCTGTACAACAAGACTTTATCTTATATTTATAGTACAGAAACGGAATGCGTTAAACATAAAAAAAACAAAAACATTTGCAATTATTCAATTCGAATTAAAAGTTAATAATAGAAAATAAATTAAACATATAGCTAAAGAGAAAAAAAAAAAAAAAAAAATAATAATAATAATAACAATAAATAATAATAATAATAAGAAACATATATGTATATTAGAAGATTGCACACATTTTTATTTAAAAGAATTAACTACAAATTTTTTGAAACTACTAGCGTTGCCATTTAATTGTTGACATAGTGGAAGATTATTCCAAAGTCTAGCGGCATGTACATAAAATTGCCATTCTGAAACTAGGCATTGATGTCGAGGTATTATAATATTCCGATTTCGTGGCGATTGAAAAAAACGTAAATTTTCAAATATGTATTTGGGAGTTTTAGTATGTATTATCTTATGTAAAAATACCAAAGTGCGTATTTTGAGTAGGCTATCGAAACTGACCCCATAAAGGTTTTTAGAAACAGAGGAAACATGATCAGATCTTCTCAATCCATACACATACCGTATAATATTGCGAAATAAAACATTTAGTTTTCTTCGACTAACAGAGTCGCAGTTAGCAAATAATTCACACCCATATAACAAGGAAGGAACCAAGTATGACTTGGCAAGCAAGATTCTAATTCTGATGGGTGTAAAGTATTGTGTAGACCAGAGCGATCGTAATTTAATATACGACTGACCAACCAATGAATTTACATGATCTGTCCAAGTTAAATGGTTATTAAAAATTATACCCAGATTTTTCGCTCTATTAACGATTTCAATTTTCTCACCATTTAAAACGATATCCCCAGAAATAAACGGACCTATACGTTTTTTGCAGATTACAATACATTTAGACTTTTTAGGGTTCAAACAGAGGCCATTTGCACTAGCCCAGAGATAAATTTGATTTAATTCGTGATTTAAATGTGAGATACCAATGGCAATGTGTCTAGCTGGGATACTTAAAGTAAGTTGTATGTCATCTGCATAAAGATGGATGTTACACTTTGAAAGTATTTTTGGCAAGTCATTTACATAAATAGAAAATAAAAGCGGACCTAAAATGGAGCCCTGAGGCACTCCCCTTTTAAGTGTAAGCTTATCAGACCAAACATTGTTTACAAAGACCGACTGTGTTCGATTTGACAGGTATGATGAAATAAGGTTAGTTGATGTTGCAGAAAATCTGAAAAAATGTTTTAATTTATTAATTAATGTGGTATGGTCTACAGTATCAAATGCCTTGGAGTGGTCCAGAAGTACTAAGAAATTTATATATCCATCCTCCAATCCCTGTCGTATGTGTTCACCTACTTCAACAAGGGCAGTTACGCAGCTATGACTCTCGCGGAAACCAGATTGTTTACTATAAAGCATGTTGTTAATATTTATATATGAAATCATTTGCTTATATAAAATTCTTTCAAGTATCTTCGAAAGAAAACACAAGATGGCTATTGGTCTGTATTCACCATTTTCTTTTGGTAGTGGAATAATTTTTGCATGTTTCCAATTTGAAGGAAACGTAGAAGACATAATAATATTGTTTAAAAGGTAAGTGACGTACGGGAGAATTAGTGGCATAAGTATTCTAATAAATTTGGGATTTAAGTTATCAGTTCCCACTGCGTTTGATTTTATTTGTAAACACGTAGACATAACATCAAATTGTGATATAAATGAAAATCGAAAATAATTACTGTACACATCAGTATCTGTATTTATCGCGGATGCGGAAAAATTATAAAAAACGGGTTTGTTTGGATCAGAGGAGCACTAGTGAACGTTTTATTAAGTATGTTTGCGTCCACATTGATGTCTATGTTGTTCAACTGCTTGCCAATACCTATTTCACGGATAGTATTCCATGTTCGTCGAGAATCTATTGCAGTACTGAATCGTGTGGAATAATATTCAGTTTTAGCAAGTCTTATATGTTTATTAGCATTCTTTCTAGCATTTGTGTATTGCAATTTCAGTTCAAAAGTTTTATATCTTTTCCACCTGGCATATGCTAAGTCCCTTTGGTGTATAGCCTGCCTTATAATGTTTGAAAACCATGGTGTACGCTTATGTGTTATCTTCTTATGTTTGATTGGTACTGCTAATTCAAAAAGATATTGGATGTTGTGTTCAAGGAAATTAGACTGCTCATCAATAGTTGGCATAAAGTATATATTACTCCAGGCAATGTGTGATGAATATTCACATAAATTATTAAAAGATAGTCTGTTTAAGTCGCGGTAACTGAAAGTCTGCTCAACATCATGAACGAAAAAATTGTAATTTAAAAATATAAGGTCATGTTTAGAAAAACATGATGCAGATATCTGATCGTATAAATTTACGTACTCAATATTAGACACGAAGTAAAGATCAATGAGTGTACTAGTTGTGGATGTATGATGTGTCGGTCTTGCAATATTAACGGGAAAAAGTCCAAATGACAACATATTGTCAACAAGATTTGTCTCCATTATTATATCAGAATTAAAGTCGCCAGTAATGATGATATCATCATATTGTGAGGCAAGAGTTTCAAGTGTATAATACAATGGTAAAAATTGCACTCTTTTATTAGGCCGATATACACATCCCACTAAAAGTTTCCTGCCAAATGATAAAATTTCAATAAATATAAACTCAATTCCCTGTTCATTTGAATAAGGTCCAAGAGATGATTTGCAGCATATTTTGCACGAAATGCTATTTTTTACGAATAAAGCAACACCACCACCATGGGTTGCTCTATCAGATCTAAAAACCTTAAAGCCATATGGGCATATCAAGCTATCAGGTGTTGATTCTGAAAGCCATGTTTCCGAAACACAAACTACATCAATACCAGAGTTCTCAAAAATAAATTTAAATTCGTCAACTTTATTATTTATGCTTTGCGCATTTATATGCACAACTTTAAAACCTCTCTTATACTTAGCAAAAATCCTGACCATATGCATTGTTATGTCTTTGGAACTTCCACGGTTATTACCGTTAAGTGTCATTAAATAGAATTTTAAGAAGGGCAACGCTAATATTAACAAAAATTGCAGTGTACAACATGTAATTAAAATTAAATATTAATAAAAATGTAGTATTGAAAACGAAAAGGAAATATAATATTGAAGTCAAATAAATAACAAAAAATATTAGAACAATTACAATAATTGGTATTAAAAACGAGTTTATTAAAAATTTTAAAATATTGAAACTATTCAGCAAGATTAGTAGGACGAAAAAACTGTTCCAGTTCCTCTGGAAAGAGAATTTTTATGGGTTCATCATTTTCATTTTTTTTTTACGTAGACAATACCACGCAATGTGTATACTGTCTTCAAAAGCATATCTTTCTTGAGACTAAGACCTGTTTTAAAAATCCCATAGTTGTGTGGTGTCAGATTTTCATTAATGTAAAACGAAACATTACTCTGAAAACCAGCGTTTGATAATAATAAAGACGATTTTGTTTTACGGCGATAAGCTGCAACAATTTTTAGAAAATTATTTTTGTCGTACGGTGTATTAAATTTAACTATAATTGGTGGGTCGTTTACGTTACGATGCCGTTTAAAGTGTTTAACACGGAAAATAGATTTAACTGATGGTATATCAATATGCAAAGTATTACAAATGTTTTCGAAAATGTTATTTAAATTCTCATTATCATAAAGGGGTATACCAGTGATTCGAATATCTTGTGCCACTATAGAGTTATCTTGATTTAGGCATTTGATTTTTAAATTTTTGACATCACTTTTTAATTTATCAATTTCCATGTTGGCAGTTTCTAGTTCAACCACTCTAACATTTAATTCATTTAGTTCTCTGTTGACATCATTTATAATTTCATTTTTTAAGACTTTAAATTTTTTCTCAATTTCATTTAATACACTTCTCTTACTTTCCAGGATCATATTTTGAATTAATTCCGATTGCTCTCTTATATGTTCTCTTATAAGTTCATCATGTTTTGCAAATTTAGCATCTAGCCAGTTCCACAAGCGACTGCGTGAGCAAGATTCAGATTTTTCAAGATTTTTAAATTTAATTATACAATAAATAATTCGCAGTTTCAGTTGGTTTAAAATGGTTTAAAAAATACAAAACCGCGAATAAAAAGTTTTCATATGTTTGTCATATGCCGGCATATATACAAAAACAAAATACATGTGTTTTTTATTGTTGTTCTTGTTGCCGCGATGCATATACCTTATGGATATGCCTTGACATATAAGTTAAATATATATTATATATTTATTATATCGGAACAAAAAAAAAATTAATTATTCATGCCTATTTGAGTCCAATATAACACTTTAAAAACGTATGAAACGAATACATACAATGTTGTTTTACAAAATGTTTTAGTGGAAATTATCAACAACAAGCAAACAATACTGTAAACACATACAAAAATAGTACCAATAGTACAATACAATTAGGGTTGTGAATTGGATTATTATCTATTGTTGATTTTATATATTGCCTCTCTCATTCTACCCCTCTCATCTTATAGTGGTACATTCAAATACTTGCTGCCTTTCCTACTTGCGTTGTAATTTTGGCTTTTTAACAAAATATGAAGAAGCAAGTAAATGGTATTAAGTGGGAAAAAGATAAAAAAAACATATTGAATTTAATAAAACAAAACGCCACTATGAATCTAGGTGAAAAACTTCATTGCTTATAGTTCATAATTCTGAATATGTTGATTTAATATGAAATTTTATTCAATCAAACTGTGGTGTGTCTATTTAACTCTTTTCTTTAAATTTAATTCTGTTACCGTCTTTGTTTTTTTTATTGCAACTACGAAAATTCTTTGTGGTGTCCAGCAAAAAAATTTCAAAACTGTTTAAAGTATATTACATTTTCACGACTTTTAAATTAATATGTAGCTTGATAGAAGAACACTTTGTAAGGTTACTTTTGATTATTTTAAAAGTCTATTGCCTTGTGTCAGTTCAGGGATGGCAAAATTAGTATAATTGTAGTTTCTTTTGGTACTATTTAAACTCGAAAAGTATAATGGCACACCAATGGCTTATTTAGTAAAATTAAGAAATCTCTCCAGTTTTAGTAATTTTATATGGCAACTCATCATTGTTGCTGTTGTTGAAATAATAAAATCTTACAATCATTCAAATATTAGCGATTTCTGAGCAACAGTTAAAAAAAAACAATGAGGCAAATGAATTTATGTTTCCAGAACTTGCAAAAACAAAGGATATACCGAATTCACAAATTTGCAATTGTATTGATATAAATATCTATACATATAAAAGTAAAACTCTGTGTGCGTGTGTGTGTGTTAGCAATAGATTCCGAAACTGTAAAACCGATCAGACTCAAACTTTGGCAAGTTGTTGTACACATTCCAGGGAGTGATTATGGGTGGTAAAAAGAGGGCGGGGCAACGCCCATAAAAAATTTGTTATAATTTTTAGCTACTTGCACTTGACCGATTTTTCTGAAACTTTGCACACATATTGAGCTGTCATGACTTTATAATTTCGTGATTAGAAAAGTGGGCGGGGCCACGCTCATAAAAAAGCTATCATTTTGAGGTACTTGCACTGAACCGATTTTTCTGAAACTTTGCACACACATATTGAGCTGTTATGGCTATATAATTTCGTGATTAGAAAAGTGGGCAGTGTCACGCCCATAAAAAAATTATAATTTTCAGCTGCTTGAACTTCACCGATTTTTCTGAAACTTTGCACACATATTGAGCTGTCATGACTATACAGTTTCGTGATTAGAAAAGTGGGTAGTGCTACGCCCAATAAAAAAAGTTATAATTTTTAGTTTTTTGTAGCACCTCTTTATGTGAAGTTTGTTTACAATCCTGCGTTGTGCCTGATATAAAGCTTATTATCGGGTCTTCTGCCTCACTTAAGTTTATGCTTCTAAAAAATCCAAAATGTTTAACTATAACGTCTAATATATTGTTACAAATTTTATATAATTATAAAAGCTTAATTTTCTATTTAAGTTCTTTAATTAAATAAAAGTAATTCGGTTTTGAATTTACCTTTAATATTTCCATGTTTTTATACAAACGTTTATGTGAAAATTAGGTTTATATTAGCCCTTTTAAGTCCCACAATACCATGCTTTCCTTAGCAATACATTGCAAATTTATTCAACCTTTAATCATAATTAACATTTGAAGACAGCAGGGAGTTGTGGACTCTTAAGTAACTTTTAATTGTTTATGGTTTGTTGGTCACGCCCACTTAAACCAGTTGTGCATTTTATGGTTGTGCTACGAAGTTGAAATTATGACTGATTTACTGTGGTATTTTTTTTTTTCATATATTCGCGATATTTTTTGTTTTACGCTATTATTTTTTTATTTCGTCAAGAGCTTTTATTTTATTTATTTTTTTTTTTGCATTTGCTCATTTCACAAGAGACACTTGAGATCAAGAGCACTTCAGAGAAAATAATGAAAAAAATGTATATTTTTACAAAGAACAAATATTATGTGAACTTAAATGATTTTTGAAATGCTTAACGAAAATTTAATAGAAAAAAAAAATTATATAATATTAAAATTTAAAAGTATTTACCAGGCTTAAAATGTTAGCATTAAGTACATAGAAAGTATACCACCTTAAAACAAATAATTTAATAGTGAAAATGATTTGAATAATTTAAATAAATTTTAAATTCATTTTATCATATCTTATATTTAGATAAGTCATTAAAAATAAAAAATTATTTACGTATGTACGTACGTATGTATCAATAATTTTGTATTCCTTTTGACTGTAATAAATCTACAAACAACTCTTTCGCGATTACATTCTGATGTGTATACCTAATAGAGCATATAATGGGTTAATTTCTTCTGCTCGAACTCGAAAACACTTGTATGAAGAATTTCTAATAGTATGTTTTACTTTTGTATTTAATATTGTATACTTGCGTGTTTGTCAGTACATACATACATACACACATATGTTTATATATTGACAAACGATGCTTGTAATAAGTTTAATTAATACAAAACAACAACATTTTATGCGGCATGTACCTATGTATTTCAAACACGGTTACATTCGCATTCAAACTCTACCACATTTAAATATGTCTGCATATCTTGTGTATTTATCAGAGACTGACTTTGTTCAACTGCACACACATATCGACTGTTTTAATTATGCATTTTTTTACTCAACCGTTTATTCGTTTCGTTTTGTTTAGGAAATCAAAAGTACAACGCAAGGAAAGCGAGAATAAATAATATAATTTTTATACCCTTCACACAGTAAAAAAGGGTATACATATATAGGTTTGTCATTCCGTGTGAAATTTCTACAATTTTCATTTCCGACCCCATAAAGTATATATTTTCTGAAAGCTTATGAATAGGGGAGTCGATTAAGCTCTGACAGTCTGCCAGTCTGTCTGTCTGACCGTCTGTCCGTGTGTATGTTGAAATCAACTTTTTGAAGCCCCCAGAAATATTTGGGAGTATATCAGTATTGAAAATCAGAAACATCAGTATATAAGCAACTGAGATATGAGCAAAAACCCACGACCACCTCGATTTTTTTTCACAAAAACAAAATTACAACAACAACATGCATACTGGTTAGAGAAAACGTGGCATCGAATCCCAGCTGAGCCAAAAAAAATTTTTTTTTATTTTTTTATATATTTTTTTAATTTTTTTTTATGGTTCACATTAAAATTTAATTTTTTTTATTTTTTTTTTATTTTTTATTTAATATATTATTTATATTTTTATTATTTTTTTTTAAATTTTTTTTTGTTTTATATTTATTATATACATTTATTTTAATTATTTTTTTACTTTTTTTTTTAATTTTTTTTAAATTTTTTTTTTAATTTTTTTTAAATTTTACATACTTACGTAAATTTATAATTTTACAATGGGATGTTTTTATATACGTATTTTTTTATATATATGTACGTATTTCATATGGGATGAATGGTGATACAAACTACTGTTATTGCATGACTACACGTTGTGAAGGGTATATAAGATTCGGCACGGCCGAATTTAGCGCTCTTACTTGTTTAAAATCTATTTTTCCACAAAAACTAAATTTGTTAAAATTTCGGTCAGCCGACAGGAAACGGATTAAATTTTGCTATTCGCCAGCGCACTGCTCAATTTGTTGAGTTTTATTAAATTTACAGTGGATGAGCAAACAATTTTAAACATGAGTTAGTCAAAGAAACCTGTAAACATGTCATTCTCTGGCATGTATTTTGCCAATTTTAGATGGAGAAATACGATATGACTTGATTCCACATTAATGTTAAGTATTGCGATGATAAATTTATAATCTGTATCTGCATCATTTATTTTATAGAAGTTGTTAAGACGATAGAAAAATATGATTAAAATAAAGTCCATAGTTTGTTTTAGTTTCTAAGACTATGTAAGTTTTAAATGTTAGAAGCTCGGGTTTCTGTACAAATACACTTTGCACCAATTGTCGTAGCAAGGTGAGTGCTATCGAAATTATACTCCACCATTCAAGTTCGCTGTGCTTTTAGTAAATAAATTCTAATAAGACTTCTATGGAAATTATTAATATATATTTGGAAATATTTTTTAACATTTTTAAACTCGAATAATATCTAATATTAAAATTCTAGCTTCACAAACGTTGCAATAGCAGAAAGGACCACAATAATGCTAAAGGAACTTTTGTGTCCATTAATTCAATGTTACTAGGATCAAAAGTACCTAATTTGAAAGTTCTATATTAAGAAGGGGAAAAAGTTTATTTTTTTGGGTTCCCATATTTTATTGTATTAAAAATAAAATATTTTAACAAATATTTTAATAAATACACTATTTTTTGTATAAAATAAATATGTGCTAAAAAATACCAAATTTTTTTTTTCCAAATTTTCCCCTATCTAACCCGTTATGAATATGTTTTAAATTTTTATGTCTGGTAAAAACCCTAATAAAAATTTGATCAGAATTGGCAATAATTAGAAATTAAGCATATTTTACTGTATTTTCCACATTTGGGTACCTTATTTGTCCCCCTATAGGTTTCCGAAAATTTCACGTAAATATTTGTCCATATTCGATTAGGCGATACTAATAATCAATTTTTGTCCTAATGTGTTATAATAAATATTAATATTAAAAAAGTACTAAAAAAGAGGGACAAATTTTATCCCTTATACATGCGAATTAAAAAAATCTTAACATCATTTTTCCTATATTTTGGTGTTTGAAAGTTACATAGGGTACAAAAAAAATAACAGTAATTAAATATATAGATAGATCTTATACGTTTTTACCCCTTACGATATGAAAATTATAAAAAGAACCAGCCACCTATCAGTTAAATAGTATTTTTTTAATTTAGCAGATATAAGGTTACCGAAGTTACCAGTTTGTACTCCCTTAAAGTTTGAATTTCCAAAAATACCTTCTTCGTAGATCTAAACATCAGAAGAGGAACTTACGGTTCAAATTTTATGTCTCTAGATTTTTGCGTTTGGGATGTGCGATGGTGATTTTGCCAGTCAATAATGTTACTCTTTTCATATACATATATAAGGATAAAAGTAAAATAAGGAAAAAAATTACGAAAATTTTGTTGTTGCTATTTGTGTGGAAACTTATGACTTAATGGCGCATACTATTAAGCCTTTTTTACTTTTCCCCAGTTGTTTGTACAACATTCATATTGAGACATACAAATGAATGTAGGCAAATATCAACAGCTGCAATACGTATGTGTGTTTTTGTCATACATGTGAAAACACCTGTGTTTAGAATCTACAAATTAAACATCGTACAACGGGAGCTTAATAAACAAATTTAAACTTTTTTCTACGACTATTAACGAAAAATTAATCAAATTTTGTCAATACACTCACATCTTCGTCAAAAGCAAAGACTAAAATAATTATATTAAAATTACGGTAATGATGATGCTTATTTGAGACATCATCACTGTCAATACTAAAACAAAAACTGATGAATATAAGTTTAATATGTATGTCATGTAATATTTTTCGTTTGCCATAATCCTACTGTGGATCACACTAAGGAAGTTTTTCTTAATTTTGTTATACTATATATCCAATATAAATGAATATTCCTTCATAATTTTTATGAGTTTAACAAAATCATTTGTTTTCTCACAAAGAACGGAGTTCAACATCATAAAATTATATAACATGGAAATCATAAAACATCACCATTACGCCTAATGCACATTGTCATGTTTATGTTTTTGTAAACACCCTTCATCCTGCCACCCAACCATCGATATTCCATAGTTAATCATATCGCCACCAATCAAGCGTAATAATCTCCATTACTAAAATATTTCGTTTCCTTTTTGACGGAAATCAAGTTTCCGTTTGATTTTAGTTTCTGGTTCTGGTTTAAGGCAATTATTACATTTTGTGAATATCAATTTCGACTATGCTAAACCGAAGCAAAAATATCTACGTATATTTTTCTTTATTACTTCAACTAGTGGACATTATTTTCTATACAGAATAATCAATGTATTTTTTCTTTTAATTCGTGGATAAATAATGTTGTTGATGGTAGTGGTGGTGGTGGTGGTGATGTAGCTGTTGTGGCGAAATGATTCGGTATCTCAACAGGAAACAGGAAGATTATGTTGTCAGTGTGCGAAAATCAAAATCCGTTCTTGGCATTGTTAATCATTTGATAGATAAATGGAAAAAATACAAAACAAATACAGTTTATTTATGTGCAAATCCTTAAAGCGTAACGTATTCCAAAAAGTGAAATCTCTTCTAAATACAGTTTAACTACAAGTAATGAATATGAATGAGAGAATAACTAAAAGTATAAATTTAAAAGATTTTATTAACATGTTCAAATTTTAAAACTTTAATAAGTGGATTAATGTAATGATGCTGCATGAAAAAATTAATATTTAGTGATGCAAAATTTTTTATTTGGGTCAGCACACTAAAAGTATGCAACAAATAATTAATATTTTTTCCTAATAAAAGTCAGTAGTGTTATTCTGTAATTCGCTTAAGCTATATCTCTATCGCTTAAACTCTAAAAAATATATTTAGAGAATATATATTAGCCAAAAATCTTCTTATTTATTTATTTATTATAGTCTTAGTGATAGAGACTTAGCTGTAGCGAGATAAAAAATACGTCTGCTGGTTTCAACTTAAAGTATTTGATATTTATTTGATTACACAAGTATACACGGTTTTGGAGCTGAGCAACTACAAGTTATTCCTAAAGCTATTTGAGGCGCTGATTCGAATCCGGGTTCCGTTTTTCCAGATTGAATCTAGTTTTCGAGATATTGCAAATTACCTTTATTTGCGTTTTTTAAAAGATGATGCCACTTAAATGTAAATATCTTCAAAAATATTCGTCGGTTTATGTAATTATTATTTTTTTATTGAAATATAATAAAATTGCTAAAATAACTATGGGTTGTTTGTGAAGATTAGTTAAGAAATGACGGTGTTACAGAGGACACAATTTCAAAATTCAAGAAAAATTTGATGATATTTGGAAATTTTGCTTTTTTCAACTAATTTGTTTTACACCAAACAATTAAAAATTGTGCTGTTTTATTACATAGGACATTAGCTTATTCCATTACGAACGTTTTGCGCCAAACAAATGACAAAGCTCCAGACGATTTAGTGAACTAACCCACTTTTAGCTTCCAAATGATTGACGGCTATATATCGACAGCAGCAGGTTAAGCTTGAAAGCTGTCTTGTTGCACAAGGCTTGTGAAAAGCAGTTAACGTTAAAGAATCGTATGAGTCCATGTCTAAGTAATTGTTGCATGCGGATTCGCACCATTTCGTGTAAGATAACAAAACGAGAGATCAAATTTTTTTTTATTCAATAAAAAGCGATCATTTCGAAATGAAAAGTCTTTGAACTTAGTCGTTTGTATTGTTGGGATCTGTTTCACGCATTATAGTCCAACAGTAGTAGATCATCATGCCCTCGTTTCAAAATCCTTGATAGCGTCTTTCTATTTTCGCGCCTGATTTCTGGTTCTGTAAACAGTGACTTTTGTTTCAGTGTGAAGACAGTTCCACTCCTGCAGCCGTGATGTGAGCAATTCTGCTTTTTGTTTCGATAAATCCAAATCACGAATCAAGTCATTCAGCATACTTTGCGATATTACATGTGTTCCTTCCATGTAAAAATCTTCGATCGGTGACGAACTGAAAGTTCCCCTAGAATTTGCACTCACACCTGGGCAAATCGGCAAAGGGTCATTGTTCGTACAGGGAACTAATGCCACATCAGCATATTTATACTTTGATAGTTTTTTTGCATTAACACCGACCACATTCATCAAGCAAAAATAACAATCATCTACATCAGTGCTATTCAACCTATGGTACCAATTGGTACGCGAAAAATTTCCAGTTGGTACGCGAATCCTTTTAAAATTTTAACGATTTCTATTTTGCAATTGGAAAAAAAAAGAAAAATCATCCTAAAAGTATACTTTTAATGTACATGTTCTTATGTTTTTTGTAATTTTTATTATTTTTTTAAATTTTATTGTTTTTTATTATTAACAAATAAAATAGATTAAAAATTTTAAAATTGTTTACATTATATTTTTTTTGGTGGTACGCGAAAAGTTTGTCGTGAATTTAGTGGTACACGAGCCAAAAAGATTGAATAGCACTGATCTACATGATTTTTCGGCTCTCTCCATAACATTGGCATTAAAAATGACCAAGTGACCACATGTACAGTTTTGTGCTACATGCTTTACAAAATAATTTTAGTAACCACGGCTTGTGAGTGTTTTCCACACAGAAATCGAAATAATAAGAATATGCATCTCCCAGCGATTTTGATATATTTTTTCCACTTTTTCCGATAATATAACATCCGCAAACATAACAAAAACGCTTAGAATTAACTTTGCACATCTTTCTTTCCATTTGCACACGTTTTGAAACAAAAAATAACTTTAAGTTTACAATTGAAATGGCGTTTCTACCGATGCCAACAGCTGATTGCCGTTATTACAGTGCAGTGCAGCCAACATGCAAGAACCCAAAAACTAGAACCAATCTTGAAAAACAAAAATCGGATTTGAATTCAGCGCCTCAAATAACGTTCAGATTTGTTGTCATCGGTGCAGCTCCAAACGTTGACCGGAATTTGTAAACTTGTGTTATTTATTTGTCTCTTTGTTTGTAATTTCTACTATTTTAATTTCCGAAAGTTCATGTCCGTTTGCCCATGTTTTGGTTAAAATCAACTTTAAGCAGCGCCCACAGATTGAACAGATCTGCTTGTAGTATCAATCTTTTGGAAATATCCGAGAATGAATCTCTATTGAAATTCAACACAAACACTAAATAATTGAGATATGAGCAAACAAACACGGTCATAAAAATCAGCATTATTTTTAGCGCTAGAATAATTTATAGTCATGTTTGATACATATGATTTTCATCTGGGGCTATTCGTAAAATATTTTGAACAAATCGGTGGCTTTATATGCAGAAATATTTTTTTAAAAATATAAGTATTTTTAAATATATAAACCTTCCAATTAATTTTTGGAAACACTAAAGACAGTAAAATATAAGCTGTAATCTCAAAAATTATTTCTCAGAAAAAACTGACTGACTAACTTATAAGGATATAAGGACAAAAATACAACTACTTCGGTGTTTTTCCTAAAATTTTTCAAACTAAAATCGATTTTTTTCAGCTACTGGACTACAAAGGGGAGGTGTTTTGTTATCAAAAGAAAGCGTTTAAATATAATACACTATAGACAATTTAAAATCCATGATGGCCTACACTCAAATCTGGTAATTAAAAATGCACCCACTGTAACCCCTACAATATTGGTGTTAAACGAAAGGGCTTGACCAGTAGAATACAGAGATGAATGAAAAAGTTTAAATTCATAATGTAAAAAATGGGGGAAACTTTCTTTTCTCAGACCCATCAATATGGGTATTAAATGAATGCAGTTAACCATGTTGAAATTTAAAATAAAAACTGGTATTGAAAATAATAAGGAAAAATTGTGTATAATATTAAATCTAAAATCATAATGGCGAAGGGTATTATCTGCATTCTTACTTATTATTAAGCAGTCTTATTTAGGCAAAACAAAAATAAAAGTAAAAAATTTTAAATTTTAAATTTATTTTTCTTTTTCAATTTGAGCTTAAATACAACAACTGCTGAGACGATGTAAAATATATTATGGCAATAATAAAATGTGTCCACTAACAAGGTAAATAAATATTCTTGCTCATAGTATTTATATGTATTTTCTCCTTGGCAAAATGAAAATATAATGAGATTTTGTCGTTAGGTGGACATAATAGGTATAAGACCGACAGACAGACTCGTTTAAATATGCTTAAATTTTCATTTTTTTTTATTTGTGTTCCATTTTGCTTGTTCAATCTAGCCGTTCTATACGTTTGTGATTTTTCCAAATTTTATATTCATAATTGGATAAAACAAAAAAAAAAACGTAAAAAAGAGAGAGAAAGAGAGTGTGTCATTATAATCACACGTTAGAGACCCAGCCACTTGGTTACCTAAATATAACAATGATAATGTCAATGCAATATTCTACCAAAATTAAAAAAAAAAAATCATGTTCTAAGATAACTAGGGGATGTGTACGTAGTGATGCTGCAACTTAGAGTATTAACATATTTTTTATTTTCATTATTTTTTTGGTTTTTTTTTGTCAGTTTTGTAGTCAAATATTAAAAGAAAAAGAAATATTATGCAAAATGGTAATAAGGTAAATGTTGTTGTTTTCTGTTTTTGGTATATTTTGTCTTAAATGATGGTGTTCTGCACTTAATTCCATGGGGACTGGACTAAATGTGTTCTTAAATAACAAATGTTTGACACATTTAATGATAAAAGCTGTTTTCGAAAAGCGGATTTTTCTTGTCTTTTAATCATAGCGGGATATTTATTTTTGTAAAAATAATTGTAAATTTTTTTTTTAATTCTTAATATCGCTTCTTATAGATTTTATAAAAGTTCAGGATAAATTAGTTCCTGGGCGCTCTCATAGAGATGGATATAGATTTACAATACAAATGCCAAATTCTTGCATTCTTGATTAGATGCGTAAAGTAGAGAAATCTTATTGAACAAATTTAGTTACAGGGTTTTTTAATTTTGTTTTGGTTTTTTTTAAAAGACAAATCTGAATCAAAGTCCATGTAACTAATTTAATTTAACTTTACCAAATCAAAGAAGAATAGCAGTTTTCAACAACTAATTCACTGGAAAGATAAATTAAAAGAACACTGGTCATAAACATTAAAATGCTTCAAAACTTAGTTTGTAGAATTTCAAAGAGAATACCAATTGCTACAAATTTTGTTTAGATTTTTTCTTGGATCAATTTAATGCTTTAAATTTTTATTCAAGGATTGATTATAAATAATATAAAAAGTTGCCAAATATTAAAAAGGGATATCGTTAACAGAAACCTATTAATCAGTATATCAGTTCCATTCACTCTTAATAAATTCGTAATTTTTCATCACGTATTTTACGGGAATCTTATGAAATCTGTCGAATATCATTAAAACTAAAAAAAAAAAAAATCAACCAAACATTCATGCAACAAGCAACCACCAAACAAATCATCAACATGTTTTCAAAATGTTTGTGTGAAATGTTATAAACGTATGATGTAACAACAACAAAACCAACATATGGTTCATTTGTCAATCTTAAGCATTTATGAAATTTCTCCTGTTAACAAGCACAAGGCATCTGTAAAATTATCATTAAATTTACGTGGGAATTATGAAACTGTTTGATGAGGAAAACAACAACAACAACAACAACAACAACAAAATATACATGAAGCCTACTTACTAAGGAAATTTCATACATGATTTTTCGTAATGGATGGAGAGAGTTTGACACACTGAATATGAGTGGCTTTTGCATATGTAACATATTGTCGTATTATTGTCATTTACTCATAATTCCCTTTTTTTCTTCAACTTTTTTTGATGTTCTGTGATTAAAACATAAAAAAATATGGTTTTGCCGCATTCGCTTATTTAACGACAATAATTGGTTGTGTTCATATGATCTGCTACTGTTTATATTAATGATAATTACAGATGTTACACTCAAATACACATTTGCACTTTTTGTTGTTTTGTTTAGCTTCAGTCAATTAATTAGCTCAGGGTTGGAAGAGTGTAAGATCTTCATATTGATATTTAATAAAATGAAAATGAAGTCTGGTCACTATTTTACGGTTCAGCCGAAAGTTTAAAATTATTGTAATCCTTAGTTAAAAGAACATTTTTAATAAGTATTCCTTGATAATTTTGTAGTTTCCAAAAAAGTATCTATAATTATTTTTATTTAAAGAAGATTTTCTTAATTAGTCTTTTTATAAAATTTTTTTTTTATAAATTATACAAAACTTTTTTTTTTTTTAGGAAATTTTTAGTATTTTACCAACAATTTTTATATTAAAACAATTCCTTCCCTAAAGCTTTGCACTATAGAAAAAATTAAAAAAACTTATTTTTATATTTATAGAATAATTCTATGAATTTTTTTATATAACATTACTTATATATTATTTATATATTTTAGATTTGAAGAAATTTGTATTAAATTTTTTAAATATTGAAAATAATAAAAGTTCGTTTTGACACAATTTTTTTAAAATTCTTATTTTCTTTAAAAAATCAGTAACAAAAAAATTATATATTAAATAATATTCTCTCATTTTCATTTTTCAAAATTTTTATATAAAAAGTTTTCTAAAATATTATTTAAAAATTTTCAATTTGAAGAAATTTAATCAAAATAATTATCATACAATAAAAAAAATATTTCTGTATAAATATTTTTAGGGGGATATTTTTAAATAGATTTTATTAAAAAATTCCAAAAACATATCATACAAAGGGTCCGCCATTTAAAGTTTTTTTTCAACTACTGCTTATTTCGTGAATTGTAACACTTAGCTCATGTCTGATTTGACAGATAATTAGTTTTATCCTTCCGCTGAAAGAATATGGTTGTGTATACGCTTCGCTAAGTGGGCCTGCGATCGACTTACAGAAGATGCCGATTTTGCCAAAATAATCATCTTTTAAGATGAAGCTCATTTTGATCTTGACGAGTATGTTAACAAGCAAAATTGGGACACAGAAAACCCGCACGCATACATTGAAAAGCCGATACACCCAAAACGAGTGACTGTTTGGTGCGGATTTTGGTCCAGAGGCATAATTGGGCCATTTTTCTTCGAAAATGAGCAAGGAGTGGCCGTAGTCAATGGTGATCGTTATCGGGCCATGTTGAACGAATTTTTGTTCACAAAAATTGAAGAGGAGGATATTGGCAACATTTGGTTTCAACAGGACGGCGCTACGTGCCACACAGCCGAAGCTACACTTTTTTATAGCATTTTCAAAAAAAAAAAAAAAGTTATTTGGCGGACCCTTTATATAATTTTTGTAACAAAATCCCATAATTTTGAGTTTCAAATTTTTGGTAAATTCTCGATTTACATAAAATATTTAAGAGCTCTTGATTTATTAAAGAAAAAAATTGCATAAATGTTCACTAACCTTAAAATTTCCAAAAAAATATATATGCATAATTAAAGGAAATTAAAAAAAAAACTCCATTTTTAAAAACTTCCCAGATACCACAATGAACTAAGTCAGTAGTGCATTTGTCTGCCAGTGTGGGATTTGTGGGTTCGATTCTAGAAATTAGAATATAATTTGTAATTATATTGCAATAATATATTGTCTAAATTTCTTGATCTTTTTCAATTGATAATATTTGATTTTTATTTAAGCTTAAGATCAACTTTTTTTTATATTTTTTCAATATAAACAAATTTTTGAAATATGCAAACAAACAAAAATAATTCATTCACATATTATAAAGTAATAATTTACAAAAATAACAAATACGATAAGACTACCCTTTTCATATCTTATCAACTAAATATCTACATATAATTTTGGGCAACATTTGCTGTATCAGTCTTATAGTTAACTCGCTGTGTAGGTGGTACTTTAATAATTTGTAACATTTCTAACATATTTCTGCGTCTGTTATTGTTTTCTTTGTTTAAAGTTAATGTATTATTGAAATTCGGATAATGATTAGAATTAGCGCAATGTAATGATAATGCTGTTTTTTTATGTCAAAGTAGTGTTCCTGTATTTCTGATCAGATCTATGTCCAGCAATTCTAGTTTTTAGTTTATTTTTCGTCGTTCCTACATAAACCTTGTCACAACTTTCAGTATCATTACCATTACATGGTATTTGATACACTAAATTAAATAGACATTTCAAATTTATCTATTTTATCTTTTGTTCTACTGAATAGTCTACCTAACGTCTTATATGTTTTGTTGGCCATTATATATTTTTCTTTTTAAATTTTTTAAATTTTTCAGATAAAAGAGGGACATAAGTTAATGATTTATAAATTTTAGGTTCAGTTGTCAATCTTTTGCTCCTATTTTTCCTATTTTTATATTGTCTTATCAATCTACAAATTAAATGGATTGAATATTCTATATTCTTTCTATGAAATCTTGTATCACTAATCTTTAAAATCCTCTCAATTAAATTCTTTGCCGTATTAATAACAATTCCCTTGGGGTGTTTTGAATAATAATTTATGATTCTTCCAGATGAAGTAGGTTTATGGTACCAATCTATTAACAAATTTATTATCCCTTCTTATCACTAATGTATCTAAATATGTAATTTTAGAGTCACATTCCATCTCAATTGTGAATTTTATATCATCATGAAATGAATTAAATGTTTCCAAAATATTATCAATTGAATGATTTGGGACAATACAAAAGAAGTCGTCAAAATATTTTGTTATTATTTTTGGCTTTACATTTAATTTTTCAATGCAACAATTTAATAACTTCTCCATAACAATATCTGCTATAATTGGAGAAGCCGGAGATCCCATTGGGAGTCCTTTTTGTTGTATATATACTCTGTCTTCATATTTAAAATATCTGTTACCTATGATACAAAATTTTAAAATACTTAGAAAAAGGTCTTTTCCCATCTTTGTATGTTTTTCAATAATTTCCCATTTCTCTTCAATAATATCTACAGCTGATCTCAAGCTTAAATAAAAATCAAATATTATATATTGCAATAAATTGAATAAATAACAAGTAAGAATACTATACTTGTACATGCCGATTAATAATCTTCACCATTATGTACATAGTGCCTAGATTTCGAATTTAATGTTATACGCCATTTTGCTCATTTATTTCTAAGGCCATTTTAATTTTGAATTTTTACATAATTAGCTAGATTCTACTAGTCAAGCCCTTTCATTTGATAACCATATTGATGGGGTTGAGAAAAATAATTATACGCAATTTTGTTAAGGTCATCTGGTCAAGCTTTTTTTATTTTATACCCATATTGTGGGAGGGTTGAAGTGGAAAAACCAGTAAATTCTTTATTAGACCTAAATATGTATTCGCCATTTTATTAGGAAAGTTCTGTTTGTTTTTAACTTTTTTATTGTTCAATATATTCCACTGGACAAGCTCTTTTGTTTGATACCAATATTGTGGGGGTTGAAGTGGGTAAATTTTTTATTACTAGATTTGACCCACGTATAAATATATTGTACGCCATCATATATATAAAATTTTTTATAGTGTAATATATTTCCCTAGTCGAGCCCTTTTCTCTGACATCTATTTCGATCCTCTCTGTAGTCCACAAGCTGAAAATTGTTTTTCGTTTGTAAACTTTAGGAGAAATAGGGAAGTAGTTGCTTTTTGCTGATTATAACTCAGTTAATTTCAAACCGATTTGTAAGTCTTTCTTGGAGAAACTTTTAAGACTACAGTTTTTATTTTTGACTCTTTAACATTTCCAAACATTATAAGGATTTTTACTTAATTGATAAAAATATATATATTTTTCCCTATAACTTTGCCGATTTGTGATCTATTTTTCAAAAACTTTATACATATAGATATAAATAATAACAAACGGGTCCATAAATTATTTCAGGGGAAAAATATGGTATAAAAAAGAGGAAGTCGTGTTTATTTGCTCATATCTCACAAAGTTATTTGGAGATTCTGCTGGGTTTCAAAAGCGATTCATTACCTGATATTTCCAAAAGGATTGGTATTAGTTTCACTTCTGCGTTGATGTAAGGCAGCAAAAAATTTCTTCCCCTTTTAACGCTAAAATTGTGGGCTTCTTTATAATAGGGGAAGCAAAAAAATAAATCAAATTTCTTTGATAAATATTGTTAAAAAATAAATATAAAAGAAACCGTATTAAAGTAGTACTTTAAAACTAAAATGTTAAATTTGTGAGTACTTAAGTGAGAATTGTACGGAAGAGAAAAGTTGAGTATTAAAACAGATGTTTTGTTATAAAAGTTGCAAATAAAATTGTAAAATCTGATATTGGGTTCGGAAATGTCGAATTTCGACTACATGTCGAACACTAGTTACAGAAAATGTTTTTCCTGATTGACAGAAATTTTTTTAATGTTAAATTCTCTATTTTTAAAGAATGGTGAAGAATTCCTTTTAAAAAAATATTTGCAGAAATTATTCACTCAAATATTATTTTACTGTTAAAAAACATCTTATTTATTGCAACAATTCCAGAAAGTTTTCAAATGCTTAAAAATTTCCCAATCTTCAAAAAAAAAGTTCTGAAGCAACTATAGACCTATAAATAGGAAGTCTATAGTTGCAAATTTTTTTACCTTCTGGTAGTTATGGAAAGAACGCTTGCTTTTTTTTTTATTGAAAATGTTTCAGGATTATACATTGAAGGCTCAAATACTCACATCCTTACGTACACATTAGTAAGTACATGTGTATGACTTTATTTAGATAGGACTACATAAATGACACTTATAGCAGGGAAACAGTAAACTTCATCCGTTTAATGCATGAATGAACAGCGAGTAAGGGAGCTAAAAAAAAAACGAAAGAAAAACACAATTACAGTGTTAAATCAACACTCCTGGCCAGAATGGTTGACAATTCAAATAGAATCGGAATTTAAACGCCAAACATAAGTGCCTCTTAACAGACACTTGACACTCTTTGTTAAAGGGCCGTGTACCAAATATACAAATACATATAAATAACAAAACCAAACCAATACATTCGCATGCATTCAAAAAGAGTCCTTGTTCACACTTTAAAATGACTCTGTAAGTACGGTACCACAAGGAAATTATGCAGATTAAATAAGTCATTTAGTCTGTCTGTCTGTCTGCCAGTGAGTCCATAGTCAGAGTTGGTGCAGATATTTAAAAAACTAAGTAAAATGAACATCAACACATTTCAATGTGTTTTTTTTCTTGTGTGTGTTTTTTTTAGTACTTTTTTCTGCAAAAATGACACGGTCGTCGCGTTATTACTTTCATTTATTTATACATTCATGATCCTGTAAATTTCACACATTTGTTGTTGATTTTCTACTTTTTTCACACTTTTTTTTTTACTTTGTGCAAATTTTTTTCCCCTCATTCATGTTGACAATAGCAAAATGATTTTTTGACGTTGTTATAGTGTTAAATGCAACCCTCTAATTTTAAAATCAAACACTTGCTAGCTCGAAATCAAGTGTCAGAAAATACAACATCCAACAAAGTCTTCAATTTATGTTGTAAGTTTGCTGTTAATATATATGCATTTAAGTAAATAACCCAGTAAACAGTGTTATACTCGTAAATTTGATTTTAATTCTATTTTCATTTTTACTTATTGTTTATTGGACGAAATATTTTAGAGTTCTAAAATTTATTAAAAATATATATTATTATTTAATATTACAAATTTATATTAAATTTTTACTCTTTATTAAACTCTCTTAATTTTTCCATATTTAATTGTTGGCTGGGTAATTAACTTCATGTTTAAATATGTGTAGAATATTTATACTACTTAGTATTCACACAAAACGTGGCATTTATTTCTTCCTTATTTCATAACAGTAAAACTGTAAGCCTTTTCAATGAAAGCTGTTTCGTAAAAAGGACATTTTACTTAGTTATCTGATTTTAATTGTAGTCAACTTGAAAGAACATTTCATTTCATCGTTCTTAGTATAATAAAATATAGTTGATAAGCAAATGAAAGAATGACTGAGGAATTAATACATTCACACAGGACTTTAGACATAAAAGATTCTAATATTCTGAGTTAAGATTGTAAAACTCAATACGTGTTTGTCGGCAGTTGTTACAAATATGCATTTTCGCTTTTCACAAAACTGTCAACATTATTTGATAATTTCAACATTATTTCGACTGTCTGTATGTAACTGCCAATTTATGAAGGAGAGGTTTGAGAAGTGGTTTTTGTACAAATGAATAAAGAGATTAGATGAATATACGAGGGTGGTTGAGAAAATTAAAAATTTGCATTAGAATATCGATTCATTAAAAAACATATCGATTAATCACTTGATCTCCATAACTCAATTCATCGCTTATTGGAATCGCTACTCTATGGTTCTGTAGTCTCGGGCAGTGACAGACAATATGTTCTCATCTACTAGCCCTAGGCCTTACTGTATAATGACTTATTATACAGTAATAATATATAACGAATCCCGCATATATCCTATTCAGGTCTAGGCTGAGTTTATATATGCTATAAAGCCCTTGACACTCTGCAGTCCCTTCTGATCCTCCAAGCCATATCAGTTCTTTTCGATATTACCCTAATTACCCTAAAATACTGGCCAATCGGTAGCCGTATTATACCTTCTTTGTATGTCGACCTTACAGCCGATTTACAGCGCGCAAGTTCGTCAGCAATTTCGTTAATAAAAACATCACAGTGCCCTGATACCCAACACAATCTGACGTTGAAGAAAAAAACATGAATCAAATTACATATTGCATTTTGAGTTACTTAAAGAGTCTTAATGCAATCATAATGGTAAGATTGCTTTTTTGGCAGTCTTACATTCAAAATCTGGTTAACTTGAAGACTTGTAAACCTATGCAACCAATATACATAAGGTAATTATTAACTCCTACATTAAGAAGGGAAAATTTGTAGAAATTTTATTAAAGCAAATATTATACTCGGGTATCTCAATATAAATTCAAGAATATTAACAGGTTCTTATTGTTAAATAATCTGTTAATGTTAGACAACAATAAAATATCGTTAAGATTCTATGGTTACCCCTTTTGCGCGCTTTAAAATCAGACTTTTGATAGAATTATAAATCGATATAACTGTAAGAGTTCACAAACTACAATTTACAGCGAAACTACAATTATAGATGAATTCCATCTACTCTAATTAAATTTAAACTTTTACGAGCAAATATTGTGGTAATAATAAATTAATATTTATTCAAGCTTTTTGTTTTTTTATTCATTTGTTCATTGTTTGGTGTCTATTGCCTTTAAAGTAGTACTTGTAGATGAAAAATAAAATACAACTATGCTTTCAATACTGTCATCCATAGGATGAATATGGAAACCATAACAAAAATGTGTTAAGAATATGAGAGAATAGGTTAGGTTAGATCCGGCAGCCACCCGAAGGCATAGCTCACTTGGATATGAGAGAATAAAAAAAACACGAAGAAAATGTCATTTAATACGAAAGGAAGAAAAATTAAGAAATAAATGCTATGCTTCCCATTTTCTTTTTCCATTAAATTGTAATATAAATATAAATATAAATAGTAAGAAATATAAATAGTAGAAATCGTAGCTGGTTTCGAAAATGCATTCCACTCGGCTAATATCGAAATAATTATTCAACATTCGTAAATGTTTACAATTTAATTTAATTTTTAAATAATTTAATCTAAAAATGTTGAATAAGAAAACAGACTTAAGCAAATATTGTAGTTTAACTTTTGCTATTGAAGAAGAGGTTTGTTATATTTACTTAAATACTGAGTGACCTCTGTTCGCCTCTGATATGGAATAGATGACAAAATTAGCAGAGCAAAAGAGAATAAGTAAATAAGCAAGAAGAAACTGCTAAATAAGAACTTCGAATTTGATGAACTGGATCAAATACATAAAAGTATCATCTTAGATGATACGTTTACGTTTGATTTGGTACTTTTAACGGTATTTTGTAAAGGGTGATTTTTTAGCTATTATCTTTTTGACAATACTGGTTTAAACAGCTGACGCACGTTTCGTGTTTTGTTCTCTGTCTTACAAACGAATAACGCTTGCAAATTATTGAATTTTATTATCAAAATGCATGCTCTGTTAAGAAAGTTCATCGCGCGCTTCTTATCGAAAAATTGTGTTCAGCGACGGAGCTCATTTTTGGCTCAATGGGTACGTTAATAAGCAGAATTGTCGATTTTGGAGTGAAGATCAGCCAGAAGCATTTCAAGAGCTACCAATGCATCCAGAAAAAGTCACAGTTTGGGGCGGTTTATGGGCTAATGGCATCATTGGACCGTACTTCTTCAAAGATGCGAATCGTAACGTAACTGTGAATGGTGAGCGCTACCGTGCGATGTTATCCAACTTTTTTTTGCCCAAAATGCAAGAGCTTGACTTGCATGACATATGGTTTCAAAAAGACGGTGCCACATGCCACACAGCACGCTTAACAATGGACTTATTGAGAGGCGAGTTCGGTGAACATTTTATTTTACGTTCGGGACCGGTCAATTGGCCGCCTAGATCGTGCGATTAAACGCCTTTAGACTATTTTTTGTGGGGCTATGTTAAAGCTCATGTCTATACACACATGCTCGCTTCAATTGACGCATTGGAAGACAACATTGAAGCATTTATTCATGAGATACCGGCCGAAATGTTGGAAAAGGTATGCCAAAATTGGACTAAGTGGATGAACCATTTGAGACGCAGTCACGGTCAACATTTGCATGAAACATTAAATAATATGGACCGTACTATCGATTCAAATAAAGATTTCATGCGTTTTTCTGAATTTTATGTGTTTTTTTTTTAAACTTTTCTATAGCTCTCAAAAAATCACGCTTTATTAATATTCAATATGAAAATAAAACTTTCTTTTAATGAATAAGTATTATCAAACTGTGTTGCAATTTAAAATTTTTTGTCAAAGAGTTATAAAATTATTCTTAAACCCTCGTTATAACAACGTTAGAGAACGTGCGAATAGTTGAATGCATTGCTCGGTCTTTTTTGTCAGCTATTATATGTTGGTTGTCATGATGTTAATTACCCAGTGTAACATCCAATCTTTACAACTTTTTACATACTGTTTATTATCATCAATTCTTTGTTGCTGTTTTTATATCTATATTGTGAATTCTTTTTTTTTTTTTTTGGCAACTTCATTATAAAATTATTGAAACAAAGAACTGTGTTGTATGTATTTATGATTTTTTGTATTATTAGGTGAAACAGAACAACATACGTCGAGGTTACTTATATACCAACAATATACACACACGACAAGGAAGATTATCTCAAAGGACCTATAAATCCAGTAATTAAAGTCAAAGTCACAAGACAGTTCTTACTTGTGATATGCTCTCGTTTATATTCATGTAAGTGTTTGTTTGTATGGATAGAAGTTTGTGTAGAGTGTGGGTAATGGAGGAGGTGTGAGGTCCTTAGTTTCTCTTATGAGCTGCTAGTCTTATCAGCTGCTAGCTGTTTCGTCGTGCGTTTACAGCCACTGTCTGGCTTAAAATACTTATTTCCATTTCCATGAGAGTGTGCATGTGTATAGTATTCGGTATGTTTGTGACCACCACCCCATGCTGTTTTATGTTAAAACAAATTTTAAGATTCAACTTGGGTCTTTTTGTGAAATTAAGCAATTTCTTTGTTATCTTTATCTTTTTTCGTTTTATTGTAAGCTACCAATTTAGGCAATAAACAAGTGCCTTTCTTAGTTTTTCCAGAGCATTTTGTAGACTCTTTAATCATCTTTATCCTCATCATTTTCAATATTTTGCTTGGTAACACAAAAAAAAAAATAGAATTATCAAGGAAATGTTTATATTTTACTTATATGCAAAATAAGCCAACAGTTTATATATAGACTTAAGAAGTTAATGTTTAAGTTCTTTATTTGCCGTTTACTTATTTTCTCTGCTACAAAAAGGAAATTATCTATAACACCTCATCAAAATGTTATAAATCACCTTGGAATGGTGTATATGGCAATGGTGAGGATTTTTTTAAACTAGATTTACTGCTGAATGTACTACAGATAGCAGAAAAACTGTTTTGTTTCTGTTAAAAAACTACAATGTATGCATTTTTACATGTCCTGTCAGTTGAAGATTAACATATCCTTACAGCTTACACTATGACAGTTACATGTAAAGAAAATATCCAAGAGTGCTCTCAAATTCAATATATGTATATCTAGTGTTTTAAATCAAATTAAAAATCGTAAAAGTATAAATAGTGCATTGGTTTTGTTTAACTTAAAAGAGTTGCAGTTAAAAAAGAATACTTTAAAGTTTTATTATTTTTGGTTTAAAGTATTTAACTTTAATTAAAATTATAAGGTAATAAATAATAGGCATGAAACAATAGCTACTGAAGAGTTGCGTATAATGTTCTAAAAGTTATGTGTTCTATTTCACACTACTGCCAATCACTATATTTCAGTGTAAACATAAATAACAAAAAAAAAATTGCAATAAATAATATAAAATAATCATCACTGATAAAGCTTTTTTTGCCTGATTAGTGTTTGTGTTTTCAAACCAAATGTCAAAACAAAAAGCGGCAGTGCAAAAAAGAAACGTTAAATTTTACAAAACACGTAAAAAATATTAAACAGCAGTGGTGCTAAATAATTACACTTACAACAGCTAAAAAAGAAAACATTTTTTTATAAGCGATTTTTAAATACATGTGAACTTATCTCATTACAGAACATTAATCGTTAAAGTCTCTCAAAATATTCAAACCGGTTATGACTTTACTATTTTAGTTTTAATGTTCTATTTCGGTCTTCTTTTGATTCAGTTTTATTTTATGACAACTTTGTTCTGTTTCTGTTTTATTCATAATTTTTATCGTAAATCAAAACATATTTTTTTTATTTAGTTAATTTTTAATTTAATTAATTAATTTAATTTATTACCAAAAATAATATTAGTTAATTCAGTTTAGCAATCAAGACGCTGATTATGACATTATTGAAATATGTATTTTATAAAGAGAAATAGATATACATTTGCTATATTAAATATAATGAGATTGCTTGTAAGCTATTTTCCTTATGCTTGTGCAGCTCTTTAATAGTTACTAATGCCTTTACCTCTTTTTACTATATTTACTTTTACTTTTTTTATATTTATTGTAATAATTAATAATTTAAACAATTTTATATTTAGTTTAAATTTTTTTTTATCTCTTTGTGATATTATATGAATTTGGCTTAGACAAAGCATTAACTAGGTTTAATCCGTTATATATTTGCATTCTTTCTTTATTGAAATTGTCTTTAAGAATAAGTAAAATATTTGGAAAAGCTGATATTGATGAATTATATATGAATGAATTATAATATGTATTTAATGTGTTTATTTAATCGGTGTTTAGAATAAATAAAAACTTATTCCAAGTATGTTAACTAAGTCAACTTGCGTCATAATTGTTGGTGTTGAGAGGACAGCTTCTTAATCATGTGGCCAAAAATTTAAAGAAAATTAACTTGAAAGCCAAGGTATGTATATTAAAAAGTTACTTGTATCCAATCAGTTAATTGTTTTTTAACCATTTCAAGTAGTGCAAGTTTTTTTTAAATAATGTGACTGATCAGTCGAATTATTTTTTACAAATTAATAAATAAAAACACTGTGTTCATAAACAGGCATATGCACAAAAAACAAAATGCATGTATTTTTTACTTGTTGTTTTTGTTGTCGCAAATATGAATATGCCTTGGCCAGAATTAAAATCAAAAAAATAGAATAATTGAATATGAAATATGTGTACATTTAAAAGAGAAAACCAAATATTGCTGAAAAAAGCTTATTCAATCTAAACTTGTAATTAATTTTAATACAACCCATTTACTTGGTCCTATTAAATTTGGTTTCAATATTTCACTAATTAAAACAAATTTCATACGGCTTTACAATGAAAAGCAATATTATTTAATTTGCAGATTCGGAATACAGATATTTATTCTCAATAGCACATATACCAACATTCCTGTCAAACTATTTAAATGTTAGCAAGGCTCACATACACACAATAAAAGAAAATCTATACTCATACATGAATTTGTATGTGTGTAGATGTGAATGTGAGTGTATAAACAATGACAAGAAGACAAATATTAATCTTTATGCTTCAGTTTGAGTTTGTTTACGAACAGATTTCAATAATGACAAGCGAAACCAGCTTGCGGCTTTTGTTTACCTACAGATTTCGATATTTGACAAATTGATTCAATCAATAAAGAATAAAAAAAAATAATAATAAAAGGAGGAAACAAAAACAACAACAGATGTTTAGAAAAATAATACAGGAATGAGAAAGAAATCATCATTGACATTATTTAATGACACCTTAGGGTTGGTAAACAAATGATTTTTGTTGTTATTTGTTGAGTAGCAAAATGAAAGGCTGGATGAATTATTTTAGATGACACAAAAACAATGTACACAATGATAAAATTTAACACATTACAAATGTATGCAGTATAACAAGCAGAAGTTGTTGTAATAATCCATTGATGGGGGGTAATATTAATTCGTTGAACGATTTAAATATCGTTATGGTGCATTCACCTGTTTGTTAAGGAAAAATTTTTTGTTTCAGAGTTTTTTAAATTAAGATTCACTAGTTCAGATTTTTTTAGCTGCTACATGTTAACAAGGCGAATATTAAACATTTTATTTTACATCTTACTATACAAACACTAGATAAGGTGGCATATGTGTCCGAGCAAAAATTATACTAATTCAACTTTAAAGCAATATTTTTAGGAAAACAGTTTTGTCATAATATACTTTTGGTCTTATATATAATATGAGGCAGGGTTACGCCTATCAGCCATATACATACATATATATTTCTCTTCAATTTTAAAACCGTTGTTTTATAAAAACTCATTAACAGAATATAAGTATTTAATAAAAACTCGTTTTTTTTTGGGAAAATTATAATTATTAATAGCAAAAAATATTCACTAAATAATGAAACCGAAAACGACTGTAACCTAAAAAAATATTGCTAATAAAAAAAGTTAGAGTCCTGTATTCGGTCATATCGAATCTGATAATATTCTTTTACTATTATGTAAATAGGGTAATGACTATATTGTAGCGCAGCCTAGATTTTAAATTCAATTTTATACGCCATTGTCAAGTTCTTTCATTTGATATCCATATTGATTGCGTTAGGGGAAAAAACGATCGGCCATTTTGTTTCGGAAGTCAACTTTAATTTAACACTTTTTCATAGTTATCTGTATTCTACTTTTATTTGATATTAATATTGTGGGGGCTGAAAGGGACAAAGCCGTAATTACCAGATTTAACCCATTTATCTCTCATATTATTTAGGAGGTCATCTTGGATTTTACTGTGTTCTACTGGTAAAGACCTTTCATTTGATATCAATATTGAAGGGATTTAAGTAGGTAAATTTTTAAATACTAGATTCGACCCATAATTGTTCGCCATTTTGTAGTGGCGGCTATTAAGGTTTTGAATTTCTTAATTTTGCCGTATTATATTTTGCTAGATTAGCCCTTTCATTCGATAATCATATTGACCACTATAAACTAATATTGAAATATTGGTTTAAAAAAACACTGAAGCAATTGTATTGTGGTGCTTATATCTCAGGTTTTTACAAACCGATTTGTTAGTTTTTTCCAGAAATAATTTTCGAAACTTAGGTTTATAATTTGGTGTAACTAACGCATCCAAAAATTATTTGGAAGTTTGAATATTTATATGTTGAAAACTATGTATATGTCGAATGACACAAGTATTTTTTTACGAAAATGAATTTATCAGATATTTCAATACATTTCACACAAGTACACCACGACACAAATATTTAATGCAATCAAAAATAACGATTTTACAAAAGAAATTACATTATTACGTTTTTTTTATCTCCTGTAAACTTATACTTATTTGAGTTAGGACTTTTCCAACTGTGAGCAACGATATGTATATATGTAGTTGCAAATAATTTATGCTTATTATATTGCCGATTAGTGACAGATTTATTCAAGAATTTTTTAGAATACTTGTAGGGTTATATCATACCTATAAATAGAAATCAATGTGCCATTAAATTATAGAAGGGCTGCTTTATGTGTTACAAATGAGGGGAAAAAAGAGGCAGTTTATTTACTCGCACCTCAGAAAGTTATGGGGCGATTGTGCTGGATTTTGTGCGATTTGACCGATAGACACAGCATTGTGCTAACCTTACTGCTATCCTACCAGACGTGCTTGCAGCTCTTTTCAATATGCTTTTAATATTGTTCCCAATACCATGAAGACATTTTTCCGAACCAGCTTTTTTATCAATGATAAATTTCTGCTCTATTTAATAACACTGGAAATAATTTAATGAAAGACTTTTAATTTTTTGGTAAATTTTTTGCAGGACCAATTTTCATAATTTTTAATAATAATACCAGCACGTACCTTTTTTGTTACTAATTTGGATCAAACTTACAACAAATGAACATAGTAGTCCAGGTGGCGGTGCCAGCTGAATATTTTTTTGTGTCCCAATGCTTGTCAAACGCCATTTATAAAAAAGAGATTTAAGTGCCAAGAATTCTCAAACTCTATATATAAAAAAAAACAGGGAAAAAAAACGCGTAGAGGAGAGCGATTTTCGGCTTTCCTGTTTTATGTATGAAGTTTGACAATTTCCGGAGTTGAAATCATTTTTTGAATATGTAGTTTGACATACTCCAGAACACAAAAAAATTTTCAGCTGGGCTGGCATCGCCACCTTGTATAACTGTACCCTGCATGTGGTAGTCATTTAAATAAAGAATCTGATATATTTTTCGAAGATAACTTAATAAAAACAAAAAGAAAAATTTAAATATTGCTTTTTCAAATATTGTTAAGAATTTTTAAGATCTCACTTCTTATATTTCATAAGAATTTGTTTTTAATATTATTTTATGAGAAAAAAACTCATATATTTAATCTTCCTATTGGTGGGTAGCCATTTGCCCTACTCAATAAGGGTGATGTGTTAATAAAAAATTATTACAAGCGGTAAAAACTCGAAGTACAATATACAATTTTTACTACAGGCTATTGGGGAAAATAAGTATTTGCTCTACCAATTACGTGTATGTATTAAAAATCACATTTTAGTTAAAAAAAATCTTTAAAAAAGTAATTAAATTTAATTTTCGCAACCTTATTTTTTTAATACGTCTTCTATTCCCACTTGAGGAATTTCCGCCACTTTTGTTAAGACTCATTTGTTAAATATAATGTGTGGCGGTACAAAGCAACCAGTGGGACAGACAGACTTTTGGCGTTAAACTTGCCTAAGAACTTTGTTAGAGCAAAAAATAAAGTTCCTTAAGGATGACTTTGAAAATAAACTTTTGTTTTAAATAAAAAAGAGAAACTTTACAGGATACAATGGAAAACTTAATATTTTGAAGTATTTTTTTTTCCTAACAAAATGGTTTTCAACAGGGACGGCAGACTTTTTATAGTTTTTTTTATTATTATTTTCAGATACACATAAAATACGATAAAAAAAAATAAAACTGGCCTAAAATAAGCAACACAAAAATCAATAAATTTTTCTCATATAAAAGCACAACATAAAGCATTCCATTGGATACATAAAACGACATATAGTTAATACGAAATAAAAGATACGAACACATACTCGCATAAATACTGGGATACATATTTAAATTAAAATTTCATTAGTTAAACTTTAATCGCCTAATAGTTTTCAAACTAGTTTCAGCAACAAAGTTTAAAAAATATTATTTGATTTTAAACGACAGAATAGAAAATAAAAAGAGACAGAGAAAGAGAAAGAAAAATAAAGTTATGCAACCATTTCTAATTGTCATGGTTTACCGCAATGCATAAATCCAGTGGCAGATACTCACACTAAACGTGAGGTTATGTTTTGGGTTACTCACCTTAACAAGTTAAACTGAACAAAAATATATAACAAGCAGTAACTTGGATCAAAAGCAGGAATGGACAGTTGAAACTAACTGACATTTCTTTTTAAATAAAAACACAATTAAATTTCGTTTCAATCTTTCTCTGTATTAAGGATAACTTTTAGTGTTTGTTGTTATTTTTTGGCTAAACAAATCGTTTTTCCATCCTAGACCTTTACTTGATGTGCAATTACTTTTTTAACTGGCAATTGAGATAGCCCTAAACATTTTCTATACTGCTATATATGAACATATATTTTAGTTGTGCTATTAAATTTTAAAAATGGTCTGTGGTTTAAGTTCATGCTACGTTTCACTCTAGCGCTTTATACTCGTATTTGCAGTTTCATTTTTTATTATACCCTTCACCTGTGGTGCACAAGGGTATATTTAGCTTTGTCATTCCATTTGTAATTTCTACAATATTCATTTCCGACTCCATAAATTATATATTGTTTGAGAGCTTATGACTAGGGGAGTCAATTGAGCAAAGTCCATCTGTAGGTGTGTTGGTTGAAATCATCTTTTAGAAGCCCCCACATGTATCATAGATATGTATATGGTATCAATCTTTTAAAAATCCAGGAAATGAAGTGTTATTGAAGTCCAGAACAATCGCCCATAATTTTTTAAGATATGAGCTAATAAACACGACTGCCTCAACTTTTTATACCCGCCACAAAAAAATGGTGGGGGTATATTCATTTTTTCATTACGTTTGTAACACATCGAAATATCCGTTGTAGGCCCCATAAAATATATATTTTCTGAATCGGGGTTTGATTTTTTGACGATCTAGCTATGTCCGTCCATCTGTCCATCTGTTGAAAGCACGATAGAAGTCGCACCGAAAACGCTACGGGGCTCAATTTTTTCCAGAATCTTTCTTATACACAAGGTAGTGAAAATGGGCTAAATCGGAATATTAGGAAGAGAGTTAAAGGTCGTAATACAAGAGTAGGTCAAAAAAGGCGTGTCCTTCCAACATCGAATAAAATGGAATTGTGTCCAATCGCATTAACGTAGAGCCATAAAACTTCGAATATATGTTTTCCTGAAAATTGCTTAAATTAATGCATTAGAAAAGGAGTTATAGATCAAAATGTACGAAAATGTATACCGCACAGTGTATTTTTCGGTTTATTTAAAATTTAATACCTAATAAAACGGACAAAATTAGATGTACGATCCTGAAATTTTGGCACACTTTGCTTTTTGGTAAGAGGATGAAATTTCGCACCATTATCTTTCTAGTCAATGTCACTGTTATGCCAGAAAATGAAGGTGACACGTCCTTTCTAACGCCTACCTCCAATTAACGCTTTATATTCAATTCATATAATTTTTCTATGGACAAGTTTTCGGGAGAATAAAGGACTATATTAAAATATCTCAGTTTTATTTATTAGCAGAAACTATATTGATACGCCTACTTTAACGCCCACTTTCATTGAAAGACTAAATTTACGAAAATATTATTTTAGTATATCGAAGTTATACAAAGAAAGTGATACATACTTTAATACAAAGAGATTATTCCATAGCGATTACTGTTAATAACAAAATAATAATTTCGTGCCGCAAAAGTACACAAAATTGGTGGTAGGCATAAAAGATTCGGCACAGCCGAATATAGTGCTCTTATGTGTTTTCTTATTTTTATCATAAAAATCATTTTTTATCCCTACGATAATATATAAACACGTTTGTTACATATTAGAGGTACTATATGCCTCTAGGAATATTAACAAAAATGTTTGGACAAGTCGGCAAATTTATAAGCAAAAATAATTTTTATAAATATATTTTGTTAAATTTATCATGTTTTTAAAGTTTTTAATTAATTTTTGAAAACGCTAAAGACGCCAAAAAATAAATCGTTGTCTCTAAAATTATTGCCGAAAAAAACTGACAAATCGGTTTAAAATTAAGTGAGACATAAGTACAGGTTTGCAAACGAAAATCGGTTTTTTTAGCTTCTGAATATGGGTATTAGGTGGAGAGCCTTGACTAGGCGAACATAATACATCATAAAAAATTTAAAATCTATGGTTTCCACTGCAAAATGGCATTCAATAAATTTATATAATTGGTTAAAATCTAAAAATTAAAAATGTACCAACTTCAACCTTCACAATATTGATATCAAATGAAAGGACTTGATCAGAAGAATACAGAAAACTGTTAAAGGGCTTAAATCCAAGATGGTGCCGTAAAAAAGTAGTGGATACATTTTTTATCAACCTCATCAAAATAGGTAACAAGTGAAAAGGCTTGACCAGAAGAATACAGCTTGTAGCCCATGTAAAAATTCAAGATGAAATATGTTGTCGGAAAAAATAAAGCAAAATGCCGTATAAGATTTAGTCTAATATCTAGGCTACGCTATGTTGTAGTCATTGTTGCTATGTTCATGATGGCGAAGGGTATTATCAGATTCGGCACAGACGAATATTGCATTCTCACTTGTTTTTATTGTTCTTTAGTTTTGAATCTCTTTCATTGCCAGTTTATGTGTATGCAACAAATTACATTTTATAATCACCAAATTAGAATTTCGATTTAGTTTTTGTTATCCTTGCTGTTTTGCGTGGATGTGTGCTAAAGGATTATTGCAGTATGCTATAGCAGATAAAATGTATGGAAGAGTTTCTGTATAAACAACAGCTTATTATTTTAAAAGATTTAAGGTGAATTTCTAACAGCAGATGATGTCAGATTTCATCACTTATTTAAAGTTTTTAGGGTTTTAATTCGTTTAGGGTGTGACTGAGTTTTAGTAAACAATAATGATTAGAGATAAAAAATAAAATATTATTGAAACAAGCCAAAAAAATAATTAGTTGAAAATTGTTTTTTCTTTAAAATTATTTACTGATAGAACTTTATGGAAAAACAATTTATGTATGTAAATAATAAATTTTTTTCACAGAACTGACTTTTTTAATTTTAACAATAACTATTGTATCTGTGCATTAGATCGTACGGGAAAAATGTTCACCTTCGAAAAAAATTCAATCTTCGTATATAAATTAGTTTTGCAACAAAATTTTGAATTTGTTTTTTCTTTGGATTGTGCACATCTGCAGGAAACTCCTTTCAAAAAAATAAATTTTTTTTAAATTAAAATCGGTTGTATATAGGGTTGCCATCCGTCCTCTTTTCCCCGGACACCGTCCTCTTTTTTAGGGCATCCGGGGCTGTCCTACTTCTTTTTTAGCAAATGTCCGGGGTTGTCCGGCTTTTTGAACCTTCTCTGAGGGTTTTTTCTTACATTTAAACTTTAAATCACAGGTCACAAAATGTATAAAAAAAAGATTTAGGTGCTCGTACAATTAGTTTTGAAAAAGTACAATTTTAAAACTTCTCTTTGTAGTTTTATTATCCTTAATTGTCGCTATTTATCGAAGTGGCCTATTTTAACTTGTCTTTTATTTTAAAAAAGATCGGCAAAGGGGTCTGCTTGTCAGCTGTGTATTTCATAAAGTTTGTTTTCAAATATAGAAGAAAGTCTTGAACAAAAAAAAAATAGTAAGGGTATATAATTTTTATATGGATTGCCTAGAGTTTTACAAATATTTGAAGAGATGCGATGGTAATATATTGGCTGAAATTGGAAGTGTTGAAAAAAATATGTAAAATTTTTAAAAGTGTACATTCCCGATAATGAATGCAATGATTTTTGTTTGTTTTTTTTTTGTTTTTATTTTCAACCATTAAATCAGAATGATATGTTAAGTTTGTATTTTTGTAAATAAAGTTTTTTCGTAAAAACAAATTTTGTTTTTGTATTTTAAATGGCGTCGTAAATTTTATCAAATTTAATTTTTTTTAAATGTGTCCTCTTTTTTTGGGCAAATGTCCTACATTTTTTATGCTGGCGTCCTCTTTTTTTAAAAATAGAAATGGCAACCCTAGTTGTATAATATAAACTGCGTAACAAAAAATCGACATATAATTTTTTTCAGTGATGAGGCACATTTTTAAGTTAATACATATTTAAATAAAATTTTTTATATCTGGGGTCGGAAAAACTAACGCCGTTATTGGCGAGTATTACCACTCAATGATTTCGGATATTTTATTATTTGCGAAATTGTTGGCCGTGATAATGGCAACATGATGCGATAAATCATTTTGGTGGGCTGTTCTTGTCATCTGTGCCACCTTTATCACATAAGATTGTTCCTTTAGTGTTATGTTAATTAAAAAATCGTTGTGGATATATCAATTTAGTTTTTAAACTTGAAAGCTGAAATTAAACGATTAAGTGATCGCGTAGTCGCAATTAAAATTTGAATGAAATCACCTTTTAAAACTAAATACTTATCAGATATTATTTTTGTAGTCATACAAAATATTCTAATTATATTTTTATGATCACCTATTATTTGGTGAAAACTGTTTAAAATTAAATTCTAGTTTCCTCTTGTCAAACAAGAGACTTAATAGTTACGAAAAATGGCGAAAATGATCGAAAATGATCGAATATGATATAATTGTCTTATTCAAATACACGGCTTTCAGACTAGGCAAGTCACTTGCGCAAGTGACTTGCGCAAGTGTTGTGTTTATAGGCAAAAGGGGTAAGGTCGGGTTAAGAGGGAGAAACATGCTCATTTTTGAGTACACACTTGCCTGTACTCGGCAAGTACGAGCAAGTTTTTGTTGAGAAACCAAAAACAAAAGAGTAATAAAAACAAACAAGAGTGCTATATTCGGCCATGCCGAATCTTATATACCCTTCACAACGTGTTGTCATGCAACAACAATTGTTTATGTCACCATTTATCTCATATGAAATACGTACATACAAAACATACATATATAAAAACATCCCATTGTAATATTATACATTAAGTTTACTTATGTGCTTAAAAAAAAATAAATTAAAAGAAAAATTAAAAATAAAACAATAAAAATTTTAATAAAATATAAAATAAAAAAAATTTTTTGGCTCACTCTAACCAGTATACCACGTTTGTATGTATGTGTAGATAATTGATAATTGTAGAAATTTCAAACGGAATGACAAACCTATATATACCCTTTTTCACTGTGTGAAGAGTATAATAAGTAAAAGAGAACGAAACTTGGGCAAGTCAGTTGCTGAGTCTGAACATGAAAGCAAGTTCAAAGAAAAATAAAAGAAAATAAAAAACTAACTTGAGCAAGTGACTTGCCCAATGCGAAAGGGGTAATAGTATTACCGTTTGGAAAAATTACAATAACTTTCCATATCTCTTATACATACTTCATGAGACTACTGTAACTCAACTTTGTGTTTTTGTAAAGTTTTGAATTATTCAATAATAAAAGACTATTTTGATAATACAATTTGCAATAAAATTAACCAAAGGCATTTGTAGCCAGAGATCAAGCCAACAGTAAGTAGAATTAAAAATTTCAGCTTCCATCTTATAATAAAAAAACAAAATTATTAGTGAGATCCCACCATACGCCTGCCTTCATTTATAAATATTATGCTACTGATTCTAACTTATTTTAATGATAACATTATTGACTAGTTTTGCTTAAGTTTCCCTATTTTCCCTAAATCTAATAAAATAAATAGTTTCGCAGTGATAGTCAGTGACCGACGGTAAAGTTTTCGGTGTATAAACTACAAATCTTCGTAGTTATTTATATATTTTTCTTGCTTCAGCTGCTACAATTTTGTGTTTTATGACCAAAATGTTTATGTTGTACTTACGACATAACCGTTTCCATTACCATAACCTCAGTGAAATGGCAAGTGGAAAAAATGTTGTAGAGACAGCAATAAGAACAACAGCAACAAATAAATATCGATTAACTAACATACATACACAATCTGCAGCAGCAGCAGCAGCAACAACAATAATTGTAATACTCGTGGCAACACAACCATATACTGCTTCATGCTAAAGTGATGTGTGGGTTTGAGGTTTAGTACGAATGTATTACATTCGTCGGTCGTTCTCTTAACGGAGGATGCATGCGTGTCTTTGGTATATATGGGTGGAGTTTTCCAATGGCCAAAAGCAATCTAATAGTTATATGTTTTGTTGTATGCCCAAACATGTGTGGTTATGTATTCACAAGTGTATATGAACCAGAAAATCATATAAACACTAAAGTACGCACACACATATGTATACAGATACACGAGCAAATATACACACATGTGTACATTGTAAAAATGTAGTAAAAAGGACCATACAAAACGCGTCCAATCAGAATTGAAAAAAATAAAAACCTATATACTGGCGAAAAGACAGAAACACATACTAAATAGTGATTACGGGATACACAGAACAATTCAGAGCAGAATACTAAAAAGTCATATACACAACCTTTAAAATAGTCATACATACGTGAGAGAGAGCAAATGACAAAAATATCATTACAACGATTTAAAATGAAACAAATTTTTTCTTAATTTTCGTGTAATTTTTTCTTATTTTATTTATTGTTGGAAAATAAATGAAAAAATGTATGACGAAAAAAATATTGCGTTTACGCAATTGTCTTGAAACTTAATGGAAGATTAATGACAGTGCTCTTACATTATTTAGGATTAGTAAAATGAAGATTGTTGAAAAAGATAGGTATCAAAATTTAGACCTACGCCTGTATGTTTGTTGAAGAACAAAGAATACTGCCAAAACTGCGGAACTGCAGAAAATCTTTACTAAGACAATTTATATTTGAGAACGCCAAATCCTAATATTCGCAAAACAGATCAAGTGTATATTTTTTGTCTACATTTGAGTATGTATAAGTGGGTATTAAGTATGTAATAAAGAGCTGCGTAAAATTTTCTAAAAGTTAAGTGTTCTATTTCACACTACTTCCAATCACTTTTCAGAGTAAACATAAATAACAAAATAAAAATAACAAAAGTATTACTCCTACTAAAATATATAAATCAAACAATAAGCAACAATGAAATAAAGAAGTGGCGAGTCAAAGCAAAAACATCGAGTACAAAAGAACACGTACAACAAATTTAAAATATAAGTATATTAAACAGCAGGTGACTAAATAATTGCATTGGTAGTTAAAATAAAAACGGTTTTTTAATACATGTAAACTCATCTTATTATACAATATTAAAAATGTTAAAGTATTTATTTAAGTTTTCTTTGATCTAAGCTGTCTGTCAAAACCTTTAAACATGTTTTCATGCGTTCTGTTTCACTTTGAATGTCATATTTCATCTTTCTTGTGAATCTGTTTTATTTTATTCCAACGTTGTTCTATTTCTCGTTAATTAATTTTTTATTTATTTATTTAAGTCTATAGAAAAATCGCTCACAGACGTACAGTACATATAATAAATCATAACAAAAGATTCTAAAATGTAAGTTAGGTCAAGCTTTTTAGAAAAATAATTTTATGAAGAATATACAAAATTAAGATGAAAAATAACATCTCTCCTTACTTGGTTAAGATTAAAGTCAACGAAGACAAATAAATTGTTAAAATTTTGACAAATTCTACGAAAAGGATCAAAATTTGTAGTGTAATGTTTTATATATAAAAAAACAAAATTTCTAGAAGGACAGTAAGGAGTATTAATTTTTATTTAAGTAAGAAGAAATTCTGAAGTGATATTCCCATTAAATAATTTTAAAATAAATTTTGCATTACCATTAATCTACCGCTTTTAAGAGGTGCAAGTTTTATAGAGCCATGCATCTTTCCTAAGTGGGGAAGTCTTTTATTAGGTGTCCAACTTTGACACCGAAGACAGAAAAGCAAAAACTTTACTTGAACAGATTCAATTGCGTTTATATGTACTTAGTATAACGAACACCATACGATGCAACCATATTCTAATATAGGTCTAACAGGCGTTGTAAACAGCTGCGTAGATATATAGGGGTCTAAGAATTTCTTAGACTAACGTGTAATGCATCACAGTACATCAATTGATTGTTAACGTAATTTGTGTACGAAAATGCAACTTCCTATCTCGAAAAACTACAAGATCATTAAATGATTCAACCAATTCAAGATATACACCATTCACCGAGTACAAACCATTTAATATATCAAATCTAGTAAAAATTATATATTTACATTTTTTAAGATTTAGTTTCATAAAGTTTACATTATATACTTATTATAACATATTTTTTTCGTAAAGCATAACACTTAAGTATTTTTATAATGAGAGAGTATAATACACACAATATTTTAAATTTAATAAGACTGATTGAAAGTTATATTTCTCATGCTTGTGCAGCTCTTTAGAATGTACGCTATGCAACTAAAATTTTCATATATAATTATTATCAGAGTGGGGCACAAAAGTGTAACTAAAGAATTTTTTTGTTTTTGAAATTTTTTTTAACGAATTAGATGAAAATTTATTATAAGTTGACATTGTCTAAGCGTCAAACACCTTATGTAAAAACAAGTAAGAGCACTATATTCGGCTGTGCCGAATCTTTTATACCCACCACCAATTTTGTGTACATTTAAAGCACAATATTTAATATTTTGTTAATCGCTATGGAATAATCTCTTTATAATAAAATATGTATCACTTTCTTTATAGAGGGTGGTTAAATTTTAAGGGCAGATGTTGAAGGTGAACTACACCTAGTCTTTAAATTTGTTTTCTGTATTTCACTTGACATTTCTCAATCTCAAACTTACTCAATTTGATCCGTGGAAAGATACGCAAATGAGCAACGCTTTAAAGTTATTCAGGTTTTTTAAAAAAATGGGCGTTCAAATCAAAATGCATTTTGTGCACTTCGTAATTCTTTTGATCAACATAATCGTTCAAATTCGTCCACAATCGGGAGAATTGTAAAAAATATTTAAATTTCTGCAAAACAGGTCTGTATAAAATGTTAAAAAATCTGTAAATGCCTTCCTAGTTCGTTGAATGGGAACCATTGCTGGTTTTTGCGATAGTGTGGCAAAAGAGCAGTCAACCTCGACTAATCATCATGCCCAACAATTGAGCATCAACATTGTCATTGAAAATTTGGACCATCAGATAGAGGAGTGGCGCAAAGGATGAGGGGGCCATTTGGCCGATATTTTGTTAAATACATAATTAGCCCATACAAATATTATCATTATAAAAAGAAATAATAATAAATTCCTGAATAATTTGTGTTTTATTTAAATTCAACATCGGTCCTTAAAATTTAACCACCTTTTATAACTTCGATATGCTACTAAAATGCTTTTATAAATATAGTCTTTCAATGAAAGTGGGCGTTAAAGTAGGCGTGTCAATAAAGTTTCTGCTAATAAATACAACTTAGATATTTAAATATAGTCCTTTATTTTCCCAAAAACTTTGTCAATAGAGAAATTACATGAATTTAAGATAAAGCGTTATATGGGAGGTAGGCGTTAAAGTGGGCGTGTCATTTAAACTTTTTGGCACAACAATTACATTGATTAGAAGGATATATGTAGCAAATTTGATTATCATACCTCTAATTTTGGCGGTTTTATGAGCTTCTAAATTTCATTAACGGTAGATAACGTAAAAAGTGTGCGTTATAGTAGGCGTGTCAAAGTTGTTTTTGCGAATGAGTACAACTTAGGTGTTTCAATATAGCCCTTTATTATTCCAAAATCTTTATTAATAGAGAAATTATATGAATTTTAGGTAAAACGTTATATGGGCGTAAAAGTGGGCGTGGACCTTAATTTTTTGGCACAGTAATGCTATTGCCTGGAAGGATATACGTAGCAATTTTGATCATCATTGCTCTAATTTTGGCGGTTTTATGAGCTTTTAAATTTTATAAAGGTAGATAACGTGAAAAGTGGGCGTTATAGTAGGCGTGTCAAAGTTGTTTTTGCTAATGAGTACAACCCAGATGTTTCAATATAGTCCTTTATTATTCCAAAATTTATATTAATAGAGAAATTATATGAATTTTGGTTAAAACGTTATATGGGAGGTGGGCGTAAAAGTGGGCGTGGCACATTGATTTTCCGTTACACAAAAGCGTCTCATCAAAAAGCAAAGTGTGCAAAATTTCAGAGTCGTACATTCAATTTTGTTGCTTTTATGACGTTTTTGTTTTTAAATATACCGAAAAATACACTGTGCGGTATAAATTTTCGTACATTTTGATCGATAACTCCTCTCCTAATGCATAGATTTAGACAATTTTCGGGGAAAAATATTGTTTTTGCTTAGGAAATATATATTCGGAGTTTCATGAGTCTACGTTAATGCGTTTGGACACAATTCCATTTTATTCGAGGTTCGAAGGACACGGTTTTTCGTCCTACTCTTGCTTTTCGAGCTATAACTCTCTTCCTAATATTCCGCTTTAGCCCATTTTCAATACCAAACAAACCTTGTCTATAAGAAAGATTCTGGCAAAATTTGAGCCCCTAGCTTTTTCGGTGCGACCTCTATCGTGCTTTCAACAGACGGACGGACATAGCTAGATCGTCATCAAATCAAACCCTGATTCAGAATATATATACTTTATGGGGTCTTAAATGGATATTTCGATGTGTTACAAACGGAATGACAAAATGAATATACCCCCACCATTTTTTTGGTGGCGGGTATAATAAGAATTCTTTTAAATACTAAATCAGTAGAGTATATGTATAATTCAGCTATTAAACATTTCGAAAGTCAAAATTTAGTCATGACTGTACCTGAAAAAATATCTCCAGTTTTTATCTAGATCAGATGTACATATTCTTTTAATATTAGCTTATGGATATTTTAGAAACTTAGTATGAACAAAGGGAAAAATGTGTAAATATTTTCTCCAGTTGTAATCGTATATAACCATATTCAAAATTTACATACGTTCTTTCTTATTAACACATACTCTTACACGATTGTATCGAAAAATAAATTAATACGCTTGTGCATTCCTTAAGTATTTATGTACTTTGACTTAAGAATTTAACAAATAAATACAATTTTGTTTCAGAATAAAACGTTTACATTTTTTATACAAGTACTATTACATGCATACATATCATTTCTATGGAAGAACTTATCTATATATATAAAAGTGAAACTCTGTGTGTGTGTGTGTGTTAGCTATAGACTCCGAAACTGTAAAACCGATCGGGCTCAAACTTTGGTAAGTTGTTGTACACATACCAGGGAGTGTTTATGGATGGAAAAAAGTAGGCGGGGACACGCCCATAAAAAAAGTTAAAATTTTGAGGTACTTGCTCTGGACCGATTTTTGTGAAACTTTGCACACATATTAAGTTGTCATGACTATACAATTTCTTGATTAGAAAAGTGGGAAGTGCAACGCCTATTAAAAAATTTTTTTAATATTTAGCTTTTTGCACTTGATATTCAATTTAAATTCAGGATGCATTTTTGTTTATTAAGGGGCCTAGCAACGCGCGCCGGGCTTTTCTAGTTCCATAAAAAATGGCAGTTGTGTCGCATATCTAGTAGGGTGATCGATTATTCGACATTTTAAGAAACCGGCTTTCAAAAAGTTTGAAATTTAGAATTTAAAAAAACCGGTTGCTCTTTTGAAAATTTAGAAAAAACTGGTTAACCGGTCGAATACATAAAATATAATTTTTCTTATACCCATGACAGAGATACATCTATAGGTATAAACTAGTTTGTTCTATGGTTTAATTGCATTTTAATTTGACACACATTCAATGGCATTATTATAAAATGCCGTTATATAAAACAAAGATGTTAAAGGACAGACACTTTTTACCTTAAAGTGACCGAAAAGTTAAATTTATGCTTCAATTACCTTGAACTTTTAAGGTTAGGTTGATAAATTTAAAAATGCCATTGTTTCTCCACAAGAAACAAAATATGGCAACTAAATTGTGATTTATATTTTTTTCTACTTCGACCTTTTAATTTTTTTTGTTTTAAGTTTTAATTTTCTAATACAATAATGTTAACACAAAACAGTAAATAAATCAATAAAAATTTTATTTCTTTTTGTTAATAAAATGTATAAATTTACATTCTTGCCCCTACATTTTTTAAGAACTAAATTAATTGGTTAAAAATAACCGGTATTTGCTCTGGTTCTGCCATATAAAAAAAAACTTTTGTTATAAGGAGGTTTTAATAATGAACAAGTAAGAGTGCTATATTCGGCCATGCCGAATCTTATATACCCTTCACAACGTGTAGTCATGCAATAACAGTAGTTTGTATCACCATTCATCTCATATGAAATACGTACAACATATAAAAACCATACATATATAAAAACATCCCATTGTAAAATTAAAAATTAACGTACATATGTATGTATGTTAAAAAAAAAAAAATAAAAAAAAAAATTAAAAAAAAAAATTTTAAAAAATATTTAAAAAAAAATAATTAAAATATAAATAACAAATATAAAACAAAAAAAAATAAAAAAAAAATTAAAAAAAAATAATAAAAATATAAATAATATATTATTAAATAAAAAATAAAATATAAAAAAAAAAAAATTAAAAAAAAAAATATAAAAAAATAAAAAAAAAATTTTTTTTGGCTCAGCTGGGATTCGATCCCACGTTTACTTTAACCAATATACAAGTTTGTATGTATGTATGTATGTTGTTGTTGTAATGTTGTTTTTGTGAAAAAAAAATCGAGGTGGTCGTGGGTTTTTGCTCATATCTCAGTTGTTTATAAACCGATGTTTTTCAATACCGATCTACTCCCGAATATTTCTGATATTGTAATACCTCACCCGGGTCCAAGCGATTTCGGGGGGCTTCAAAAAGTTGATTTCAACATACACACGGACAGACGGTCAGACTGACAGAGCTTAATCGACTCCCCTATTCATAAGCTTTCAGAAAATATATACTTTATGGGGTCGGAAATGAAAATTGTAGAAATTTCACACGGAATGACAAACCTATTTATACCCTTTTTCACTGTGCGAAGGGTATAAAAATATAAAGGAGTCACTTCACTGCTTACGGTAGTCAACTTTATAGGCAAGATGTAAAAATGACCCTTTGTGCGCCAAACTGTTTTAGTATACAAGTCATATGTTATCAGAGATATTAGTTAAGCTATGGGTAGTCTTTAGTACAAGTCGCTAGATTTCGTAGAAGCAAAATATTATGAAATTCGAAAATGAGATCAAAAAGTATTGCAATGTACAAAATTTTGGTCAAAAAGCTTAACTGAACAGCTAATTATCACAGCAAATTATAAGCGCAACAACGTATAAAATACCTGCTCTCCATTTAAAACAAATAATTTTTAACCTAATTATTTTTCTTATTTTACATTTGTTTTTGAAACAACAAATACATTTTTTACGATATTATGGAAGATTATTTAATAAATTTTCTGATTTTTCAAATTTTTTTTAGTAATTAATATACTATGGTACGTTTGGTTACAAAGTTAAATGAACATAAAACTAAAAATGGAAAAAACCGGCTTCTGTAAGTAAAAAAACCGGTGTATTTGACATTCAAAAAATTACCATTTGGAAAAAACCGCCAGGTGAAAGAGTAAAAAAACCGGGTTTTCCACCGGTTGTAAAACCGAATCGATCACCCTAATATCTAGAGTACTGAAATAGTCTTCAAACTACGTGTTGGGTATGGTATTATAAAAACATCTTGAATAAATGAGCTTAAAATGAGCTGGAAAAGAACAATAGGTGTGGAACCTTCACTACAAAGAAAATACATACATTTAAGAGATATTTAGCAAACCATTAATCTAAAGTCTTATTTTGATTTCTTTTGTCTTATTCAAACAAAAAATCGATACGATCGCATTATAAGATGACGAAATCTCTTTTTATGATCTTTTTAGAAACACTAAATGTCAGAGTTTATAAGTCTGGTGTTAGGTTTTTTAATAAAAATTGTACAATTCATTCCAATAATAAGATGAACTAAAATAAGAGTTTTATATTCGGCCGTGCCGAATCTTATATACCCTTCACAACATGTAGCATGCAAAAACAGTTATTTGCATCACCATTTATCTCATATGAAATACGTACATACATGTAAAAAACATACTATATATGTAAAATTATAAATTATAAATTGAGTTTACGTATGTGTTTCAAAAAAAAAAAAATAAATAAAAAAAAATGTATTAAAAACAAAAAAAACAAGTAAGAGCGCTATATTCGGCCGTGCCGAATCTTATATACCCTTCACAACGTGTAGTCATGCAATAACAGTAGTTTGTATCACCTTCATCACATATGAAATACGTACATACATATATAAAAAACATACATATATAAAAACATCCCATTGTAAAATTATAAATTTACGTATGTATGTTAAAAAAAAATTAAAAAAAAAAAATTTAAAAAAAAATTTAAAAAAAAATTTTTAAAAAAATTAAAAAAAAAAAAATTTAAAAAAAATAATTAAAATATAAATAATAAATATTAAACAAGAAAAAAAAATAAAAAAAATATAAAAAAAAAATAAATAATATATTAAATAAAAAATAATAAAAATTTTTTTTTTTGGCTCAGCTGGGGTTCGATGCCACTTTTACTCTAACCAGTATACACGTTTGTATGTATGTATGTTGTTGTTATGTTGTTTTTGTGAAAAAAAAATCGAGGTGGTCGTGGGCTTTTGCTCATATCTCAGTTGTTTATGTACCGATATTTCTGATTTTCTATACGGATCTACTGCCGAATATTTCTGATATTTTAATACCTCACCTGGGTCCAAGCGATGTCGGGGGGCTTCAATTTTTGGGCAAAAAATGAATTTTGTACCACTATGCTGGTGTAGTGTGTGCTTAAAGCTTAATTGCACAAACACTTGATTGCACAATTTTATGGTGTTGTGTATGGGCCCTATTAGACTTAAGAATTTAACAAATATATAAATACAATTTTGTTTCAGAATAAAACGTTTACATTTTTTATATGTACAAGTAACTATTACATGCATACATATCATTTCTATGGAAGAACTTATTATGTATAATGGACAACAAAAAAACTTAAGTGCTTTTAAATAATAATACAATAACAATTGATAATAATCTTAATTCTTATATTGTAAAATAGTTTTTTTTTTTCTTTTCTAAAAGTTAATATTATTTTGTGGTTACTTAACTATAAAAAGAAAAAACAAATGCCTTTCTGTTAAATTTTTATCATAACCCAACTTGGAACACTTAAACGCCCACTTTTTTAATTTATATAAAATCGGTGAACGACTGGACCTATAAGACTATTTTTTTAAATAATCTCTGAGGCTTAATATTGGTTTCTACTGACATTTTTTCTTAAAATTTAAGTTGGGTGTTGCACCCACTATCCATAAAAAATCAACAGTTGTGTCGCATAACTAGAGTACTGTAATAGTCTTCAAACTACGTGTTGGGTATGGTATTATAAAAACAACTTGAATAAATGAGCTTAAAATGAGCTGGAAAAGGACAATAGGTGTGGAACCTTCACTACAAAGAAAGTACATACATTTAAGAGATATTTAGCAAACCATTAATCTAAAGTCTTATTTTGATTTATTTTGTCTTATTTAAACAAAAAATCGATACGATCGCATTATAAGATGACGAAAACTCATTTTATGATCTTTTTAGAAACATTAAATGTCAGAGTTTATAATTCTGGTGTTAGGCTTTTTAATAAAAATTTTACAATTCATTCCAATAATAAGATGGACTAAAATTAGGGGGCGTGATATCTTCTATACAAATAAAATATACTAAATGCCATAACTGCTAAACTAAACTTAAACTTAAAGTGGGACATTTCTTTAACTTGTATTTGTTTTCTTGTTTATTAGAAAAATCTAGAAATTCCAAACTTTTATATAATTATTTTTTATACCTTAAGATTGTGAAGGATATGTTTTATCTAAAAATAAGAAAACATTAATCTGCAGTAATAAATTTGCATGGTAACATGATTGTGTAAACATAATTGGGCTAAATAAAGGACTTTATTTTAAAGGATCAAAGCATGTTTTTTAAGTCCGATGGAACTTGAACATTTTAAAAATAGCATAAAAAAGTAAATTTTTAATTTCAAAGATTAATACGTGATAATAGGATTTAAAAATAATTTTGGGCATATATATGACCACGTCGGCTATTTTTGACGAATTTTAGGCTACATTTCGAGCATTAATGTTCATATGTCACGAATAACACAAACTATTTTGACTTCTAAGGCGCCATTTGTTGCTTGTTTATCAGCTTAAAGTAACAACTGTAGGCGGTCCCACAGGCAATAATCCATAGGTGATTAATATTACTACCTTGAAGGCAAATTGACATTTCTCTAAATTATCTTATTGTCATATTTTTCAGTAACGGTTTTAGTATAGAACCAGTAAGCACTAAAATAAAGTATAAAATCAATATTTCTTTTTAATTAGTTTTTTTCGTTAAGCAGGTAAGTAACTAGTCTATCATTTGTATAAAAAACGCGTAAAATAAATTTACAATTTCATGACAATTTATCCAAAAAAATCCGTTTTTTAATTACTTGTACATAAATGCATGATAAATAACTTATATTTAAACATATCCTTTAAAATTTCTTTTGTGAAAATATTAGAAATTGCTGTCGAAACAACGTTTATTTTGCTCTAGCAATTCTTGCTTTAGTGCAAAATTCTGCTTTAAAAAGTTTATGCTGGTAAAGTGCAACTAATAAATATTGTTTTTACTTACACAACTATAAGTATATGATTTGTAAATAGCAACAAAATAACGGTTACCAGGGAAATCACTATCGCAGCTGGCAACCCTAAGTTCTATATGTTTTCCTTAAGTATCGATTAAATAGTTTTATGTAATCGCCTTTTCTGATTCTGAAGGAGTTTTGTAGTACGAACGGAAATATGAAAATTTTTTTAAAAAAATGTTTGAGAAAAAAGCCGCAAGAAATGAGACCGGGCGCCATACTGGATGCAGTCATCTCACAATCCTCGGCCACGGCTAACAAATGTTTGCTGTACAAATTGGCAGATTACAAAAGAGGTGAAATTTAAATATCTTGCAAAGGAATATGCATAAATAAGTAAAAAATTGTTATTAGGTGGTGACCTCATTGATGCCATTAACACTGGAGGTCTGGTAGCAGTAGAACAGCTCATACGCGAACAGTTTGGTGTTTTCATGTATAATGATGGCAAGGGTCAGGTTATTAATCGTGCTGAGTTTTTACGTTGGAAATATAGGGATCATACGGAGGTTACTATACCCATAGAAGCTTCTTTATCCATACACGATCCCTTAGGTAAATGGAAAGACCATAATGCCTGTTGGCAAATGCAATATCGTGGAGCTTTGGGTGAAAGTTTATTGCATGTGTTAATTATTTGCGATTCGAAAATTCACACTAAATTGGCTCGTGTATTGTTAAGAGTATATCCACGTTTGGCTTTGGATGTCATGGAAGGTGAGGAGTATTTGGGCGCAAGTGCTTTGCACTTAGCCATAGCGTACAGCAATAATGAGTTGGTAGCAGATTTAATTGAGGCGGGTGCTGATATAAATCAGAGAGCAATAGGAAGTTTCTTTTTGCCACGAGACCAACAAAGAGCTAACCCAGCAAAGAGTACTGATTATGAGGGCTTAGCGTATTTGGGAGAATATCCACTATCTTGGGCTGCCTGTTGTACCAATGAGAGTGTTTATAATTTACTAATCGATCAGGGAGCCGATCCAGATGCTCAAGACTCATTTGGTAACATGATTTTACACATGGTGGTAGTATGCGATAAATTGGTAAGAAGACTTGTGTCATTTAAAATGTTTTCGGTAAAGTAAGGTTTTTGTTTTCTTAAAGGATATGTTTGGCTATGCTTTAAGACATCCCAAAACTCCGGCCAAAAATGGCATAGTTAATGACTCGGGTCTAACACCTTTAACTTTAGCTTGCAAACTTGGCAGAGCTGAGGTTTTTCGCGAAATGTTAGAATTGTCTGCCAGAGAATTCTGGCGTTATAGTAATATCACCTGTTCAGGTTATCCCTTAAATGCTTTGGATACCCTACTACCGGATGGCAGAACCAGTTAGTGTTTTTCAATTAAAATAATATATTTTTTAAAATATAAGCTCTTTCTAGATTGGAATTCGGCTTTATTTATAATACTGAATGGTACTAAGGAAGAACATTTGGATATGTTAGATGGTGGCATTATACAACGTCTATTGGAAGAAAAATGGAAAACTTTTGCACAAAATCAGTTCCTAAAACGTCTATTGATTTTGTTGGTGCATTTATTGTGTCTGTCGGCATCGGTTTATCTTAGACCGGCCCATGATGAAGAGGACGAGGATGAAAGTGTGGATGAAGATTCAAAAGAAAAACAGATTGCAAGTGACGCTGAAGATGATGAATATGATGTACAAACTATAGCTCGTTATTGTGCAGAGTTGTGTACCATTGTAGGAGTCTTAAGTTTTCTTATATTTCAACAGGGAGATGAAATAAAAAATCAAGGTCTTTCGGCTTTTCTTAAGCAATTGGTAATAAATAGTATTTTGATTTTTTTGCAGACTCAATATTAGTTTAAATTTATTTTTAGTCTCATGCTCCAGCTAAGGCCATATTTCTTATATCAAATCTTTTAATTTTGGCTTGTATTCCTTTTCGTTTAATGGGAGACGCTGATACTGAGGAGGCTATATTGATATTTGCTGTACCCGGCAGTTGGTTTCTTTTAATGTTTTTCGCTGGGTATAATGAGTTAACCTGCAAGGATGTCAAATAGTTTTAACCATTTCCATTATATTTACAGAGCTGTGCGTCTAACGGGACCCTTTGTGACAATGATTTATTCTATGATCACTGGCGACATGTTTACCTTTGGTATTATCTATTGCATTGTTTTGTGTGGATTTTCGCAGGCATTTTACTTTTTGTATAAGGGTCATCCCCAATTACAGTCAACCATGTTTAATACATATCCCAGTACCTGGATGGCCTTGTTTCAAACTACCTTGGGTGACTATAATGTATAAAATATTTAAAGTTACTTGAATTCCACTAGTAACATGAGTTTATTCTTATCATGCCTTAGTATCCAGACCTTAATCAAACTACTTATCCCAATCTATCAAAAACCGTATTTGTTATGTTTATGATATTTGTTCCTATTCTTCTGCTAAACATGTTAATTGCCATGATGGGTAATACCTATGCCCATGTCATCGAACAATCAGAAAAGGAGTGGATGAAACAGTGGGCCAAGATTGTGGTTACATTAGAGCGTGCTGTAACCCAGACAGATGCCAAGAGCTATTTGGAAGCTTATTCCATACCTTTGGGACCATCAGACGATTCGGGTTTTGAGGTAAGGGGAGTAATGGTTATTAAAAGTAAAAGTAAAACTCGGGCTAAGCAACGTAAAGGTGCAGTTTCTAATTGGAAGAGAGTAGGAAGGGTGACGTTAAATGCTCTTAAGAAGCGCGGTATGACAGGCGAAGAAATGAGGCGTTTAATGTGGGGTAGAGCTTCTATATCGAGCCCCATAAAAATTGCCAAACAAAAGCTAAAAGATCCCTACAATTTAAATGCCGTTAATACAGCAGGGCAATCAAATATAACGAACGCTATGGATATGTTAAATTTTGCAAATGATCCAATTTCTAGTTCAGGATTAAATCTTACAAACTCTATGGTTAAGAATGCTACAGCACCAGATCCATTTAGGGAACTTGTACTTAAAGCTGAACAACTTCCAGAGATACATGATCCTCAATTTTATGCTGCCCTCAGGGAGCTGGCTAATAAGGCTTTCGATTTAGTTAAACAAACTCTTAAAACTCAAGATATAAAAATAAAGACAACTACTGAAGCCACCAGTTTAAAAGATGTTAAGTTGACCAAAGAACTTGATACAGCAAATATTACTAATATTGAGAATACAATGGACAAGACTTTGGGTGGTAATTTAACAACACTTTTTCAGGATCCTAAGGACATAGTGGATCCAAAAAAATTGGAGCAATTTTTAAAAATGGTAGCCGAGGTGGAAACCGATGAAAGTGATGGAGGTGGACCCATATTAGGAAAGCTTTCTTTAGCTCGTAGGACCAGAAATGCTTTATTCAAAGTTCCTATAGCAAAAGGTACTTTAGGTGAAAGTTCGGATAAATTAATTAATTCAGTATGGGATCAAGTAGATTATGAACGGAAGGACGGCATACCGGTAATTTTGTAATAATTTTCCATTTTAGACTTTCTGTGTTACATTAATGCAAATAAATGTTTTAAAAATTTGAAGAATTTCGACTTTCAACAAGCCTTTGCCGAACACGTCTTAACTGTGGAACAAGAGGCAGAGGTAGAAACTGAAACTGGTAATGATGATGATTCACCTGAGACATATGATAACATACCCACCGTAGAGGAGGTGCATGCCACCATGAAGCAATTTCATTTGCGTAAACGTCAATATCAGCAAGATGATGCTGCCAGAAGGGCAAAAAGTGCTAGAATTCGTCGTAAAAATAGGTTAACAAAATGATTTATTTTACAACAATTAAACAGTGGCTCTTAAAATCTCAAAAACTTTTTACAGGGTGTCTCCTGAATATCAGGGAGATGATACTGAATACTATCAACGAGGTCGTTCAGCTCCAATGAAAAAGCATCATGATGAGGATAAAATGTCACCACCAGATCCTTTAGAGCCTTGGAGTACAAGAGAGTTACAGAATATAAACAAAATTTTAGCTAAAAAATAAAAAAGCTTTAAATATATTTTAGTCTTGCAAAATAAAAAACAATTGGTCAGCGTAAAAAAAATTTTCTTCGCTTTTGAAAATCATGTTGAATTCTTCAACAAATAAAAAAAATATTTCAATTCATATACTTAGGTGTGTAGATACAAAATCCAGTATTTAAAAATAGAACACATCTTTGAAAAAAAGAATTTTTTTCACAAAAAGTTTATTTTCTAAAATTTTTAACTTTGGTAATTGTAATTAACTCTGCGGTCTCTATTGTTACCGTCATGCGTACGATATGTTCTACGGCTTCTGCGATTTTCGTGGTTTATGCGTCCTCTATGTCTTTGATATCTGTTGCGACGAGCACGACCATAAGTTTCCTCCAATTCGTTTGAGATTTCAGCTTCATCGTCGTCGTTTCCACCCTCATCGTCATAAATTTCAGCTACATCGTCGTCGTTCTCTATATCGTTATTGTTTTCAGCTACCTCGTCGTCGTTTTCAGCCTCATCGTCGAATATTCCAGCTACATCGTCGTTGTTTTCATCTAAATCGTCGTCGTTTTCAGCCCCATCATCGTAAATTTTAGCTTTATTGTCATTACTTTCCGCTCTAAACAAATAACTACCATCATCATCAAGGAATTTAATATTGTCATCGTCATTATCTCGAGTCTTATACAACAGCACAACTTCTTCCAAATGTTCATCATTGTCATCATCTTTAGGTACATAATACAACATAATATTTTCATCATCATCATCTTTATCATTATCTTCAAGTTCATTGATTATTAAGGGATCGCCATCATTAGTTTTACTCTCAGGCTCAATATATATTTCTTCTTGTCTATTCAGGTCTCCTCCTACAATAACAATGTCAGGTTCTTTTTCTGTATTTTGCAACAGATCGCTCTCATCGCTAATGTCAAAAGAGTCAGCTGATATATTCTGAACATTAGAGTATAATGCCAAGATGGCAACGAAGAAAGCGAATAATATTTTCATTTCAATAAACTTAACCTTCTTAAGCGTGTTAAAAAGCTGTTGATAGTTAAAGATGCAATAATTGACTGATATTAATAATTCAAGTTCTTAAGATATTTATACAAAAATTTTAGTCAGCTTTTGAAATTGGTATTTCTAGAGGAATCATTTACACTAAATTAACTTGTTTAAACAATGAAATTTGAAATAAACTTTTGAAATTGTTTACATATTGTTTATTTATCAAATAACAATAAAATTGTCTTCTTATAACATGTCGTCAATATCGGTCATGTAAATACAGATGTTTAATTTATGTTTTAAACTATTAAGAGAATTTTGTAGAAAGGGGTTAAATTCTTTTACTTAATAAAAAAGTAGATATGGAAAATATGTCATATTGCATTTTGATGTTTGTTTTAAAAGGCCTTATTGTACTAATATTTATGGAAATACGTGTATTTAAGGACTAGCCATATACACGTAATTTCTTCTATTATTTAATATTAAAATTCTTTATGTTATGACAACTTTTAACTCTAATTAAATTTATTTAGAAAAATTAAAAGAACTGTGTAAATTTGTGTAGTCGTTTTTGTTTTTATTTTTTACCTCCACTAATTTAAGTATGTATTTTTCAGACCTTCTCATCTAACAGCCAAGTTAATATTTTCTTATTTTAAAACTTTGGATTCATAATGTTGGAAAACGCAGAAAATATTAAGAAATATGTATTACAAAAGTATTTTTTTATCCATCCCTATCATTTTCAAACTCAACTTGAATTAATATTCTCTAATTTTAGATTTCGATATTCATGAAACTATAAAAAGTACCATAATAACAAGAAAAAGTACTTATTTGTTCTTCTATATGATTATTTTATATCGATGATTATGATTATTTTATATCCCTTATATCAAAATTCTAGATTCGCAAAATAGAAACTGTAAATACTAGTACCATACAAATTAAAAAGTACCTATTTTTGTTTCCCGGAAATGCGAGAATTATTTTTTAATATCCCGGGATCCCGCAGAAAAACAATAAAAAAGTAAATTTGTTTTTAATTAAAAAAAAACTTTTTATTAAAAAACATAAAATAGTTTATAATGTAAAAGAAACACTTCAAAACTATAAAAATTAATAAAAAAATTGAATTTAGAATAAAAATTGAGTAAAAATATTTTTTATTCAAAAAAATATTATTCTCTAGATACGAGATCAAATATGAGCACAAGAAAACAAAAATACAGGTACTTCAGCTATGAGATCAAAAATAAAATCATTAGAATTCAATTTCAATATAAACAATATAAGCATCTTCTTTCGAATCGTGGCCACCTTTTTTATTTCCCGGGATACCGAAAAATAATCCCGGGAAATCGGGAAGATTAAATAGCTCTAATTCCCGGGAAACAACCCAATTTATAGCACAAAATGTATTTGTTTGTTATTAACAGTAATCGCTATGGAATAATCTCTTTATTCTAAAATATATATCACTTTCTTTGTATAACTTCGATATGCTAGTAAAATGTTTTGTAAATTTAGTCTTTCAATGAAAGTGGGCGTTAAAGTGGGCGTGTTGAAGTTGTTTCTACTAATGAATGCAACTTAGATGTTTCACTACAGTCCTTTATTATTCCAAAATCTTTATTCACAGACGAATTACATGAATTTGAGATAAACCGTTATATGGGAGGTAGACGTTCCAGTGGGCGTGTCACCTTAATTTTCTGGCATAACAATCACATTGACTAGAAAGATATCTGTAGTAAATTCATCATCATACCTCCAATTTTGTCGGTTTTATGAGCTTTTAAATTTCATTAACAGTAGATAACGTGAAAAGTGTTCATAATAGTAGGCGTGTCGAAGTTATTGTAGTCTTTCAATGAAAGTGGGCGGGTAAGTAGGCGTGTTAAAGTTGTTTCTACTAATGAATGCAACTTAGATGTTTCATTATAGTCCTTTATTATTACAAAATCTTTATTCTTAGAGATATTATATGAATTTAAGATAAATCGTTATATGGGATGTAGGCGTTAAAGTGGACGTGTCACCTGAATTTTCCTGCATAACAATAAAATTGCCTAGAAGGATATACGTAGAAAATTTCTTCATCATACCTCTAATTTTGTCGGTTTTATGAGCTTTTAAATTTCATTAACAGTGGATAAAGTGAAAAGTGGGCGTTAAAGTAGGAGTGTCAAAGTTGTTTTGCTAATGAGTACAACTTAGATATTTCAATATAGCCCTTTATTATTCCAAAATCTTTACTAATAGAGAAATTGTATGATTTTAGTTAAAACGCTATATGGGAGGTGGGCATAAAAATGGGTGTGTCACATTGATTTTCCGTTAAAACAAAGCCACTCACTAAAAAGAGAAGTGTGCAAAATTCGTACATTTAATTCTGGCTGTTTTATTAGGTTTTAAATTGTAAATATACTGAAAAATACACTACGCGGTATAAATTTTCGTACATTTTGATCTATAATTCCTTTACTAATGCATAGATGTAAGCAATTTTCGGGGAGAGATATTGTTTTGACTCGAGAAATATATATTTAATGTTTCATGACTGTACATTAATGTGTTTGAACACAATTGCATTTTATTCGATGTTCGAAGGACACGGTCAAATCAAACCCTGATTTAGAATGTATGGGGTCTAAAATGGATATTTCGATGTGTTACAAACGGAATGACAAAATGAATATACCCCCACCATTTTTTTAGTGGCGGGTATAAAAAATGGAAAAAAGTACCTTTAGGGTACCCAATGTAAATGTGTAAATTTTAAAGTTTTAAATTATTTATTAAAAAAATATATATATTATTAGTCACGGAACAACTTACTGTTATATGCACAAAAATATAAATGATATTGATTTGGATGTTGGGCTTAAGCTGGTTTATATGTATTTCACTGGTGCTTATGCCAGATCATCAGTAAACCTTTTACCCAAATTGTTGAAATAGTTTAAAATATTATAAGCTTTACTTTTAAATTCTCATTAATAAAATGAGAATTCAAAAATGAAACAAAAATCTATAAAAAACTTTTTCAAAAACCCAACCAAAAATTTTTAAATTTTTATTTATTTTATTTTTCTAATCCCTTTAACATTTTGCTAACACCTGATTAACACTAAATGTTTATAAGGGCAACCGAAAAATGAAATCTTCTTACTTATTAAACAATTTACTAAATTTACAACAACCAAAAAAGTATTATTGAAAAATTATGGGACAATATCCCGAATAATTTAGTAAATTATATAAAAACATAAATGTTTTAAAAAGTAACAAACTGGCTTCTCGAATTTTCCCCTCTTTAATCCGCACATTGGGGCCTTAAAATGCTAATTAATATTTATCATTGCTTAACCGAATTGAAGATGCAAATTGCGAATTGTAGCGGAGTACTTAGATTTTTTTAACACCAGCGCAGGGCAGCTAACTGGTTTGTATTTTTGGCTTGTGGTAATTCTAGATAAAAAAAAAGTGCTAAAAGTTCAGTATTAGGGACTATCTGACAGTGGAAATGTTTATCAAAGAAAAATTTAGACAAAAAAAGAGAAAAATTTAAATCTTATTTTTTTTTTTTGGAAAAACAAGAATAACACTAACACACGAAATTCGTCCTTATCATAATGCGACTACACCGAATAACAATTTATATATTTACTTAGACATCGTTTTGTTACACGATTATTTTCTCTGGTCAATGTCTTATATTAACAAGGAGAGTGCTCTGAGGACTGTAGTATTTATTTAGACCTAGTTTCTATTTATTTGACTTGCTTTTGATTTTTATTTAATAAATTTAATGGAACCATGTACTAGTATTAACACTTGACATAACTGTACAATTGATTGAATTGGATCATGTAGTTTAATAAGTTTTATCCAAGTTTGAGTCTAACAAAAACTAATTCTTACCATAAGCAGAAACATCTGTATTTTTATAACAGATCTTAAATGATGACAAGTTACAAGAAAACAACAATTCATCAGAAAAAGTTTTTCTTATTTAATCAGTAGACTATGAATTACCAGTCTTAAGTGGGTTATCTTAGATGGCATGGTTATGTCAGCCAACAATATTTACACAAGTGCAGTTGATGGAAATTTTTTTTTAACAATTTGAAGTACTGACCACAAGTTTTGTATAAATATCTAAAAAAATTGTGTTAGAAACATCAGTTAGCAATAACATATTTAACGGCCAATAGCATTTGAAACATTTATATCCCAAAAAAAAAATTTAGTTTACTAAAATGAAAACATATTTCATTTTCTTTTTTGCCATCTTCAAATTATACTGCATTCAATGCAGTTCAGCTGCCTCTCTTGCCATTAACGAAAGCAGCAGTGTGTTGCAAAATAAGGAAAATAAATCTTTAAATACTAATGTCGAAGGTGTGAATAAAGAAGGGAAAATAATTTATGAACGTGAGAAGAACGTATTACAACCTAAAGATGGTTTTAAATTTTTGATATTGCTCGATGAACTTGAATTTGAAGATATTTATAATGCTGATGCCGATAATTCTCTGTTGCTTTATTTTCCGCTAGATGAGGATCATGATGAGCATTTTGAAAATTTTGTGTTGTTATATGAACTTCAAGATGATGACGATGATAATACCAAATTGGTTGATGATGATGACTATGAAATTCTTAAAGCCGCATATAACGATGATGCAGGCGAGAATTCAAATAAATTAGAAGATATTTATGGCAGATCTCGTCGCGAGAGGCGTAAGCACCGTAGACAACGCAAGAGCCGCAGAAACCGTAGGAAGCATAGTCGGAATGTTGGTTTCCGTAGAAGCCACAAACATCGACGAGTTCGTCGTATTCGCAGAGTTATTTACATTCATCAAATTAAGACAAACGAAGCTGTTGAGACTTCATAAAAAACCTAGAATTATAATTAGAATATATAGTAATAGTCATTTAAGTAAAAGTAGTTTATTAAAAAATTATATTTACTTTTTATGCACCTTGAAAAATGGGTTATTAAACTTATTGACAATCGAATGGTTCAGTTCTTACGGTCGAACCTTTTCTATTGCAAGAGTAATAATTTTCAAATACATGTTTATATTCCGAAACAAAATTCTGTAGACCGTAAACTTCTACTATCAGAACTGAATTATGTGATTGGCAACAATAGTGGTACTCACGACCGATAATGTTTTCTCTGTGTGGGACTGACACTATCCACTTTTTGAATCGCTTTTTGTATTGCAAAAAAAGAAGTCTCGTACCTTAAAATTTAGACATTTTATTTTTAATTAACGTTAATTAAACCAGTTCAGGAAAATAATTTTACGCTTTAAAATATATAATAAAATCATAATAATTATTTAATGTTTTCATAAATTGTACTTATCGTTATCGAGTTAACAAAAATGTAAATGTAAAGATGTGAAGACTTACTGGAAAAGTGTTATATCGGGGTGAGATTTTACAAGAAATGGCTTAACAATAAAAATAATAAAATATATAAAAGGAATAATAAAAAATTTAGAAATTTATTAAACAAAGAAATTATAAAGTCTTAAAACAACTACTATAGAAATTGTAATTGTCCTGCTTGCGGGGACCTGAGACACCAGATTCTAGGTCAGCGAATACTTGAAAGTAAAACATGTCCTTCCGCAGTTGATCTGGGAAAGATCCACACCTTTATAAATAGGACAGGATGGCTGAGGAACGACGGCCAGAGGACATGGACAAACGGGCGTTGGTGCCTACGGTATCACAACGGGACCCTCGGGGGACCCAAGTGAGCTATGCCTTCGAGCGGCTGCCGAATCTAACCTAACCTAACCTAACTACTATAGAAACAAGTTTATAAAAAATACGTATAATATTCGCGTAACATGGCAACTGATTAACGATATTATCGGTAAAAAATCTGGTAATATTGACGATATTTAACATAAAATTTTAAAAATTTAAATCCTTCAAATGTTTTTAAAAAACTTTGTCAATAGCTTTAAAGAAAATATATAAAATATTATTGTATTATTATAACTGCAAAATTACAACATTGAGCAACATCGAATCGATCGTAGTGACAAATTCGAACGCGTCAAAGTAATTTCTAGTAATGAGTTCAGCTTAGATATTGCAATATGGAGTCTTTTATTCTTTCAAAATAAAATACCAAAATTACAAGAATTGCGAAAAGTCTTTATATCGGAGATGGGCGTGTCAACTTTACACTCTGATATGGTAATAAGATTGATCAGAAGTTCATATTTAGAAAATCTCAGCATCATTTGTCTTAAACTGTTGCTTCTATAAGCTTTTAAATTTCACTAATGGTATATTATGTGGAAAGTGGGCGTTAAAATATGCGTGTTAAAGAAATTTTTGCTATTTATTTAAACTTGGATAATTATTTCTAGAGTCCAGTGTTCTCACAAAATCTTTGGCCAAATAGATATTATATGAATTTAAGATAAAGCATTTTTAGTTCCTATAGTTATAATGTCATTGACCAGAAAACATCATTCGCAAAACTTCTGTATGGTTCATCAGATGCTGTCGATTTAATGAGCTTTTAAATTTCATTTACACTAGATTATGCCATATGTGAGAGGTGGGATTTAAAGTAGGCGTGATATAGTGATTTCTGATAATGATTTTTGCTTAGAGACGATTATTCTTTCAAGTTCTTAATCTATAAAGGAATAACATATATGAATTTAGAAAAAAACGTTATATGGGTTGTGGGCGTGCAACCTTCTTTTTTCGCTATTAAAATAATATTTTAAGAAGACAAAAAAATACACAGTGCGAGATAAATTTTCGTTAATTGTCTACAACCCTTTCGTAATAAACAGTTTTAAGCAACTTTCGGCAAACATATTTTTTTTTACACAATAATTATAATGTAAAATTTTATTATTTTACGTCATTGCGTTTAGACGCAATAGCATTTTATTCAATGTCAAAAAGACATTTTTTATGACCTAATTTTTCCGCTTTCGTACATTTTCAATACCAACTATTTCTAAAATACTGAAAATATTCTAAAAAAATTTAATTTTTCGAGGTTTATCATGCATTCAAGAGACGGACAGACGAATGGATTTAGTTAGATCATCCTAAAATGAAACCAGGAATCAGAATATTTATTTTCTAGTGTCTAAAATAATTTTCTCGATTTGTTATAAATGGAATGACAAAATGAATATACCCCACCCTTTTACACCATTTTTTGGTGGTGGGGCATTAAAATATATCAATTTACTAAAGTTTCTAATAAATTTTTGGACACGATAAAGACACTTAATTGCAAGCCGTTGTCACAAAAATAATTGCTGAGAAAAACTGACAATTCTCTTCGCAAGTAAATTATATTTTAACAACAACATAGATACAACTGCTTTGTAGTTTTCTTTTCTATAATTTTCTAAAATGAATTGATTTTTTCAGCTTATGGCCGCCGGAATTAAAAGAAAGGGCTTGATTAGTAGTTAGTATAGCTAACTATGATATAATTGAAAATCAAAGGTGGTGCCGAAAATACTAAAGCAAAATGGCATAGAAAATTAAATATGAAATATAGGCAAAGCACCGATGTGTTTACTATACTAATGTAGATGGTGGTGAAGGGTTGTATCAGATTCGGTACTGACGAATAAAGCAGCTTATGGGCAAGAGAAAATAGCAAGTTAAAACAGTCCTGTACCTAATGTGTAAGCCATAAATATAGTTGCATTGCTTTGGGCAGAATTAATTATGTTATAAATTGCAAGATGTTACAAAAAAAAAAAACATTAGGCAAAATAAGAATGGTCAAGAGGACAGCAGAGATCAATGAATCAAAATTTAGCATTATCTCATAATTTAAAGATTAAATAGTCCAATTTCTGTGGTAAAGCGTTTTAGTTAAAAAGGATAAAGAGCATACGGAAATCGACTTGCAGTAGGATAGTCCATTACGATTTGAGCTGTAAATGAATAGGATCGTAGCGAAGACGTGGTACACCTAAAGCAAACAGAAAACATTTACTAAATTTAATGCAACTATACTTACAAAAAATTACTTTATCTTAAGCTAAAGGCAAACACTAAACTTGTAATGACGTGTCAAAAAAAAAAAAAATCGTAAATTTTGTTCCAACTCATTGATACATAAAAAGCATTAAATCAATTAGAAAAGAAATTCTATGTTTAAAATTTCATTAAAGTATAGTTAATATTTACAAACAACATTTGTAGGTCTGATCTCCTTTTAATGATGATAATGCATTCCACTCGGCTAGTATCGGAAACTAATTTTGAAAATATAATCTAACACTATCTCATTGAATTTTGCCGAATTAATAATAATTTACTTAATTAAAATAAAAAAAATATATTTAAATATATCATTTCTGGGAATTTGTAACTTCTACTTGGTGTAAACTTTGTACCAGCCATTTTGCTAACAATTTCCTTATTGGCACATAAATAATAATAACCGGAATAACCTAAACGAATTAAGTTAATTCCATAAGGACTACTTCTTAACTGATGAATAGAAAAAGATATTAAAAATTTTATTAAATAGCTTTTTTAAAGTCGGCAATTTTGCAGTTCTTACAGTTACGATGCTATTTCGACATTTAAGGCCATGTCAGATAAAACTTGTCGCTTTGCATGACATTTCTAACTTTGATTGAAAAGCGCGAGAGAAAAGGTGTATGTCACAATGAAAACTTTGACAACACTTACGCATTGTTTGTTTACCTATAAAGTTTCCAAGTGCGGATTGTCAAAGCACGCAAAAGATGAGAGTTGGTTAACTTTAAGCTTCGCGCTGCGTTGAAAGTTCTTTGTGTGACATGTTTCATATAAGAACGGCTATTTCATCTTAAATGTCAAAGCGAATTTCTAACACAACGCTAAGCAAAAGTTCTATCTGACATGGCCTTTACACTTATTACGATGCCTGAAAACGTTTCAACAATTACTACGTCATATTGTTGGTATTGTCAGAATAACCAACGTAATTTTAGGCTTCCATCTAGTCATTAAAAATATCTCTATCTGGAACTAAGATAATATTTCTGACATCGTCATCATGAGGTTCATTTAAAAATACAAAATTTTTGGTTTCATCTTGAAAATGTTAGTAATAAAAATATGACTTTCTTAAGCATATATTTTTTTTATTATTACATAAATATGTGTTAAGATTAATTGGGTAAAATTTTATACACACAGATATATGTATTTATATGTAGGTTACTATACAAAAAATAGTTAGCTGAGCTAGACATCACCTTAGTGCTGACTGAATTATTTATTATCTTCAGCTATAGCTTAAGATACTCTCATAAGTAATGGCAACGAAATAGTAAACAGAACAATATTGGGAACATAATGAAAAAAAAAACAACAGATATATTTATATGAAAAAACTTGATCATTTTATTTTTTGAAAATACTTTCGTATCAAATTGTTTGGTATTTTCGTTTGATGTTATGTTAATAGAGTTTCACTTAAAAAAATATTCTTACACTTGTGTTAATAATGTATTGTTGCAGGTGTTGCATATTGGAGATACAGTTGTTAATAATATAAACAAATAATTGGATGCTATCAAATCGTCGTTCGTAAATTATTGTGTTCTAACTATATGTATAGGTTTTATATGTCACATAGAAGACAATAATTTACGAACGACGAAATATTAAAATTGTAGCTTAAAGCACTAAATAGTTGTAAATGCCAGTGGTGTAACAAAAATTTAAATATATCGTTACCTTAATATATACAGGCCCTAACTCAAGCCTTTTTGTACATTAGTTAGGGCTTTCTATATTAAGGTAACGATAAGAAGAAGTTTATGGGTTTCTCTGCATAGATATGGGACCATTGACATCCTGCTAAAAAAAAGCTAATACTTTAGAATTGAAGCATAAAAGAGTTAGTAAGCATGTCTCTATATTGCTCACCGTTTATTTTAATTTTCTAACACTCGTTATTTGTAAAGAACATTAAAAAGCGAATTTTTCTGGATGTAGTGATGTTTCTAAAATAGCTTCATGATTTATCATTCATTCAAATGAGCCAATTTTGTGCATAAGACACAGCGATTTGACCAACGTTTCTTTAACGTATGTTAAATTTTTGACAAACTGCCAAACCAAACTAATCACAAAACGATCCGAAACTTTCCAATTCCCTGTCATATAAAACAGTGCGAAAACTCAATTATAATTATGGACTAATTAAAATGTATGCAGCAGAAAGAAATAACTGATTAATTCAAAATAAGTTAAATTAAGATAATAACATTATTGCAATCCCACAATTTGAAACTATTCTCAGAGGTATTTTCAATTATTTTGGAATACTTTGCATGAAGTAAAAGCGACAAAATTTTTTATCATTTGGAATAATAACTTGTTTTATTTAAACATATAATTCAACTAAACCGAAGAATCAATGACAAATTCGTTTTAGATAAATCATGATTTTTTTTAAACTCTTTTCGTTCAGTTACTTGTTCATCTTTTGTTAATAAATTTCAACATAAAAAAATAATATATAGTAGACAAGTAAAAGAGACATCAAATATATTTATATAAAACAAATAGAGAAAAGAGAGCGAAGCGAAATACACATATTATGTATCATTTTACAGAAATTGATATTATTTTAGGAGCAAAATAAATTTTCTCAAATAAACATAAAATAATAAAAACAAGTAAGAGCACTATATTCGGCTGTGCCGAATCTTTTTTACCCACCACCAACTTGTGTACATTTAAAGCACTATATTTATTATTTTGTTAATCGCTATGGAATTATCTCTTTATAATAAAATATGTATCACTTTCTTTGTAGAAGGTGGTTAAATTTTAAGGGCCTATGTTGAAGGTGAGCTACACCTAGTCTTTAAATTTGTTTTCTGCATTTCATTTGACATTTCTCAATCTCAAACTTACTCAATTTGATCCGTGGAAAGATACGCAAATGAGCAACGCTTTAAAGTTATTCAGGGTTTTTATAAAAATGGGCGTTCAAATAAAAATGCATTTTGTGCACTTCGTAATTCTTTTGATCAACATAATCGTTCAAATTCGTCCACAATCGGGAGAATTGTAAAAAAACATTTAAATTTCTGCAAAACAGGTCTGTATAAAATGTTAGAAAATCTGTGAATGCCTTCTTAGTTCGTTGAATGGGAACCATTGTTGTTTTTTGCGATAGTGTGGCAAAAGAGCAGTCAACTTCGACTCATCATCATGCCCAACAATTGAGCATCAACATTGTCATTGAAAATTTGGACCATCAGATAGAGGAGTGGCGCCAAGGATGGGGGGGGGGGGGGTTATTTGGCCGATATTTTGTTAAATACATAATTGAACCATACAAATATTATCATTATAAAAAGAAATGATAATAGTTTCTTAAATAATTTGTGTTTTATTAAAAATCAACATCGGCCCTTAAAATTTAACCACCCTTAATAACTTCGATATGCTACTAAAATGCTTTTGTAAATGTAGTCTTTCAATGAAAGTGGGCATTAAAGTAGGCGTGTCAATAAAGTTTCTGCTATAAATACAACTTAGATATTTCAATATAGTCCTTTATTTTCCCAAAAAATTTGTCAATAAAGAAATTACATGAATTTAAGATAAGCCGTTATATGATTGATTAGAAGGATATATGTAGAAAATTTCATCATCATACCTCTAATTTCATCGGTTTTATGAGCTTTTATATTTCATTAACGGTAGTAACGTGAAAAGTGGGCGTTATAGCGTGTCAAAGTTGTTTTTTATAATGAGTACAACTTATATGTTTCAATATAGTCCTTTATTATCCCAAAATCTTTTTTAATAGAGAAATTATATGAATTTTAGGTAAAACTTTATATGGGAGGTGGGCGTAAAAGTGGGCGTGGAACATTGATTTTCCGTTATAGAAAAGCCTCTCGCCAAAAAGCAAAGTGTACAAAATTTCAGGATCGTACAACTAATTTTGTCCGTTTTATTAGGTTTTAAATTTAAAATATACTGAAAAATGCACTGCGCGGTATAAATTTTCGTACATTTTTATCTATAACTCCTTTCCTAATGCATAGATGTAAGCAATTTTTGAGGAGAGATATTTTAATAATGGATATTTCGATGTGTTACAAACGGAATGACAAAATGAATATACCACCACCATTTTTTTGGTGGCGGATATAAAAGGTATCATTTAGCTTGTGGGCAGTGTTGCCATAAGATGATAGAGAAAATGTGCAAAACCTCGGAAAAAAAGTGCTAAAATGTATAACAGTTAAAAAAAAACGTGGTAAAATTTTGCACTATTGGACCAATTTTAATCAAAACATCATCCGATATATTGATGTTATAGCAACATTATTTTTATACCCGCCACCAAAAAAATGGTGGGGGTATATTCATTTTGTCAATCCGTTTGTAACACATCGAAATATCCATTTTAGACCCCATAAAGTATATATATTCTGAATCAGGGTTTGATTTGATGACGATCTAGCTATGTCCGTCCGTCTGTCCGTCTGTTGAAAGCACGATAGAGGTCGCACCGAAAAAGCTAGGGGGCTCAAATTTTGCCAGAATGGTATTGAAAATGGGCTAAATCGGAATTTTAGGAAGAGAGTTATAGCTCGAAAAGCAAGAGTAGGTCGAAAAAACCGTGTCCTTTGAACATCGAATAAAATGGGATTGTGTCCAAACACATTAACGTAGACTCATAAAACTTTGAATATATATCCTGAGTAAAAACAATATCTTTCCCCAAAAATTGTCTAAATCTATGCATTAAGAGAGGAGTTATCGATCAAAATGTACGAAAATTTATACCGCACAGTGTATTTTTCGGTATATTTAAAAACAAAAACGTCATAAAAGCAACAAAATTGGATGTACGACTCTGAAATCTTGCACACTCTGCTTTTTGGTGAGTGGCTTTTTTGTAACGGAAAATAAATGTGCCACGCCCACTTTTACGCCCACCTCCCATATAACGTTTTAACTAAAATTCATATAATTTCTCTATTAATAAAGATTTTGGAATAATAAAGGCCTATATTGAAACACCTAGGTTGTGCGCATTCGCGAAAATAACTTTGACACGCCTACTATAACGCCCACTATTCACGTTATCTACCGTAATGAAATTTAAAAGCTCATAAAACCGGCAAAATTAGAGGTATGATGATAAAACTTGCTACGTATATCCCCCTAGGCTATATCAATACTGTGCTAGAACATTAAGGTGCCACGCCTACTTTTACGCCCACCTCCCATATAACGTTTTACCTAAAATTCATATAATTTCTCTATTAATAAAGATTTTGGAATAATAAAGGGCTATATTGAAACACCTAAGTTGTACTCATTTGCAAAAATAACTTTGAGACGCCTACTATAACGCCCACTTTTCACGTTATCTACCGTTAATGTAATTTAAAAGCTCATAAGACCGCCAAAAGTAGAGGTATGATGATCAAATTTGCCACGTATATCCCCCTAGGAAGTGTCATAACTGTTCCAGAAAATTAAGGTGCCACGCCTACTTTTACGCCCACCTCCCATATAACGTTTTACCTACAATTCATATAATTTCTCTATTAATAAAGATTTTGGAATAATAAAGGGCTAAATTGAAACACATAAGTGGTACTCATTCGCAAAAACAACTTTGACACGCCTACTATATCGCCCACTTTTTACGTTTTCTACCGTTAATGAAACTTAAATGCTCATAAATCCGCCAAAATAAGAGGTATGATGATCAAATTTGCTACATATATCCTTCTAATCAATGTAATTGTTGTGCCAAAAAGTTTAGGTGAGACGCCCACTTGAACGCCTACCTCCCATATAACGGTTTATCTTAAATTCATGTAATTTCTCTATTGACAAAGTTTTTGGGAAAATAAAGGACCATATTGAAATATCTAAGTTGTATTTATTAGCAGAAACTTTATTGACACTCCTACTTTAACGCCCACTTTTACTAAAATACTACATTTACAAAAGCATTTTAGTAGCATATCGAAGTTATAAAGGGTGGTTAAATTTTAAGGACCGATGTTGAATTTAAATAAAACACAAATTATTTAGGATATTATTATTATTTCTTTTTGTAATTATAATATTTTTATGGTTCAATTATCTATTTAACAAAATATCGGCCAAATGCAACCCCCCCCCAATCCTTGGCACCACTCCTCTATCTGATGGTCCAAATTTTCAATGACAATGTTGATGCTCAATGATGCTCTATCGCAAAAACCATCAGTGATTCCCATTCAACGCACTAAGAAGGCAATCACAGATTTTCTAACATTTTATACAGACCTGTTTTGCAGAAATTTAAATATTTGTTACAATTCTCCCGATTGTGGACGAATTTGAATGATTATGTTGATTAAAATAATTACGAAGTGCATAAAATGCATTTTGATTTGAACGCCAATTTTTATAAAAAACCTGAATAACTTTAAAGCGTTGCTCATTTGCGTATCTTTCCACGGATCAAATTGAGTAAGTTTGAGATTGAGAAATGTCAAGTGAAATGCAGAAAACAAATTTAAAGACTAGGTGTAGTTCACCTTCAACATGGGCCCTTAAAATTTAACCAGCCTATACAAAGAAAGTGATACATATTTTATTATAAAGAGATTATTCCATAGCGATTAACAAAATAATAAATAATGTGCTTTAAATATACACCAAATTGGTGGTGGGTATAAAAGATTCGGCACAGCCGAATATAGTGCTCTTACTTGTTCCATTTCAGCTATACTAAAATTCATATCTGCTAAGATACAAAGTAATAGGTGCCTCTATTTGTTTAAGGATATTTATAATTTATTCAAAATATTAAAATTTTGTTTTAATATCAAAATATTTTTGGGAAGCCGATATTTTAGTTCATTTATAAGCGATTTTAAAAAATTTAAACATATTTTTCTGATTGTGTCTTCTTCTTCAGAAGATATTATATTTTTTTTCTTTATTATCTTTTAATAACGTTTCGAATTCATATCCTAAATACGGATTTGGTAGAAATTATTCTTTAAATATTTCTTCCTCATCTCCCAAAATTATGTCCATCAGCTATTCTTTTATATATATTTTACCAGCGATAACCTTTACAAGAAAGAAAATATCATCTAAAACTTACATATAAAAAATACTTTATTGCATTTAAATTTTATATGAAAAAGTGCAAAAAATGACGGATTATTATTTAAAAGTGCTAAACTAGCACTTAGCACTTTTTATACCCTTCACACAGTGAAAAATGGTATATATAGGTTTGTCATTCCGTGTGAAATTTCTACAATTTTCATTTCCGACCCCATAAAGTATATATTTTCTGAAAGCTTGTGATAAGGGGAGTCGATTATGTTCTGTCAGTCTATCAGTCTATTCGTGTGTATGTTGAAATCAACTTTTTGAAGCCCCCCCGACATCGCTTGGGCCCGGGAGAGGTATTAAAATATCAGAAATATTTGGGAGTAGATCGGTGTTGAAAATCAAAAACATCGGTACATTAACAACTGAGATATGAACAAAAACCCACGACCACCTCGATTTTTTTCACAAAAGCAACATTACAACAACAACATACATCCAAACGTGTATAGAGTAAACGTGGCATCGAATCCCAGCTGAGCCAAAATTTTTTTTTTTTTTTTTTTAATTTTTTATTTAATATATTATTTATATTTTTATTATTTTTTTAATTTTTTTTTTATTTTTTTGTTTTATATTTATTATTTATATATTAATTTTTTTTTAATTTTTTATTTTATTTTTTGTAACATAAATACGTAAATTTATAATTTACAATGGGATTTTTTTTTATACATGTATGTTTTTTATATATGTATGTACGTATTTCATATGAGATGAATGGTGATACAAACTACTGTTATTGCATGACTACACGTTGTGAAGGGTATATAAGATTAGGCACGGCCGAATATAGCACTCTTACTTGTTTGAAAATCTTTTGTGCTAACTTAAGAAAAAAATGTTAAATCTAGCATAAAAGTTAAAAAGTTAAGTTAAAAACATGTTCAAGTTGAACCTAAATATTAGAATTATTGAAATTAATCAATCCAACCAAAATAATTACTAGGGAGTATTTATTTCGTCAAATAAAAAAATTCGTTTCTGATACAAAAACTACACAGGCTGACTATTTTCATTATTTGGATAGATTGACTTATTGAAATATAAATACTCATTAATGTTCTGACATTTATTCCTTTTTACTTTAAAACAAGAGTTTTTTTGCATTAATTTAAAATATATTTTTCATTTATTAGAAAAAAAAACAAAACTAAACTAAACTACAAGTTACATATATAAACAGGATAATATAAATAAAAAAATTATCAGCTGGGCAAAAATTATCATTTGATACATAAATACTTCTTCAGATTGATTGAATAATATAATATTTTCAGCTACTACTTTATTAACTTTGGGTTCAACTCCCAAGCAATCTTGGTAAGTGCTCCTATTGACAGCAGTGACAACGGATGCAGCTGAGCTGCATTGCACGACAAAACCCAAGGCAAAAATGGCTAAATTTAAAGCCAAACAATTTTTCATTTTAAAAAATTGGGTCTCCTGAGATATAAGTATTTTAAAACGCTCTTGAATTCTTAAGATCCAAAAGCTAAATAACTTACACTTTAAATTTTTTTTTATATTTATACTAAATTCTACTAGACATAGTAAAAAGTCTTATAAATGAATTAAAGTAGAAAAAAGTATTTAAACGATATTCTTACACTTGTGTAAATATTGTATTGCCGTCAAAAATGTTTTATTGACTAATGAGTATTCGTAAGTTAACGTTATATGTTGATGCACCTTCTATTTCAATTGGATCATGACACCCAAACAGCTGTGGATATTGTCAATAATAAAAACTATTCGACGGTAGAAAACTAATTTCCAAACATCTTTTAGGCTAAATATTAGTTGAGTTAAATAATATGCAGTGAGGCACAGTTAAAGTGAGCCACCAGTTATTTCAAAATTATGTTAAAATAACTCTTGTCAATACATTGTGAGATCAATTGTATTGTACCACACCATTGTAATTTTTGTTGTTGTTTATAGTCGGAGTTAAAAAAAAGTTATACGAAAATTAAAAAAAATATATATAAATGAAAATTGAAAATAAAACTTAATAAGAACTTTAGGGGTAAGGCATTAAAATTTGACATGTACCTTATTCTTTTATAAAATAGTAGGCAAAACGATTTTGTGTTACGCAGTTTACGCTCACATTACGCAACCGATTTTAATAAAAACAAGTAAGAGTACTATATTCGGCTGTGCCGAATCTTTTATACCCACCAACAATTTCGTGTACTTTTATAGCACAAAATGTATTTGTTTGTTATTAACAGTAATCGCTACGGAATAATCTCTTTATACTAAAATTTTTATCACTTCGATAGGCTAGTGAAATAATTTTGTAAATTAACTGCCTGTTCAACGATGTCGAAAGAAAACACAAGCGAACTTTCATTCGTACAAATACGTTGAAAACAAAAACAAATTTTTAGTTTTTGTTGTTGTTTTCAATATATTTGTACGAATGAAAGTTCGCTTGTGTTTTCTTTCGACATCGTTGAACAGGCAGTTAGTCTTTCAATGAAAGTGGACGGTGAAGTGGGTGTGTCAATAGAGTTTCTGCTAATAAATAAAACTAAGATATTTCAATGTAGTCCTTTAATCTTCCAAAAAGTTTGTCCATAGAGAAATTATATGAATTGGAGCTTTTAAATTTCATTAACAATAGATAACGTGAAAAGTGGGAGTCATAGTAGGCGTGTTGAAGTTGTTTCTGCTAATGAATACAACTTAGATATTTCAATACAGTCCCTTTTTATTCCAAAATCTTTATTTATAGAGAAATTATATGAATTTAAGATAAAGCGTTATATAGAAGGTAGACGTAAAAGTAGGCGTGTCACATTGACCAAAAAGCAATGTTTGTGAAATTTCAGAATCGAACATCTAATTTTGTCTGTTTTATTACGTTTTAAATTTAGAATATACCGAAAAATACACTGTGAGGTATACATTTTCGTACATATTGATATAAAACTCCTTTCCTAATTCATAGATTTTCAAGGAAAAATAATGTTTTTACTCAGAAAATATATATTCGAAGTTTCATGACTCTACGTTAATGCGTTTGGACACAATTCCATTTTATTCGATGTTGGAAGGACAAGGTTTTTTTTACCTACTCTTGCATTACGAGCTATAACTCTCTTCGAAATATTCAGATTTTCAACACCAAACAATCCTTGTCTGGCAAAATTGGAGCTCCCAGCTTTTTCGGTCCGACCTCTATCGTGCTTTCAACAGCTTTCAACAGACATAGCTAGATCGTCATAAATCAAACCCCGATTCAGAACATATATACTTTATGGGGTCGTAAATTGATATTTCGATGTGTAACAAACGGAATGACAAAATGAATATACCCCCACTATTTTTTTGGTGGCGGGTACAACAACAAAATCGATCTAGTTTGTTGTAGGTTTAGGTAAAACTTTAATTTTAAGTACCCAGTGATATAATTGTGGTTTCTATTATATTAGATTAAAAAGCAATACTCTGCACAAAGATAACACTTAAACATTATTTATAAGGACGGTAATTTATTGTTTACATTTATTTCATATGAAATTTAACGTACAGACAGCCCTGATAAAAAAGAAATCTTACAAAATATAAAAAAAAATTCTAAAAGATTTCGCTTAGTTGTAGATGCAGTTAAAGGCACTTCTGTTATTCTTGACTCCCAGTTGAACATAGGGCATCAACCGTCCTTTTATGCCAGACTCTATTGCTAGATGCTTGGCTGACGTCATTTATGAGTAATTTGCAGATCCAGATAAATACATCTTGTCCATCGGTGCTCCTATACGTCGACCTCTTCCTTACGGATTTCACCGAAGCAATGTTGTAAGTTGATCTACGAAGTGTGTGGCCTAAAAAAAACCATTTCCGCTGACACACCTCCACAGGAGTAGAGATTTGGTTTGTTATAAGTCACTGGTTGGTGGTGAAAAACTCAATTTTAAGTAAATCTTTTAATACTCACAAAGTGACATTTAAAAATAGAAATCTGAATTCCCTTCAGTATTTTAAAACGATGGATATTAATTTATGTCTCCTCTCCCTTATGAAATATTCCTGAAGTACGAATAAGATCCATATCAAAACCCAAAAACATTTTATTGAAATTACCAACACTTAACACTTTCATTGAAATACATGTACATACATTTTTTTGGAACATTGTATTATTTTTTTTTCTATTTCATTTCAGATATGTTTTTGTAAGTTTGTATAAAGAAGGAGTTATTTATTATTCTAAATGCATATTTAAAGCTTTCTTGATTTTGTTCCTTAAGAACAAAAAAAGACTGTTTAGGTGTGTGTTTCCTTTTTAACCAGGTATTTTCATTACAAAAATTTGTTGCTTTTTATTTTGTTTATGGTACTTTTATATGTGTAAATGTGATTTCATTATCAAAAAAATCATGATGCTGATGATGACGGTGAGCATCATGCTTGTTTTAAACCAAAAAAAATAACAAAAGAATCATTGGTCACGTTTTCAGTTGTATTAAGCCATCTGGCTATAATATTCGTGCTGATTACTAATTTCTCTGCTGCCAAAACCGATTCTAGCTTTCGTCCTGTGCGCGTACACTTCATTCATTTACAACAAATAAACTCAAGAATGCACGAACAAAATTATTTAAGATGCTTTAAGGATCAACACACACACACACGCATATTGAGATGAACATGTTTGTATTTTTACCACATAAAAATCTCAATCAAGGTGTACGCGTGTAAAATGAGATCAATTTACTAAAAATGGACTGTTAATGGGCCCCTTCAGTGTTTTAGTTATATTTAGCTTATATCTGAATGTGTATTTATTTTGTTCGTGGGATTGAGGGGTTGTTGCTGATGATGACCATGTGTTGGTTAGTCATCACAGTTGATGGACTTGTATTGACTTTGAAGACTTGCTAATTAAAGTTAAGTTACAATTTATTTGGACTTCGAAAAAGCTGTTACTTTAATACAGAGAATGTGAAATACATGTTTAATTAAAAGTCAGCTTTTTCTTCGTTTTGTTATTATGTTTGATAAATTTTTCTGTAGACCAGCTTAAATGCGTCTTTATACATATGACAGTTTAATTAAAACGTAAAAGTGAAATTTAGGAAAAATATACTAAATATATATTAGAGTACAGGTTTGACTAAAACCTCTAAAATTACAATTAAGTTGTTAATTCGTTTAAAACATATACATAGTTTGGCATATAAAATAATTAACTTAATAAATTAGTTCAGTCCAACGCGCATACCAAATTGTTTATTTGTTTTTAAAAATAAAGAAACATTTAATTAATTCATAATCATTTTAAAATAAAGAAATGCATAGTATTATAATTATTTTAATTTTGAACATCATGCACATACTTATGTACGTAAATAAAAAAAATAATTCTTCGAAAACCTTTTAAATATACGTACATATGTATCTGTTTTCAAATATGACAAAAATAAATTATAAACTTTTTGACAACAAGAAAAAAAGAACCAAATGAATTAGCAAATCAAGACAACAGAAACTGTATTATCGCAATATAATTTCTTTTGTAAAATTTCTTATAAAACTGTTATTATACCCGCCACAAAAAAAATGGTGGGGGTATATTCATTTTGTCATTTCGTTTGTAACACATCGAAATATCCATTTTAGACCCCATAAAGTATATATATTCTGAATCAGGGTTTGATTTGATGACGATCTAGCTATGTCCGTCCGTCTGTCTGTCTGTTGAAAGCATGATAGAGGTCGCACCGAAAAAGCTAGGGGGCTCAAATTTTGCCAGAATCTTTCTTATAGACAAGGTTTGTTGAAAATGGGCTACATCAGAATATTAGAAAGAGAGTTATAGCTCGAAAAGCAAGATTAGGTCGAAAAAACAGTGTCCTTCGAACATCGAATAAAATGGAATTGTGTCCAAACGCATTAACGTAGACACATGAAACTTCGAATATGTGTTTCCTGAGTAAAAACAATATTTTTCCCCAAAAATTATCTAAATCTATGCATTAGGAAAAGAGCTATCGATCAAAATGTACGAAAATTTATACTGCACAGTGTATTTTTCGGTATATATAAAAACAAAAACATGATAAAAGCAACAAAATTGGATGTACGACTCTGAAATTTTGCACACTTTGCTTTTTGGTGAGAGGCTTTTTTGCAACGGAAAATCAATGTGCCACGCCCACTTTTACGCCCACCTCCCATATAACGTTTTACCCAAAATTCATATAATTTCTCTATTAATATAGATTTTGGAATAATAAAGAACTATATTGAAACATCTAGGTTGTACTCATTAGCAAAAACAACTTTGACACGCCTACTATAACGCCCACTTTTCACGTTATCTACCGTTAATGAAATTAAAAAGCTCGTAAAACCGACAAAATTAGAGGTATGATGATGAATTTTGCTACGTATATCCTTCTAATCAATGTATTTGTTGTGCCAAAATGTTTATGTGACACGCCCACTTTAACGCCTACCTCAAATATAACGGTTTATCTTAAATTCATGTTATTTCTATATTGACAAAGTTTTTAGGAAAATAAAGGACTATATTGAAATATCTAAGTTGTATTTATTAGCAGAAACTTTATTGACACGCCTACTTTAACGTCCACTTTCATTGAAAGACTAAATTTACGAAAACATTTTACTATCATATCGAAGTTATTAAGGGTGGTTAAATTTTAAGGGCCGATGTTGAATTTAAATAAAACACAACTTATTTATTAAATTATTATTATTTCTTTTTGTAGTGATAATATTTGTATGGTTTAATTATGTATTTTACAAAATATCGGCCATTGAAAACAACAACAAAAACTAAAAATTTGGTTTTGTTTTCAACGGATTTGCACGAATGAAAATTTCGCTTGGGTTTTCTTTCGACATCGTTAAACAGGCTATAAGTTTGACAGATGCAAATATATTTTAAAAAAATAGTTGGTATCGCTGATAAACTGTGTATAAAAAACATTTAGCTGATCGGATACGAGTGCTTAATTAATCTAAATACCTTGATTAAGGCATATTTATTCATCAAGTAGTCTTGTTTCTTCAGCTGATTACTTTTTATTGACTTATTTTAAACTTCAGCTGTCAAAATCAATAGAAAATAAACTATTTTCTCTCTTCTTTAATTTATTTCAAATGTCAAACTTCATAAATGAAAAATATGAACAAAAAAATTCTCTCTGAACTGCGATTACTTGGTGAATGAATATGCCTTGATAGTAAATAAAAACAAGTAAGAGTTCTATATTCGGCCGTACCGAATCTTATATACCCTTCACAACGTGTAGTTATGCAATAACAATTGTTTGTATCACCATTCATCTCATATGAAATACGTACAAACATATAAAAATATCCCATTGTAAAATTATGAATTGAGTTTACGTATGTATGTTTCAAAGAAAAAAAAAAACAAGTAAAATATAAATAATATATAAAATAAAAAAATAAAAAAAAATTTCTTTTTGGCTCAGTGGGATTCGATGCCACGTTCACTCTATCCAGTGTACCACGTTTGTATGTATATATTTATGTGTTGTTGTGAAAAAAACGAGGTGGTCTGGGTTTTTTGCTTATATCTCCGTTGTTTATGCACCAATATTTCTGATTTTCAGTACCGATCTGCTCCTGAATATTTCTGATACCTCGCGCGGATCCAGGCATTGTCGGGGGCCTTCAAAACGTTGATTTCAACATACACACGGACATACTGACATACCAGGGGGTTGAAAATGAAAATTGTAGAAATTTCACACGGAATGACAAATCTGTATATGTATGTATACCCTTTTTCACTGTGTGAAGGGTATAAAAATTTAAATATAAAGTAACAAGTTGTTCATTTAAGTTACAAATCATTAGCAGATTACTATATATACAGGGTGGCGTAACACTACCCTAAGGGTTTGTAAAATATAGGCTCTCGTAAATGAAATCACATATTAGAAGTTTTTTCATACATAGTTTGATATGATAAACGTCTCTGTATATAATTCTATGTATTTTCATTTATACTCATATGATCATATATTTAAATATATGAACTATTAATTTATAATAATTTTTAAAACTTAGTTTTTTATGGTAATTTCTTTTTGATGTGTAAATACATATATTTTAGATAATTAACTTCAAGTTTCATGTAATGAATATTTAAATTATTCATCTTTAAGTACTAGAAAATGCTAACGCTTTCAACGATTCAAATATGAACTCAAAGTCTGGGTGATGGAGGAACATGTCAGAAAATGGCAAAACACTGAGGTTGGAAAAGTGACGAAAATTCTATGTAGTAACCCAAATCTTGAGAAATTGCAAGATATTTTGAAACAGAATAGTCCAACAATTAGGAGACTAACTAGTGTAATAACAGGTCACATGGAGTTGAGAACTCATCTAGCTCGATTGTTGGAGGAAATGCCATGTAGAGCATACGAGAAAGAGGACGAGACCTTAAAACATTACCTTTGTCATTGCCCTTTATTTGCTGGGTTCTTGAATTAGTCGATTTTTATGGAGAAAATAGGATTATAGTTTTTAATAGGGAAATTTCGTTTCCACATAGAGCGCACAACATGCCAATTGGGCATAGGTGTATACCTGTTGAATATCAAAACAAATTCAATGATTATCAATGCAACAATTTATAACAATTAAAGATATTTAAAAGTCAAGATGTTTTGTTAGTGTTTTTCTCTCTTTCAATTAACATGAAATGTTTAAGACATAACTATTTAAGTAGGTGGATTAAGGGTATTTACTTAATTTCTTTACATTTAGTGTATTCTGTGAGGGTTTTATCATATATTTTTTTGACATTTTTTATTCCATTGTTTTTGTGGACTTAATATAAGTATATTTTGCTAACATTTGTTATAAACTATTTGACGGACCGAGGTCTATTTCTAATAGCGGCAAGAACCATCCTAATTTCCATCAGTACGGCCGGTAGCTAAAGGTAGCAATATCGTTTTAGAATCGGACCTACTATAGCACCGCCGATTACTTGTTTTGAAGAGAATATATAATCGTCAATCGTCACTTTTGTCCTACTGAGCTTTGCAATAGTAAAACTTTCTCTTTCTGCAGTGTGCAACATCTTCTTTATTACATCTGTTATACTTGCTAAACAGAATAATCACAACCTTACGTTTTGTGGGTGGAGCAGCAGATATTTCTGAATCTAACTAACCTATAGGAACTGACCCAGATTACAGCTGAATGCTTTAGCCCAGCGATAATACTAACCCATTGAGATTTTAATTTTTATAGTCCAATTGCAAAAAAGTCCTTGTAGTTTAATATTTGTAAAGGTTGTTTTTACAGAGGTATAGAATAAAAGAAGATGAGTTTTTTAAATTAACATGAAATATACTTCATTCGAAAGATAAGCTCCTGGCAAATATAATAAAAATGTGATTTCTGGCATATTACCGTCGCTAGCTCGGACGTAGTCTAATCTAGCAGTCAAATTTTCTAAGAGTTTTTTTTAACAGTTGTGGCTGTATATCATATATCGGCAGCCAATGATGTCCTCCAAGTTGACAATCATTTCGAAACGTGGAACTATGCGTTAATTAAACGTTTTGTTTAATAAATAAACTGTGGCACAAGCTGTGTGACAGGTCTCGTTGAAACCACAGGTCCTGCACATCAAGGTTGTTCAATTGACGATTGAAAAAGGCAGTAGTTATTGTTCTATAGCGGACCAATGATTCCACCAGCCTATATAGCGCACAGTCAGTTTTTCTGAATCTAACGGTGTCTCAACATAGACGGATATGGTGACCGTATTTCAAAATAATTTGCACAATTTTAAAGCGTTTTAAAGTGTTGCCACTTAAAAAGTTATACCTGTATTTAGTTGAAATGTAGTTCATTACCTAATAGTAAGTAGTGCAATTATTGAACGTTGAATCAGTATTTAAATAATATCTTTGATAAAATTATGTAGATAGTTTTCTAATAAAAAATACTTTGACTTGTAACAGGTCTAATGGCAAACTGTAAGCTTAATATTTCTTAACTTGGATCGATTTTAACGGCTTATATCGATAATGTATAAAAAAAACCTGCTGCTTCGATCACTTGACTTCTATATATAAAGTTGTATCTTTGCTCTAGTGGTACAGTTTATATTTGTGTTCTACTTTTCTACTCATATTCATGCTTCTACTTCTACTCGAACTAATATCAGAACATATCCTTGTAAGAAGGGAAACTCCTACATTTTTCTAACTTAATTTATTTATAATAAAAGTATAAAAAAATTATAATCTCATCATAATAATTTGTAAAAGTTTTTGTAGGCTTTTGCTCTCGAAGGAAGTTTTATTTCTTCTCATTTGCTTTTAATTTAATAAAATATTTTTCATTCATTTTCATAGATTATAGTTGTCCTTCTGTGAAACTAATGAGTTGATACTAATGCGCATAATAATTTTTATTTCGGAATATTTTTTTTGGGCGACGTGTCATACAAATATGTTTTATGTATTACACTACAATAAATGCGAATAGGAAGAGCAAGTCATAGTAAGTGGTGTATGTATTTAGTGTGACAATAAATGTTAGAATTAAATGTATAAGTATAGATATGACAACTTTGGTGACAACTCTTCGTACGCCCCATATTTCAATAGACGAAAAATATGTACATAAATGTGTTGGTTCATAAGCCTGATTATTATTATTTTTGCCTCCTTTTAAATGAGCATCAATGTATGAATGTATACATGGATGTGTGTGTGTGTGTATAAAAATACTTATTCATAGATATGTATGGCATAATTATAGTATATTTATGTTTGTATAAAAGTCAGATATTTAAAGGTGTTTGTTTTGTTAAAATAAGCAAAAACAAAATGCTAAAAGTGTTAAAAAAGTCTGCATTCCAAGTGAAATCAAATTGTTGGTTATTGTCATTGCAGTGTTGCACGTAAGAAATGACTTTATCTCTTATAGAAAATTAATAAATAATAAATTATGTATATGGCAACCAACAATTGTTTAGAGCTTTATTTTCTAAACGAGATCTTATCGCGGAAAAGTTTACTTTGCTGCAGTTTTTGAACTGTTTTAAAATACGGAATTGTTACATCTATTGAAGTTGATCTTTTTATTGGGGATAACTGTGAATATGTTGAATTAGCAGTCCCAAACATTCAGTGGGTTATGTTCTAAAATAAACATCAGGGCAGAACGCTTATTTGCTCTTGATTCAAGTGGTAATATTTGTGGAACAAGGCTTAATATACTTAAGTATTCCCAGAGCGACAAAATCCAAAAAGCACGACATCTAGTCTTTAAAAAAATCTTTGCTCTAAAATGCATGCTTTCAAAGTTTGGGCTTACGTTGTCAAAAGTTAATAAATAAAGAAAAACGAATAACAAAATCATCTTGATTTCATGTTTAGAAAACTTCTTTAAAATGTGATTAAGAATAATTTGGGCCCTATGCTTTACGAGTTACAAGTAAGTGTGCTATATTTGATACAGAAATTGTTTAAATTACCATCCAAATTAAATTTATCAATCAAACACCACGAGGTGTTTTGTAGATACATGTTGGTAAGATTAGAGTTAAGGATGTTTCTATTCTTGCTTTTGAATAATATTCTTTTCCATTATAAAATAAGGATTTCAATACAATTTCTTTTTTTGAATTCGAATGACTTACCATATAAACTTAACGACTGTGAAGTGAAGATGTACGCAGAAGACATCGCCATCTAATATTAGTGAATGCATAAATAAATTATTATTTTATTTTAATTGCGAATGCAAAAAAAATCAAAGTCAATGATTATAAGCAAACAATATGATCTAAAGTCTAGAATGCCACCAATAATCATTAGTTGTTCTATGATTAAACTTGATGAAAGTCCCAAAAATCTGGGAGTAATTTTTAATAAAAGCCTTTCATGGTCAAGTAATGTAAATGTCAAGTGTGAAAAAGTACACACTATGCTCAGGAATCCTTGGATGACTCAGCATTTTACACAAATTAATATCCGCATTACGCTTGCCAAGCCACTCTAATGTATGGATGTGAATTGTTTTCAGGTTGCGACTTAATGAGGTTACAATAATAACTTAAGGTTGCTTTCAATAACGTTGCTAGATATGTTTACGGACGTTCAAGAAATAGCAGAATATCTCAGTTTCCATATCAAATTTATAATGGTTCGTTCTTATAACCTATTGCTCTCAGCAAAATTTGTCCCAAATAGTTTAGATAGCTTCTTTGATGAATGTGGTTCCCGGGCACTTTGAACATTCACCTAAGTGACAAGAGGTTGCTGCATTAGGACACATAGTCAATTTAAAGCAGTCGCGGTAATCGTGTAAATTATATGGCGAATTATCAGTTAAGAACTTTAAGTTGATTTCTTTCAGCATCAGTTTAACATTTTCATGGTAAATGCAAACGCATACTCTGTGAGTTCCACTGCTTCCTACCAAAACACAATTTTGCTGAGTGCAATAGGTAATATGTTACAGGGATGAGATAAAACACCTACTTGGACAAAATGTTAAATTTTGACCCCTTATATCCCAGAGAGTTTTTGACCGATCTTGTTAAAAATTTGTTTCTGAGTTTCAATAGGAAAACATCGGTTTCCAATGTTGGTACACTTGAGGCGAAATGACCCATATACATATATTATTATTTGTAACAATATTAAATTTTTATATTCGAGACAGTATAATTGTAAGATATTATTTTTTGCCTTCATCTTCCCAAATTATATCTTGTTGTACTTACTGTATTTTTCCTTATAAATAAGTAAATGAATAAATAAATATTTTTTTTTATCAACTTTTTCATTTCTTTAAAATTAATAGGTAATTGAATTTATTTTCCGATTATATGATTATAGAACTGAAAATAATGCCTCTGTTCCATGAACGCATGATTTTGTTGGTAGTCTACTAATTTTTATTCAATCAGATGCGCATGTACAATGATTTTATTTTAATAATTAGTAAATTCGAAACAAATTTTCAATTAAATGCCTTAGTAAAGTTTCAAAAACCAAATACAAATAAGCAGATTGTTAACCGCAGATACGGCCCTGCATTATTCAAATAGTTTTATTATTACAATTTGCTTGTGCAAAAAATATTTTTATATTTTCTGCTTAAAAAAGAATAACCGTAAAGCGTACATACATATATACATACCAATGTACATACATACGTTGTTTAAAATATTGTTTGTTGTCCATCTCCTTATATGGACATACTTGTTTATTAAGAGAGACTTACATACATATAAGTATGTAAAGGTGTATCATCTGTATGCACATAAATATTACTGCAAGTAAATATTCAAGTGATATGTATGTATGTATGTTCGCTCTTTAGATTTTAAATAGAGGTACTTATGTACATACTTATGTACCAAATATTTTTGTGGTCTTTGCTCAACTTAAATTTTATTATTGTTCAGTTCGATTTTGGAATGAAATAAAGCGGTTGTAAATTGAACAAATTGATTTAATTTTATTTGCTTTTTGAATGCCTGTAAAAAACATTACAGACACAAACATTGGTGACCCCGACGTGATTCTTTCGAAGCTCAATATTAATTCGAATATTGATAGTTCATTGGTCGGTTCATTTGAATAATATAAGAAAATTAATATTAATTCGAATATTAGTTTATTTCGTTTCGTGAATTTAAATAAATTGAAAGCAATGTCCACAAACAAGGGTGAAGAAGCTTCTAATTCTGGTGAAGCAGATAAGTCGGTAAATTTGTTGCCCTATTTCTCCAAGGTTGCTGTTTCATTGAAAAAACTTGAAGACGTTAATAAAAGTCTTACGCCATCCCAACTTAAGGAATACGATGAGGCGGAGCTATCTGTTCGTTTGGAATACGTCGAAAAAATCAATAAATATTACGAAGAGGCACAGGATATAATAGAGCAGTATGAATGCAGCGCATCGGTCACTAGTGACAGTATGGTATTTATGTCGTTATTTTTCGAGGTGAAGGCTAAGCTAACCCGTCAAATCACTGAAGTTCGCAAAATTGATTCTAATCAACGTTCATCAACATTTCGTCAATTTTCCCTTGATGAGGCCCCGTCGCACACAACTTCATGCAAAACTAAGGTTCCAGAAATCCAATTACCAAAATTTCGCGGTTCATATTCGGAGTGGCCTAATTTCTTTTCGCTGTTCTCGACTATTATAAATAATAATAGTGACTTGGGTGTTTTGGAAAAGTTTCATTACTTGCGTGCAAGTTTAGAAAGTGTTGCCCTAGACACAATTGCGTCTCTAGAATTAAAGGAAGATAACTACGATGAAGCCCTAATATTGTTAAAAAATCGTTTTGACAATAAGCTGTTAAATTTTCAAACCCATATAAAGGAAATATTCGCAGTAAAGGGTGTTGAAAATGGATCTGCCGCTGATTTACGTCGATTGAGTGACAGTGTAAATTCACATTTGCGTGCTATGCAAACTATTGGAAACCAACAGCAAATTATCGATGGCTTATTGATTCACTTGGTAACAACAAAGTTGGACGCCAAGTCACGTATAAAATGGGAAGAAGGGCTGTCAATAAATGAGTTGCCAACTTGGGCGTCAATCGCGACGTTTTTAGAAAAAAGGTGTCGGATGGCAGAAAATTGTGAATACTCGGGGATTGATAACAGTTCGAAGCTACACACCTTTAAAAAATCTAATAGCATCAATCGACATGTTCATGTTGCTGTCTCATCTCAAAACAAATTGTGCCTTTTCTGTGATTCTAAAGATCATTTTATAAATACCTGCCCGCGTTTTTTAAGTTTATCACAATCTCTACGCTTTAAGCATGCGAAGAATATGAAATTGTGCCTCAACTGTTTGAGGAAGGGCCATATGCTAAAAAACTGTACTTCTAGTTGCTGTCGTCATTGCTCTTCAAAACATCATTCACTGTTGCATAATAATAGTGCCACTGAAAAACATTCCGTTGCCTCATCTATGACTACCAGCTCTGCTCAAACTGTGCTTATTTCATCCTATGACCCGAAAGCCGAAAAACCACCAGCGTCAGCTTCAACTGTTTTCCTAGCAACAGCTTTAATAATGGTAAAAAATAAGTTTGGAATCTTTGTGCCTTGTCGTACAATATTAGATTCGGCATCTCAACTTAATCTAATAACAACCCGATTTAAAAACATTTTGAATTTGAAGTGTGAAAAGACAATCGCAAGTATTTCTGGAATTGGTGATGGTAGTATAACTATTGATAAATCGGTTGACATAGTAATCAAGTCTAAAAGCGGAAATTATTCAACATCCTTGAAGGCTATGGTGGTTCCCAGCATCACTGATTATCAGCCTAGTATTATTTCCAATAGGTTAGATTGGAAAATACCAAATAATATAGAGCTCGCGGATCCCTCATTTGATAAATGTGGTCGTATTGACATTTTAATTGGGGCCGAATTGTTTTTCGAGCTAATGTCAGTTGGACAAATAAAAATGGCTGAGCACCTTCCGATGTTACAAAAAACATTATTAGGTTGGGTAGTTTCTGGCGGTAGTTTTCGTCCTAATCATTCATGGTCCTTAGCAGTTAGTTCCAGCGTAAAACATGATGATAAATTGTACTCACTAATAAAAGGTTTTTGGGAAGTGGAGAATAATTTTAGCAGCTGTACCTCATTTTCTGAAGAACAAATATTTTGTGAAAATCATTTTTTAAAAAACACAGTTCGTCTTGATTGTGGTTCGTTCTCCGTTCGGTTGCCTGAAATAAATGGCAGTGGTAGGCATAACCTTGGTGACTCTTATGAGCGTGCTTTACAACGTTTGAAAGGCTTAGAAAGAAAATTTAAAAGAAATCCTGAAATGAAGGCTAAATATGTAGAATTTATGACTGAGTATATTTCGCTAAACCATATGTCTTTAATTTCTTCGCAGATTCCCCAGAAAAAATATTTTCTCCCTCACCATTGTGTTTATAAGCTGGACAGCACATCAACCAAATTAAGGGTTGTTTTTGATGGTTCTGCACAAACCACAACAGGTTTGTCCCTGAATGACATATTGTATGCTGGCCCGACTATACAGCCCAAGCTTTTTAATACACTTTTGCGTTTTCGTTGCTTCAAAGTTGTTCTTAGTGGAGACATTTGCAAGATGTACAGGTGCGTCCGTGTTTCCTACCCAGATAATTATCTACAATGTATTCTATGGAGGCAAAACGAAGATGATGAAATCAAGACGTATTCATTGGATACAGTAACGTATGGTACACGTCCCGCAGCATTCCTGGCTATTCGAGCAATGCAGCAATTGGCGAACGAAGAAGAAACTAATTTTCCAGTGGGTGCAAAAATCATAAATCGAGACTTTTACGTAGACGACATGTTGTCTGGTGGTGATTCTGTTGAAGAGGTACGAGAAATTCAAAGGCAGGTTGCAGCTTTGCTAAAGCTTGGTAATTTTGTGATAAGAAAGTGGTGCTCAAATTATCAAGCCGTTTTGGAGGGCACACCGCCAGAGCAATGCGAGACACTTTTAAAATTTAATGATGGTACCGATATCACTAAAACACTTGGCCTGATTTTCGATCCCAAAGCGGACAACTTTATCTTTTCATTTAACCCTATTGGCGACTGCAAAGCTGTTACAAAGCGCTATATTCTCTCTTCTATTGCTCGTCTGTATGACCCATTAGGTTTAATTGGTCCAGTCATCACTAAAGCAAAAATTTTTATGCAACATTTGTGGAAACTCAATTTGCAGTGGGATGAAAGTCTGCCGCAATCGCTACATTCAGCTTGGCTCAAATACGCATCCCAATTTAGCTCTATTCAACATTTCAAGTTTCCGCGCTGTGTTTTAATCTCGAATTCCAAAATTCAAATTCATGCCTTTTGTGACGCCAGCATAACCGCTTATGGTGCATGCATATATATAAGATCTGAATCTCAAGCTGCTACCAAGTTATCATTATTATGCTCTAAATCAAGAGTTTCTCCACTTAAAAGTTTAACGGTTCCAAAACTGGAACTTGCTGCAGCGTGTCTCTTAGCAGAACTTGTTGACGTTGTTGTTAAAACGTTGCCATACAATTGTGATGTACATTGTTGGTCCGATTCAATGATCGTACTTTCGTGGTTAAAAGAGCAACCCTCAAACTTTAACGTTTTCGTATCTAACAGAGTTTCTCAAATACAAGCCATAACAAGCAATATGACATGGCGTTATGTCCCTACAAACTTAAATCCGGCTGACATTTTATCGAGAGGTGCATCACCTAAGGAGCTGCTGTCCTCAACCTTATGGACTAATGGGCCAAGTTTTCTATGTAAGGAGCCTACAATGTGGCCTGAAACTATGGAGTTTATTTCTGAACTACCAGAGCGACGTCGGAATGTTTTGGTTCTGTCCTCTATAACGGATTTGTCGATACAGTGTAAGTATCACAATTCTTTTACAAAAATGCAACGAATATTTTCGTATATTTTTAATTTCGTATATCCTAAATTGAGAAGCCAAAACAAGGTATTGACTCCAAATGACATAAAAAATGGAACACGCCTGTTAATAAAAAACTTGCAGCTCGTTTATTTTGCAGCTGAACATAGAACTCTAAAGAAAGGTCAGAGTGTAACTGCTAGTAGTAAACTTCATTCGTTAATGCCTGTAATTGGTTCTGATGGATTAATTCGTGTTGGAGGTCGCCTTCAGCATTCGTGCCTTGATTTTGATGCACAACATCCTATCATTTTGCCAAAACACCACCCTTTCACTTCGTCTATGATAATGTACTTTCATGAAAAGCTGTTACATGCTGGCCCACAGTTTCTATTAGCGTCAATTCGACAACAGTATTGGCCAATTGGTGGCCGTAAGTTTATTAGCAGTGTTATATCTAAATGCCTACGTTGCTTCAGAGTAAAACCAAAGGTAACGGAGCATGTCATGGGTAGCTTGCCTGCTGATCGAGTAAGGCCAAATAAAGCATTTCACACTACTGGAGTAGATTTTTGTGGCCCGTTTTATTATAAATCTGAAGTGAGAAGTCGCCCACCTATAAAGTGCTATGTATCCATTTTTATATGCTTCTCCACAAAAGCTACACACCTGGAAGTAGTTCAGGACTTATCGACATCGTCGTTTTTGTTTGCTCTTCAGCGTTTTATTGCTACTAGAGGCAAACCCAAAATAATCTGGTCTGATAATGCGACTAATTTTGTAGGCGCTAAAAATGAGTTAGCTGATTTAAGGCAATTGTTTTTAAGCGAATCGCATCAAAAATTAGTTCACAGTCAGTGCCTTAAGGATGATATAGAATGGAAATTTATCCCACCAAGATCACCTCATTTTGGAGGACTGTGGGAGGCAGCTGTAAAATCTGCTAAGCTACATTTCTATCGTACAGTTGGACTAAATAAGTTGACATTTGATGAACTACGCACTTTGGTATGCCAAATTTCTGCAATGCTAAATTCACGGCCACTGACTCCAATCTCTGATAATCCTAACGATCTTGATGTGCTGACACCAGCACACTTTCTAATTGGTGGTCCCTTAGTCTCAATGGTTGAACCAAGTGTTGCTGATATAAATATAAACCGCCTAAGCAGATGGCAGAAAGTTTCCCAACTGCAGCAAATTTTTTGGCAAAAATGGAGCATCTCATACTTGTCTCTGCTACAAGAGCGCAATAAATGGCGTGATAGAGGTAAAAACATAACTTGTGGTACAATGGTGCTTATAAAGGACGACAATCAACCACCTTTAAGATGGCAATTAGGACGAGTTTCTGACATAATACTTGGTGACGATGGAGTAGCTCGTGTTGCAATTGTTCGAACAAATAATGGTTTAATAAAACGTGCTATTACCAAACTTGCTGCTCTTCCAATGGAATCATCTGTTGAAAGCCTTATGCCTTCAACGGGGGGAGGATGTTAACCGCAGATACGGCCCTGCATTATTCAAATAGTTTTATTATTACAATTTGCTTGTGCAAAAAATATTTTTATATTTTCTGCTTAAAAAAGAATAACCGTAAAGCGTACATACATATATACATACCAATGTACATACATACGTTGTTTAAAATATTGTTTGTTGTCCATCTCCTTATATGGACATACTTGTTTATTAAGAGAGACTTACATACATATAAGTATGTAAAGGTGTATCATCTGTATGCACATAAATATTACTGCAAGTAAATATTCAAGTGATATGTATGTATGTATGTTCGCTCTTTAGATTTTAAATAGAGGTACTTATGTACATACTTATGTACCAAATATTTTTGTGGTCTTTGCTCAACTTAAATTTTATTATTGTTCAGTTCGATTTTGGAATGAAATAAAGCGGTTGTAAATTGAACAAATTGATTTAATTTTATTTGCTTTTTGAATGCCTGTAAAAAACATTACAGACACAAACACAGATTATTTGTAAATAACGTAAAAACTGAAAGATGACACCACGCGTTCTCGCATTAGGTTCATTTGGTAGAGTAAAAACGTCACTTTTTCTCTTTAACAACAGGCTGAAAAATAAGTATATTTTACTACGAAAATGGTATACAATTGGACCTTCATATTACGAGATATAGCCGCAGCAAAATCATATTTAATAGAAAAATTATTATTTGTATTTTACCGTATAATATTGTGAGCATTTTAAAGAGATGGATTCCATTCGAAGGAGAAAGTAAAATCGTATTTAAATTATTGAAAAGAATAAAACCAAATTGAAGCCACTTTTATTTTCTCAAGTTGAATTGTGCTGTATTGCATACTTTGAGGAGTGTCACATAAATATTTGCTTTATTAGATTAGCGCCTTGAAAACATACATAAGTAAAGTGATAACAAGAGATATGCAAGTATGTATGGTAAATTTTAAGAATACATAGACCGAATTACGGCATTCGATATCGATCGAAATTTTAATCGAACGTGAAAGTTTTTTCTTACATTTTGTATTTGTATTGGATTCTAATAAGAATTCTCTCATTTTTATCGATATCGAATGCCGTAATTCGGCCCCAGAATAAATGGAATGGATAAGTAGTCTGAAATAATTTTTAACTAACAACACCCTTTACACTTTTGGCCTTTTTATAAATTCATTCTATTAGTGTCTGCATTTGTAGTATGAGTAATATTTATGAGTGCGTCATAAGGTCGTTTATATTACAAGTCAACTGGAAGATATTTTTCTTTTGTTTCTTTAATATTTTTTCTTCCTTTAGTCTGATTTAGAAATGGCATGGCGCTCATTAAGATAATTGCTGGCAATTAACTAAATTGACACAACATTTGTTAAGTTCCAAAAACAGAAGCAAAACAAAAATAAATTATATACAAAATACATAAATTTATACACATACATGTACTATACACATATGTATGTATGTAAAATCTGTATGCGTTTTTTTATTTTTAAAAGCTACCATATATTTATTACTGTATAAATGCGTATGTATGTATGAGCATGTAAAAAAATATTATGATTTCCGAGTTACTGTAAATTCATACGAAAATGTCCTTGTTTACAATAAAAGAAGATAACACGGTTAGTTAAAAATGGAAATTGCATTTACAAAAATGCAAAAGAAGTTTATGCTTAAACAGAAAATTTTCCATAAACAGCATCTTAAATATTAATCACACATACGGAAACATATACACAAACTCACACACACACACTTTCATTCAAAATACAATTTATAATTACAATTAGCTTGTAATGTCTTTTGTGTCTTATGTCTAACGGAAAAATCATAAATTATGCGCATCAAAAGACGCCTTCTTGCGACAATTACAAACAGTTTTCTATAGCTCTGCATACAAGTCTTTTACCTTTTGAAATCGTTTGCCATGTTAAAGGAAAAAAACATGAGTCTTCTTTAATTTGCGTATGCATTTGTTTGTTTATTCTGATAAAGGCTTATATACACACTTCTTCTTTTCGAACTTACTACTGAGAAAGATTGTGAGACATGTATTCTGGCACACTGCATCTAACTTTTAGTTGTAGTCAGCGTTGCCAGAAAGTTTTATAGATAAATCAACATGTTGAAAAAGCATATTATTTAGAATGTCTATAGAAATATTTCTTTTAGCTTAAATTTGACATGAAAAAACAGCTGTATGAACCAAACTTATGGGCAACAATGTATTTAATTATAGCTGATTAAAGCCATAAGAAAGAAAAATTTCTTAAAGGTTAAGGTTTTTCATATTATATGCTCTCAGAAGTCAGATTTATTTAACTTTCTTATTCCATATTTTTTATCTGCTTGACGTTTAATATTATTCGACATTTAGCAGTACAAAGTAGAGCTGTGCCAAATCGTTTGTTTCAGTGATCGCTCATGTTAGTTTGATTTGCAAAAAATTACCCGTTTCTTCAATCGTGCACTTTTGAACGACAGTACGGCAACATGCTATTTTTTTTTTAAATTCATGCAATAAAAATTGGTTGTAAATATATAAATAATGCAAGTAAGTTGAAGAAATTGTATATTAAATTTAATTGAATTTTTTGCAAATAAATAATATAAAAATTATGTATAAACAATTGGTCTTTTGAGTAGTATATTGTATATTTTACTTAAGCTTAATATTACAACTTTGCGTTTATAAAGTTAGAAATTTTTCGAAACCATATACAGTTTGTGATTATTACAAAGCCTAATTTTAGCCCACCTTTTATCAACACACAAACACTCAACTGAAACAAAAGAATATAACTATGGTGTAATAAGTGTACTTACTTCACTTAAGTCTGTAAAAAAAGTACTGAGCACTGACTTAAGAATTTTTTGTGTCAAAAATTTTAAAAAGCACGCAAAACAGAACAAAAATTACCGAGTTGACAACACATCTCTAATACACAAACACTTAACCCACGCATGTAAAGTATACTCCGTAATGGACTAGGACTAATCCAAAGATCACAAAAGTATGGAAAAAACACGGTCGATTTAATTACGATGTCCTAGGGCTGGACCATATAACCTATCGTAGTAGTCTCAAAACTACTCTTTGCTACTACTCAATGGAGCATCTACACGACCATTATACACGTCTTGACAACAATTTATGTAATCGTCAAAAAACGAACACTTGTCGTTTAACTACAATCTCTTGTTTAAAAATGATATGGTCCATTACTGCATTACATAGGACCATGTTGTGATTAGTCCATTTAGCTTAAATGGACCACGTAGTCCAATATTATCTGCAGGGAACACATACATATATATGAAAAACGGAAAATTTGACATAAAAAACATCTGAAGAAACAAACATTGAATGGAACACTACTAAACGAAAAGCGGTAAAAGAAATAACCGGGTCACTTCATTTAGTAGTTTTAGTTAGTCATTTAGGTGATTCGTTCACTTTAACCCTTTCGTTCATAAGCTACACAGATCTAATACAAAGATATAGCTAACGCAACAGAAATTGTGTGCACAAACGTACATAAATTAATGTGATTTAACAAGTACTTTGTAACAAAAGAGTTACTAAATTGCTAGTTATTTATAAAAAAATATTCTTCGAAAGTTTTAGTTTAAGTTTAGTTTCTAATAAAACTTGGATAGCCTTAAAAGTATTATACGAATTTTTGGTGACTTATCTTCATTTTATTATAAAATCATTAAAAGAAAAATTACGTAAGCATCACTCTGGTAACGCTGGTTGTGGTATTAGTTAGTTGCCACTATGAACGGAAATAAAAGTTACGAGGTATTTGGTATTTCATGTACTAGAAACAATCACGGATGTGGCTGTAATTAATCAAAAGTAATTATAATACAACATTTGTTTAAGGGAAATAATAAACACATCCTTGGAGTATAATGTAGTTTACAAATTATATGTGTATTTAAAGGACTCACTTTATACGTATGTATAAGGAGAAAAAACTATATAGTTTTTGTAACTTCCGTCAAATTTATTTGTTGTTAACATTTTTGCATCAAGTTCTTTTTACAAATATTTTATGAGCTTTATTCTGTAACTTGCTAAAGCTAAATCTTTAACACTCTCCCTCGCTTTAGCGAGAATGAGGTCTAGTTCTATTCGTTAATAAGCTATTTTTTTTTTGAAGAGATAATACACTGAAGCGCAATATTATAGCCACACGCAAATTTTAAGTATTTCTTATACATATTATAGTCTCTCCTGTTTCTTTTTAATTTGTTTGGTTAGTTTTTGTACATTGCATATTGGCCAAACTTTTAAAATGCCACGCTGTAATTATGCATTTGGCAAAGAGAAAGGCAAAATTGTTGCTTTTCAGTTGGAAGGTGTTAGTGGTCAAAAAATATGGCGGAGATTTAGCCGACACAATTAGTTAGTCTGCAATATTTTCAAACGCCCTACAATGTAAGGCTTAAATGAAAAAAAAAAATATAAAAAATGTGTGAAGAAAGTTGAAACTTTCCGAATGTAGTAAATGCAAAATTGTGTCAATCTTAAACGACTCTTCGTTCGAATACTTAAGAATAAAGTAAGAACAGCTTGATTAAATACTTAAGATGATTTGTAGATGATTTATTGCGAACTCCTTCCTAAGAGATTTGGGTAAGGAACCACATTAGTTTTCAAAAATATATTTCGGAGGTGGGGGCGTATTCTCTGCCTTTGGTGTATTAAGTTGTTTTTTTTCCAGTACCAAAATGAATTCAATAGAATATACAACTCTTTTTTACATAAACTTTAAACCTTTTTTTAAGAAATTCTAAAAAATATAATTTTTCAAGAGGATAATGCCCGTTCACAAAAGTAACCAAGATCACTAAAGAAGTACTTAAAATTAAAACTTATAAAAACTATGCCAAATCGAATCTTCAAATTAATCTATATATTATATATGATTTTTTCAAGCTTGAGATCAACTTTTATTTATATAAAAGAGTAACGTGACTGACTGAATGACTGACTGATTCATCATCGTACAGCGCAAACGCAAAGAGCTTGAGATATGGACAATCGGTTCATCTTTCAATGTATAGCTCCACTAAGAAGAGATTTTTGGAAATTCGTACTTTAAGAGGGTAAAAACGGGTAAAAACGGGTAAAATCGTTAATCTTATATCAGCTAAGCTAGAAATGATACAAATTAAATTGAATAAGTATTGTAATTTGCATAAAAAATAAGCTTATAAGAGTCTGGCCTTTCTTTCAATTTTCAGCCCCTAAGGGAAAAAACGGGTAAAAATTATAATTTGGTACTTTTTTGGTACCCTACGTAACTTTCAAACACATAAAGCTATGAAAAAGGTTTAAACTGCTTTAAGTAATCTGCTAAAAAATATTAATAGGAATTCGGCACTTTTTTCAAATTCACATGTATAAGGGGTTAAAATTTTCCCTTTTTTTGGTACTTTTTTTAAAAGAAACTTTTCTAATATTATTCAATGGGACAAAATTTGATAAAATTTATTGCCTAATAGAATATGGACAATTATTTAGGGTAAATCTTTGGAAACTTTTTCGGGGACAAAAAAGGCACCAAAAAGGATAAAATTCCGGAAAATGTATGTAATTCCTAATCGGACGGCCAATTTTCCCAAAATTTTTAATTGGGAAATTTAGTAAAAATTGAAACACACTCATAACAGGGTAGAATGGGGAAAAATCGAGAAAATAGTTTTTTAGTTTTTAGAACCTAATTACTTTTATGCAAAAAAGAGTAGATTTACTGACTTTAAATCATGTCTATTAAAATATTTTGTTACATAGATATTTGAACATTTTAAAATTGGAACTTGGAACTTGGACCAAAAATTTACTTTTTCGCCTTTTTATGGTACTTTTTGTATATTCTTTGTTTATGAAGGTAGGATTGTAAAATAAAGGACTATTGATACAAGGTAAGACTAAAAATGTTATGGGCGACCAAAAAGGTACTTTTTTGAATTTTTTTGGTACTTTTTGTATTTTCAACGTTTGTGAAGTTAGAATTTTGAAATTAGTGACTGTTGATACAAGGTGAGACTGAAAATGTTATGGTCGACCAAAAAGGTACTTTTTTGAATTTGTTTGGTACTTTTTGTATATTAAACGTTTGTGAAGGTAGGATTGCACAATTAAGGACTATTGATTCCAGGTGAGATTAAAAATGCTATGGGCCACCAAAAAGGAACTTTTTTGATTTTTTATGGTACTCTTGGTATTTTCTACATTTATAGGATTGTACAATCAAGGCTATTGATTCCAGGTGAGACTAAAAATGTTATGGGCGACCAAAAAGGTACTTTTTGGATTTTTATGGTACCTTTTGTATTTTCAACGTTTGCTAAGCTAGAGTTTTGAAATTCGTGACTATTGATACAAGGTGAGACTGAAAATGTTATGGGCGACCAAGAAGGTTCTTTTCTGAATTTTAATGGAATTTTTTGTATTTTCTACGTTTATAAAGCTAAAATTGTGAAATAAAGGATTATTGATTCAAGTTGATAATTAAAATGATATTGGAGACACAAAAAACCTTTTCGCATTTTTATTAAACTCTTAGTGTTTGTACGTTTGTAAACATAGATTCTTAAAATTAGTGTTTTTTGATCCGAGGTCCAACTCCTAATATTATGGACGACCAAAATTACTTTTTCTCATTTTTTTTATATTTTGTATACATAAATAGAATTCTGAATGTAGGTAATAATAAACCAAGTGGAAGTTTAAGAGAAGGAAAAATGTTACTTTTATTATTTTAAGGGTAATTTTTGCAAATTATGAATCTTAATTTTTGAAACTCAGTAGCATTGATCTTGCTTTTCGTTAGGAAATATATGCCCGATATATCCTTACTCTACTTTTTGTTTTTCTAAGTAAGTTGAATCAGAGATACAAATTTTCATAAATTTAACTAAAAATATTTAATAATTATAAATAGAACTTGAGTATTCAATAAATAGTAAGAACTGCGCTATCGAAGTAGCGGGTTAAATGCTAGTTTTTAATAATGGAGGCCTAACCCACTACGGATTTAAAAATAATTTTTAGTTTTAATATGTTGTTAAGATTGCGGCTATCAAATTAATCAAAATTAATTGTTTAAACGGTGAAAAACAAGAGAATAAATAATATATTATTTTGCTTTAGTTAGTAATTTGTAATGCTATAATATTGTACTGCAGTATATTTACACTCATTACCATGCCGTGCCGAATCTGAAAATACCCTTCGCCATCATAGGTATAGTAGCTTATGATTTGAGATTTAATGTTATACGCCATTTTGCTTTATTATTTCTAAAGCCATCTTTGGTTTTGAATTTTTTGCATTGTTAACTATATTATATAGTGAAGCTCTTTTATTTGATACCCATATTGATGGGTCTGAGAAAAAATTTATCCAACATTTTGTTTCGAACAACATCTTGGATTTTACATCCTTTCATATATTGTGATTGATAGTTTGGTGTTTCTTTCGTGTCCAAAAGATATTCCTCTATTATATTGTTACGTTTGTACCTTTTATCAACATTGGCTTACTTCCTTTAAATAAACTTTGAGTTCTGTTCGTATTGCAAATAAAAAAACAGTTCAAATTAGTTATAAAATTAAGGGCACTTTATTTATTAAAACACACTCAGATATTGCTTTTATGTCGCTTTACTTAATTCACTTATGGTTATACACTTTTATTATCAAACTCACTGTGATACGAACTTTAAAAGCTCTACTGTAATACTGATCATGTTAGCTGTGTTGTTAGGTTATTTATAGTAACATATTGGTGTTCTGTAACATTCGACAAAGTTCTCGTATGTACACACTAGTTTATTCTGTAAAATAATCGAAAGCCGTTACATTTAAATTAAGACGTAATGTTAATGTTAAGTAATATGCAGGAATAATTAAAGTGCCCAAGAGTATGCTGCACATAATAACTCACCTCGGCTGCATATAACTTAACATCATGTTCGAACAACCAGCGAACCAAACGAAATGTTAAATGTACATAAACTAATACAAACAAAACTACTGTAACTTAAACTACTATAACTAAAATAAAATTATAATGTAAATTAAGCTATATATTTATATTTTATTCGAACTATATTAAATTTTCAATGTGAACCACTTTTTTTTTTATTCTGGCTTAAGTTCATTTATTCTTTCATTTAATTTTATAATTCAAATTTAATTAAATTGTAACCATTTTTAGGAATATTGTTTCTAAAATTATTTCCGATATTAGTCGAGTGGAATGCATTTTCGAAATAAGCTACGATAACGACGTAGTTGTGTTTATTTGGTCATATCTCAGAAAGTTATAGGGCGATTGTGGTGAATTTCAGTAGCGATTCGTTTCCGAATATTTCCAAAAGATTGATACCACTTACATATCTGTTCTACATGTGGGGCTTCCAAAAGCTAATTTCAACCAAATCATGAACAATTACTCAATCGACTCCCCTATTCATAAGCTTTCAGAAAATATATACTCTATTGGATCGGAAATGAATATTGTGAAATTTAAAAAAGAAAAGAAAAAGTTATATATACTCTTGGAACTAAAGATTAAAGTTATAAAAACTGATCTCAGGCTCGCATTTAAGGACAACATATTGATAAAGAATGATAGAGAAACTAAATGCATTATTACAACCAAATGATTAAACAGAACTGAGGCATGATTTGTTTTTCTAAATGACATTTTAAGCTCGTCGTATTGAATAGTTGTGTGATAGAATCGGTTGTTTGAAGATCTTATTTCTTATTATAAGTAAGACATTCACTCTTTTAAGAATGATATGATATTATGACTTATTTCAGCTGTTAACGTCGTTGTTAACTTTGCATTTTATTAATTTTAATAATAAAAAAAAAATAAACAATAACCTTTAATATTGAGTTGGGATTGGGGGAGTTAAACACTTTTCTGGTCATGGTGAAAAAATTGTAGATATCATAGTCGATAAATATCATATACATATGTATACTATAGCCATAGAAATACACATATGTATGTATATGTACGGTACGTATGTATGCAAATTTCACATAAATAATTCATACATTTCATAATGATTTTATTATATCATCACACATACTCGTAAAGCATAAGTTTACAATCATTTTATTATTATTTTTTTTTTATTAATAATTCATATGGTTTTATTTCATTTCGTCACCTCTTCTTATATTTTTCACATTTCCAACGTTAAAGAAATGTAAAATGCTTGTGTTGTAAATCGTTTCTCACCCTCTTGTAAGATAACAACAACAAAAAAGTGAAATGACAAATGATCGCGTAAACCTTTTGCAAATCCATTCGAGATTTTCTTGCCATAAGGGGGTGGTTTATGTTAAATTGTGGCCCTAATGTTTATGTTACTCGCTGTTTTTGTTTTTTTTTTTTTTGTTTTTGGCACAACAACATTATGTGTTCGAGTATCTAACGGCTGATATTAGGCGGCATGAGAAGGTCGTTAGTGGAGTCGTTAAGTGTTTTATATCGTAAATCTTTAGTGTCTGTGTGACTTTTGTACTAAATAATGATAATGTTGTGACAATCTTAACGATTATGCAGTGTAAACGATACAACGTTATACTGCTGTAGTTACGACCAAACATTGTTTGTCATGAATTAAATTAAAGTTTAAGATTAAATGATGTGCCAAACAGGTAGAGAAATGTTAGAGATATATTTTAATTTTAAAATAAATGTGTGGTGTTATTGCTAGCCGATGGCCGATAATTTTAATTCATTTAATTTATTTAATTGATTTTAAGTTGTAAAGGAGTGCATATGCAGTTAATTTCATACCTCTGGATTGTTGGGCAACATTTTGTAAAAATTGCTAATTAAAAACATGAAACGAAGCATTAATTTTTAATACACTTGCCCACCGCATGAAGGCCAACCAACAAATTATTTTGTTGTAAAACCAATTTAATGATGGAGCACTTGTTAACAACAACACTAAATGTTCAACCATGTTAAAATAATTGTGGCCAAAACGTTAAATTATTCTGGAATTATAACATTTCTTTTTTTAATTCTTGCATTTTATTTATCATAATAAAAGAGGCAAACCGCATTTGTGGTTCCCTTTCGAACAATAGACCGACCCTTAAGAGTTTGCTATAAAGCAAATATGAATGGAGCACGAAATGTATGATGTTGTAGTTGTTGTTTATATAAATAATACTAATGATTGGTCTTTGATTGTTTAAAATCAATTAGGTGTAAATAAAATTGAATGTGCAGGAAAAATCTGTAGGACAAGTAGGCAAATCAAATAATTATTATTAAGATGAGTTAAAATATAAGGTTTTGAGGGGGTATACGAACAACAATTTCTTTAAAAATTTATTTAAAATTTTAAATGATTTTTTTTTGAAAGTAAGGAATTAATTAGAAATTTTCTTTTGTAACCAGTTTGATGTATTATGCATTCTGTAATCACTAGTTGTTGTCCTTAAATGCGACTGAGGGATTCGAAGGATTTTTTTATCCTCTGAATTACTCTCTTTCATATAGTCTCCCGATTGTAATAAAACAAATCGGTGGCTATAAAAAGGGGTTTCAACTTTTTTTACTTTAAAAGAGAAGAAAATAACTTAATGAAATTTAAAAGAATGAAATGAAGTTACAGCTTTTTCATATGGCTATAAATCCATTATTTTCAACCATAGCTTTCTTAGTTTTTTAAAAAAGCATTTACGTTGGCAACAGAAATTTATATTTTATATTCTTAAAAAACTTATAATTTCTTTTTAAATATAAATTTATAAATCTTCTATATATATAAAACAGGATGTATGTATCATACATACATACCTACATATGTAACGTATGGACTCCTAAACGGCTAAACCGATTTTTATAAAATTTTCAGGGAATCTTCAGAATATTTAGGTTGGTGACACTGTGAAGTTTGATTTTAGATTTTCTATTAATTCTATTAATTTCTATTAATTAAGTTATTCTGTAAAAAAAAAACTATATGATAGGTATTCCATGGATTCTTATTTAAAGGCCATAAATTTCGTTAAAAGCTCAATTTAAATCGTATGGTAATACAACATTAATGTTTGCTTAGGGCCAGCAACACGGACCGGGTCTGCACACGTTAAATGTGGGTGCTATAGATATTTTATATGAAATTTTATAATAATAATTACAATTAATAAAAACCAAAAATTGTTTTCTATTAAGATTAAGAAAATAAATTAAAAATTTACCATATAAAACCAAACGTTATTACTTAAAAAGTAGATTTATCTCAAACTTTTTTATGTATGTTTAAATGTGACAGATAAAAGTTGCATTTCAAACTCAAGTAAATTTCTTTAAACAAATAAAGTTATTTAATCTTTTTGTTTTTCTTTTGTTAAACTCATAAAATACTTTATGCAAATATTTTGCCTTGAAAATATTTAAATAACACAATTTCGGAGACTAGTCCAGCGCGGAAATCTTATTTAAAAAACAATATTTTCATGTTTAAGCCAACAGCTGATCCACTAATAATAACACACAAATATTGTAATATATAAATCTCTTAATAAAAAAGACATGCAACAACTTGTTTTAAAACCAAGTGAAGTGGGCCAACAACAAAAATAATTTCAAATCAAAGCGCGCTAATACCCAGGCGTACGAACAATAACAATGACGCCAATTGCGGTAATTTATGCAAATGGCTTTCACAATATAACCAACTCATGATGAAGGGCACAATGAATGAATGAATGACTAAATGAAGGAGCAAACGAGAGCAGCTTAATCTGCAATTGAAGGATATAAGGAAAGTGAATTGAAGATGAACCGCACAACAAAAAGTTCATAAAATAATAAAAAAAAAAAACAAAGCAATAATGGTTTGATATAAACGAATCTTGAAGACATACAAGCACTGCCTAACTCACAAAATTAAAGCGCAAAGCAAAATTAATAAGATGTATGAAAAGCTAAAGAAGAAAACTACGCGCTCATGAAAATGTATGAGTAGAAAACGAATTTAAACCAGACAGGATAAAAGTAGCTCTAAAAACCATTCAAATGCATGTTTATGGTTGATGTAGTCGCAGCACTAATAACTAAAGTCAATGGTAGTGTGTCGAAGAAGAAGAAGCTTAAGAAACCATGTTTTTTTTAGATCCAGATTATAGAAAAAAAAAATAAATATTTATGTATTTTATGCAAATGACTGCCACAAATTTGCGTACTCTCATACACTCGTTATTTTTATTTTTTGTATTAATAAAATCTAAAGGCATTTCAGGAAACACATTAATACACATAGCGACATACAGCATAAATTTATGAATCCTTGCAAGTGTTACTTACAAGGATTCATAAATATTGCTGAAGCAAATTAAAGACACATACTGAATAATAATAAAAATAAATTTTATAGCCGAAACATTTATGGTGTAACTAAGAAGAATAATACATACATTTTGTACAAAAAAGAAAAAGAAAACATTTCGTTCATTAATTTTATTTTTATTAAAAGAGGTTTTAAATTACGATAAAATTTTTAATGCTGCAATGGAATCGTAAAAGGATTTTTTTACTGACTTAAATATTTAATTAATTTAAGCTATTGTTTTCATTAGAAGTATACAAAAGTCAAAATCAAACAAGTCCGTAATTACAAATTTTATTATCTTATAAGTTTTTCGAATAATTCGCGGGATAAAAATATATAAATTTTAACGTTCCTCTGCAACATTTAATAATTGTAATTAGAATTCAATATGGAAATAGTAATTAATAGGAGAGAACATTGCGAATACACTTTTTAAAAAACATTTTTAAGTTGTTTCCGCCGGAAAGATATACTACTTTGTTTAGCCGCCATTTTGGTAAACATTAGTGTTGACAGTTCATATTTGGCAGTCGTGAAGTAGGGACGTGGCAAATTTTATATGGACAAATATTTGGTAAACCAGAATCAATCATCGATTACTGTGACGATGAGAAGTTAAGTGAAATTTTGGGAGAAATATCGTGCTAACAAGACGCACTATTTATCATGTAGTGAATGATTTCGAAGAAAGAGGGACAGTAGCTGATAGGGTCAAGCGTGGACTACAACTTACTGCAAGATCGGCTGAAAACATTACTGCTGTTCAAGAAATTGTTCAAAACAATCCATCAATCTCAATTCGACACAGTGCTCAGGAACTTTGGCCATAATTTTGCATTTGTTTCCAGTTGAGATTCAGCTTCTTCTAGAAGACCATTTACACTCCCGTACATATGCCAATAGGATGTTACTGCTCGCCCATGACAACCCCGACTTTCATGAATAAATCATAATGAGTAACGAGGCATATTTTCATTTGAATGTACATGTGAATAAGTCGGTTCTTGGCTGTGGAAAAGCCTCAAATTATTCATCAGTTATCATTGCATCCATTAAAAGTGACAGCCTGGTGTACAATTTGGTCAGGAGGAATCATTGGACTCTACTTATTTGAAACTAAAAACTGCGTAACGGTAACTGTCAATGGGGAGCGATATCGTGATATGATTGAAAACTTTTTATCTTTGGGATTGACTAACATGTGGTTTCAACAAGACGGTGCCACATCACATACAGCCAGGATTGCAATGGAATTACTGCGAGACCTCTTTCCACAACAAGTTATTTTAAGGAATGGTGATGTTGATTGGCCTACACGGTAGCCTGATTTGACTGCACCGAACTTCTTTTTGTGGGGATATCTGAACAACAAGGCTTATGCAAACAAACCAGAAACGCTGAAGCAACTCAAACAAAATATTCGTATTAAATATTCGACATTAAATAAAGGGTCCGCCAAATAACTTTTTTTTTGAAACAGGGCGCCAACCTGTTGCCAATATCCTCCTCTTCAATTTGTGTGAACAAAAGTTCGTTCAACATGGCCCGATAACGATCGCCATTGACTGTAACGGCCACTCCTTGCTTTTCGAAGAAAAATGGCTCTATTATGCCTCTGGACCAAAATCCGCACCAAACAGTGACTCGTTTCTGATGTATCGACTTTTAAATGTATGCGTAGGGGTTTTCTATGCCCCACATGCGAACATTTTGCTTGTTTACATACCCGCCAAGATCACAATGAGCTTCATCTGAAAAGATGATTTTTTTTGGCAAAATTGGCATCTTCTGTAAGTCGATCGCAGGCCCACTTAACGCATTGGATGGTCAGTTGGCTTCAACCATATTCGTTCAGCGGAAGGATAAAACTAATTATCTGTCAAATCAGACATGAGCTAAGTATTACTTAGCTCTAGTTGAAAAAAAACGTTAGATGGCGGACCCTATATAAAAAATGTGAATCACGCAAAAACGGCTGAACGAAACTAAAAGAAATTTAGCACATCGATATATAACAACCTAGATTATCACATAGGCTACTTTTTAACAGAATAATAAAGCGAAATCGTTGGTAAATTCATCATCACACATCCTAAACGGGTTGTTTGTGTTGTAAATATTTTTATTTTTGTTGTTAATACTAAGTCTACCTTTTATCCCGATAACTACGCAGACGAAGTCATGGGCTTATGCTAGTATTTTGTATAAATTTATTTTAATATTTTACTTATTTTTTATTTATTCAGACCCAAAAAAGGCCTTTAAAATATGTATCCCTCCATAACACTAAAATTTCTTTAACGTTTTGATAATTTTTTCTGAAATATTTAACTTAAAACTTTTAAGGATATGGAAGGATATACATATATTTTAGGAGACATTTTATTTACTAAGGTAATAAATATATATATATTTTATTTTACGTATGATTCCCTTTTATATGGTGTCCATTATGATATAAATTATAATATATTTATACTAACAACTAAGAATTCTATATTCGGCCGTGCCAAATCTGATATTACTCTTTATCATCATGGTATAGTGATGGCATCTTAGCTTAGACTAGTTTTTAGATTTGGATTTTAAATTTCAACATAGCTTCTTGCATTCCTTTCATTAAATGCCCATATGGATGGGGTTGAAAAAAAATTTGTTTGCCAATTTGTTAAGGATTGTGGATTTTAACTTTTTCATAGTTTACTTTATTTTACTGGTAAAGCCCTATAATTTCATGCAAATTTTTTGGGGGTTTTAAGAGGAAAACCCGTAATTATTATATTTGATCTATATAGTATTCGCCATTTTATTTCGGTCGCCATCTGGAACTTGAACTTTTTCATAGTTTACTGTAGATTTGACCCATGTATAAATTTATTATACGACTTTTTGTAGAGGCGGTAATTTTTTTTGCTTTGATATCTATATCGCTCCTCTCTATAGTCTACAAGCTGATAAAGTTCATTTTATCCTGAAAATTTTAGGAGGAACACTAAAGCAATTGCATTTTTGTGTTTATAATGTCCCAACTAGAACGCCATTTTTAAATTTTGAATAAAACACAGATATTTAAAAAAAAATCGTGAAACTTTATTATATGGTAAAGTAGACAGAATGAGGTTATGTATGGAACAATATATCGTGCAGATGGCCGCCGTGGCTTTGCTGGCACACACGCGATCTTTAAATGAAATTTTCAATGACCTTTTTGCATAAATGCTGCGGTATTTCATTAATGCAGCGTCCAATTTCCTCTTTTAAAGCTTGAGTCGTCGTCGGCTTATTCGCGTAAACCATCGACTTCAAAAAACCCCCAAGAAAAAAATCTAAAGGTGTTAAATAACACGATCTAGGCGGCCAATTCTGGTCTCCAAAATGCGAAATAACACGACCGGAAATGACTGATGCAGCAATTGAATTGTTTCTCTGGCTGTATGACATGTGGCGCCATCTTGTTGAAACCACATGCCCTCCACATTTATTTCTTCAATTCTAGGCAAGAAAAAACTGGTTATGATTTCACGATACCGAACACCATTGACTGTTTGCGCTTGACCTGCCTCATTTTCATAAAAAAAGGTCCAATGATTCCTCCAGCCCAAAAACCACACCACACAGTGACATGTTGAGGATGCATTTGATTCTCGTGAATCACTCGAGGATTTTCCTCACCCCAATTGCGACATTTCTGCCTATTGACGAAGCCATCAAGATGGAAATGGGATGATCGCAATTTGCGAGCTGTAGCCGCAAAACTTTCACCATTTTGGTAAAAAAAAATTCACAATGAGAATGCGTTGTTCATTCGTGTAGCGCTCAATTTTTACTAACCTCGTACCTTCTACTAGCAAACAATAACAATTGTTTAAATGTCAAAAAATGACACTTCCAATGGCGCCAAATTTAAAAATTGCGTTCTAGTTGGGACACCCATTATATGTATCAGTTAGTTTTAAAACAACTTGTCATTTTTTTAACAGTAATTTTCGAAAATATGGCTTATATTAACTAAATAAAAAATTATTTTTGATTATAACTTTTCAGATTAGTGACCGATTAATTCAAAATTATTTACGAACATGACATCTATAAATGGAAGCAACAGAGAAAAAACAGAGGCAGTCGTGTTTGTTTGCTCATATCTCAAAAAGTTATGGGACATTTTACTTGATTTCAATAGCGACTCATGTTTTTTTTAGATATATAGAACTTCCAGTCGGTATAGCAGTAAAACTAGCTGTCATAAGGCTAAAGTGTGCTTGACTTTGAAAGTACTTACTGCAGAAAAACGTTTACAAATCGTGGAAACTTATTTTCATAATTCGCGCTCTGCTCGCCAAACTTTTCGATCACTTATGTTTACGGTACGCATAATCGTCAATCAGTGCAGGTAAAACGCAATACTAATAAATGTGAACGATGCATGAGCACATTTACTCTATTGGATAATATTTATTTAAATAGAATCCATACTGCTAGTCAATTTCTTTAAAAATTTTGAGGAATAAGCTTTGCCTACATCTTATTAAGATAAATCTGATGTCTTCGGTGAATCTAATGAGAATATACTGGGATTAAACAAGATTTTTATCGTAAAATCATCTTGAGCGGAAATGTCGTTTTCGGAGAGAGTACAACCTATCTGGGGCTCCATGTAAATCCGAAAAGATCACTGTTTAATGCGGTTTGCATGACGTCATGAAGACGTCATAGGCCAATTTGTATTTAAATCCAAAAATCACTTTGTTGAGCCAAACGCTTGCTGACCGAATTATCTCAATAATACAGTTGGCCTGTAGCTAAATGATTACTAGGATGTAGTTGTAAATGTAACTAAGTATACAACATAGGCAGCCAATTTACAGAAAATTGAGCTGCACTCATATTATTATGCTCTTTCGTTCAGTCAAAGATGAGACAACGTTTTTAAGGAATTATAACCCAACAAACAAGTGGGTTTAATTCTAAATTAAAAAATTATATGCAATATAATTGATAGGTATTTTTAAATATCTTTCTCTATGCATAAATATTTGTTTTTTGCTGAATTAATTATTGTTTATATACATTCATATTTATTTTTTGGCAAAAGTTAATTGAAGTAATTTATATTCAAAGTAATTCAAATGATTTCTGTTTATTTAACTAAACGCCAAAAGAAAAAAATTAATGTATAAAATTCATAAAATAATAATAATTTCTACTAAAAAATAAAAACACAAACTTAACAATTATATGTATTTTAATTAAAAAAGGACATTATTTTTAATACCCATCAAAATAACACATTACAAAATCATGAGTTGAAAGTACTAGAAAACAGTTCTTCACTACTTACAATTTGGCATCTAAGCCCATTATTTCAACACGGCGACGTCATTGGAGGCAAGTACTTATTACGGTGACTTATAAATAGGGACTTAAATAAGTACTTACTTTTATAGCAATATATAAGTACTTCGGCTTTTCTAAAGACAAAAATTCGGTTAGATTAGCTATGCCGCTGTTGTCAAAATAATTATCACTTATACTCTGAGTGTGTTAAACTAAATGAGAATTGTAAAGAATTATGTATTAAAATGACTTCTAGCAAATTTCACAACAAAACATTTATTGTGTGTGTATATGCAAAATATTAAGTCATTACTAAAATACTTCATAGTAAGACAGACGATATGTAATAGTCATTGAAAAGTATGTTGTTTAGTAAGAGCCTAGTCATACCTAGTTTTTGCTGGGTATCTATGATCGGTTAAAAGCGTAAAATATTATCTAAGAATATAATATTCTGCAATACTGCTTGATTTTTTGTTGACTGGGTAACTCGCTCACCAATACAACAGCATTTTAAATTTTGGCTGAATATGCCACTCTTTACAAAAACAAATTGTATTAACGATGTTGACTTCACATCAGGGATGGAAAATGGCTTTTATGATTTTGTACCACGTATGAAAACAAAATGTACTTTTTGGGCCATGACGGTACCATTTTTTTTTTTAATATTTATTAATAAAAACATAATCTTAACAAAAATGTTTTTAAAAATTCAGAAGTATACAATAAAAAATATTAAACATTACATTCATAGGTACATACGTAGAGATCGGTTGTTTAACAAATTTTATTTATTAAATACTTAAATATAATAAATTTTCTGTTATTTTAAAATTAAAGCAACAAGAATTTGCTGACTTCAGTAAATCTTTTGTTTGTATCAAATTTGAAACAGTACAAACGTGTAGTCTATTTCTTTCCATTATTTTAATTAGGTTTTGAAAAGAAAAAACTCGTTCGACGTTGGCCGAGAAATGTGGAATAGACAGAATTCCTCTTATAATTCTTGAAATATCTGGGAACATGAACTCATTTAATTCATTTTTCATCTGTGATACTTTAGACCAAATATAGAAAATATTTGAATCTTTGTGTGATCTAAGTTCAATCACATCGGCTAGTGCTCTGTACTGATTATTTATTGCTTCAATATTTGTTTGTTTGTGTGGAAACATTTTCACCTGAAAATGAACTATTGAATTTGTTTCCCTCATAATAAATTTTTCTTTAATTCAGTAATTCAGTTTTTAAGTCCACCTCACATGCTTACGAGTCATAAGTAAAATAAAATACATATAACAACAGCCAAGACGAATTCATGTATCAGGTGGTGCCGAATAAACAGGTGATTTTTGTAAGAAGTTTGAAATAAAATACGAGGCAGACTTGACACCATCACGCTTTGACAACAGCATTGCAACAAAAACAGAGAAGTTGACAGTATGAAATAAGATACACACAAACAAAATTAAAGTGAACATGGAAAAAATTATTGTTGCCATATAGTTAGACATTGAAACTTTTTTAATGTACCAAGTAGCTCGCGGTAGTACCACGGAACCGACAAGGTCAAAAATGTACCATGAAAAGTACAATTGTACCATGATTTCCATCCCTGCTTCACATGCATTACTTTGTATTTATTTATTTTTAATAAAATCGAGATTGTGAACATCTGTAGGAAAATTTCTTTCAAATGATATAATTTTATTTTATTAAAATCGCTTGTAAAATGTGAGCGTAATAAAAAGAACGACTTGCCTATTAATATAAAAGCTATATCAAGGTTTATTAGTCCAGTAAAAAAGGTTTGTTTGTTACAGGATGTTCTCGAAACGAATCCACTAGTTGAAATTCAATCATAAGTATATGTTAGAGCGATAACTTGCTTTAAAGCTAGATCTTGCATTCAAAAATTACAATGAAAGTTAAATAAAAGAGCATTAGGTAGTATCTGACTTAAACTGTCGTTTAAACTGCCTAAATCTTTCACTTTTGCTATATTGATAACACATTTATTTCTCTTTAATTTTACCAACTAAATTTTAAAATTCATTGTCCCTTCTTTGCTACATCTCCCTTTCCCTTCTCATTTGTCCAATAACAATAAATTTGAAATTATTTAAAAAAAGTTAATTTACCAACAAACTTTTTTTATGAACATTTCATACTTTTATGTGACCTTGACTTTGAATATTCTGTCACGCCAAATTATCGCTTTCTCTGCAACTTTTTTTTATATCCTGGTACAACACAGGTCGTTCGCTTTAACATTCAGTCATTTACCATATATTTAGTTCTATAGAGAAGGATAAAAGGAGAGAGAATATGTACACCAATACTTCTTTTACACTTATAAGCCAACAAAACTTTAAATGATCTAAAAGTTTTAACAATTTTACAAAATTTCCTTACTTTTTTGAATGTTTTATATATTTTTATGTTTGGCCAAATAAAATAAAACAAACCCCTTCTTTTTGAAGAAAGTTGCAGCGGTTTTTTTTTTATTTGCTTTCTCCCAGAACGTCTAAAAGTGGGGAATAAAGTTATTAAAACACAGTTTTCTAACAAAAGTTTATTGCAAATTAAGCCAACAACTTTTAGTATGTGTGTTTGTGTTTGTACGAGTGTCTCTAACCCAGCCAAACCAAACAAAACCAACAACTTCAAAAGGCGAGCAGCAGAACAGAGGTTTCATTAAACTAGACAAAAAAAAAAAAAAAAGAGAAAAGTCCCAAACATTTTGTATCAACTTTTCATCAAAGACAAAACAAAAGTTTTGTTTTTTTTTGTTGATTTAAATTTTTTTTGTTAAATTTTTGTTTTATTTTGAATTTGTATGTCTGCTTAATGTCTCGCATGCGTATCGAACCTTACGCATTGCTTTAAGTATACTTACGACAACAACAGCTATAAAAACAAAAACAGACGAGTGTCTTTTCTTTTACCGGCTAAAACTGAAATTGGAAAAGGAAAATATTATTGGATAGGATGTAAATATGTTTTTACTAGCGAAGAAGGTTTTAATACTCAACACCAAAAAAACTTAATAACACACCAAATGTGTTTTTGAAAATTGTAAGCAGTGCTGACGGTTCTCTCTTACCCTACAGCGTAATAATAGCATAAATCTGTGTTATCTGTACTTCTTATTATATACATTATATACAGTAGTATTAGTAAAAAAAAAGGGAAAAGTGGCGCCGCTTAGCCATTCAGAAATGCCGCTCATTGCGTGGCCAGTTCAGTAGTATTCAATATTTTTTGCCGCTCACCGCTTTGCCGCTCGTTGCGTGTCCTCGGCCTAAGAGGGTCAGATACTCGTAGAAAAAATATTTCATGTTCGCCAGGCATAAAATTTATTTTATAGAAAAAATTTAAAACATTTTTTAATATGTAAATTTATTTTATTTATTAAAAAAAATAAATTAAATTAATTTTTTTTAAACTTTCTATTGACAATAATGACAAATCTACTTTGCTTAGGCATATCCAATGTGTACTTAATATAGCGTGCCATCGCAATCAGCTGTATTTAGCACTCTCTACCGGCTTTTTAGTAACTACTCTGTACCTATAAAATATTATTTACAGCAGCAACAGAATTATAAAAGTTTGTTTTCAACATTTAATTGCCAAACGAAAGAACTTTTTGTTATATTTTTGTATCCTTTTTTGTTATATAAATTGGCCCAAAACAAACTTTATCCGTCTTTGGTGCGTATGCGCAAGTGGCGCAGTTTGGTTTTTAGGTTTGGCCCAGTTTTGTTTAATAACAAAAACAAAGACAACACCAAGAGAATTAAACAATATTTCAGTATTGCGTCTCGTCGCAAAAGTTTTTTTTACTTTATTTACACACACACACACATACATATATTTTTAATCTAATTTTAGTTGTTGTTTCTTATTGTTTTTGATTTTATGGGCTCATCTCATCTCAGTTCTGTACGGCACAGTGTTTACAGTGTTTTCTGTTTTTGACTCTTTTTTTCGAGTTTTTAAAAACAAAACTTTTGTTTTGTTTGTAAAAGTTTGTTTAATGGGTTTTTAACCGGAAGAACTTTTAACAGAAACTTAATGCAAAAGAAAAATCAATATTATGCGTAAATTTCAACTTTAATAAAGAAAAAGAGGCAAAAATTCAAACAAAATCCTGTGGAAGGAAAAACCAGAGGGAGGGAGATTGTAAAAATAAGTTAATAAGTAATTGTGCCAAGAAAACAACAACAACAAGATTTTTTTTTGTTTAAAAGTAACATATTAAATACACATTTATTTATGTTTACTACCTCTCAATATTCTATATTAATTTAATGATGTTATAAAGTGATCAAATTTATGCCCCTGTAGTGTGTTTATGTGTAACACAACACATCCTTTTTCCTACATAATTTACAAAGAGCGAAATTTATGTATTTTTCTATCTTATGAATTTTGTGCGTACACACATACATACATACATACGTAAGAGTATTTTTATTAACATTTTTATTATCATGTATGGTAAGTTTGTGCAGACAGTGGGGGAGAATCCTTGTTTAAACAATTTCATGTATCTTGTATATTCGTACATTTAAATGTTTATTTTTTCTATAAATAATAATTTAATGGCGTAACCAAAAATATTATGATTATTGATACAACCATAAATATTAACAACTATTGTATTATATTTTTCTATCCAATCTACTCTGTTGCTATTGCTGGTAAAAAGGGCTTCTTATGAATTTATTTATTCCATTGATGTCATCACATTGTAAGGCAACAGTGGAACGAGTAAAGTTCAAAACCAATTAATTGCACATTTTATTAAGAGTGAATAAGTAGTATTTTTAAGATAAAAATATTAAAATTTACTTAAAGTAAATTAAAAATCGATGCCAATATATTATTTCGATAGTTGGTTTTTAAGTGGAAGTTATTATAAGTAAAATAAGGACACCACTACGAAATCCCGTCATCACTCCGAATATAAGATCGTTATATTACATATTCTTATTCAAAGTAACAGGTTTTGAAAAAAAGGAGAAATTTTAATGCTTTATCCCACATAAAAGAAATATTTGAAAAACTGCGTATGTGCTTGCAAACTCATACCGCTTGGAAATATATTCTCAGGACCCTTGATTTATCATATTAAATGTACAAATTCTGTATCACCCTCATAAGAGACTAAAGATAAGAAATTTAATATTAACTTAAATTTTTATATTAGTGTTTCAGTTGCCAATATCCTATTAAACGGATCGTTCATTAGGAGTTTTATATTTTTAACTTGAAACCAAAAATGTGTGTGTGTGTGATATCATCGAAATTTTTTATTCATTATGTACGAAATATAATATCAGGAAAATATTTGGATTTGTTTAATGTTTTTTTGTTTTTGAGAGCCGCTATGGTTTGTGGCTTATTCGCATAGACCTGCAACTGATAAAGACACTACAAGAAATAGTTGAACAAATTGCACGATGTTTATGGCCAGCACACTTAACCTGCAAGTAGCATTAACCAGTGGTATAAGCTGTGAAGAAAGTAGTTACTGGTGGAACTTTAGAAAAAAATTTTCTTCTCACCTATTGAAATGTCTAATTTCATATGATAAGCCTGTAACTTTTATATGGTTGAATATTTTTATTGGATAAATACAGTACACGCTCGATAGTTGCGACTAATTAAAAATAAAATCTGTCGCAAAAACTGAATTTTTAAACGTTGCTATTAAATTTAGAAACGCTTTCATTAATTTATTTATATTTTAAATATTGTTAAAGAAACTGAAGATTTTGGTAAATTATTTTTTAAAATAACAGCTGAATCACGAAACATTTACAGTTCTATCTTTGCCTTGTAATTTTTTTTTCTTAATGAGGACTACCGTATAAATGAACCGATTCTGTATATACAAATATCATCTGTTTCTCATTACTTTCCGCTGGGAATTCCTCGTGAATCCAGTTGTATATGTTAGCATTCGTACAGAAATGTTTGAGGTAAAATTGTATGAATAGTTCTACATTTGCTTCGCGAATTATATTTTGTTAACTATTTAATAGCATATTAGTTTCTTCTTTCCATTCACTACTAAATATCCAGGATTTTGGATATTTGATTCTGATTTTTTTTCTCAGAAAGTATTCAAATTTGGAACTGTATTGTTTAGATTGCATTTTTTTAGTTTAAACTCCAAAGTTGTTCCTCTTTGGCCTAGCAAATGGCCAACATGTAGCGGCAGACCTATTAAGGTCGAAAATTCTCTGACATAAAGAAATGTTTAAGTATAAAATATTTAGTTTTTAAAATGTTATAAGTTAACTAACGTATTAAAAAAAATTGCATTGGTACCAGTCCTTGAAAATATATGTCATTTAGGAGTAGTTTTGCACACCACCGGATTATTAGAAAAAAATATTTTAAGGCTCGTGGGTTTTTTTTGATTTTCCAACTACTAACAATTGTAGTTGTCTATGCAATTTGTAAAAATATTATTCGCTCTTTATAGCTACATATGATGAAGGTATGATTTGTAAGCACTCGATATTATAAAACGGATTCGTCGTAAGTGTTAACCATTACTTATCAACGTTATACTTAAATTCTTCCGCCGATAATTTTTAGAAATTTCAATTTTTGACGCTTAAACTTTTGACTGCTGATACTGAAGTATTATTTTTTCTTTGTGTTAAAAACCCTTTATGTAGCATTATTTTCATTCTCAGCTTTATTTAAGGTGCAACGTTTGCCAGGGCCACTTTATGCTATGCGTGAACAAATTATTTAGTGAACTTTCTTTCTCTATAATGCACTAAGCTGAAAACTTATGGTATTTGTAATTTATAGATTATACATTAAAGATTTTTTTTTGAATTTCTGATTTTTAAGTACCCACTGTTACTGAATAGTTTACACAAATAAGCCTAAAAGTCTGCAATGCTTAACAATAAAAATTCCAGTGATGTAGTTATAACAAACAATATCATTTTTCACTACTTATACTCTCGACCATTAGAAATGCATGCTACACTCTCATCATAACCATATAAAAACTAAACAGTAACACACAATCACTTCTTCTTCTCTCAGGATTAGAAAACGTTAGAATATTTGTGGAAAAATAAAATTACTTGTACAATTCACCCATATCTTTTACATACTATTGATTTGATTTGTCTATTGGCTAATATATAGTAGAACAGCAGAAACAACAAAAAAAAAATCTTGAAAAACTATTAAAGAATTCAAGATAATGTCAATAAATATCACAAACAATAAAAGGGCAAAGAGATATAGACGCGATGCAGCATCACCACTAGCAGTCAGTGAGAGGCAGTAGTGATAGTTTAAACAAAGGGTATTTTAATTCGATTGTAAATAAATATTTGAACAAAATACTTTGTCTTTTTTTTTGTTAACATCAAATATAAATGAGGTGGTAGTATTTACGTGTATATGTTTGTTTGTCTAAATTGATAGAGAGATTTTAGATGGACATCATAAAAGAGGGATAACCAAATATTAGTTTTACATAAGTAAATAGTTAGAATTGTTATTGTGGAATTTATTCATTTTAAAGTTTAACAAAAAATTTAATTTTTAGGTCTATTGGATCAGTGAGTAATTGGCTGAATACGAGAATTTATTTTAATTAAAATAATTTGATTTTAATTTAAATTTTTAATTTTATTTGTTGTAAAAAATTTCCTAATAGCTTTTAACTGATGTACCAAGGGTGTACTGTACGTACATTAGACCGTATGGCAAGAAAAGAAAAAAAGTTCGCCGTACCACCACCGAAAAGAAAGTGTTGTTCCAAGGCAGTTTCGAGCGTAGGGGAAGCCAAAATAAATTTTTTGTTATATCTCCGGCATTTACAGTCGGATCTTTTATTACATAGATGAGTTTGTTTTAAGCAGCCCCTTTTTTCAATAGTCATTGACCTTCTATTGGTATAAACCATCATATCTCAACTTATACAAAAATAATTAAAAAATAATAATGTAAGAATAAATAATGGAGTTTTAATCAATCATTTTTTGACATGATTCAAGTTGGCTGTATTTTTCGTGGCTCTTGAGTTTGGAAAAAAATTGGCCTATCATTACTCATCGGTGACAGCCATGGCAGCCTCACTTACCACATTAACAAAACGCTCGGTGCTTTAAGAATAATGAAGTTATTTTTCTTGTGCTAACCTGTGGTGTGATTCACAACTTTTAACGATCCAACTATCGTTAATTTTGTCGACACATATTGTTGTTTGCACTAACGATTATGCGATTCATTAAATGCTTTTTAAGGCCAGTTTAGACTATAATACAAATCGTACGACATGTCAAAAATCGGTGTAGAATGAACAAAGTAGAATAGTGTAAAACCAAATTGCAATCAGTAGAATAAAACTTCTCTCATGTACGGATACGGATGAAAATTTGACAGGCGGACCGTATTTTTTAATTTTTTAAATCGCAAACACATTAAAGGAGTGCTAGCAATTCTACAACAATTACAAAAACAATATGTATTAATTTTTGATTGTGCTACATAGAGAAGAAGAAAATGGTTAGTTTGTTTCTGTAGTTTTTGTAAAACTACAAACACCATAAATTGTTTTATTCATCAAAAACATTCGAAAACAAAAGAGGAATACAATAAAATTAAATAAAACTAAAATTTTACCTTTGTAAAAAACGCAAAACACTTTATTTAATTAAAAAGTAGATATTTTTTATAATTTTGCACTCGCTATTATAATATGTTGTGTTGTTAGTTGGTTTATATTTCTAAATCATTCTACTTTGATTCTACTTCACACTAATAGTTTAAATGCAAAAACACTTACATCATACTTTTGCTCTCTTTTTCTTGAGTGTGTAGCGAATTTCATCACATTTTGCTTCTACAAAATCTAGGCTCAGCGAATAAAGGCCTAACGAACTAGCGCCTAATTTTTCAAAATGAAACAATGTCTAAACAAGAACGCCTAAGAAGGAAGTGAAAGAACGTCTAACTTTAAAAATGAAGGAAAGTCTAATTATAAAAATGAACGAAAGTCTAAATTGTTAGGGTTTCTTTCATTATGAATTAACACCTAATGAAAGAAAACCTAAAAAATGGAATTAAAATGCTGAAAATATATTTTGAGAGGAAAAAATTTATTTTTAAATTATATTTAACTATAAGTTATATAAATGCAGTTAAATTTTCAACAACTATAGCTCTACATAGCGGACATTTGAAAAAATTTTCACCTGCGTTAGCTTATAGTTCATTACAGCAGTTCAAGCAAATTTTTAAATGCCGACATGGCAAAAGTAATATATTTGGCTTTGAAAGCAAACACACTATGCACATCGCAGTATCAGTTTCGCCAAAATAATGACTTGGTATGTTTGGATCAACAGTATCGTCGTCATCATCATTTTCATCTTCGCTATCATTATCGTCCTCGTTATCACTGTTATGCCCATTTGTTTCAAATATGTCCTCATCTGGTTCTAGGTCAACACAAATTTTACTTTTTCCGAAAACCATTCTTTGCATAAATTCTTTGGGAGTAATTTTTCCCTCCAAGAGTTTATGACTGGCTTCTTCAATGTAACTTGATTTTTGCTTATAGACGGTCTTCTTTTTTTTTGAAGTGCCATAAGATCCACCACTGCATATAAGAAGCTCAAAATCTCTACTCTTATTAAACTCTTCATCAATAAGAGCTTTAACAAATTTGAAAAAATTTCCATTTTTTTGAATGATGCGGCCAATAACGCCGTTATAAGCCTCGACAGCTGATGTAGTCCGTGTTCTTTTTAAGAAAACCGAAAATATTTCGGGTGTCACCTTAAAAAAAAAAAACAAACAATAACAAATTAAAAATCAATTATTTTTATAATTTTAAAAACTAATAATTTTCCCTTTTACAGAATGTTTACAAGATAGTGTATGCATTTTGTAAAAGGGAAAATCAATTGCTTTTATAATTTTAAAAACTAATAATTTTCCCTTTTACAGAATGTTTACAAGATAGTGTATGCATTTTGTAAAAGGGAAAATCAATTGCTTTTATAATTTTAAAAACTAATAATTTTCCCTTTTACAGAATGTTTACAAGATAGTGTATGCATTTTGTAAAAGGGAAAATTAATACCATTATTTTAACATTTTGTAAAAGGGAACTTACCTTTCGTAACCATTGCTTTTCATAATAAATCATGAATGGTGTAAATAATTCTTGCATATTTGTATTCATCAATTCTTCTTTTATGTTCCCAAAAACCGCATTTGTTTGTGTAGCTGGTAACAGGGGTAGAGCAAGGACTTTATGGTATATCGTAGAGGCATTTTGATTGTTTCTTATTGAAGATGCCAATTGTTTCCACTTATACGAAATATTTCTTCTTATTGCTTGGCAATAATGAAACCAACAACCATAGATTTCACCATAGGCGAGTTTTTTTCTTATTGCCATTTGAAGACCGACTTCGAAATCAGTTAAAAAACTTTTGGCGCTTAATTTAAATACATTTTTATTAATGTATGAAAATATATCTTCATAGTTTTTTTGCGATTTCTTATCCATAAGTATAAAAAATAATGGAAAGATCTGAAAAAAAAGAATACAAATAACAATAGAATTTTATTTGTAATGTAAAATGTCTACAATTTATATTTTATTTTATACCTTTCCGAAGTATTTAATATGAATTATTAAAAGCTGCTTGAAACAGCCATTTGGAACAACTGAAAATGTTCCATCTACTATATATGTCCTATTCATAGGAAGAATATTTTCTTCAATTTGTAGCATAATTTTCTTTGAAGCAAATATGCAAAATGAGCCGTTATTCCCTTGGATGCAAGCAATAAAAAATTGATGTTTCGGATCTCCATGCTTCGTTAAACCAAAGTTCGTATAAATGGATTCCAACTGAAATGCCTCCACTACCTCTTGCGCACATGTCGGAGATTTCACAAATGTTTTTGCTACTAATAATTGTAAACCTCTTTGCATCCTGTGAAAATCTAATTGTTTAGATTCCTCGGGGTTGCTGCAATAATATCGTATTTAATTAAATTTAGATATTATCAAACTAAATAAATATAGTCTCACCTTGCACAAACATCGTAGAAACTTTTTTTGATTGTACTTAGCGCATTCATATCACTTAAAACTGAGGACGAATTCAAACATTCACTTTTAATTTTATTTACACACTTTAATTCATTTGCCAGGTTTTCCGATTCACCATAATTATGTTCAATGATTTTTTTTGCTTTTTGACACACGTCATTCACTAATTCATCCTTTGCCTTGCATTTTTTATTTAAACATACATAATACTTTTTATTTCTTATTAATGTTTTAAATTTATACAACTGTTTTTCTGATATTACATAAAGTAATTTTGAATTAATCCTCTTGCCAGAAATAATTTCGTAATCCATTTTTAATTATAATATAATTTTTAATGTCCAACACTTGTGAATGACTTGCTCGTAGTGATAGAAGTTTAACGAATGACGACAATTGATAACAAATTGCAAAAACATTTGTCTAACCGTAAATACAACTGTTAGTTTTCAATGAATTCACGCATAATAGTAATAAAAATCACACTTTTAGCAAAATGAAAAATCGCCTAACATTAATGAAAGAAAGCCTAACAATCAAAAATGAATAAATATCTAATTAGGCGTTTTTTCATTTTTGCTTGTTAGGCTTTCTTTCATTATGAAAAATCACCTAACAATTTTAATGAAGGAATGCCTAAAATATTAGACGAATGTCTTTCATAATGAACAACCGACTTATTCCTTTATAATTTTTTGTTGCAATTTTTAGGCATTATTTCATTTTTTTTTAGGCGCTAGTTCGTTAGGCCTTTATTCGCTGAGCCCAAAATCTAATTGAAATCTTACGACTTGTATTATAGTCTGACCTGGTCTTTAACGATACTCGACAACTGTTACAAATAAAAAAAATAAATTATGTTACTTGGCATGGCGTTATTTGCTATATTTACTTGAATCTGAAGTCCGTCATATGACCACTCGGCTGACTCAGGTGAATTCCAATCAGTCCAATCAATTTTTTGATACATTTTTACAGCAATGTATGCTGATATATTATCAGTAATAACGTAGCGAATGTTGTCTTCAAAGACGTCAATCAGAGTTGGTTTTTTAGATCATATATGTACCTTAACACTATTATGTTAATCATCCCAACACATTTATGAAGGAGGTTAGGTTACATCAATGAAATTAACTTCAAATTTATTAAAATTATTTTTAAATATATTAATACAATATTAATCCTTAATGTACTGAAAATATATTTTAGAAGGTCTTTGGTGTCACTAGTTGTTTTTTTTAAACGCTAGATGCTTAATGGTTTTGCCATTAATCGTTTTTTGCATATTAAAATACTTAAGACTTTTACATGAATTAGTTTTTAAGTGAAATAGTTACATATACGGATTTCGATGAGTGAATTTTAAATTCAATATATGTTCGTGTATGTACCTTTTTCGAAATTAGTTTAAAATAAATTTTAGAAATCTTTACAAAAAGTTTTGGAAAAAAAGAGAAATTATCAAAGTTATGCCATTAATTTCTTCTAGGTACATTTATTATTTAAAATTTTACTTTAGTTATAAACAATTTAAAAGTTTATTAAAGGTTTTTGGAACAAAATTTGTTTTATAAAACTCTTCTGATAAACTTAAAAATTGATTATGAATATATGGGTTAACATTTGTTTATCATTTAAAAGAACTTTAACTTTAGAACTTAAATTGTTGTTTAATGCCATTAAATCTACTTTAGTATAAAAGGGTTTTCAATAAGGGTAGATCGATGCTAAAATAGGTGTAATCAAAAAAATAAAGCAATTAAGAGCGCTATATACGGTCGTGCCTTATCTTATAATACCCTTCACCTTCATGCACATAGGAATAAACGCCACATCGTAGCTAAGTCGAAATTTAAGATTTCGTGTAATACGCCATTTACTTTATTATTTCCGACGCCATCTTTGGTTTTGAATTTTAACATAGTTAACTGTATTCTATTAGTGAAACCCTTTCATTTAATATCCATATTGTTCGGGTTAAAAAAATTCGTCGCCATTTTGTTTCAGACGCCAACTTGGATTTTACATCTTTTTAATAGTTTACTTCTTGACTACTGGTCAAGCCCTTTTATGTGATACCAATATTGTGGGGTTTAAAGGCGACAAAGCCATAACTACTATATTTGATTCATATATTCGCCTTTTAATCTAGCACGCCATCTTGGATTTTTTTCCTTTCATTTGCTCCCTATATTGGCTCCCTTGGTTGTATAGAAACTGAAAAATATCGATTTTAGCTTGTAAATTTTAGGAAAACAACAAAACAGTTGTATGCTAGTGCTTATATCTCAGTTGTTTTTAAACCGATTTGTTAGTTTTTCTTAGAAATAATTTCCAAAATTACATTTCATAATTTGGTATCTTAAGCGTATTCAAAATTGGAAAAAATTTGGTTTATATAAAAAAATATATATTTTTTTATAATTTTTGCCTATAACTTTGGCGATTAGCGACCAATTTATCAAACAATGTTCATGAATATCACCAAATGTATAATAAATCCATAAATAGTAACCACCGTGTACATAAATTATATTAATTATAAAATATTAATTATTTGACAAAAATAATCGAAAAAACAGAGACAGTCCTGTTTATTTGCTCATATTGTATATTGTCATAAGTTATGAGACGATTATGCTGATTTCTAATACCAGTATGCTCCCAAATATTTCTGACATTTTTATACCTTACACGGGTCTCGGCGATGTTGGGTGGCTTCAAAAAGTTGATTTCAACATACACACGGACAGACGGATATATATAATGTTTTCAAATGTTCTTATTCTTGCTGAATGAATTTTATTATTTTTAAAGTTTGACACGTGAAAAAAGTAAAAAAAAAATTATAATATTTAAGAAATAAAAAAATATATAAAAAATTATCAATAAAAGAATTATGTTGATATACATAGGTAAGTATAACCAATATAACAAACAGCAGAAAACAATAATTTGCTTTGGGAAAGATTATTGTATTTGCAATCATAATATGATAATTGTATGATACTTCATGCTACTATTATTACTATTACGTTACTGTGACAGTGTTTTTGGACAGAGCAGACCCAATACTACCCGCTATCAATAAGGAACCTTTCAAAATAGATTATCTAAAACCGGATTATTTGGCATTTTAAAACATAAAGGTATTTACATATATAAATATGAATATATTTTTTAAATAAAACTTAATCTCTTAATCGAACTATTTAAAATATTACCGAAAATTTTAAATTAAATCCAACTTTTATTTATAAAAAACTTTCTAAAACTATTCGTAATATCTTACCAAACTAAGCCCTAATGAAACCTTTAGGAAAAAAACTAAATTCAATGAAATATGATTTGAATTTAATTAGAGGCTGTTAAAATCTCATTATAAATTCATTACCTTAAATTTAAAGTAAATTTGAATAAAATTTAATTTATCATATCCTTTGTTTCGTTGACACATTGGTCCAACCAAACAACTAACCAACCAACAACCATCCTACAAAGAAGGCAATAAATGAACGAACGAACAAGCATATTGTCATTAGTGAGGGCACAAATCGAAAAGGAAGCAGCATAATCAAGAGAGGATTATGTAATTAGTCTGCAACTGATTGATGAATGTTGGCAAGTCTTGTTTATATTCGTTGTGTTTTTTATATTTTAATTTTTTGTCCAACCGCATTAAAATGGAAGTGTGTTTAATTTTTTGTTTTATTTTTTGTTTAAATAAAAAAGCTTTTATCCCAAACATGTACATGTTCAGCCAGGATTTAGCTTTCTTTATTGTTTGAGGCAGCCACAAACAAAATGTTCTTTTAACATTTCTCGCAAAATAAGTACGAATTAAAGTAAACAACCAACAAAAAAAAAAAAATACAAGTGGCCGGGTATTGTATAAGTATGTGTATTCCAATTATGTCCTTAATTTTGTCGTTCTAAGAATATCGTTGTGTTGTTGTGTTTAATCTGCAACTACTCCGGCTTTTCTGCCCCTGAAACTAATATCGTCTACCTTGTACTCATTTAAACTGAGAATACTAAGAATACAAATTAATTTGTATGTGTATGTGTTTATTTCTTTATTAAAACGCTTTAAAGAGCTCCAATTTTTTTTTTCTTCTTTTTTGGTTGCTTGTTTTCTTGTTGTCCTTAATGTAATTTTTACGTATACCCAAACACAATTCTTTACTTAAGTACAGCTAAAGTTAAAGTTTATCAATTGTATAGACGATTGTGTATGAATGTATGTGTGTGTGTGTGTATATATGCAAATATCCTTAATTTGAAAATGATTTTTAATAGGATCGAATGGAATTAGTTTATTACTTTTAATGAATTTTTTATGTTGTCCTTGTCGCCGTCCAACAGCATCAGCAGCAACACAACAACAGCAATAACAAAAAATAATACATCTATTCAATTTATTGTTTATTCACAACAACGACAATATCGCCATCATCCATCTCTTAATTCTCGTTGTAATTGCAAATAAACTCCTTAAGTTTAAAACATACTAAAAGTAGCATAAATTGGCAATTGCTGTGAGGAGGAGAGAGTATTTAATCATTATTGGACACATTGTGTGGTAAAGTTAATTTTCTATAGAATTTTTATTCTTTACAAGAATGTACAAAAATGCAACACAAAAAACAGAACATTGATTAATTTCACTGATTTCATTTACTATGTTTTTAATTTAAAAGAAAATTAAATTAAAAATGTATTTAAAAGGAACTGCCTCGATGATGCGATTAACTTGAAGAAATACTACTGCTACAAGGTCAATGGGAGAAGAGCAAGATTAAAATTTATCTCTAGTTTAACAATACTGAACGATTGAATCATTTGTAAAAATACAAAACTTAAAAAAATTGTATTAAAATATTTAAGAAAATTTAAGTACTTTTAACCAAAATGTTGAAACAATAAAAAAAAACAATTTATCTTGGACCGTCCGATAAATTAAAATTGAAACAAAGATGTAAAACTATTGATGGCAAATATTTTAGATCGTTTTCGATATTTTTTTAAAAGTGTTACATTTATGTATATCGTTTATAAACAACTGTTGATTTATTTTCTTTAAATAAACTGGGATTCTTTTTATTGCAAACGATAATCATCACTCTTGAAATAAACCTTAAAAGAATTTATTTATGTGTATATATGTGTGCATTCCTTATGATTCTTAGTCTGCCTAATCTCTTTAAGTACGAGGTCCAGGTATCTAAAATTCTACTAGTAAAGATGATGTCTGATGTCACTATTTATGCCCTTATTAAGCATGAATATATCCATAATAAATGTGCGATGCAGCTCCTCGACCACCTTCGCCATCGGCACGCTCCATCGGCATTTGAGTCTTCCTTACCTCTTTGAGTTTGACGTCCGGGATTATCCTATGCCACATCAGTAAAGATACTTATGTCACTATCTATGTCCACATTCGAACTATTCGCTATCAGAGTGCGATGCAGTCCTAATTTTCCTATGCCCTAAACAGAAGTGTTGGTAATACCTTTATACCCTGCACTAGCATAAATAGCAAGTCCTCGACACTTTATTAAGGTAACGTGCACTCGGGGGGAGCTATTTGCCATAAAGCACGTTTTATTGTTTCAATAAAATAATTGTTTGATAGAAGAATAATTTTGCTTAAGGCAAATGTAAATTGTCTTCAAAATTCAGAAGATTTAATTAATCGTGCATGCAGCTTACACGTTTGAGGAGAGGAAAATTTTAATTAAAATAAATAAATTGTTATACCCTTCACCTGTGGTGCACAAGGTTATATATAGGTTTATCATTCCGTGTGAAATTTCTACAATGTCATTTCCGAGCCCATAAAGTATATATTTTCTGAAAGCTTATGAATAGGGGAGTTGATTAAGCTCTGTCAGTCTGTCCACCTGTCCGTCTGTCCGTGTGTACGTTGAAATCAATTTTTTGAAGCCACCCGACATCGCCGTTGAGGTATTAAAATATCAGAAATATTCGGGAGTAGATCGGTATTGATATGAGCAACAATCCACGGCCACCTCGTTTTTTTTGTAACACAAAAAAACAACATACATACTACATACATACATACTGGTATACTGATAAGAGTAAACGTGTCATCGAACCCCAGCAGAGCACAACAAAAAATTTATTTTATTTTTTACTTTATATATGATTTATATTTTTATTATTTTTTTCAATTTTAATTTTTATTAATTTTTTTAATTTTTTTTTAATTTTTTTTTGTATTAATATTTTATATTTATTATTTATATTTTTATTTTTTTTTTAACATTTTTGTTTTATTTTTTTTAAATTTATTTACTTTTTTTAAATTTATTTATTTTTTTTTTAACTTTTTTATATTTTTTTTAACACACATACGTAAATTTATAATTTTACAATGGGATGTTTTTATATATGTATGTTTTTTATATGTATGTATGTATGGGATGAATGGTGATACAAACTATTGTTATTGCGTGACTACACGTTGTGAAGGGTATATAAGATTCGGCATGGCCGAATATAGCACTCATACTTGTTTGTATTATAATTGTCAAAACTATCACTTATCATATTTTACTCTGACATCCATCAGCGCTTGGATTAAGAACTGTTGGACTATTTTTTGTTGGAAATTGTGAAATCTATGGTCTGCTCCAATATGCTACAGTGGATTGATGAATTGGAAGTCAAAATTCGTCACATTGTCACAAACAAATGACCTGCATTGATGTTAAAGTGATTTAAAATTGGACGTTCTCCGAGGTAATACATGTGCCAATCTGCCGAAAATCTTATCCAAATAAGAATGAATATGAGTTGATTTTAAAATAAAGCTAAATTCATTCATTTGCACCATTTATCTGCGATTTATTAAATTTAAATTTGTATTTTAATAAGAAGTGATATATGGTCAAAATAACCACTATTGATAAACATGAATAAGAAATTGAAAAAAGCAAATAAAATAAAAAGGTACTAATTAAGAGATCATTTTTTTATTTAGGACATTGATGATGCCACACCATAATTAGTTTAAAATGCATTTGCTGCAAAGTTAGTAGTACAAAAAATACTTTCTAAATATTGAAATGGGTGCGGTTAATATCGTTATTAAGTGTTTTGCTTTAAAAAAACAAAATTTTTTATTTTAAACTGCAAATAGTTTGGTAAGTTGTATACCTAACATAGGCGTAGCTACAGATGTTTTCTGTGGTTGCATAATCACCAAAATGTTTTTCATTTTAAAATCTTAAGACGAGTTATTTTTATATGTAAATTAAATATAAATAGTTGATTTTTCCAAATTCTGGATCGGAATTTTACCTCCCCCAAAATGGTGTAGGTACGCCCATGATACCCAAGCTTATTTAAGCTACATAGTTTTCGATTATTCAAATTAAAATGACATGTGGGTTAATAGTTAAGCTCAATACATGATACTTTTTAAAAATGAGTTTTTACTTCCTGCGGAAAACTGCATTCTTTTGCTAAATTAATATTTCAATAAATAACGAAAATTTGGTCTTATCATCGTTCAACAGCTTAAATATTATAGCTATAGCTATAATATGATATAAAATGAATAAACTTGAATTTGTAGTTGTCCATAGAGTTTGTATGTAAGTTGTAACATAAAGTGAATGGACTCAGTGTGATACCAGAATATCTTCTGGGCATAATAAACGAATGGGGTTCTTATCTACAATCCATCTTCTTCAACTTAAACAATTTTTCAATTTACAATAAAATGAATTTTTGCGTTCAATGAATTTCTAAATGAGTAAAATTACTTTCTTATAGTTTATATATTTTTTTCTATCTGTTTTATCCCTGGTCTTGTTTTTTGTACTTTAACTCTTACTAATACAAAAACACAAAACACACTGATTTGAAAAGGGGGTAAAACGTACAACATCAGCACATGCTACAAAATTAAAAAGAAAAAAAAACAAAAAGTAACTTTACAACAAATAGAAAATTGTTCATAATGGTTACTCAATGAATGATGTTGCTGCTGATGATGATATGTTGTTGCTGTTGTAAATAGCCATTAGCAAAAATGCTTATTAAAAATTTACATTTAAAGGAAAAATAAGGAATGGAAAACTTTTTTTTTTTGGCTCACACACAAACACATTCATTTTGGGCAAAATATTGAAAATGAGGCAACCAAGCAGTAAATGAATAAAACAGTAAACATTCATTTTCAGCTTCATATCATCATAACGTATCGTTTATCTTCCAGGACAAAGAGCGAAAAGGATTTTATAGAAGCAGTAGACAATTTCTATTTCGTATATGGACAATTTATTCTCACTCAGTTACTTGTAAATTTAAAGATGAAGCAGACAATGCGGCACTCACACCCTTGTGTAGTATATTTTTAGGTGTTCATGCCAAGTTAATTTAATAAAATTGGAATTTAATTCATTTGCGGATATTCAAAACGGGCGCCGGAAGTCTTTTTTTTTTCTTCTTTAGCTTCACTCTTTCGCTTACACTACATCATCTTGTGCCGCTATGTCATTTAGATGTTTCCCTTACTGGGCCAAGTTTTTTTTGTTGTTTCAGTTTGAAAATTATTTCCAAAATATTCACTGTGTACAGCCTGCTATTTAATTTTAAGCTTAAATGACCTTTTTGCATCTTCTAGCAATTATTTTTTATTAAATATTAATAAAAAAAATTAACATCAAATGATTTTTAACAATAAATTAGAAAATTTTCATAGCGAGCCTTAAGCATTCATTCGTTGGCTTCGTTTTTTGTTTCTGAAGGTTCAATGAAATAAACAAATTGTTCCTTTTGATACCTAAAGTCCTTAAGCAAAATATTAATAAGTTTTGCAGAATTTAATTTTGAATAATTCTAGTTTATTAAAAAAAAAAAAAAATAGACAAACCAAGCTACATTCATAAGTCAGTCCCGTCACGCCAGCTGTTCAAAAAAAAATAGATAGAATAGTTGTCAAGTGTTGCTCTTACATACATGCTGTAGTATTTTATATATGAAATAAAATTTATTTTTGTTTTGAGCTACGAACAGATCCCTTAATTTTTCTTTTTATACAAACAACAAAAAAAGAATTTGCGAAATCTATCAAACCATTTTCAAGTTATGCTTTTACACACAAATGCGGAAATTTTATATCAAATTATTTTTTTTTGCATTAGAGATACCACGCCAATTTAAAATTTTTTTTTTATATAAACGTTTTCCTGATAATTACGAATACAACTCAATTAAGATCAGCTCCCCGCCCACTTTTCTAATTTTTTCCACTATAAACTTACGAATACGACAAAAAAAAATTTTGCGAAATCGCTTTGGCCGTGCTTAGGTTATATTCTTAAAAAAAGGAATAAATTATGTTGTAGACTTTGTGCAAGGGAAAAGACTAAGTATTTATTTAAAAATTAATAGATATAAATAAAATTCTTTCCGTTCCATGTCATCTCAGCTGATCTAGCACACACATTAAGTTCCTTTTATAATAAAAAATTAAAACGTTGAAAGTTTTTTCTGTGTAAGTATGCGGCTAAATTTTATTTGGATGGTTACAATAAGGAATTCTTAAAATGAATGCTTGGGATTTGCATGGTGCAACGGTACCATTAATATACGTCCAAAGGGAATTTAGGCGGTAGTTTGGCGGGAACTCCCAAATAAGGAACCATTATGAGACTGGTAAACATGATTGGGTTGAACATACACTCACGGCTGTAGGACATAAATTCAAGAAAATCAAAACGTTTGGATTTCTCTATTCGCTTGGAGTTTGGCAATAAAATAATTGAAATTTTCGATGAAGAAAACAGCTTGGAAATCTGCTTATTTATAGCAGGTGAGGCCCATTTTGATTTGATTTAAAGCCTGACTGAACCAGACTTTTTTACGGTGTTAGGTCAAGCAAGTGATGTACAAAAAAACAAGCAAAGAATCTGACTGATTTAAAGCAGCAAATCCCCGAATTTCTTATTAAAACACCATTGGTGTGTCACCCTGAATAATATAACGGGTGATTTTTTAGCTGTTATATTTTTGACAACACTGGTTTAAACAGCTGACGTACATTTCGTGTTTTATTTCACTGTCAAACATCTTCAGTTTGGTCTATAATTTAAACATGAATCGTCTTACAAACGAACAACGTTTGCAAATTATTGAATTTTATTATCAAAATGCGTGCTCTGTTAAGAAAGTTCATCGCGCGTTTCTTATCGAAAAATTGTGTTCAGCGACGAAGCCCATTTTTGGCTGAATGGGTACGTTAATAAGAAGAATTGTCGATTTTGGAGTGAAGATCAGCCAGAAGCATTGCAAGAGCTACCAATGCATCCAGAAAAAGTCTCAGTTTGGTGCGGTTTATGGGCTGGTGGTATCATTGGACCGTACTTCTTCAAAGATGATGCGAATCGTAACGTAACTGTGAGCGCTACCGTGAAATGATATCCAACTTTTTTTTGCCCAAAATGCAAGAGCTTAACTTGCATGACATATGGTTTCAAAAAGACGGTGCCAGATGCCACGCAGCACGCTTAAAAATGGACTTATTGAAAGGCGAGTTCGGTGAACATTTTATTTCGGGACCGGTCAATTGGCCGCCTAGGTCGTGCGATTTAACGCCTTTAGACTATTTTTTGTGAGGCTATGTTAAAGCTCATGTCTATACACACATGCTCGCTTCAATTAACGCATTGGAAGACAACATTGAAGCATTTATTCATGAGATACCGGCCGAAATGTTGAAAAGAGTATGCCGAAATTGGACTAAGCGGATGGACCATTTGAGGCGCAGTCACGGTCAACATTTGCATGAAGTAATCTTCAAACATTAAATTATGTGGACAGTACTATCGATTCAAATAAAGATTTCATGAATTTTTCTAAACGTTATGTGTTTTTTTAACTTTCCTATAGCTCTTAAAAAATCACGCTTTAGTAATTAGAAAAGTATGCAAGGCCATGCCCATACAAAGAAAATATAAATTTTTTACTTCTTCTGCTTAAACGATTATTACAAAATATATTAAGTTCCTTTGACGATATAATTAAATGGTTAGAAATGTAGACGATGCCACTCCCATACAAAGTAAATGCGTGTTTCAAATTCCAGTTCCATGCCCATAAAGGTTACCAAAAATATAAAAATAGTTTAATAAAAAATAATTACTTAGTATGCAAAGCTTCTCCTATAATAATTTTAATCAATAATAATAAGAAAATACTTTTAGCTTAAGGCCCCGTTGCTATAACTATATATACCTAAATTTAGTTTCATACATTTAAGTATATTGTTAATCTTTAAATAAAATAAATAAAAAAAAAAGAGAAATAAAATTATTACAAAAATATGATAAATATTATAAAAAATATAGCGAAATACCCTTTTTACAAAAAACTAAATCTGTTTTTAACGTTCTTCTTTTCAATAATGATTTATTTTAAAGCTTTTGCAAACACACTTTTATTATCTATCCGAGTATTAACATTTTAAATTTTCACAGTAAATTTATTTTAAATTCATACAGTTCTCTTACTCATATTTTTTCAATTATTTTGATTCATTTTGCAAAAAGTAAATTTGATTTGTATATGTACCTGTGGCTTTCAGCTCTTGGCTAGAGACATTCATATTTTATGACAACTCCATAGCTGGTATTCTGGCTTCTAAATCACAAATAAACCGAAACATATTTTAGTTTTCTTGTATTGTGGTAGGATGAAATTTTGCACAAAATTTCATAGAATAGAATGTGCGGCTAACCGAAACAATTAAGTAAATTCACATAATACGGAAAGGTACATTTGTTACAAGAAAATAAGTGGATTTTCGTTTTGCATAAGCAATAACAAAAAAAAAAAAAACAAAAAAACGTGTAATAAGGGTATTTACGTCCCTAATTTTATTATTTCAAAGTGTGGAAATGCAAAGTGGTTTTAAAACATAACATGTTTGCTGAAAATATTTATATACTTACGCTTTCCACTACCTTTTTCTTAATGCCTAAGTTTGTGTAATTATTTAAAAAGAAATATATCAAGTCACTAAAATAAATCATAAATACAAATATATAAAATGAAAGTTAACAATAGTGTAGTCTTTTAAGAAGCCATATTTTTAGTTTTTTTAGGTTTATTTATATAATTAAAATATATGAAACTTTGGAAAAACATCTTATTTTGCTTTAAGTAAAATTTAAATTTGGTTTGCACTAATCGTTATAAAACTTTAAGTTTTATAACAGCAAATCACTATTTTTTAGGGTCCCTTTTCGAGCACCTTCGCTTGACAGTAATTCGTGGTAAAGAGGAAATAAGTATTTACTGAGTCCCCTACAGGCATTTGCTCTGCAATAGAAAATTCTTTCACATTTCTGACTGGCGATTGTCGCCAGTTATTCGTAATCGCCAGCAGTTTCGTTAGACTGAGGTCCACCATAGTATTCATTTTAATGTGTGCCGAACCGCCGCTCGATCACCTTTACTAGATTCATGTACTCTACCGGCGTCTGAGTCTCTCTAAACACTTTACTTTTCAGGTGCAGGATTGGCTTACGCCTTATCAGATGCCACTATGCATGCCCTCTGCGGCTCCACGAAAAGCCCCCCAATGAAATAACGCCCTAACGAGAAATGAAATATTCTCCAAATTTTTTTCATACATTTTTGGGTGTTATTTCATACGAAATGACTCCCAATTTTTTTGGGCCGTCTTTCATTTTTTTTGGAAATTATTTCATTTCTCATTTGGGGTTTTCAAATAATGAAATAATCTCCAATGAAATAACACCCAACAAAATTTTAAAATTCGGGGCTTGTTTCATAGCGTGTATAATTTGGGTGATATTTCATTTTGTATTCGGAGGTTATTTTATTTTTAAAGCTTTTGGTTTTGGGGATGTTTGTATATAAATTATATAAAAATAGGCCTTTTACAAGAAAACTTTTAGCCTGAGAATATATTATAATATCTTTTCAAATACATAAATGATAACGTTCTGGATTTGGATGGTGCGACCTTCGTGACAGACTACGATATTAGTCTACGAACGGCAATAATGATTGTTTTTCCTAAATCAAAAGAAATCGGTTGTTGGTTCCAATTTTGCCAAGCAGTGAGGAGGTTCATAATAATAAAGTGTAACCAACTGGCAGCATTTGTACATACAACGTATATTTTCTCCATCTTGATTTCATGAGCAACCATTTTGTTTTTTTACCATTTCTTATGTACAATGTATTAAGTTTATTATTTATGTATGTACATGAGAATAATTTTTTGGTAGTTGGGTTTCAAAAACAAATATATTGGAAATATTAAACAATTCTTTGTTCATACTTCCTTACATCTCCATTACAGAAAATTATTGCCTTTTACAATATTGTAACTATAATAACGTCTCCCATGAGTTGGATTTTCAAGCCATTCGTAAAGTTTTAGGATAGCTCGTTGGTGGCTGATCTGAAATTGCTTCCATCGTATAAGGGAAATTTACTGCACTGGACTTAGTCCATTTACAAAACCAAAAGTAGTCACTATTAAACGAACTCTTTATATTCTCTTACAAAAAAAAAATTGATTATAAATGCTGGCACACTTTCGAAGTTGCATATATCCTTATTATGAAGAAGACGCCTGCGGGCCTCCATACAATTTATATCAATAAATTTGCGATTTTGCTGTTGGTCCATATTGACTTCATGAAATCCTTAATGAATCTGACTCTTTTATGAATTTTGGGCCTAATTTAATTTTTGTTGCTGATGGGGTTTATTTCATTGGGGATTATTTCATTTTCATCATTGGGATTTATTTCATATGAAATAACTCCCAAATTTTGGGGGTTGTTTCGTTTTCGCTTTGGGGTTTACTTCATTTATTTTTGGATGTTATTTCATTCACTGTTTTTGGGTGTTATTTCCAATTTTTTGGGGTTTACTTCATTGGGGATTGTTTCCTGGGCGTTATTTCATTGGGGGGCTTTTCGTGGAGCCCCCTCTGCTATGAGTCTGCGATGTAACTAACCCCTGTACGACATTCACTCAACTCATGTGCTCAGGGATTCTTTTTTACCCAGATATAAATTTTAGTACTTAATACCTCTTTACCAAGGACTAGCATAGCATCAAGTTGTGTACGCTTTACTAAGGTAACGTGCCCCCGGGGGAGACATAAAGTAAAAAAAAAAAAACAAAATAACCTTATTAAATTTTACTAACTTCTATTTATTTTTTGCTTGTCACTATAAGTTCATACGATCTCAATTCACAAATTCTAGAATGAGGGCTGTCACATCACCAAAAATAAATTTCAATTGTTTTAATTATTGATTGTGTTTTTCGCCATCTGAAATATATAAAAAATCCAAAATAAGTTCCTGTGTCCAAAGGCAAAACTCTGAATTTTTTTAATTAACAAATTTTAGTGCTTATATCTACACTTTAAAAAAGTTATGTTGGTGTCGTGAATACCTTTATTATTTTTTACCTGATAAGAGTAAGAGAGAAATGTACATAAATAAATAATATTTCTGTACAAGGAAACAAAATTTGTGGCAATTATACCTTATAAAATTATATTTACTATAACCAAAGACAGTTAGACGACAGTTAGATGTACAGACAGATAGTTTTGATTTAAACATTTTAAAGTTTGCAGTCAGTCGTATCTAAAATAGTGTAGACAATACTATTTTTTATGTGTGTGTTGTTGAATATTGTTTGTTTTTTTTTATATAAATTTGAAGACAAGTTTTGTGACATTTTGTTACTGATATTACACGCTACCAGTGCAATGGTAGGCTAGGACAGCTTTGGATTTTTTTGGTAAAATGTATAGTATGGGAAAAGGATAAAATATACAGTGACATAGAAAAAAATTACAAACTTTCGAATGTGTATTCAGGGGATTTACGAAAGTGTAAGCATAAATATACAGATTTAATACAGCCAATAATATAATTTGAAATATTTTGTGGACATTCAGTGGACAACCAAAACATTTTTTTGTAAAACGGTTTGCCAGTACTTTTAGTCATTAGTTTCAAAGATATGATGTACATACTTATATGTAAAATACAAATTTTAGTTTCGATAGACTTAAGTTTTTAGGATTTTGACTGACATTAGCAATATTTTCCATAATGATAGATGGGTTAACTCCGAAGTACTGGTTTCTGATTAAATACTTAAAAATTGAAGCAATTATACTTTAAGAATATTGTTCTGTATTGTAATATCTGGAGAATGTCAACTTAGTTTTCCTGCGTAATTTAATTAGATTTAGAAAGAAAATATTTTTGTTTTTGAAAAGATTTTTTCCCCAAGCCTTTTAAAGTCAAAGTAACAAATGTGTTTTTGTGTTGTATGTAATTTTTCTTTTTTCTTTTAAAGATTTCTCAACTCAAATGAAATTAACAATTTTCATTTGTTAAACCAAACAAATTTCCAAAGTCATGTTGTGACTCTCATCTTAAGCTAATTTAATGAGTTCCCATCTGTTTGGCAACATGTTAAAAACATTTACCTAAACATTAAGCTTAAAAACAAGATACAAATTTTTTATCGCTGCTTTGTGTTAAAAAAAAAAAACGCTGATTCTTCTTTTTAAATGTTCCCTTTCTTTGGAGTTTCCCAAACAACGCATATATAGTTGGTGTTGCTTGTGGTAATTTTTAAATCTTTTGAAATTTTTCATCATTTATCATTTCATCGAAACATCAAACCGATGACTGACATTCAACGTCTGTGTCAAGACAGTAACGCCACCAAAACTGTCTCACACCCACCCATAAACTTGTGCACTAAGCGTCGTTTACCGCACACGTACGTAACGTTTTTCCGAATGCCACAAAATGAGAAAAGGCAAAAAAAAAAAATGAATGAAAGAAATAAAGCCAAATTGTGGCTTTGTCACAATTCGCTAAGGGATTGCTTTATTATTATTTTTTTTCTTTATCATAATGAATGACTAGATGGCTGACTGGCTCTCAGACCAAATGACTGGATGGTTGGTTGTTCAGCACTCATACATACTAGTGAAGGTTTGAATGAGAATTGTGTTTTCGCGATATAAATTACTTTACACTTAAGTGGGATTTTAAGATTTTTATCGCCTTCAAGTCAATTTATGTATGTCTTGTATTTGTTGCTTCTTTACAATAATGTATCTTTCGGTTGATCATTTAATGTTTCAATTGCTTATACAATGTTTAAATATATTCTCCCTACAATAGTGGTAAGAGTAAGCAAAAAAGTAAAAAAAAAATTCTCAAAAAAACCTGTTAAGAACATTGAAAGTGAAAAATGTGCCAATTCATTTAGTTGAAATTATCGCAACAGGATATCCGTTTCTCTATTATTTACCGTGGCCTTTTTTCTCTCTAGCCCAAATTTCCTTTCCTGTTGTTTTGTTAATACGACACTTCCTTTACTGCAAGTATTGTTGTAGAAAGTCCTAGTCTTGCTACTGTTTTTTGTTTTTGTGATTAAATACTGAAATTTGATTAATCTCCTTAGATAACCTTTAAATTATACCCTGTGTTTAGTTCAGAAGTGAAAATATGAATTTAAGCTTTTCTAATGGCACATTTGAACACAAATTACTTTTAAAATCAATTGCAGAAATGTATCATTTTTATCGCTGGTTATTTAGTCTGTTGTCGTACGACCATGACACGCTTAATAAGTTTAAGTGCTTTAAATGATCTTAACATTAAAAAAGCAAAAAAAGCATATGTTTTAGGGCATGATTTGTAATAATAAATAAAACTACATATTTCTATGAATATAATAAAGTAATTCACTAAGTAAAGGTTTAATAGGCAGTTTAAAATTAACAATTAAAATCATTTACTTTAGATTGTTAAAGATTTTCTTTGTATTTATAGCAAGTTTTCAATGAGTTTACCATTTAAAGTAAAAAGTAAAATATGAAGTATATTTTCTAAGATTTATTTTTTTTAATGATTTCCTTGGTTATCCTTTTAATTAGGGGAAATCTGGTTTGTCTACCATAAAAAATTTTCCGTTAGCTATATTTAGAAAATAATTCACATAAAATTTGCTGACCTAAATGCTTTAAAATACATTCATATCTTTAGAGATAATATTTCACGGGGTTTATTTTCAAGCGATTCTTGTTAAGCAATTCATATTTTTATATAATAATATAAAAGGCCTTTAAAATAAAATAGATTCTATCTCGCGATTGAATTCTGCGACATATTTTTGATACTAATTTGTTTGATTGAATTTTTATTTTGTTGATCTTTTCTGTTTCATTTAGATTTGCGTTTAAAAAAATATTAAGTGATATCTTAAGATATCTAATTGTTTAAGGTAAAATTTAGAAAAAATAAAAATAAACAAAAATGTTTGAAATTGCTGGGACGAAATTAAAATCATTTCGATCGAAATGGTAAAAGGTCTTTACGTATTAAAATTATAGAAACAATTAAAATTATTAGTTTATCGCAAACTGTGGTAACAACATTGTAATCTATACTACCATTATTTCAATACCAACCCTTTGGCTTTGTTATAATATCTTGGTATAAAATGCTAAGAAGCTTTTCAAGTCACAAAGCTTTAATGGGAAGACTGTATTTTTGCATCTTTGAAATTCCTTATTTAATGCATCAGTGATTGTTGGATTGTTGGCCTAAATATTTGATTTTTGTTAACCACATAAACCCAAGTCAAATGGTGTTAAATTATACGAACTACTTCTGTTATTGATTAAATCCCTTCCCTGAAATAAGAGCACTCATGAAATTCTCTCATGCAGTAATGAAATTCGCTCCAAGATTTTTTTCGAATTTTGTTAGCAGTGCAGACTTCATTTACTTACTTACCGAATTGCATCCATGGAAATGCTTTAATTGAAAGATTAACATTGTATGTCTTCGTACGGCTTATTATTTCCGCAGTGGCAAAAGCACATGCAAAGAAAAACCATGCTTACGACATGATCACGATGGTCATATTATAGTTTCTATAACAATATTTCGCTGTCGAAAACAAGTAATAGTTATTTTTGTTTAATTTCGTCATTGATTTTGTCACGATAATCAAGCATTTGTTTGAATTGTATCATTTTATGTTTACTTTTCGTACAAATTTTAAAATGGTTATCATTTATGATTAAAAAAAAATAATTTAACAAAAATAACATTATATTCAAAAGCATTAAAAATTACAAATAATCATTAAATAGTAGGTGAGACAACAGTATGGTTAGAAATTAATCAAGCTATGATTTTTTTAATAAAAATTTGATTTCAACTGTTTGAGATGTTAACAAGTAAGAGCACTATATTCGGCTGTGCCGAATCTTTTATACCCACCACCAATTTTGTGTACATTTAAAGCACAATATTTATTATTTTGTTAATCGCTATAGAATAATCTCTTTATAATAAAATATGTATCACTTTCTTTGTAGAGGGTGGTTAAATTTTAAGGGCCCATGTTTAAGGTCCGTCTGTCCGTCTGTCCGTCTGTTGAAAGCACGATAGAAGTCGCACCGAAAAAGCAAGGGAGCTCAAATTTTGCCAGAATCTTTCTTATAGACAAGGTTTGTTTGGTATTGAAAATGGGCTAAATCGGAATATTAGGAAGAGAGTTATAGCTCGTAATGCAAGAGTAGGTCGAAAAAACCGTGTCCTTCGAACATCGAATAAAATGCAATTGTGTCCAAACGCATTAAAGTACAGTCATGAAACTTCGAATATATATTTGTCGAGATAAAACAATATCTTTCCCCAAAAATTGCTTACATCTCTGCATTAGGAAAGGAGTTATAGATAAAAATTTACGAAAATTTATACCGCGCAGTGTATTTTTCAGTATATTTTAAATTTAAAACCTAATAAAACGGACAAAATTAGATGTACAATTCTGACATTTTGCGCACTGTGCTTTTTAGTGAGTAGCTTTTCTGTAACGGAAAATCAATGTGCCACGCCCACTTTTACGCCCACCTCCCATATAACGTTTTACCCAAAATTCATATAATTTCTCTATTAATATAGATTTTGGAATAATAAAGGACTATATTGAAACATCTAGGTTGTACTCATTAGCAAAAACTACTACTATAACGCCCACTTTTCACGTTATCTACCGTTAAGGAATTTTAAAAGCTCATAAAACAATATTAGAGGTGTGATGATGAAATTTGCTATATATATCCTTCTAATCAATGTTATTGTTGTGCTAAAAAGTTTAGGTGACACGCACACTTCAACGCCTACCTCCCATATAACGGTTTATCTTAAATTCATGTTATTTCTCTAATGACAAAGTTATTGGGAAAATAAAAGACTATACTGAAATATCTTAGTTATTTTTATTAGCAGAAACTTTATTGACACGCCCACTTTCACTAAAAAACTAAATTTACGAAAACATTTTACTATTATATTGAAGTTATTAAGGGTGGTTAAATTTTAAGGGCCGATGTTGATTTTTAATAAAACACAAGTTATTTAAGAAATTATCATTTCTTTTTATAATGATAATATTTGTATTTAACAAAATATCGGCCAAATGGCCCCCCCCCCCCATCCTTGGCGCCACTCCTCTATCTGATGATCCAAATTTTCAATGACAATGTTGATGCTCAATTATTGGGCATGATGATGAGTCGTGGTTGTCTGCTCTTTTGCCACACTATCGCAAAAAACAGCAATGGTTCCCATTCAACGAACTAAGAAGGCGTTCACAGATTTTCTTACATTTTAAACAGACCTGTTTTGCAGAAATTTAAATATTTTTTAAAATTCTCCTGATTGTGGACGAATTTGAACGATTATGATGATCAAAAGAATTACAAAGTGCACAAAATGCATTTTGATTTGAACGCCCATTTTTATAAAAAAAACCTTTAAAGCGTTGCTCATTTGCGTATCTTTCCACGGATCAAATTGAGTAAATTTGAGATTGAGAAATGATGCAGAAAATAAATTTAAAGACTAGGTGTAGCTCACCTTCAACATGGGTTCTTAAAATTTAACCACCCTCTACAAAGAAAGTGAAGCATATTTTATTATAAAGAGATTATTCCATAATGAGTAACAAAATAATAAATATTGTGCTTTAAATGTACACAAAATTGGTGTGAATATAAAAGATTCGGCATAGCCGAATATAGTGCTCTTACTTGTTTCACAAGAATATGCACTTTTGGAAACATTTACAAAAGATCTCTGTTCATTGGGTCAGTTACCGACAAAAATTCTGAAAAAAATTCCATTTAGTGTTTAAATTGTCTAGGTAATCGATAAAATAAGTTTTGATAATAGTGTTTTGATTTAGTGCTTAAATTGTCTAGGTAATCGATAAAATAAGTACTGATAATAGTTGCTTGATATAATTGTCAGTTATGGTCATTACATGATGATACAAACTGTATGAAGTGTCGTCTTAAACGAATACAGCGCATTCACTCACTTGGTTTTATAGTAAAATTTTCATGTTCTGAGTTAATGAATCTAAAATTTGGAAACTAAGAACATGACTTTAGCTGAGATATAAGATAATAGATGGACTAAGAAATTAATTATTTGGATAATTAATTAAATTTTGGTAAATTGGTGTAGATACAAAATTTAAAAGGAGTAAACAGTTGCCCACTACTGCCACACAGTACTTTTTATTTTTCTAAAAAAAATTATTTAGAGACACAAATTTAAATAAATTTAACGAGCAATTATTTTGTAATTGGCAACTAAAAGGTAGCTGATATTTTACTAATTTTTAATATTTTATTGTTTTTCATTTAAAAAATTTTTTATTTAATTTCCCAATACATTTTTGATTTCTAGAAGCTTTTTGCAAAATTTTGTTTTTGTAATTTTTTAAAAGGTTCCACTAAAATTATGTTGTTTATGATGTATCTCTAATATATTTAATTTCCCCGTTTTTCATAAAAGTCTTTTAGATTACTCCGTTCATTACTTAGCAATGAAAATTTTCTTGCACACAGTAAAATTATTAAAAATTTTATTAGCTTTAAGTTTATGGTTTATGATAATTTAAACGATAAAGACTGCTTCAAGGCGTTACAAGAGTAATTTTGTTTACCATTAACAATAAATGCTGCTTTACAGTAGTACAAGCAAGCACCCCTTTTCATACTCGAAAGGAACAATCTTAATACAAAAATATTTTTTAAAAATGCCATAAAAATCGAAATCATAAGTAATTATTAATATTACATACAATTCGTATGCACATAAACACAGACATACATATACGTACAGGCAAACATTCCTCCAAGGGCCGGCTGTGTAGTGAAGCTGTAAATCGTGAAAATTCATATTCCAATAAGGAAATCAAGTACACACAAATTTTCCAAACTGTTATTATGTGTTTGTCGTTAATATTTTTTAAGAGTCATAGCATTATTTCACAAAAATCTATGGCTGGATAAGAGCTTGTCTCTCCATTGCAAAAGATAATACGAACAAAAGTAGATTTCGAAAATCTTTAAATTTAGTATAACCAACAATTGTTGGCAATTAAAATTTGGTGCGTATGAAAATACAAAAAGAAAGAAACAAATTAGCTGCTTTTCTCCCTCATCACAAGCTCAAGTTACCCCCTTTAACAATTGTTTTGCGAGTATTTATGATTCAATGGCCATTGGCTTCTTTTGTTTTTGTGTCGCGGCAAATGTCGTTGTATTTTTATTGTTAATGAAAATTTCTTGTAAGAGCAGAAGAGTATAATGAAACAAATCATTGAGTGTGAATGATTCTCGCCGTTGTTTTTTGTTGTTTCTCTAACTGACTGACTGTGATTTCCTCCGCATATTTTCGTTTTGTTTTGTTTCCTTCATTTCCGTCTCCAATTCAACCGAACAGCATTTGTGTATTTGCGAGTTTAATTAGTGAAATGGAATTAACGCATTTTAGGGTATTTTTATGTTTTATATCTTTATATTTATTTATGGATGGGGACGGAAAAATTTGCTGTAAACAAATGTGGGATGGTGGTATTGTTGTAGTAGAAATTGATTTTCTTTTATTAAATGATTGAATTTGTAGTAAATCTGTTATTGCTAATGGTGTTAAAGGATTTTTGTTTTTGGTAAATTCTTAGTTTATAAAAAAAACTGATTTTAATTTAAAACGAAAATTTCATCAAATACTTTATATACAGGAAATATTTGATAAACTTCCAATTTACAAATCATTTGATAATTTCTCTTCTTAGAAAAGAATCTTGATAAATACCTTTTTATGTAGAAAATTTTTGATAAATTTTTACTTCTAAAAAAATAAATTTAAATATTGATCCACATAGTATACAGAAAAAAATTTTATCAACATTTTTTCCAACACTTGCCGAAAATAAATATAATTTTCTATATATTCTTTTATTTTTTTCAAAATTGTTTGTTTGAAACTGGTTAGAATACAATTATAATGAAAAGAATTGATTTTTTCTCACATTTTTTTTGTTTAAACTTATAATATAAACAAGTAAAAGCGCTATATTCGGCCGTGCCGAATCTTATATACCCTTCACAACGTGTAGTCATGCAATAACAGTAAATTCACGTATGTATGTTAAAAAAAACAAAAAAAAAATAAAAAATAAAAAAAAATTTAAAAAAAAAAATTTAAAAAAAAAATTAAAAAAAAAAAAATTATTATATACATATATAATATATATAAAACAAAAAAAAATAAAAAAAAAAATTAAAAAAAAAAAAAAAAAAAAAATAATAATAAAAATATATATAATATATTAAATAAAAAATAAAAAAAAAATAAAAAAAAAATTAAAAAAAAAAATAAAAAAAAAATTTAAAAAAAAATTTTTTTGCCTCAGCTGGGATTCGATGCCACGTTTTCTCTAACCAGTATACACGTTTGTATGTATGTATGTTGTTGTTGTAATGTTGTTTTTATGAAAAGGAAATCGAGGTGGTCGTGGGTTTTTGCTCATATCTCAGTTGTTTATGTACCGATGTTTCTGATTTTCAATACCGATCTACTCCCGAATATTTCTGATATTTTAATACCTTACCCGGGTCCAACCTATGTCGGGGGGCTTCAAAAAGTTGATTTCAACATACACACGGACAGACGGTCAGACGGACAGACGGACAGACGGTCAGGGCTTAATCGACTCCTCTATTCATAAGCTTTCAGAAAATATATACTTTATGGGGTCGGAAATGAAAATTGTAGAAATTTCACACGGAATGACAAACCTATATATACCCTTTTTCACTGTGTGAAGGGTATAATAAGAGTTTCTAATTCAATTAAAATCTTACTTAATCTTGTAAATTTCGGTTACCAGGGAAGAGCATTCACAGAAGATGGAAAACTGATTCCTTCTCTAAATCAAGATAGCTGTGACAGTAGCCGATTGAAGGAATTTGAAGTCGGCCTGCTAGTTTTGCTAAAATGAGATGTCCTATCGACTACGCGATGTTCGTCTAATATCAAAACAAGTAAGAGCACTATATTCGGCTGTGCCGAATCTTTTATACTCACCACCAATTTTGTGTACTTTTGTAGCACGAAATTTATTATTTTGTTATTAACTTCAATCGCTATGGAATAATCTCTTTATACTAAAATATGTATCACTTTCTTTATATAACTTCGATATGCTAGTAAAATTTTTCGTAAATATAGTCTTTCAATGAAAGTGGGCGTTAAAGTAGGCGTGTCAATAGAGTTTCTGCTAATAAATAAAACTGAGATATTTTAGTATAGTCCTTTATTCTTCCAAAAACTTTGTTTATAGAAAAATTATATGAATTTAAGATAAAGCGTTATATGGAGGAAGGTGTTAAAAAAAGCGTGTAACATTTATTTTCTCACATTAACTAGAAAAATAGTGGTGCGAAATTACATCAGCATACCTCTAATTCTGTCGGTTTTATAGGCATATAAATTTCGTTTACAGTAGATAACGTGAAAAGTGGATGTTTAAGAAGGCGTGTCGAAGTTGTTTCTGCTAATGAATAAAACTTAAATATTTCAATGTAGTCCATTTTTATTTCAAAACCCTTTATGCATAGATAAATTTGAGATGAATTTGAGATAAAACGTTATATGGGAGGTATGGGAGGTGGGCGTAAAAGTGGACATGTCACATATATTTTCCGTTAGAATAAAGCATTTGACCAAAAAACAATGTTTGCAAAAGTTCAGAATCGATCATATAATTTTGTCAGTTTTATTACATTTTAAATTTCGAATTTACCGAGAAATACACTGTGCGGTATAAATTTTCGTACATTTTGATCTATAACTCCTTTCTTAATTCATAAATTTAAGCGAATTTCAGGGAAAACTATTGTTTTTACTTAAGAAATATATATTCGTTTCATGACTCTACGTTAATGCGTTTGGCCACAATTGCATTTTATTCGATGTTGGAAGGACACGATTTTTTTGACCTACTCTTGCATTACGAGCTATAACTCTCTTCCTAATATTCCGACTTAGCCCATTTTCAATATCAAACAAACTCTCTATAAGAAAGATTCTGGCAAAATTTGAGCCCCCTAGCTTCTTCGGTCCGACCTCTATCGAGCTTTCAACAGACGGACAGATAGACGGATGGACAGACGGACGGACATAGCTAGATCGTCATAAAATCAAACCCCGATTCAGAATATATATATTTTATGGATATTTCGTGTGTTACAAAAGGAATGACAACATGAATATACCCCCACCATTTTTTTTTGGTGGCGGGTATAAAAAGGGCACAAGCCTGGTTACTCCGCATGTATATAGACCACGGCACTTGTTTTCGGATTTTTTTTTCATTTGCGTTGGAGATATTTAAGCCCAGTCTCTTCCTGGCTAGCTCATGGGACCGGTCGTTACCATTGTAACTCCTATGCGAAGGGATCCAGATTAGATCAACGTTAGTCAGTCTACCAAGCATTGACAACTCTTTTCTGCCTTGACCGACTTATATGGACATGAGTGGCAAGAGTGCGAGAGGATTACTACTGAAAATACGTTTAACGTTAAAATAACTAATTTTTGTCGTTTTATTTTTGACACTACATTTTATATTTCGCAGATTTTGTGACTTGTCAACTTTCTTTAATCAGCAAAAACTTTACAACATTTTGATTGAATAATGTTTAGTGTAGAAGTAGCAAAATAAGTTTATTTTCGATATCACAACATATAAGTTATATATGTATTGAGGATAAGTTTTTTACTTGATTTTCCTTAAATGTAAATAATTCAGAATATTATTTTTATAAAACAGCATATCGGTCGAATAGCCTTTACGATATTAAGGGCATTAAGGCACACTTACTATGAAATTTTATGTGACCACATCAATAATGAACGAATGAAGCGTTTCGTAAAATATGTAAATGCTAATTTTTAGTCAAAGCGAAGAAACATCTTTTGCTTCAAGTATGTACAAATATTCTCTGTTTATAAAAAGTTCATCCTCTAATTCTTATTCATAGCAATTATTACACAAATTTTATTTTCGAAGAATAATATTTTATTTATTCAAAATATTTCTATAATCCCTATGAATTTAATCCTAACAAAGAAAACCAGCCAGCCAGTGTGAATGACAATATATTAAACAGAAAAAAATAAATAATTAATTTCAGTCGTTGCACAGGACATTCACCAAACAAAAACATGCATCATTATGTGATGATAATGAAGATATTGATCAATATCGACAACGTCTTTATTATCGTTTAGCATTAAATTTGCCAGCATCATTACTGAGGGCATTACTATCAGTTTGTAAGTGTTAGAAAATACAAGCAGCCATTATTATAAAACAGCATTTTATAGACAAGTAAAAAACAAAGTGGAAAAAGAATCCTAAAATTGACCATAATGTAGGGAAAGAGAAATCATCAAGTTTTATTTTCATACCACCAGAAAACGTATAAAATTTCAATATATACTTGTAGGTAGTGCAGCCTTACCCAACACAAACAATCCTCCCTATTTAAATTAAGGCAACAAAATGCAACAACAATATTTACCACCTACTCAATCATACTTACAAGTAATACCAGAAAACGAGAGAACAAATTTTACTTCCAAGTTTTGCAACCAAATACCATTTTAAGAGTGCAGAGTTCGACCAAGTAGATGAGATGGTGAAGTGAAACCAAAAAAGAAACGAACATGGAATCAGACATTTATTCTGTATATAAAAAATATGAAAGTGTGTACGTCTGTATTTATATAGTACAATAGGTGAATAATGATTACGTTTGTGCAAAAGAAGGCGGGTCCATTGCTTTGGCAACCATAAAAACTACAATGAAAAGCGCATGAGAAGGCATCAAGCACTAAGAAGAAAAAGAAAAAAATCTAAGGATACGAAAAAATTCAACACCAGCATCAACTGGCTATAATGCAGCTTAAATCTGTGTATACATTTTTTATATACATATATAAATTATTCTCTTATTTTTGTATTTTTGTAAAAAAAAATATTTTAATGGAAATTTGTACAACGTTACGATTGTGATGTTGCTTTACTTACAACATGGCTGAAATAAAAATTTATTGCAAAAAAAAAAAAAATAATAAATGAAAAAAGATGAAATAAAATCTGTAAAAAAGAAATAAAATGTAATAATAAAACAACAAAAAAGAAAAAATATTTGCAAATTTTTTAAATAACTCTCTTGCATGTGTTCTCTCACTTTGTAACTGAAAAACAATTGCAACTGTATTCGTACGAAACATGGACATTGAGAAAGGAATAATATGCAGGCCTTTAATGAGGCCTTATTACTCATCTTATCCGATATTTTTCAGTTCTAAAATTGTATATGCTTATTTATTACTTTAAAATTTTTAGTAAAAGGTATTACACAGTAGCAAAAATAAAAAATAGAAAAAAAAAATGCCAAATAATCTTCAGGATCGTATCTCGTCCTATTAATGCATCCTATTAAATCTGTTACTTTAAAATAGTTAGAGATATTCCTAATGTGATTATGTCTCTAGTAGAAAAAGTAATTTTTATTTTTGTTGCTTTTTAAGAAAATTATGCTTGAGCTTCAGGTACAGGAGAAGAAAATGTATTTTTTTTTAATACTCCTGACAGACATTTGGTTTCCATACCATTATATGTATACAACATTTATACCACGTACATACTTATATGTTCGTAGTATACAAACTGTCTATAAACATCTATACCAGGGGCTGAATTACATCATTCGACATCGATCGTTAATACAAGGAAAACTTACAGGTTCTATTAAAATTTCGACTAATATTAAATGCCGTAATTGAGCCCCAGGTATATTTTTAAAGTATACAAACTAGCCCTAATCCGATTTGTTTTATGATTTAGTTGCAGTTAGTACATACATACTTGTGGTATTCAATACTTTTGTTGTACACAAATGTTATAGCTGTCAGGTATAGACAATTATATCTTCATTCTATTAGGGATATTAAATGATGAGAGGACATATTTTTCCATTCTAGCTTTATAACTTGTTTTAATTGTTACAAATATTAAGTTTTTTTTATTGATTTCCGGATACCAAGTTCCGGATTCCGAGTTCAACGGTTCAGATCATGGGAGAAATTACGGCATTTGATCACGATCGAAGTTTTACTAGAATGATCGAGTTCACTGTGTGTTGATATGGAGATTCTTACAAGAATTTTAAAATTTTGATAACATTCGAATGTCGTAATTTTTCCTTAGCATATTTTTGTGAAACTTGCGAATTGTATGCTTATTATTCATGCTTTAATGTGCTTATAGAGAACATTTTGCTTGAAAATAGATAAGAATGTGGCTTTCTGAAATTTTTGCAGTAACTAATAGCATTTATTGCATCATTAGTTTTGGTTATTGGATCTGTGCTTTTACGGGAGAAAGCATCAATAACAAGTAAGAGCACTATATTCGGCTGTGCCGAATCTTTTATACCCACCACCAATTTTGTGTACATTTAAAGCACAATATTTATTATTTTGTTAATCGCTATGGAATAATCTCTTTATAATAAAATATGCATCACTTTCTTTGTAGAGGGTGGTTAAATTTTAAGGGCCCATGTTTAAGGTGAACTACACATAGTCTTTAAATTTGTTTTCTGCATTTCACTAAACATTTCTCAACCTCAAACTTACTCAATTTGATCCGTGGAAAGATACGCAAATGAGAAACGCTTTAAAGTTATTCAGGTTTTTTATAAAAATGGGCTTTCAAATCAAAATGCATTTTGTGCACTTCGTAATTCTTTTGATCAACATAATCGTTAAAGTTTGTCGGGAGAATTGTAAAAAATATTTAAATTTCCGCAAAACAGGTCTGTATAAAATGTTAGAAAATCTGTGAATGCCTTCTTAGTTCGTTGAATAGGAACCACTGCTGGTTTTTGCGATAGTGTGGCAAAAGAGCAGACAACCTCGACTCATCATCATGCCCAACAATTGAGCATCAACATTGTCATTGAAAATTTGGACCATCAGATAGAGGAGTGTCACCAAAGATCGGGGTGGGGCCATTTGGCCAATATTTTGTTAAATACATAATTGAACCATACAAATATTATCATTATAAAAAGAAATGATAATAATTTCCTAAATAATTTGTGTTTTACTTAAATTCAACATCGGCCCTTAAAATTAAACCACCCTTTATAACTTCGATATGCTACTAAAATGCTTTTGTAAATGTAGTCTTTCAATGAAAGTGAGCGTTAAAGTAGGAGTGTCAATAAAGTTTCTGCTAATAAATACAACTTAGATATTTCAATATAGTCCTTTATTTTCCCAAAAACTTTGTCAATAGAGAAATTACATGAATTTAAGATAAACCGTTATATGGGAGGTAGGCGTTAAAGTGGCCGTATCACCTTAACTTTTTGGCACAACAATTACATTGATTAGAAGGATATATGTAGCAATCATCATACCTCTAATTTTGTCGGTTGTATGAGCTTTTAAATTTCATTAACGGTAGATAACGTGAAAAGTGGGCGTTATAGTAGGCGTGTCAAAGTTGTTTTTGATAAACATTATATGAATTTTGGGTAAAACGTTATATGGCAGGTGGGCGTAAAAGTGGGCGTGACACATTGATTTTCCGTTAGAAAAAAGCATTTGAGCAAAAAGCCATGTGTGCAGAATTTCAGAGTCGTACATCCAATTTTGTTGCTTTTATGACCTTTTTGTTTTTAAATATACCGAAAAATACACTGTGCGGTATAAATTTTCGTACATTTTGATTGATAACTCCTTTCCTAATACATAGATTTAGATAATTTTCGGAGAATGATATTGTTTTTACTCAGGAAATATATATTCGAAGTTTCATGAGTCTACGTTAATGCGTTTGGACACAATTCCATTTTATTCGATGTTCGAAGGACACGGTTTTTTCGACCTACTTTTGCTTTTCGAGCTATAACTCTCTTCCTAATGTTCCGATTTAGCCCATTTTCATTACCAAACAAACCTTGTCTATAAGAAAGATTCTGGCAAAATTTGAGCCCCCTAGCTTTTTCGGTGCGACCTCTATCGTGCTTTCAACAGACGGACAGACGGATGGACATAGCTAGATCGTCATCAAATCAAACCCTGATTCAGAATATATATACTTTATGGGGTCTAAAATGGATATTTCGATGTGTTATAAACGGAATGACAAAATGAATGTACCCCCACCATTTTTTTGGTGGCGGGTATAAAAATGTATTTTAAATATTCAAATACATATTTAAAATCTACTGATGCACATTTTTAGGATGTTATCAAAAATATTACTAGAGTCATCTAGTGTTCTACGTGATATTTAGCAAAGACATCATCCTCATTGTTTGCAAAATGTAGTGGCGTCTTCATCAGATGTTGCCGTCTGCAATGAATAAATGCTAATGAATATGACTAATATATTTTTATAAAAATTTTAAGAAAAAAGTGGGCGTGGCACATTTATCTTCCGTTATAACGAAGACTTTGACTAAAAAGCCATGTTTGCAAAATTTCTGAATCGTACATATAGTTTTGTCAGTTTTATTACGTTTTAAATTTGAAATATACACTGAGCGGTATAAATTTTCGTACATTTTGATCTATAACTCCTTTTGTAATGCATAGATTTAAGCAATTTTTGGGGAGAAATATTCTTTTGACTCGAGAAATATATATTTAAAGTTTTATGACTCTACGTTTATCCGTTTGGACACAATTCTATTTTATTCGATGTTAGCAGGACATGGTTTTTTCGACCTATTCTTGCTTTACGAGCTATAACTCTCTTCCTAATATTCCGATTTAGGGCATTTTCAATACCAAACAAACCTTGTCTATAAGAAAGATTGTGGCAAAACTTGAGCCCTTTAGCTTTTTCGGTGCGACCTCTATCGTGCTTTCAACAGACGGACAGACGGATGGACATAGCTAGATCGTCATCAAATCAAACCCCGATTCAGAATATATATACTTTATGGGGTCTAAAATGTGTATTTCGTTGTGTTACAAACGGAATGACAAAATGAATATACCCCTACCATTTTTTTGGTGGCGGGTATAAAAATTATAAAATATATTAGTTTTCTTATATTTGAATTCGTCATAATGTTATAACGAGTGAACTATAGTATTTTGAAAGCTTCAGTTTAAAAGCCTTAAAAGCAGCTTCTTATCGATTATAGAAATTGCATATTTATGAGGAAGGATTCTAAATACCATAGATACCATATATAATATCGACAGTTCGATCTTCTTTTCCACATTTAGAATGGCGATGTAATTCATAAAAAAGCGGTACTTTGGATGTTAAAAAATAAAATTTATAAACTCTGAAAACATACTTTATTATATTGTTAAATTTATTATTATTATTACGGTGTCCAATTAAAAAAAAAACAAAATAAAATTGAAGGTGAATCCAAGCCATTAACAGTGGCACATTCAAAACTCCTGTCGGGCTGAAAATAACGACACAAAATACAAAAAAAAACTAAATCAGTTGAATTTTTGGGGGTTGCAAATTTTTTGTTTTTAGTTATATAGACGTCCTCTTTCACCCTAAGAGGTGACCAGCAAACCTTTTTTTGTATGAAAGATAAACCACTTTCCTGCATACAGTAAAATTTTTTTTTTATGTTTTAAGCAATGTTTTATATATTTCTGTGTAATTGTTTGTTGGGTTATTTTTAATTCTTTTTTTTTACCAATATTTTTTACAGAGTTCCTTTGCTGTTGGAGAAATTATATAGAAGTCTGAAGTAAAAATGTCTCCAAAATGCAAAAAGGATGTCTACTAAGAGGTCCTATTATTGTAATGATTATTATGATGTTGTGTAAGGATTAAAGTGAGAGCCGGTGATTTTGACTTAAAGTTGATACTTTTTCTAAACCAAAGATTAAGGCAGTTAAATATTATTTTTAATTTTAATCGCTCTGATTTAATGTCACTATAATACATTTAATACAATACAAAAACTTTAAGAAAGGATTTAATTTATATTATTATATAATTCCCAACGTTCCTATACGATGTATACGGCCTTTACAAGCTTCTTCCATTCAAATATTTCCCTTGCACTTCAATTCAGTTTTTGCCATGTATGCGCTGGCTGACTTATGGCAATGGTCCAGCTTCAATTTCTTTTTTGTATATCTATAGTTATTCATCCCACAAACTGTTGTTTGAAATGGTTTATGGCCACGAAATTCGTAGAATTCTCTGAGACATTTAATTACGAAAACTTGAATGCATAAACGTGTAAAAAATGTAAATTTGAAGAAGATTTCGGAGCTGTCCGAAATATTACATATTGACAAAGAATATTTTTTAAGTCCTGTTAATAAAGTAAATGTGAATGTTTGTTTGTTTGTTTTGATTTTTGGATGCTTGGATTTATTTATTTTAAGACATATTTAAAGAGCTATAACAGCTATTTCCTTCAAACTTTGTACGAGTTACTTTGATAACAATAGCGGAAATCACAAACAGATCATGCAAATGTTGCAGATCTTGCAAGTTTAGTATATAAGTTAACACAACATACACCTCTTAATAAAATAACTAAAAGGTTGCTGACCACAGCGTCTGCATATTTTTATAATTTTGTTTATTTTATTCTTTTTACTTTTTCTTTGCAATAAAAGGTGTCAAGTTGCGCTACACGCGCAAACCTTAATAAGCTGAGTCGGCACATATGGTTCTCAGGCTGTGCTATAAAATATTAATATTGAGAAACTAAACTACAATTGTATTCTAACCTTCGAACAAGCACATAGTGCTGCCAAAAATTGTATTTAATAAATAAAAATTTATAAGCACATAGTGCTGCATAAAAAAACAATTTGTTTTATTTTAATTTATATATTCTTAAGTTTGCAACAACACAAAAACAATATACACGAAAATTACATTTCCCATACAAGCACTTATTTCCAATACGAAAAACAGTTGGAAATTTTTAAAAGCAACGTTTGCAATAGAGTACATAAAAAACTTGCAAGATCTGCAACATTTGTCAGATATAGGAAACTATTAATGTTATTTTGTTGAAACTTTGTACGAGAAATTTTGACAAAAATTTCTTTATAACAGCCATAAATGGTTATGATCGGAGTAGAGGTAGTCTTATACGCCCACGAAAGATATACTTTCTGTCAATAATCATCAATCAATCAATAAGCTGCATTAAAAAATCGATTTAAATTATAAAATTTAAAATAATACATACATATGTACGTATGTATATAAATAATTACATATAAATATAAATAAAACATTAAAAATTTCCTGGTGGGTGTAGCGAAGCGCACCGGGTTAACTAATTAGTCTATATACATAAAAGTGAAACTCTGTGTGTGTGTGTAAGCTATAGACTCCGAAACTGTAAAACCGATCGGACCCAAACTTTGTCAAGTTATTGTACACATTCAAGGGAGTGTTTGTGGGTGGTAAAAAGTGGGAGGGGATACGCCCACCGATTTTTCTGAAACTTTGCACACATATGAAGCTGTCATGACTATATAATTTCGTGATTAGAAAAGTGGGCGAAGCCACGCCCATAAAAAGTTATTATTTTGAGGTACTTGCACTACACCGATTTTTCTGAAACTTTGCACACATATTGAGCTGTCATGACTATCTAATTTCGTGATTAGAAAAGTGGGCAGGGGCACACCCATAAAAAAAAGGTGTAATTTTGAGGAACTTGTACTGGACCGATTTTTCTGAAACTTTGCACACATATTGAGCTGTCATGACTTTACAATTTCGTTATTAGGAAAGTGGGCCACGCCCATAAAAAAAAAGTTATAATTTTGAATACTTGCACTGGACCGATATTTCTTAAACTTTGCGCAAATATTGAGCTGTCATGACTTTACAATTTCGTGATTATAAAAGTGGGCAGTGCCACGCCCATACAAAAGAATTCATTTTTAGCTACTTGCACTAGATCGACTTTTCTGAAACTTTACACAAACATATTGTGCTGTCATGACTATATAATTATGTGATTAAAAAAGAAGGCAGGGCCACGCCCATAAAAAAGGTTATAATTTTAAGGTTCTTGCTCTGGACCGATTTTTGTAAAACTTTGCATACATATTGAGTTGTCATGACTATACAGTTTCGTGATTAGAAAAGTGGGCAGTGCCACGCCCATTAAAAAATGTTATAATTTTTAGTTTTTTGCACTTGATATTCAATTTAAATTCAGAATTCATTTTTATTTTTTAAAGGGCATAGCAACGCGCGCCGGGCTTTTCTAGTACTTAATAATATTAAAAAGGGAATATCAAGGCATATTTATTCATCAGGTAATTGCAATTCGGAGAGAAATTTTTTGTTTATATTTTTTATACATTAAGTTTGACATTTGAAATATATGAGAGAAGAGAGAAAATTATTTTTTATCAAGGACTTGGATGTCTGAAATTAAAAAAAAGTGAGAAAAAAATTATCAGCTGACGAATCAAGACTACCTGATAAATAAATATGCCTTGAGGAAATATGTAAAATTTATTTATTCCAAATAAATATAACTTCTTAACTGTTGTTAAAATTGTTTTTCCATAATTTGAATTTAGTTAAAACTGGATACTGCTAAGTGGTTCTTATATTATTTAAATAATCAAATACATAGCGATATCAAGCCATTGCTGTTTTCTGAGACATGATCATTAAAAGTATAAAAGCCGTCTTTATAATGAAATCATTGTTTGTAGGCTGTAATTAGACACTGGCTAAATGGAATAGGTAAGAAGATACAAAAATGTATCTATAATTAAAATCTTATTGCAACCTAAATACTTTGAGTTTTTTTTTATTTTGTTTTCATAAAAAATTTACAAATTAATAAGCGCTTTCAATTCAATTTATATACAAAATTTTCTATACACCGATATAAACTAAGTATGTGTATGTAATATTTTATAAATTGTTAAAGAAATAGATGTTTGAGTTTAAATATTTGTTAAGTGAACTTTTTTAAATTAACTAAACAGTTTTTTCATTATTATCATTCAGAACTAACTTGCAATTACAACTCTAAGCTAATTTTTAGAGTAGTAATAGCGACTACGGCCTTCAGCTCATAGAGATATACTTATTTACATATTTTGACATTTTTTTTAATATAGAAATAGTATAGATTAAATAAATAAATTAAATATTTAACTGGGTTATATTCATATTTTCTATAAATATTTTAAATTCTTCCCAATTTAATGCTGTCATCTTCAACTGCTCAACAGTTTGCCAATATTAAAAGAACACTTTAAATTGAATAAATCAAATGTTAACGATGGTGTGCAAATCTTAAATGGAAAATTGTGCCTTTAAAATAATAATGCATTTTTATATGCTATTCTAATTTCGAAGAAAAGGAAACATTAAAAAATGGAGTTTAAATTAATACACATCCAAAAACAACAAACATAAAACTTTTAGATGTTTGCTTACCTGCCGGAAATCTTAAAGTCATTTGAGAAAAAGAAAATCAAGCGTAACAGCTGTGCGTTTCGTTACTTGTTTTTTTTTAATGTAGACTCTACTGAATTAATGAGAATTTATGCACGTCGGAGGATGAAGAACAAAAACTCATAAACTACAAATGTACTTTATGTTTTTATTTACACATACAAGTGTAATGTATGTGCGCATAATTACACATACACACTTTAATGCATAGTTAAATACTATTGCTATTGTTTAAGTAACAAACACATTGTAACTTTTTTTTAAAGTGAGTATTAAAAAAAAATAATAAAACTGGATATATAAAGTAGCATAAAAATATGCTACCAATTGTATAATAAGACAGAGCTGTAAGTTAAGTTAAAGTTTTTGTTTTTTGAAATTTCGTATTTGGCGTGTTGTAATAAAATGGTTTTAGAAATAATTTTTTGGGTAAAAACTGGCGTTCCCCTATATTCTCTACTTATATCTAAACTGTACAACTTTTTACAATTTCAGGTTCTTAAGCAATTTGACTGTAAGTAGGATATTTTTAAAGTCTAAAAATAGTCCCATACTAAAAACTGACTGAACGCGTATAAAAGTGTTAAAAATATTGTCGTGAAAAAAAATTCACTAGAAATAAGATTCATATGTGTTTACAAATCACAATCTATTCATTATTACTAATTCATAATCTTATTTAAGTTCCTATAAATAAACTGAAGTATATTACACAGAAAAAAATAAATATGGATTTTAATTACGAAATTAATATTATTAATTAAAAAATTGTTTGAATTTGCTCAAATCATCAAAATGATACTATTAATTAAATAAAAATTAATAGTTCTAATTGAAAAAATATGGAGAAAAATATCAATTAAAACAGTATTAAAAAATTAATTAAAATTTTTAATAATTTTCAAAAATGATTTTTAATAATTTAATCATGTCTTTATTTGAGATTTGGGTCTTATAATACTAAAGAATTTATTATATCAATAATATAATTAATTAAACCTGTATAAAAAAGTACAAAAAAAATATTCTTTTTTTTATATTTGTTTATTCTTAATATACTACATTTATATTACAAAGAAATCTATATTTTTAATTATATTTTGTTACTTACATATATAATAAAATTAATGATAAGAAATAGTGTTCCACAAACATACACATACTATACCATATCAATAGCCGGATTTCCAAAAATAATTTTTAGCATCAACGACCTAGATATAAAGCAACATTAACCGGTAAAAAGGCTTGATCAGGCAGAGTGAAGAAATTCAACTAACTAACCTATTAAAATGAGAATTCTGAGGAATATAAAGGCACACAATAAATATGTAAAGAATTTTGGCATACCTACAATGAAACCGAAACCATTTATTATATTTAAAGCAGAACATATTGTTATATACATACATATGTACGTATGTGCACTTACTAGAACTTTCTCTTGCAGATTGCCGACAATTTTTCATTATTTCGCTCCTTGAGTAGCAATTATATTAAATTTATTCTTAAAATTAAATTTCCAAGTAAATGTCATTTAAAATAATATATTTTATTTTTTAAAATTTCTTTTCAACTGACAGAAATCTCTTTGTTTTTTGAAAATATTTAATATCAATTAAAAAATTTAATTAAATGAATGAAAACTATAATTAGAATTAAAAAACATATTAAAAATTCAATTAATTAAACAAATTTTATTAATATTTTTTTCTGTGTTACCTTGTTGGTAAAGGAACTTGTATCTTATATGAACTTCGTTGAAAAGACAATCAACTAGTGCTTATTTCATGAATGTAACACTTAGCTCATGTCTGATTTGACAGATAATTAGTTTTATCCTTCCGCTGAACGAATACGGTTGTGTATACGCTTCGCTATGTGGGCCTGCGATCGAATTACAGAAGATGCCGATTTTGCCAAAAAAATCATCTTTTACGGTGAATCTCATTTTGATCTTTGCGGGTATGTTAACAAGCAAAATTGTCGCATTTGGCGCATAGAAAACCCGATACACCCAAAACGAGTCAATGTTTGTTGCGGATTTTTGTCCAGAGGCATAATTGGGCTATTTTTCATATGAGCAAGGAGTGGCCGTTACAGTCAATGGCGATCGTTATCGGGCCATGTTGAAAGAATTTTCGTTCACAAAAATTGAAGAGGAGGATATTGGCAACATTTGGTTTCAACAGGACGGCGCTACTTACCACACAGTCAAAGCTACACTCGATGTTTTGCGCCCTGTTTAAAAAAAAAAGTTATATGGCGGACCCTTTATTAATATTTTTTAAAACTTTAAAATTATTCAAAACATTGTATTGTTCAAAATCGGTGGCTTATTATGAAAAGGAAGTATTTAAAATTTTAACGAAATAGCGTTTTTATCGTCTTTCGTTAAAATCCACATACAAATACATCACCCTTAAAAAATTAAGTGGGCTAAGGTTGAAAATAACTGATCTATAGTCACCTAAAAAAGCTCTTACTTATTAAAATCTTTTAAATTTAATACAGTTTTTTGCTTCACTTGTTAAGTAACAAAAAAATTAATTTTTATTTACTTTTAATTTTTTTTTTTGAAATTGTGAAAATATGACAATATGCTATCATATTTTAGGAACCCCTTTAAATGTATAAAAGTATTTTTAAGTTTGTTATTAAACATTGAAATTTGAATATGACAATGCTTTGCTTTTGTAAATTATTCGGTTCCTATTGAAACCATGGTGTTAAAGGAAAAAAAATTGTTTTTAGTAAAAAATATTTTTTTTTTGGAAAAAGTTTAGTCTAGATCAAAGAAAAATTTTTGTTAGAAAACTTTTAATTTTTATAAAAAGTTAGTTGTCTTTATTATAAGATACAGATATTTTTTTTAAACATTAGTTTTAAAGAATATAAGATCCTTGTTGAAATAAATAGTTTTAATAAAAACTGTTTTCTGTTTAAAAAATTTTTAATATTAACTATTTTTGTTAAAACTAATTAAATTAATAAAAATAAATTATCTTAATATTATATATATGTATTATGCTTTTTCCGACCATTTAATATGTAAAAGTATTTATTTCAAACGGGCTCAAGGTTCTTGAGGTTGACCTTGAGCATGTTTTAAATAAATATATTTAAATATTATATATTAAAGCTAAAGCACTGAAGACTTTCTTGGAATATAAAAGTTAACAATTTTAATTATTCAAATATTTATCAAATATTTTTTTGATAAAAATTTACTTAAAATTATCAGAAATTAATAAAAAATTACAAACTTAAATTAATTCGTTTCGAAAAAAAATTTTATATATTTTTTTATTGCATAATTATCTTCTCTGTGATATGGCAACTCCGTTTAACTTTATTAAGACAATAGTTAACATTAAATCCATTCAAGTAGAAAATTTTCGGATTAAAATCATTTCTCTCTTTTTTCCACAGCTAAATATAAGAAGCAACTATTTCTTTCGAATAAAATTTTTGGTAGAAACAAATGAGTAAATGTCCTTTGGTTTATCAGTTCTATTCGATGATTTTTGCTTAATATCCGTCAAACTTAATCTGTTCTGTGAGATTTGGCCTTTAGGATGGTGCCTCTATATGTGTAATTAACCTTTACCATGGATTGACGAGTTAATGACAGGAGTTGTAATTGAGTATATCAACTTAGAGTGGACGTTGGTTGGTTTGAATTCGAATTTAAATATTGCACTTCTTATTTAAAGGAAATTTATTTATCGAAAATCTTCTAAAACACAACTTATAAAAAATAGTATGATAAAACACAACTATAAATTATTAAAATAGAATTGACTTGTCGTATATATAAATATTTATGTTCCTTTAACTCCTCGAGGAAGCATAGGGCGATAAAAAGGTGGCTTCAATAATCTCGATCTTTGGTTCTACCTTGTTCCACTTCATACGCAATCTCGAAAAATCTTTTGTATGTTGCCGCTTTCTTTGTCGTCTGGCTTATGAAGGGTGTGACCTATGCAACTCCATGTCCACCTACTTTTTTCCGTTCTATTAGGCTATTGGTTTGCCTCCAACCAGAGTTGGTTGTTGAATAATGTTACAGGCCAGAAAATCCGTAAGAGTTTTTTTGACTTGTCGCAGTAATAAGATAACAAATTTAGAAAATTTTAAAAACAAAGAAACTGTTAAAAATTCATACATATGTATTGAAGTACAGACGTTTTGTTGAAATCACTTGTTTAAAATCCTGTCAAAGACAAAGCTTTTAACTACATTTAAAATATTCTTTATATGTACACAATTTTATAAAACTTTTACTTTTTAATTTTTTTTCTTCAGTTCATTTTCTTTTACAATCAGGCATAATTTAAAAATTGGCATTTGCTTAAAAACACACACACACACCCATATGCAAAGTGGCAAACTTAAGCACTACAAATACAGAGACAGACTCCCAAAGAATGAAATATTCAAAAATTTCAATGAACTTTTTTTTTCGTGAAATATATAAATTATTTTTAGCCTTTAGATAAAAAGGAAACGTTCTTTTAGCAAACTGTTCGAAGAAATATTTTCTTAATATGAACGTAGTTCATATGTACATTTGTAAACTTAATGTATATTTAACACTAGGTAAATCTTGGAACAGGCAATGTAAATTAGTATTAAAAGTAATGCAGAAGAATAAATTAAAAAAATCTGTTTTTTTTAGACGCAAAACACCACTAGTGAAATTCTCTGCTACGAGTACACATACGTTTAAGTGTACGAGAGTATTCTTTGAAACAAACAAACAAATAATTCACAAGTTGTATTTTCCATTTGGCAAAATGTGAAAAATTAAGACATTCTCACTCATTTGCATAAGTAGCAAGCAGTAACATTCACCACTTTTTCCCAAGTGTGTACAATTAAAGTGTGAGCTGAATGCCGGCAACAACTGCTACAACTAAATGTTCGCTTTATTTTTTCTTTCTAGTACTTTTGCTGTGGGTGCTGTTGAAGTTATTTTTTTTTGTTACAGAAATCTTTTACTTTTGCATAATGTAGTCTCAATAAAAACATTTGCCACACATGTGTTGGATATTTTTTTCTCAAAAAACAATAGCAAAAATATATTCATACTTAAAACATATATACACCCACACACAGGCAATCTTGCAATGCCCAGATTTCTTTGCCCACACCCAGCAGCGAAAAGCTTCTGCACTTGAAATTCAATTTCAATAATGAAAAATTTGACTTTAATTAAAAACTCAGCAGCAAAATCATTAAATAGTAAAATAAACAATATAAAATAAAGCATTAAAAATTTATACATACGTGTATGTACCGGAAAACATACATTCATACAGACATATGTATATAAATACATACATACAAAAACTCTCATTAGAAATTACTCATACGTACGTGGTTCGGGTTTATTTTGAAACAAAATGAAATTAAGCAAAAAAGAAAATAAAAAAAAAAATAAAATTTCTGCTAAATGTCCGGCTATAGAATGTCGCTACCCACACCTATGTAAGTGTTTTTTTTTAAGGATTTTGGACATAAAAGTTTTTTTTTTTGTTTTGGTTTTAATTTAAGCCAGATACGGAAATCATGCTTTTACCACACACCACAACAGTGAGTGAGACCCGGAGAGTATGGTAAAGAAAATTATAATAAAAAATGGAAATCGTATGCTTTGTATTGTATGTCCTGTGGTGGCCACGACTTAATTTAGCATCCCGTTTAAGCATATTGTTGAAATTTTGTTTCCTTTTTCCTAACTAATGAACATTTAGATTCAACGTGGCATTAGTGACATCATATATGGGTACAAAACAAAGCAAATTACTTCATGAAAAATAATAAAAAAAGACATAGATATTAATAAAAATTAATAATTTATGTTGAAATAAAAATGTAGTAGTTTTTTTTTCTTAAGAAACTTCGAAAAGTAAGCAGTGAAAGTCCTTTTGAGATTGAAGATTTCCTAAGAACTTACATTTAAGTACAACAGTTAAATAAAAATGATAGTTGCTGTTTTCGCATTGAAATTATTTTTTAAATAACAAACAAAATCGGTTTAGTGAGAGTTATCCTAGTTTGGAGTTTGCCATATGAATATACTTGGCAAGATTTAAATTATAAGTGAAAAATTTATCTTTCGAATAAACTAGATTTAATGGCAGTTTAAAAAATTCATCTTTGTTTAATAGCATTTCAATGTTGTTTTAGGTTAAGCTAGGATGTATACAACTACACGCAAAGAAAAACCATGGTTACGAATGATCACGACGGTCATATTATTTTTTCTAAAACAATATTTGGTTGTCGAAAACAAGTAATAGTTATTTTTGTGTCATTTCATCATATATTTTGTCACGATAATCAAGCATTTGTTGGAATTGTATCATTTAATGTTTACCTTTCGTAAAAATTTCAAAATGGTTATCATTTAAAAATAGTATAATTTAAAAAAATTAATTTGATAAAAATAACATTATATTCAAAATCATTAAAAATTAAAAATAATCATTAAATAATAAGTGAGACAACACAATAATCAAGCTATGATTTTTTTAATAATAATTTGATTTCAATTGTTCTTCTTCTTGCTAAATAAATTTTTATTATTTTAAAAGTTTGAGATGTCAAAAAAAGGAACCAAAAATTTTGAAAAATTAAAGAAAATTCAAAAATAAACGAGAAAAGGTAAATAAATATTGGTAAAAAATTGCAATTAAATTGGTGAGTACAATCAACATGTGTATGTTACAGCAAAAGACAATAATTTGCCGTAAAAAAGCAAAGATTGTCGATTTCAATTGTAGTCATATAAATGATTATTGAATGATAATTTAATTAAACATAATAATGATAACTGGTAACCATTATTATTTTAAACATAATCATACAATTCAATCATAGTATGTTGCTCTTCGATTATGGTTACCACAACCATATTTTTTCTTTGCGTGTATGCATACGATTAGGTCATTATTAGATTAGGCATGGCCGAATATAGAATTTTTAACTGTTAAAATACATGAATTGTTTGTTTTATGGTTGCCAAGTCTATTACTTATCAAAAAAAAAATTAATTGGATGGGGAAATTCGTTAAAATAAAGGGTCCACCATCTAACGTTATTTTTTTAACAATTGCTTATTTTGTGAATGGTAAAACTTCGCTCATGTCTGATTTGACAAATAATTATTCTCCCGCTGGGGTGCCCCGGTGGACTAGTCAGTAGTGTGCTGGTGTGCTAGTTTGGGGGTTGCGGGTTCGATTCCCGCCAAAGACTCTGGTGTTGTCTGCTTCTCTTCTCTCTTTTCTATTCTATTTTATTCTTACTTTCCTATTCAGGTATCACAATGGAATCAATAAAATGGACCCGAGTGAGCTGCACAACAGCTGCCTGTTCTACCTAACCTATTCTTCCGCTGAACGAATATGGTGACATTACTTTGGCCGATTTGGCCAAAAAAATCATTTTTTCAGATGAAGCTCATTTTGATCTTTACGGGTATGTAAACAAGCAAAATTGTCGCATTTGGAGAGAAAAAAACCTCAATTGAAGAGGAGGATATTAGCAATATTTGCTTTCAAAAGGACGGCGCTACGTGCCACACAGCCAAAGCTACACTTTTTTTATAGTATTTTCAAAAAAAAGTTATTTGGTGGACCCTGTATAATTTTTTCTTCCCCTTTTGGCTCTGCGCTTAATCAGCTCTTGCATATTCTTAGCAACAATAATGCCATTAAGACTGATTTCCTGAAAATCTTAGTGACTTAAGCAACGAACGAGGAGAATGCATCTACTGGGACATAAACGATATTGAGGAACGATACTAGTGGAATTGAATATGATGGCTATCTTTAACTAAAGCATTCAGAGTGTTCTTTCGTACCTAAGAATTTTGTGTATGAGACTATTTTAGTTTAAATATTTAATATTGAAAAAAAAAAATTACCACAGCAACTGCGAAATGTGGATTTACATTTTAAAACGTGTTAAGTAAATGTATAAGGAATCAGATATTAAACCATTTTCATGTGTAATTTTGCCTTGAAATACGCTAAATTCATCGCAGTATTTTATAAATAAAATACCTAAAAGGCCGGTTAAGCCTTAAATCAGACATCAGTGATTGTAGGGCATTTACTTTTTTAATCCAACATAATTTTCTACCATTCTTTCAATTATTCAAAAAAATAAATAAATAAAAAACATATTTAATGTAAATTACATTTAAAAGATAAACATTTCATTCTCAGTCTTACAAATATAAAAACAAAACATAATTTACAAATGGAAAATAAAAACACAGTTATAATTCATTCACAACTTTTTCCATACATTAAATGCAATTTTATCATTTACTGTTAGGAGGGTGATAGAAAAAAAAAATAAAAATAAAAAATTAAGGCGAAAAGATTAAATGTATTTAAAAATGTTTATTTATCTAAAGGGTTTATTTACCTTGTAATTAAGTGATTTATAATGTTTATGTTTATGTTTTGCTTTTTTGTTTTATTTCCATAAATTGTGTGACTTCATTCTTTTAATTTAATGTGACCTTGAATATTTGTTTTAGTCTAACTAAGTTTTTCCATGTACTTGTTGTTGTTTTATTGTTTAGTAGACTTTTTATTTAACCCAGTGAAAATTTATTTCAAATCACACAAAAATTAAAAGTTTTCCTTCTATATCATTGTTTGGGAGTAGGAAAGGAATAATAAAAAAAAAAGTTTTCAAATCTTAACTCTGTTCATTTATTAAAGCGGATAGGATAATGTAGTTGTTATTGCTTCTAACGCAGCCGCTGACGTAGTGGCTGTGACGTCATTGTTATTTTCATTACGTTGTGTTTTGCTTACGTAGACTACAACAACGTCTTTGTTGTTTTCAAAACACGATTTAACTTTGAAAACTTTAGTTTTGAAAACTTTGTTCTTGCCTTTTACTTTTTCTTCATCTTTCTAAGTTTCCATACACTTCTTCGCATACATCTTTTACTGCGTGTTGTTGGTGTTGTAGTCGTCTTTTATTAGCTGTTTTTATTCAGATTTTTGTTTTATTCTTTTGCTAGTTAATAATAAAAATTAAAAATGAAACAGAGAGAAAATAAAAAAAAACAACTTCTAAAAGCAAAAACTTTTACGCCATACTGTGGGAATAATGAAAAGAATGTGTTGGAATATGTATACTATAACGCTTAAACTTACTCACACAACCACACACACCCACACAAACATTTACTCTCACACAATGTTGGCTCACGAAAAATTATATATTGCAACACTTTTTGGCCTAATTCTGATGTTAAAAATTAGCTGAAAACTTTTTACTTTTTTAAGTCTAGAAAGTTTGTTTTATAATTAAAAAAATTAACTTTCTTCTGTTTTGCTCAGCAAAGACCAGACTTTTTAAACTTTATAGAAATCGATATTTTTAAATAATACAAAGTTTTACGAAATTTAAATAATTTTAAAATTAAATGCTAATGAGTGTGTGTTAATTTCAATATGAAATAATAATGAAGATTAAAGGAAAAAAAACAATCTCTGCAGGTCAAATTATGACATTCGATAGCTACAGAAAATTTTATTTTCTAATTACGCACCAGATGGATTGTTGCAATTTGCTTCTGTTTAATAATTTTTTTTTGTACCGTAAGCGGTAATTTTACAGTTTTACCTAAATCCCCAAATGATAAAAGATTATCAGCAAAGTGATAATGCGTTATTGAAAATTTTGCATATCTTGCACTTGTTGCATGAAGCCCTTCAAATCCATCTCTTCAAAGTTGGGGAGATATACTGGGAGTTAGGCCTACCTTCTTGATAATATACAACTGACTCAGAAGCGTAAAAATAATAATAAGACAATTTGTTTGCTAAGTGAATTTAGAAACGTTTGTAATACATCTTCAATAGCATCTTAAAACACATTCTAGTTAAAATTTTCAACGGCATGTGCGTTTCAACAAAGAAAAAAAACATTTTCGAATTACTCATGCTTCGTTTTGGCATTTTCAGTCGCCAACTATATCGCGCTTAGAAAAAATATACGACAAGAGTTCAATCATCGCTCGAAATACTAACCAGAACGATTTAAAATGCAGTAAGATGACTGTCAGATGAAAATCTAAAACGATGAAGTCTAAAAAAAGTCACACAAATATGAATAGGAGTAAAAATGTAAATTAAATTTATGTTAAATAAACTAAAACAAGTAAGAGCACTATATTCGGCTGTGCCGAATCTTTTATACCCACCACCAATTTTGTGTACATTTAAAGCACAATATTTATTATTTTGTTATTCGCTATAGAATAATCTCTTTATAATAAAATATGTATCACTTTCTTTGTAGAGGGTGGTTAAATTTTAAGGGCCCATGTTGAAGGTGAACCACACCTAAACTTCAACTTTTTTCTTGCATTTCATTTGACATTTCTCAATCTCAGACTAACTCAATTTGAACCGTGGAAAGATACGCAATCGAGAGACGCTTTTAAATATTAAAGATTTTTATAAAAATGGGCGTTCAAATCAAAATGCATTTTGTGCACTTCGTGATTCTTTTGGTCAACAAAATCGTTCGAATTCGTCCACAATCGTGAGAATTGTAAAAAATATTTAAATGTCTGCAAAGCAGGTCTGTATGAAATGTGAAAACATCTGTGAATGCCATCTTAGTTCGTTGAATGGGAAACATTGCTGTTTTTCACGATAACGTGGCAAAAGAGCAAGCAACCTCGACTCATCAACGTGCCCAACAATTGAGCATCAACAGTGTCATTGAAAATATGGACTATCGGATCGAGGTGTGCCGCCTAGGTTGGGGGGGGCCATTTGGCCGATATTTTGTTTCATACATAATTGAAGCATACAAATATTATCGTTGTAAAAATAAATGATAATAATTTCATAATAATTTTTTTCAAAACTTCGGTATGCTAGAAAAATGTTTTCGTAAATTTAATCTTTCAATGAAAGTGGCCGTTAAGATACGCGTGTCAATAAAGTTTCTGCTAATAAACATAACTTAGATATTTCAATATAGTCCTTTAGTATTCCAAAATCTTTATTCATAGAGAATTTACATGAATTTAAGAGGAAAGTTTTATCTACGAAATAGTGCTAATTTATATTTGTTATCTTATGTTCTCCTGAAGTTATGCTCTATTAAAAATGGGAATTTAGGAAAATTTTGACATATTAAAAAAAAAAATTATCTCTAAACATTATAAACAATTTATATTCATGTACTAATGGCTAACAAATTTTAAAATTATACAAAACTTATTTCGTTTGAAAATCTTTTAAAAGCAAAATGTTATAAAAGTTTAAATATCAAAATCTTACTAATAAATTTCCCGTTTTAGCAAAATGCTGAGAATGTATATTTTGAATCACCGTGTGATAATAATATAAAAATATGTATCACTTTCTTTGTAGAGGGTGGCTTAATTGTAAGGGCCAATTTTAGAAAGTCTGTGAATGCCTTCTTAGTTCATTGAATGGGAACCACTGCTGCTTTTTGCGATAGTGTGGCAAAAGAGCAGTCAACCTGTACTCATCATCATGCCCAACAATTGAGCATCAACATTGTCATTGAAAATTTGCATTCAGATAGAGGAGTGGCGCCAAGGATGGGGGGGCCATTTGGCCGATATTTTGTTAAATGCATAATTGAACCATACAAATATTATCATTATAAAAAGAAATGATAATAATTTCTTAAATAATTTGTGTTTTATTTAAAAACAACATCAGCCCTTAAAATTTAACCACCCTTTATAACTTCGATATGCTACTAAAATGCTTTTGTCAATGTAGTCTTTCAATGAAAGTGGGCGTTAAAGTAGGCGTGTCAATAAAGTTTCTGCTAATAAATACAACTTAAATATTTCAATATAGTCCTTTATTTTCCCAAAAACTTTGTCAATAGAGAAATTACATGAATTTAAGATAAACCGTTATATGGGAGGTAGGAGTTAAAGTGGGCGTGTCAACTAAACTTTCTGGCACAACAATTAAATTGATTAGAAAGATATACGTAGCAAATTTGATCATCATACCTCTAATTTTGGCGGTTTTATGAGCTTTTAAATTTCATTAAGGTTAGATAACGTGAAAAGTGGGCGTTATAGTAGGCGTATCAAAGTTATTTTTGCGAATGAATACAACTTAGATGTTTCAACATAGCCCTTTATTATTCCAAAATCTTTATTAATAGAGAAATTATAGGAATTTTAGGTAAAACGTTATATGGGAGGTGGGCGTAAAAGTGGGCGTGGCACCTTAATTTTCTGGCACAGTAATGACATTGCCTAGGGGGATATACGTAGCAAATTTGATCATCATACCTCATATTTTGGCGGTTTTATGAGCTTTTAAATTTCATTAACGGTTGATAACGTGAAAAGTGGGCGTTATAGTAGGCGTGTCAAAGTTATTTTTGCGAATGAGTACAACTTAGGTGTTTCAATATAGCCCTTTATTATTCCAAAATCTTTATTAATAGAGAAATTATATGAATTTTAGGTAAAACGTTATATGGGAGGTGGGCGTAAAAGTGGGCGTGGCACATTGATTTTCCATTACAAAAAAGCGTCTCACCAAAAACCAAAGTGTGCAAAATTTCAGAGTCGTACATCAAATTTTGTTTCTTTAATGACGTTTTTGTTTTTAAATATACCGAAAAATACACTGTGCGGTATAAATTTTCGTACATTTTGATCGATAACTCCTCTCGTAATACATAGATTTAGATGATTTTCGGGGGACAATATTGTTTTTACCCAGGAAATATATATTCGAAGTTTCATGAGTCTACGTTAATGCATTTGGACACAATTCCGTTTTATTAGATGTTTGTAGGACACGGTTTTTTCGACCTACTCTTGCTTTTCGAGCTATAACTCTCTTCCTAATATTCCGATTTAGCCCATTTTCAATACCAAACAAACCTTGTCTATAAGAAAGATTCTGGCAAAATTTGAGCCCCCTAGCTTTTTCGGTGCGACCTCTATCGTGCTTTCAACAGACGGACAGACGGACAGACGGACAGACGGACAGACGGACATACGGACAGACGGACGGACATAGCTAGATCGTCATCAAATCAAACCCTGATTCAGAATATATATACTTTATGGGGTCTAAAATGGATATTTCGATGTGTTACAAACGGAATGACAAAATGAATATACCCCCACCATTTTTTTGGTGGCGGGTATAAAAAGTGGTGGAGTTTGTGTAGTATTATCTGTAGTAGTTTTTGTTGTATTTTTCAGTTTGTTTTATGAGCGGATGCGTGGCCAGTGAGAGGGTTGGAACCTGCCTGAGCTATCGCCACGAACAAGCTAGTCGGAAACCTCACTGGGCCGTAACGGTTCGTAACATAAAAAAAAGTCACACAAATATGAATAGGAGTTAAAATGTAAATTAAATTTATGTTAACTTAAGTAATGAAATTGAAATCTAATTAAACTAATTATGTAACAATATGCTTATAACATTGGCTTTTTATTTAAATATTATACTGTACTGCAGTTAGAATGCACTTTTCAAATTTAGTGTTATTGACGCCTTACTTTTTTAAAGATGAGGCCGAAATTGCACTGACTGTGAACGGCATTCGTTACAAAAATATCATAATGGAGATCTTGTGTCCTTAACTGGACGGCATGGATTCTAATGATATGTAGTTTCAGAAAGATGGCTCAAAACGCAGTTCCAACGCGTCATCAGTAAGATTCAGATACATCTCTGTGTAAAAGTTATGAAAAGAGAAATGACCCTTTAGCGGCATCGTGTGGGTTATTTGATAGATATTTTTTTCGAAAACTAAATGCTTTTATTTTAATATATAAAAAGTGCAGGGATGTCTTCCTTATTTCGTATTAATACCTTTTTTTACAACATTTTGAAACATCATATTTAAATATTTTAAGATCATTTTTTAAGGGCAAATATTAAAAAATTTAATTATGTAAATTGGTGTTAAAAAAATAAAGTTTAGTTTTTGAAAACAAATTTACAATTCAGGTGTGGGGTTATACAAATTATTAAAATTTAAATGGATCTACGTCCAAGCCGACAAAAGGCGATTGATAGTTTGATTGCATCAGGAATATCTTTTCCTGAATCTGCAACAATGAGTCAGTTAAGAAGCCTATACGATTCTGTGAAAGAAGCTCCGAGAAATAATGAATCAAGCTCTTGCGATGTGGGAATTGTTTTTCCTGAAATTACAGATTTAACTTTTGATATTTTTTAATTGACATCTTCAACTTCTGTCGGAAGCACCGATGTATTTACTGCTGCAACTTCCGCTTTAACCTCCGCTTTGACGACCGATGTTTTTACCACTGCAACTTCCGTTAATATTCCATGTGCACTTAACTCCAACACAACTTCGGTAAGATTATCTAATACGACATCTGCTGAAGGCCTTATATCCTTTGCGCCAACAACAGGCATAATAGCCTCTGTTCCCTCTGATACATTAGGTTGTACAACTGTTTTCTCAAATTTCTCGACAACTGTTCCACCTACTACTGCAGCTTTTTCTCAAGAAACAGAATCTTTTGCTCTAACAACAGATGCAACAACCTCCGTACCCTCCAGTATATTAGGGTGTACACCTGTTTCTTCAAATGCCATGATAACTGCTTCACCTATTACTTCTGCTCTTTCTTAAGAATCGGAAATCGAAAAACAAATAAAAAATATCAAACAACAAGTTAATTTTAAACAAGCATATTACAGTTTTTGAAGAATACGCATATGATTATAACGACAAAGAAAAGCTTTTGAATTTAAAGTGGTTACTAAAAAGAAAAGCAAGAAAATAAATGGAAAGTTCAGATAACTGGACATACAATGACTTAAAAAAATGTCTATTTAAAATATTTAAGCGGGTAATTACACGTAAGGATGTATATCGTAAGTTACGTTCACGAACTTTGCAAGCATCCGAATCCTGCATTAGTTATATAATTTCGATGCAAGAAATCGCGTCTCAAGCATATTACAATTATTGTTATTACAATGAAAACAAGTATTATAAGAAACCAGAAATAAAATAACTCATAATTTCTCTAAGAGTAATACTGTCCTATAGAAAATGTGGCCTACATCTTTGAATATTGGGTATTTCCGCATTATTATATTTTTCCGCATTATTGGAATTAATTGCTTTACTTTTAAGACTTAAACCTCAAGTACTCAGTCCTAGTATTAAACCGCCATATCTAACTTCCTACCACCATCTTAGTGTACCACCATAATATCAGAAAATTTATCTGGCAAAAAATCATTTAAGTTTTGTTAAAACTTTTTTGTATTTTTTTAACTTTTTTTTTATAAAATTTTGTAAGTCCATGGTTTAGAACAACACATGTGTTCTATTGAGATAAAAACAACGATATACCACACTTTAAAAATTTTTTTTTAATTACCAAAGATATAAAGTTCGGCTGGAGGAATTGTTTTTTGAAACTGCCTTGCAAAAATAATTTACATTCCGAACTTTTCTTTCTGATATGGTCTGATTTATACATTAAGAATGTATATATAGTTGAAAACTATATAGCTATGCCTTTTGCCAGGCATCAGAAGACGCACTTTAGCTTATCAATTTTTTTTGACAGTTTTGAAAAAATATTCGAGTTGTAAGCAGCCAGTTTTGGGACTCATCGCTTAAATTCTTAAAGACAATTGAATGCTAACAGTATTTATGACTTTACCGGTGCTCAACATTAGTATTAAATAATATTTTTTTTTATTTCTGTTACTAAACGTATACACTATTTCAATCTATTTAAAACTCATAAAAATTTGTACTTTGATTTGTATATTAAGGCTGAAATGTTTATAATTTATATCGTCCCCACAAACGTACATATTTATAAAAATTTCATATAGTCGGCGTATAAGAACTGTATAACTATGTATGTAGTATATGCTATAGGGGTGTACTTTTAATATTTTTTGGGGATTTTTATTAATATTTACTTTCAACTTCAAACGCTCAAAATACTTATAACTCAATAGGTTTGATGTAGTGCAGTTTCTAAAATAAAATAAATGATATTTTTGGTAAAACTTAAAGCGTTTGATTTGATGGATATTGATTAAAAAAAAAACAGCATGAAAGTAATAAAAAGTTACAGTATGAAGTGAAAGAATATTTTAGGCAAATGCTGCACAAATATAAAAATCTCAAGTGTTCAGGCAATATTTTCAAATGAAATTTTTTAATAGAAGAGGTTTATAAATTAAAATTTTTTTTTTAACTTTTTGGAAAAAAATTTATGAAAAAACCTTAGAATTTTACATGTTTTCTAAACATCATTTTTTTTACACTAAGCTTAGATGTATTTCATTTTTTAATTATTCTCTTTCCTTAAGATAAATAAAATTTTTAACAAAGTAAATCAGTTTGTGAGCAACCCTCATACCCTATAGTTTCCAGTATTTATACTCATACAAGAAAATCTAATGGTTTATTAGATTTTTGCATTAAGTTGACTTTTTTCTAAGCATTTACGCTCATCTTTGAACAGCAGTCATCTTTCACAGTTCACAGAATCAAAAAATACGCAAATATTAAGTGAACATTTTAATATGTCTGAGCACGCAACGTAATTTAAGTTTAATTGGGTAATTATGCGCGCATGCAAAGCAACAAAATGTTTCGGTAGATCATTATGTACATACATATGTACTAGATATGTATGTATTCCAGGATAAATATAAACAATGTCTGGCTGAAGGTAAAAAAAAAAAAATAAAATAGTAAAGAAACTATATGCCACATACTTGTAGTTGCAATATTCAAATCCTTTAATATTTAACTCTTTCTAACACGTTTTTGTGTGGGTACTCTTAATATCTATTATGGCATATTAGGGAATAAATTTGCTAAGGATTTGCTAAAATCACTACGAGACAGCAAAAAACAAAAAAGAAAAAAAAGCTCTACAGACAGACAACAAAAAAAGAAAAAATAAAAATATTAAGTAAAATGCAAAAAACATACTTTTTACATTTGCTGACAGTTGTCGTTGGGAAATGCCAACATTTTATTTCATAACAGAATGAGTTGAGAACAATTTTGCATGTAACGAGAGATGTTTGAAAAGTTTTAAATCGATATATATTAAAGTAAAACTCTAAGTGTGTGTGTGTGTGTGTGTGTGTGTTAGCTATAGACTCCGAAACTGTAAAACCGATCGGACTCAAGCTTTGGCAAGTTGTTGTACACATTCTAGGGAGTGTTTATGGGTGGTAAAAAGTGGGCGGGGCCACGCCCATGAAAAAAGTTTTAATTATGAGGTACTTGCACTAGACCGATTTTTCTAATACTTTTCACACATATTGAGGTGTTATAACTATATAATTTCGTAATAAGGAAAGTGGGCACTGCCACGCCCATAAAAAAAGATTATAATTTTTTACTTCTTACACTTGACCGATTTCTCTGAATCTTTGCACACATTTGGAGCTGTCATTACTATATAATTTCATGACAACAAAAGTATGCAGGGACACACCCATAAAAAAAATATAAAAATTTTAGGTACTTGCACTAGACCGATTTTTCTGAAACTTTGCACACATATTGAGCTGTCATGACTATACAGTTTTGTGATTAGAAAAGTGGGCAGTGCCACGCCCATAAAAAAATTTATAATTTTTACCTTCTTGCACTTGATATTCAATTAAAATTCAAAATGCATTTTTATTCATTAAGGGCGTAGCGACGTGCGCCGGGCTTGGCTAGTATAAACATAATTTTAAAAGGCTTTTATTTAGCAATATTCAGATAATTTTTGTGGATCGGAATAACAAACAAAATCGCATATATGTAACCTTGCCTGGGTAAATAAAGTTTAATGCGATATTTTTATAGATTAACGGCCTTTATTCATAAAAATTATTAGTTGTTTACTAAGCGTTTATAAATCATTTTTTATTCTTTAATATTTTTTAAATAAGATATTAAATATTCAAACAGATTTTAATAATACGCTAAAAAGGGTTTTTCTAAACAAACCGCAAAACTTCATAGTAACATTTTTGTTACAGAAGAATTTGTGTTTTTCTTTAAGCAAAAAAAAAAAATAAATAAATAAAACAAGTAAGAGTTCTTTATTTGGGCGTGCCGAATCTGATAGCACCCTTTCATGTCATGTACATAGATATAACTACCATATAGTGTAGCCTACATTTAATATGAAGAAGGCAGTAACCATGAATCAATATTGCTCATCATTGACTCTAACGTTCTAACCAGCATCGTATTTAAAGACGTATGGACCAATGATTCCACCAGCCCATAATACACACCAAACAGTTATTTTTTCTGTATGTTACAGTATCTCAACATACACTTGAGGATTATTATCACTACAAAGTGAGCTTCATCGCTAAACTATATTCACTTATGAAAATCCGGATCAACGGCAATCTCGTTTTGGGCCCATTCACCGAATCTTAGCCTTGCTATTCATGCGTCAGTCTATTCATGTTGAAATGTCAAACCAAACTAAACATAAATCACTTGACAGCTGACAAAATGAGCGTCAGTTAAAAAAGTGTTGCCAAGTTAATCTTCAATACCTCTATGAAAAACGCCCGGTATATACTTGAAGGGATCAGAAAAGAATATTTTAGAAATTACAAACGGAATGACGAAGCTGTACTGCCGGTGAAGATTATAAATAAGATAGGTTTAAAATTCCGAATGACAAAGAAAAACTAATTTAAAGGACATGTCAGTCTGTACCGATTTTATAGCTTTTTCTTTCTCTCGTACACTAAATTAATAAGACTTTATTCAAAACTCATTGTTCAATGTAAGCGAAGTCTAAATAAAATTATTGTACAAGTAATGTGTGTTTTGAAGCTGTGAAACTTAAGGTTGATTAAATATACTGAGATAACATAATTTTGAACATGATAAGCTTACTCAAAGGATAATTTAATGTTATCGGTTTATGAATTAAATTTTATTCTGTGGCTGATTCAAATATTCGAGCACTTGGGGTTGTTTCACGGTAAAATCTGGATTGTTATCATTAACCAACGACTTTAGCTAAACCCATAGAAAATAGTCTAAGAACGTTGAAAAGCATGATCTAAAGGCCACTAAATATAAGATTCCTACTTTTGCAAAATTGTTCCTTTAAGTCCATTGTGTGACCTGCTGTATAGTATTTAGCATTTTTTTCGTTGAAAATACATATTTTCAGTAAATCCGAAAATAATTAGTTATAATTGCCCTTTACCGCTCACTGTTGAAGGTTTAGTTCTCACCTGTCTAATTAAAAACTACGAAACTTTAAGTCCACCAGTCTATAAAGCATACAAAAGGAAACTTTATTGTGGATGAAGGATATCATTAAAATGTCCCTCAGAGTAAGTGCAGTAATTCGTTCATTGAGAGGCACAAGGCATCTTTGCTCAGTACAGAAAATGATAATTTTTTGAATGTATCGATTTTGATACTTTTGAGGTCTAGTTTTTCAATTTGTTTTGATTTTATTGTAAACAATCTAAATAGAGCTACCAGATCCAACCAGCCTATTAGAGCAGTGATACTTACAGTATCCTTTTTTGAAATGTATGTGTTGGCAGGTCTTACTTCTCCCTGGTTTTAAAAAAATTTTAAAATATTTGATCAAACCTCGTGTACATACTTAAATGTTAAATATACTGCTTAAGTGAATAACATTTTCCGAACATATGTCTTTTATCATATTCAACTCTTTTCCAAAAATAGTAACTTTAGTGTCATAATTTGATTTTTTTTCTAAGATTTTTGTTATAATTTATGCATATATTTTTTGATGCATTTAATTTATGACTAGAAAGTTTGTTGCTATTTGTTTGTGCCACAAGGAAACATAAAACTACTGTAGTACACACGACAAGTAATTAATAAAAAGTACACAGCGTCTGAAACAACGACTTGGGACTCATAACATATAATAAATCTTATAAAGAGTAAACACATAAGCTGAAGCATACCATCTAAGTTACTATCCTAAAATGCTGAATTGTTTTAAAAAATTCTTTAATTTGTTTATTAATTTTAAAGTACATAGAGATATAAATGCTTTTAAAGAAGGTAAATATTTATATCTTAAGACATCAAATACGGATTGATTTAAGTGAAAAGCAAGAAGAGAGTAGAAACAGTCAAGAATTTTAACATTTAATATCCTCTTGCTACTTAAATACAGCTACACGTCTTGCTGTATGGAAATTTAATTAAAAAAATCTTAAATGAAAAAATAAGAATCACCCGCATCTCATGTCAAATATTTTTTTAAACTTTTTTTCAATTTATTTGTGTGGATGACGTATATACATACATAAATAAATATATGTGAATGTTTGAAAATGTGTTTGTTTTAAAGGCAAGTTCATCTACACATAATTAAAAATTACTGTGTGTGTGTGTATGTTGTAAATTCTATATATGTATCTGTATTCATCAGTATATTTTAGAAACCGACGCATAAAATTAAAAATCCTAAATCAAAATTTTGAATCTCATATGAATTATGTGCTTGTACCTCTACAAACACACACGTACGTACACTAATGTTTGTTTCAAAGCTTAGTGTTGATGTTAATGAACTGTTTTTCTTTATTTATTTGGGGACCTCCCAACCAGAATATAAGTACATATACGAGTATCTATGGATTTTATATTAACATGTTTGCTTCATATGTGTAAATACATATGCATGTATATGTATGTGATTGTTTTATGTTAGTTTGTATGAATTTATTTCAATGCGTTTTTTTGTCTATGAAAGTGTTGATTTTTATTTCTTTATTTTTTTATACATTTTTCATTGTTGTTAGTGTGGAGGAGATCTCAAGGGCAAAGTGTTGTCGTTGAATATATTTTCGAATGAAAGGGTTAAATAAAAAAATCATCTCCTTGTTTGCGAATTGTATTTCAGCTCATTATTAACCAAAGCCCGTAGGTTCATAATGATACAAGAAACCAAAATAGAATCGTAAAATGAAAAGTAAAAAAATAAATTTATACAAATTATTGTTTCAATAGTTACAATGGCTAACAAAAAAAAAAATGAAAGAAACTTTTTTTAATTTTGTATCGTTTTAAATAAAATTTTTATTAAATATAAAAATTTACTAATTACTCATATAGGATATTGTCCTAATAAATTTAAAAATTTTTGTTTATATATGCATTTTCACATTTCACATTTCGTCTATATTCATTTCACTGGTGCCAGTTCATCAGTAGACATTTAAACCACAAAATTTATGAAAAAGTCCAAAATTGTTACAAGCTTTAATTAATTTCGGTAAACAATATGAGAATTTTAAATAAATAAGGAAACAAAAATTAAAAACTTTTAATAAACCCAACCAACAATTTTTATTTTTTTATACCCGCCACCAAAAAAATGGTGGGGGCATATTCATTTTGTCATTCCGTTTGTAACACATCGAAATATCTATTTTAGACCCCATAAAGTATATATATTCTGAATCAGGGTTTGATTTGATGACGATTTAGCTATGGCCGTCCGTCTGTCCGTCCGTCCGTCTGCTGAAAGCACGATAGAGGTCGCACCGAAAAAAGCTAAAAAGCTCAAATTTTGCCAGAATCTTTCTTATAGACAAGGTTTGTTTGGTGTTGAAAATGGGCTAAATCGGAGTATTAGGAAGAGAGTTATAGCTCGTAATGCAAGAGTAGGTCGAAAAAACCGTGTTCTTCGCACATCGAATAAAATGCAATTGTGTCCAAACGCATTAACGTACAGTCATGAAACTTCAAATATATATTTCTCAAGTCAAAAAAAATTTATCTCTAAAAATTTCTTAAATCTATGCATTAGGAAAGGAGTTATAGATAAAAATGTACGAAAATTTATACCGCGCAGTGTATTTTTCAGTATATTTAAAATTTAAAACCTAATAAAACGGACAAAATTAGATGTACGATTCTGAAATTTTGCACACTTTGCTTTTTGGTTAGAGGCTTTGTTGTAACGGAAATATAATATGACACGCCCACTTTTACGGCCACCTCCCATATAACGTTTTACCTAAAATTCATATAATTTCTCTATAAATAAGGATTTTGGAATAACAAAGGACTATAATGAAATATCTAGGTTGGTTTCATTAGCAGAAATATTTTTGACACGCCTACTACAACGCCCACTTTTCACGTTATCTACCGTTAATGAAATTTAAAAGCCCATGAAACCGATAATATTAGAGGTATGACGATGGAATTTGCTACATTCTACATCCTTATAATTAATGTAATTGTTATGCCAAAAAATTAAGGTAACGCGCCCACTTTAACGTCTACCTCCAATATAACGGTTTATGTCAAATTCATGTTATTTCTCTATTGACAAAGTTTTTGGAAAAATAAAGGTTGGTTGGTGGGTTATCGTGGTAGTTCGCTGCACGCAAACAGTCAAGTAGAGTCTGTATGACTCCGTTTAGACAGGACCAGGAAAAATAAAGGACTATATTGAAATATCTAAGTTGTATTTATTAGCAGAAACTTTATTGAAAGACTAAAATTAAGAAAACATTTTACTATCATATTGAAGTTATAAAGGGTGGTTTAATTTGAAAGGCCGATGTTGATTATAAATAAAACACAAATATTTAGGAAATTATTATCATTTCTTTTTATAATGATAATATTTGTATGGCTCAATTATGTATGGAACAAAATATCGGCCAAATGGCCACCCCCATCCTTGGCGCCACTCCTCTGACAATGTTGATGCTCAATTGTTGGGCACGATGATGAGTCGAGGTTGACTACTCTTTTGCCAGACTATCGCAAAAAACAGCAATAGTTCCATTCAAAGAACTAAGAAGGCATTCACAGATGTTCTTACATTTTATACAGACCTGTTTTGCAGAAATTTAAATATTTTTACAATTCTCCCGATTGTGCACGAATTTGAACGATTATGTTGATCAAAAGAATTACGAAGTGCACAAAATGCATTTTGATTTGAACGCCCATTTTTATAAAAAAAAAGCATTGCTCATTTGCGTATCTTTCCACAGATCAAATTGAGTAAGTTTGAAATTAAGAAATGTCAAATGAAATGCAGAAAACAAATTTGACGTCTAGGTGTACCTCACCTTCAACATGGGACCTCTACAAAGAAAGTGATACATATTTTATTATAAAGAGATTATTCTATAGCGATTAACAAAATATTGTGCTTTAAATGTAACCAAAATTGGTGGTGGGTATAAAAGATTCGGCACAGCCGAATATAGTGCTCTTACTTGTTTTTTTTTTGATTTTATTTTTCTAATCCTTCTATTTTTGGCCAACACAAAATAAAAATTCTCTTATAAACAAAAAAAAAATTTAGTATTTATGTATCTAGGATATTCTACCAATAAATTTCAAAATTTTTGTTTGTTTTTTAAACCCAACAACCAGTAAACAAAAATTTAAAAATTTTTATTTTTAAAAGTATTTTTTTTAATTTTTTATTGCTGCGAAATGGTAAGTTAGTCAGTAATATGTTAAAAGAAATTAACTGTTAGACAATTATTAGGTAGTAAAGATGTGTTTCTAACTAAGCAATTATTTTTAAGGTTGGATTCGTTCTTCATTTATCACAGAAAGATATAAAACTGAATTTCAATTACGAAATTAATGTTATTTCTTAAAACTTTACCTTATTTTGCTCCATCATTTAAATTATACTTTTAATTAAAAATAAAATAATAGTTTTAATTGGAAAAAAATTAAAAAAAAAAATCAAGTAAACGAGTTTTAGAAGTTTATTTAAAACTAGAATGTGCCGGCGACTTCGTCTGCGTAGTTATCGGGATAAAACGTAGACTTAGTATTAATATGAAAGAAAAGTCAAAACTTACAACAAAAATAAAGTATTTACAACACAAACAACCCATTTAGGCTGTGTAATGATGAGTTTGCCAACGACTTCGCCTAGTTAACGTGATAAAAAGTAGCCTAAATGTTAATCTAGGTTGTTATCTATCTATGTGCCGAATTTTATTTAGTTCCGTTCTGCCGTTCTTGCGTGATTGAGTAACAAATATCCAAACATACAAACATCCAAACATACAAACATTTACATTTATTATATTAATAGGATTTCTATTATGTTTAAAAATGATTTTAGCTAAGTTAATCACGACTATAATTCTGCCCTTAATTATGAATGTGGTCTAAGACAGAAAAAATAAATAAAATATAAAACGAGTTTATCAGTTCTTTCGCACCATATTACTTTAAACTAAATTAGTTCAATGTGATTTTCTTGATGTCAAACATAAACCATTTATGAATGGTTATTATTTTAACGTTAAATGAAATTCGTTTAATGTTAATTATGAAAATGTTCTAAGTCAAAAATTTTTTTTATATGAATACGTCGACAACTCAATTTAAGTTTCCCCAATTAAGACTTATTTCTGAAAATATCTAGTAAGAGATATGAATGCATGTATGCAAAATATATTTTTCTATAAAATCTTATTATTTACAGTAACATTTACTTTACACTGTTTGCTTTTTTTAATTTCAAATAATTTCTAGATTTTTAATTTAAAATTAAATAAAAAAAACGTACCCTTATCAGAAGTTTTGTAGTTGTGGCATATACGATTTTAAGCAAATATTTTTAACTCATCAAAACCCCTTAAATAAAGGATGATGTGTGAGTTTAACTAAACATTCATACAGCCATACGTTTGTACAGATGCATGTTTGTGTGTATAGTTTATGAGTATGTATCTTTATGCCGGATACTTTTGTGCGATAAATAAAACTCATATATCATGTTAGACTATTCTTTATTTTATTTATTTTTTTTTTTATTTAAAAGGGTTTGATGTTTGTCGTTCTATACTCCCCTTTTTAGTTCGGCGTCTGTCTGTTTGGCTTATCTTTACCCACGCGAATAAGATGATCTATTGTTTCTAACAGTATCAAAATTCTTTTCGAAATCTATTTAAAGAACCGTATAAAAAACTTAAACAAATCATCTTGAGTACATCAGTTGCGCTACACGATAATCTTGTGTATATAATCTAGTAGGTATATAAAAGTTACCTGTTTTAAATGTTTAAAACGGCATATGACAATTTGCTAGTTAAAACATATTGATGCTGCTTCTGTTTTGTTTAGTTGTTTTCAATTTGGGGGGTTGGTTTTTGGGTGGCATTTTCATTTGGTTGTAATACTAAAGTGTGGTATACCACCGTATATTTTTTCTTTTCTTTCTAATAAGTGTCTCAATCCGGGTACCTTATGTTTTTATGTTGCCTTATCATTTTATCTTTATCACAACTCTTTATTTGACTGGGGGGCCATAAGAGGGAACATCTTGCGTTTTTGTTTTTTAATCGAGACAAGCAACAATGGCAGAGGAAGCACTTAATGGAAACATGAACAATTTTGACATTGATTACAGAGTAAAATGTATGAACTAATTCCCATCCTATAAATACCATTATTTACATTGCGTAAACATGCTCGTGCTGGGGGCAGGTTCTTATAGAATGAATTCATATTTGGACAAATTTTCTATTTAAATAGGAAATTTGTTTATATGTGTAAAATAAGATGAAAGTGTATAAAAAGAGAAAAATTTATATATTATAAGTTTTTCATGTAAGACATAAAATATGGTTTTACCATCCAAAATAATTTTGTTAAAACAACATTAAAAAGATAAAAAATAGCTGGCAATCTTAGACGGCGCTTAATAAAAATTGGTTTAACAAGTGAAATAAAACAAACATAACAATATCAATGGATGCAGCAGCAACAATATCAAAAAATTAGTTTCTAATTTTTAAATATTCATTTACAGAAAAAAAAAAGAATTTCTATTTTGGATATTGAACATTAGTGATATGACATAGGGAAACATAAAGGACTTCTGAGTGTCAAGGGTTTTATGGGCTATAAACTCTAGAGAATATCATTGGGTTAATCATGGGGATCGGGTGATTGGTGGATATTAGGGTGATCGACTCGGTTTTACAACCGGTGGAAAACCCGGGTTTTTCCTCTTTCAGCTGGCGGTTTTTTCTAAATGTTGATTTTTCGAATATCGAATACACCGGTTTTTTTCCGAAATAGCCGTTTTTTTATTTTTTAAAGTTTATTTTTATATATCTTTGTAACCAGTCGTACCATAGTATATGTAGTATGCAAAAAGTTTCAAAAAATCAGAAAATAAAAACCATTAAAGTTACAATAAAGTATCAATAAAGAAAAACCAATAATCTCTTCACCCAGAACCTAATTTTAATTAATGGCTTTGAGTGTCTGTCAACTAAAAATTTCAATTTTTGTATTTGTATTTTCTACCTAGCCTTTAAACTGTGTTTCAAATTACAGAAATCATTTCAAACAAAACACGTTAGTGCATATTAGTTTAAAAGATTTATTTAACATTAAAAAATGTACAGGAGACACAAAAAATTTAAAACAGCCTTATAAAAAGTCTCGATTATTTATGTATTAGTTTATTCTATTTATTTTTTAACTTGTAAAGAGTACCTTTTGTCCTTAAATTCAACTAATTAAAACCAAATGGGTCAACTGCATTCATGTCAGTTATTGCGTAATTGTGCAGCCAAACGTGTATAAACTGTAAAAATTTCATATTTAGATATAATTTTTATTATAATCTTTTTTTTAAATATTTTTTAATTTTTTCTTTAAATATTATATTTTATATATTCGATCCGGTTAACCGGTTTTTTTCTCAATTTTTAAAATAGCAACCGGTTTTTTTTAAATTCTAAATTTCAAACTAAAACCGGTTTCTTAAAAAAGTCGAATAATCGATCACCCTAGTGGATATACAATAAAAGTTTTATAAGACGGTTTTTTGCGGGATTTTCATTGCTTTTCTTAATTTACCCTATTCTTAGTACTAGCTTTTCTTATTTATTCTGTCTGTTTTATCCTTTATCAAAGGAAATCAAAACAACCTCAGGAGTCTCCAAGTGTGGGTGTTGGAAATGTCTCTTTCTTCCGGCACTCGCCTTTTCATTGTTTCTAAATCATTTCATGTCACACGTAAAATCTCATTTTCTTAAAAATTATTACAATGCCTACTGCATCTAATCGCCTTGTGAAGGTTTTTTTTACCATGTACATGCAATAGTTGACCAACCTTGAAGAATTCAAGTATTCACATAAATAATTTATCGGATAGCAAAGCAATATTGGAGAAATTGCAAATGAAATGATTAATTTATATTTAAAGTCATCAATAAAAAAGAAAACTTCTTAAAAGTCTTCTTTGGCAATACTGTTATTGAAGATATTCCATAGATAGATATTTTAACGTGTTGTTCAATATTTAACTATTGAGACATTTTGACTCCACCACTTTAACGAACATGTTCCTTTAAATGTCTGTGAATATTGAAGATTTTTTTCTTGCTTATTTTTATACTTAATAAAAATTTAACTCTTTTGTTTTTTAAAGATAGCGGAGAAATCTTAATTCATCTTATTTCTGTTGCTCGTCTGCTGGCACAACTTAAGTTTAACATGAGTTCAACCCTTATACCGAAATCATAAAATACACAAATAACTTACAATACGAATCTATTTATATGTTTAATACAGATTGCCAATCCTTTATACATACATATGTATGGGTTCAAAAGTCCCTTTAAACTTTAAAGTCGTGTACATGTGCTGCGAGTATTTTCTTCTATTATTTATGAAAATCGTCGTCTTCAACATTCTTATCGATTTCCCAGGGCTGCTGTTGCCTGCCGCTGTCTCATACACATATTTACAACCAAAAGCTTAAGGTTGTGATAATTAAAATTGTATCCATTATATACTTATTTAAGTATTTAAAACGAAATACGAAAGAAAAATAATTCAACCCTTTCGATTTTCTCATTTCTTCCTTGACTAAGGTACAAGTAGATGGTATGCGTGTATTTATATTGACAGAAAGCTTACGGCTTTAGATTAAAAATATTAGATTTTATGGTTTTAATTTTTAATAATTTGACTGCGTGCAGAATATCATGATAATCACGAAATATAACTTTAAAATAATTGTTACACGTTTTATGTTCCTCTTTTGACAATTCTTGTAATTATAATGGCATTATTTTGACAGTTCAAAGTATTAACATTTTTTGTTTAAGGTTTTATTTTAAAAGCACTTCCGTTTTGAATGGATTATCAGCAATTTATTTTATTTTAAAAATTAAAAACAGCGAAATCTTTGTTTAATAATTGATTGGCTAAGAAATTTAAAGGAATTTTAAAATCGTTTTATGAACTGTGTCTTGAAAGTAATTAAATGAAATTTATAAGGGATTCCTGCAGATTTGGAAAATACTTAAAGGAATTATAAATATTAAACTTTAAAATTTGCTGATTTCTTATTGAATCTTTTTAAACCAAACTCCTCGACTGATGATTACTGTACCACTTAAAGACGTTTTAACCCTTCGTCTGACGCATGAGTCTGAATAGACTTGTTTGAAACGTTATTTAAGCATATTTAACACTTTTAGTTATTTACAAAATCCATTAAGCACACATATAGTTTTTTTATTGATCTTCCTTTTTATGAAAAATAAAATAGTATTGCATTTTGTACTATTAATATGTACATATATTTATTTTGAAATAAAACAACCTTCTGTTTCAGCGTTCATAAATACTCTGTTTGCTCAAAATATGTAAATAAGTTAAGGGTCTGCCATCTAACTTTTTTTCCAACTAGTGCTTATTTTGTGAATGGTAACACTTAGCTCATGTCTGATTTGACAATTAATTAGTTTTATCCTTCCGCTGAACGAATATGGTTGTGTATACGCTTGAACAACGCTGTGAAATATTGCGACACTACTTTGGCTGGGAAACAGAAAACCCGCACGCATATATTGAAAAGCCGATACACCTAAAACGAGTCTCTGTTTGGTGCGGATTTTGGTCCTGAGGCATAATTGGGCCATTTTTCTTCGAAAATGAGCACGGAGTGGCCGTAGTCAATGGCGATCGTTATTGAACGAATTTTTGTTTACAAAAATTGAAGAGGATGATATTGGCAACACTTGGTTTCAACAGCCGAAGCTACACTTTTTTATATCATTTTCAATGCGATCTTTCATGTAAATTCGTTAAATTTTTTATTATATCCTTCACACGAAAGTTAAAAAAGCAGAATTCATTTGTGACCCCGTAAAGTATATATATTTGAAATTCTTATACATAAAGAAGTCAATTTAGCTATCTCCATGCATGTGAGAGTTGAGATCAAACTTTTAAAGTTCTCGTATATTCCACGGATTCCTGTGTAGTATAGATTTATCAGAAAAGCTTTCGAAATTTTCGGAATTAAATATTAGTAATTTCGGCCCATTAGCGTCTGACATATGAGCAAAAAAAACACGTTGCAAGAGCAAATTCTATTTAAAACAAGTAAGAGCACTATATTCGGCTGTGCCGAATCTTTTATACCCGCCACCAATTTTGTGTACATTTAAAGCACAATATTTATTATTTTGTTAATCGCTATAGAATAATCTCTTTATAATAAAATATGTATCACTTTCTTTGTAGAGGGTGGTTAAATTTTAAGGGCCCATGTTTAAGGTGAACCAAATCTAAACTTCAACTTTTTTCTTGTATTTCATTTGACGCTTCTCAATCTCAGACTAACTCAATTTGAGCCGTGGAAAGATACGCAATCAAGCAACGCTTTTAAATATTAAAGATTTTTGTAAAAATTGGCGTTCAAATAAAAATGCATTTTGTGCACTTCGTCATTCTTTTGGTCAACATAATCGTTCGAATTCGTCCACAATCGTGAGAATTGTAAAAAATATTTAAATGTCTGCAAAGCAGGTCTGTATGAAATGTGAAAACATCTGTGAATGCCATCTTAGCTCGTTGAATGGGAAACATTGCTGTTTTTCACGATAACGTGGCAAAAGAGCAAGCAACCTCGACTCATCATCGTGCCCAACAATTGAGCATCAACAGTGTCATTGAAAATATGGACTATCGGATCGAGGTGTGCCGCCTAGGTTGGGGGGCCATTTGGCCGATATTTTGTTCCATACATAATTGGAGCATAAAAATATTATCATTATAAAAATAAATGATAATAATTTCATAATAATTTTATTCAAAACCAACATAGTCCCTTAAAATAAAAAAAATGCTAGTAAAATGTTTTCGTAAATTTAGTCTTTCAATGAAAGTGGCCGTTAAAATACGCGTGTCAATAAAGTTTCTGCTAATAAACATAACTTAGATATTTCAATATAGTCCTTTAGTATTCCAAAATCTTTATTCATAGAGAATTTACATGAATTTAAGAGGAAGAAAGTGAATTTAAGGTTAAATTTTAAGGGCCACAGGGTGATTTAAAATATACATTCTCAGCATTTTTCTAAAACGCGAAATTTATTAGTAAGATTTTGATTTTTAAACTTCTATAACATTTTGCTTTTAAAAGATTTTCAAACGAAATAAGTTTTGTATAATTTTAAAATTTGTTAGCCATTAGAACATGAAAATAAATTGTTTATAATGTTTAGAGATAATTTTTTTTACTTAGGTCAAAATTTTCCTAAATTCCCATTTTTAATAGAGCATAACTTCAGGAGAACATAAGCATAAGTTGTTAGCATGCCATCTAGTAGTTGGTAGTAGAGTCATCTATCTTATCATCTTTATCTTATATTTAGCTACAGTACAATAAATGGCGCAGTGTAAGATGAATAAATGCTAATATATATGACTAATATATTTTTATAAAAATTTAAGAAAAAAAGTGTGCGTGGCACATATATTTTCCGTTATAACGAAGACTTTGACCAAAAAGCCATGGTTGCAAAATTTCAGAATCGTACATATAGTTTTGTCAGTTTTATTACGTTTTAAATTTGAAATATACACTGTGCGGTATAGATTTTCGTAAATTTTTATCTATAACTCTTTTCCTAATTCATAGAATTAAGCGATTTTCAGGGAAAAATATTCTTTTGACTCGATAAATATATACTCGAAGTTTCATGACTACGTTTATGCGTCTGGACACAATTCAAAAGTGAAAGTGGGCGTTATAGTAGGCGTGTCAAAGTTGTTTTTGCTAATGAGTACAACTTAGGTGTTTCAATATAGTCCTTTATTATTCCAAAATCTTTATTAATAGAGAAATTATATGAATTTTAGGTAAAACGTTATATGGGAGGTAGGCGTTAAAGTGAGCGCGTCACCTTAACTTTTTGGCACAACAATTACCTTGATTAGAAGGATATACGTAGCAAAATTTATCATCATACCTCTAATTTTAGCGGTTTTATGAGCTTTTAAATTTCATTAACGGTAGATAACGTGAAAAGTGGGCGTTATAGTAGGCGTGTCAAAGTTATTTTTGCGAATGAGTACAACTGAGGTGTTTCAATATAGGCCTTTATTATTCCAAAATCTTTATTAATAGAGAAATTATATGAATTTTAGTTAAAACGTTATATGGGAGGTGGGCGTAAAAGTGGGCGTGGCACATTGATTTGCCGTTACAAGAAAGCGTGTCACTAAAAAGCAAAGTGTGCAAAAGAAAGATTCTGGCAAAATTTGAGCCCCCTAGCTTTATCGATGCGACCTCTATCGTGCTTTCAACAGACGGACAGACGGACGGACGGACATAGCTAGATCGTCATAAAATCAAACCACGATTTAGAATATATATACTTTATGGGGTCTAAAATGGATATTTCGATGTGTTACAAACGGAATGACAAAATGAATATACCCCCACCATTTTTTTGGTGGTGGGTATAAAAACAGGCGGTGCTGATACACACTTGTATATGTATATATGGCTATGTGTATATATGCACATGATGGTAAAACATGAGTGGCTAGTTGTTGTAGTTGGTATGTTTTGTGTGCTTATTTATGTTTACTGCACGTTGCACAAACATGATCACAAACAGCAACACATGTAATGATTTATTTTACAACAATTTATATGTATATGTTTATATTTGCCCTGCAGATAACGTGAGTAGTCCATACACTCATGTAAAGTGTACTCCATAATAGACTAGGACTAGTCCAAAGGTAACCCAAATTAATGGAGAAAACATGGTCGATTTAACATTACGATGACCTAGGGCTGGACCATATAACCCATGGGAGTAGTCTCCAAACTACTCTTTGTCACTACTCGATGGAGCACCTACACGACCATTATACACGTCTTGACAGCAATATATGTAATCGTTAAAACACGAACACTTGTCGTTTAACTACAACCACTTGTTTGAAAATGATATGGTCCATGACTGCATAATCTAGGACCATGTTGTAAGTAGTCCATTTAGCTAAAATGGACCACGTAGCCCAATATTATCTGTAGGGTGCCTACACTATTTAAAGGGGTATATTAAAATTTTGTATAAGAAAAACAAAAATGATTCATCATGAAAAATATACTTTAATAGAATTTACAAAAATAAATAAAAAATGCTTAAACGCTGTTTTCTAAGAAGCAGAGCAATGATATAAGAGAAGTATTTAAAATCAAAAAAGTTGGTTTTATTTGATTAATAATTTTGTGGCATTTATATTTCAGGATTGTTTTGGATATGTGGGAAGTAACTAAATCGTTTGTAAATATTGAGAGGCCGTTTGAATGTCTGAAATTTAACCGATCTTCCACTTTAAGCTTTTAGGGCCGTAAATCAGCAACAATCAAGTTTTACAAAGTTGGTGGTGTATTTTCAATAATCAATGACTACACACAGAAAACGGATTCGTCGTGACAACCGAATTTATTGCCAATCGAATTCATTCGGTTCCACGTACTTTCTCTCAATTCCTTCATAGTAACAGAAAATTTTGTTTTTTAGAACTGCAGTTTTATTAGTAGCATCAGATTTTAGTAAGCCAACTTTTCTGGTAACAGACATTATAAGTTGGTATTATGGATATTTAAAAACTGAATTATTTTGGCTTCCAAATATATGATAGACCCAACTAAAGTTAGATTTAATTGGTGTCCGCAAAAGAACAATCATTTACACTTATTGAAAAATGTAATATATTAAGCTTAATACATAAAACAATTGAAACACATACATATTTTTAAATATTTATTTGATTTTTTTTTTATTATTTTTATACTTATATTTATGTAAACTTATTTAATATACTTACATATGTACATATGTATATTATAAAATAATTTTAATTTTATTTGAGATATAAAGTAGATATAAATATTAGTACATCGTAATTCATAAGAATTTATATATGTAAGTTTAGTTTAATTAGATATATGTATGTATGTCCGTGTTACTAAGACTAACAATCTTACAAGTTGGTGGGTAAAATCGTATGTATCTTTGAAATATTTTCCCTAAAAATGTCAAGACTAACATTTAAAGTTTGGCTTAATTTTATATAAACCTTTGGATTTATCAAACAGAGTCAGTGTTTGGGTACTTTGTTTAAAATGCTTTTCTTCAATAAGATAGCTTTTTTCAATAATTGCTGTCTTCAAAACTCTTTTAGAGCACCTTTTTGAAATACTTACGTTACACGTAAACTAGTTGGCATAATATGATACGAATAACCTGTTTAAGAGATAAGTTGTTATGTTATACATAAAGGCCTAACTATATTATGCTTTTGCTGGCTTAAGCTAATGTCAAAAACCAACGAAAAGTCTGTCAAATGCTTAAGCGAATTTTTGAAGACTTGTTGGTGGATATATTGTACTTTTTAAACTTAAATACTTACTATGATTAGTTGCAAATATTTGTACTTTTGCAAAAGCTGTTTTATTTCTGTATATCCTAAATATATTGATATTGTCACAAAATTATTATTTAATGTGTAAAATGTAAAATATTTTACTATAAACTATTAAATTTATATATTTTTTCACTAATTTAAAAAAACAAATGACAACATTAATAAAAAAAGTGCTAAATAATGCAACAGTGTGTACATATCAAATGAAAATCTATTTTCGTAAGCAAAGTACGATCAGACTCGCAGTTTGCTTAAGCAAATGACACTTGACGAAACTTGACGAAAAGTTTCTTAAGTACAATATAGTTGCATACATTTAATTTTGTGTATCCGCACATTTGCTTAAGCCAGCAAAAGCATAATATAGTTAGGCCTTTAAGATGAAAATATTGCATATTCCTTGAAAAAAATAATAACAGATTTCTTACCTTAATTACATTATCTCGATTTTTTTTATCACAAATGTAAATTTTTAGTATTTTTTTTATTATATTTTGATATTAATTCATATTTTTTACAAATTCAAATAATTTATTACATTTTTGTATTGATTTTTATAAATTTCTTTTTACATATGACAAGAAACTCAATTTTATTTAAAAAATGTTTTTTAATTCAATGTGTAACCAATAATTTTTATACACAACTTTTTTTCAGTTGCAAATAAAAAAAATAATCATTTTAAGTCTTTAATTGTAATTAAATAATAATTCAAGTAATCAATACTTGGTAACAACAACCGAAAAATTATTTTTCTTTTAAAATTAATTGACATAAATGAATTTTCTTTTATTCTGAACAATATTTAGTATTGAACCCTAATACACGTAATTAAATTTGGTTGGGACAACTCTATCGGAATGTAAATTTAAGTTGTTGATCAATTTAGTTAGGAGAATTGATTATAGTGTTATGAGTAATCAATTTACAATACAATTATGTTTTTACGTTTATAAATATACAAAATCTGTTTCTTTTAAAATCTTTTAATAGTTGCAATTATATATTAGTTCTTTTTAATATATTTTTATTGTTTTTACCATTTTACAACCAATCTTTTTTCTGTGTGTACGTAATCCCAGCGAAGAAAATCGAAAGACAATTGACCGAATTATTTGAGAAATATTTTGATTGAAAAAATATTTTTTGCTCTAGTAAAGCTAAGTTTACATTTGGTTAATATTTTCCCTACGACAATTTGTGATAAATATTTATTTATAGTTGGGTGATAATTTTTACACCAAGGGAAAAGTTAACGTCAAGATTAATTCTAAAGTTAATTCAAAAATTAATACATTTTAGTATTTGTTACATCTATATTGTCAAATATTTGCTTAAAGTGAACAAATCTTTAGTTGGTATACGAAGTTTTCCTGTTGCAACACATTTTTGGAACTGTCTTGGATTTTAACTTTGTTTTCACTATTCAATCCCTTTCATTTGTTACCAACATTGCGGGGGTTGAAAATTACTATATTTGACTTCGTGACTCTTTTGGTCAACATAATCGTTCAAATTCGTCCACAATCGGGAAACATCTGTGAATGCCTTGTTTGTTCGTTGAACAGAATACATTGATGTTTTTCACGATAGTGTGGCTAAAGAGTAGTCAACCTCGACTCATCATGGTGCCAATAATTGAACATCAACATTGTCATTAAAAATTTGGACCATCGGATGGTGGTGTGCCGCCGAGGTCGAGGAGGCCATTTGGCCAATGTTTTCTTCCATGCGTAATTGAACCATACCAATATTATGATAATAAAAAGAAATGATAATAATTTCCTAAATAATTTGTGTTGTTTTATTCAAAATCAACATCGGCCCATAAAATTTAATCACCGTTTAATTAGGTGTCATGCCAAAAAATTAACTAGGAGTTTTAGTAACTTGATATAATTCAATAACTACATATTTAAAAAAAAAATATATTTAAGAAAATATTTTTGCCGATTAGTGACGGATTCATCATACAAATTTTTCACGAATAACCCTTGAGTCATATATTTTCTGAAAACATGTCTTTTAATCATCCCAGCAATGACAAATTTGGATTTCTATCAATACATGGACAGATTGACAAAAGTGCATCCCTTTATCGACTGCCCTTAAAAAAATATTCGCTTAATGGGGTCGGCTAAAAATATTGTAGAGATTACAAACAGGATGACAAAGCTGTATATACCCTTGGCACCACAGGTCAAGTGTAAAAAAACGAAAAAAAATTTAAAATTGAAAACAATGTTTCGAACCATAAACTGTCCGCTCAAAAAAATAAAAATAAAAATAAGACATCCCTTATTTTATAAATTGATGTCAAAAGAAACCTGTAAACTAACAAAACAGTTATCTAAAAACTAAATTTTTCAATTCCACTTGTTAAAAAAAACATATCATATCATATCAATGATTTCTTTAACCGTGAAAATAAAGCAGGAATTATGAAAATTTTTAAAAGAAAAAAACCGGTAAAGTTTCGTAACTTTACGAGTTGTGTAAGATTTTTAAAATATTTTTAAACATACAAATTTTATTCTAATTTTTAGAATTTTTTATTAAAAAATATGTCGGTTGTCTTCAGGTTATATTTTATTTTTGTTGAAGGTAGTGGTTTTACTGCTGACGTTAATTTTTTTTGTCTATTGCCTTTCACTTATTTAAGATTTTTAATGCATTTAAGTAATTAAAACATAATACAGTAGAACCATACTTAAATTTTGTTTTTGTTATTGATTTCATATTAAATGCTGTTGTTTTGTTTATTCTATAAATATTCACAAACAAAAACAAAACATCATCCGCTTATACAGTTAATGCTATTGTTCTGGTGACACCAACATAAATTCCATAAAAATTTTTAATAAAAGCTGATGCCATAGAAAAAAATAACAATCTCCCACCAACTCTAAATATACTTAAGAAGTATATTTCCCATGATAAAGTGTGTTAAGTGTACCCTTACGGCCAAACTAAAAGGTAAAGGGGAGGAACAGAAAAAAATAAGTTTAGATAAAAAATGTCATGAAATACTTGTAGATGAAAAAAAAATTCTGTAAAAAGATTTATAAAAATAAAAAACATTCGCTGAGAAAATTCCTAAGTATGTCCACAGTTTGAATACTGGTTGAAGTAAATACTCTTCTAACAGTGATGTAAGCTGCTTAAATAATGTGCTGCATAAAAAGTTACGACCAAGATTTTTCTCGATTTTTTTCTCTCTTTCGGCTTATGAACGTATTTTGTATCAGTTCTTTTCTTTGTTTTTGTAATATCCTTATTCTGTGTTTTATGCTGTTGTTGCTATTGGTTTATTCATGCAAGGAACTATGAAGTGGTTTTCTCATAAAAATTTATTACTTTTATTATCTTGCACAAGAATCAACATAAACATTGGAATTTTTTTTTTGTAGAAAAAAGTCGATGGGGAAAAATTGTTGCAAGTTTCAAGTGAAAAAAATTAACATGTGAGTAGTTTTTGCTGTCTATTTATTTGAGTTGATTATTCCATATAAAAGTCTTTCCAAGAAAAAATATTGTAAGTATTTTAAAATTCTTATGTAGGTTTGTATATTTATTAATATATCGTATTTAATATTTTATAAATTTTAATTATAAAATTTTGACATCTGCGAATACACAGGTTTTCAAAATTTTTTTAATCGAAATTAAAGCAGATTAAATTATAATGTAGGCTTCATTCGTCAAATGATTATTTTTTTTTCAATATTATTTTAAACTACAGATAATCCATTCAAATTCTGATCTATTTTTTTTCTGGTCCTACTTATTTCAAATATCCAACCTTTTGTTTAAATTAATTAAACAAAAAATATACATATGTATATCCCCGAACTGCGATAAGTCATTGAATAAATATGCCTTGATGCTAAATAAATCTAAAAATTACATTTAGTATTAGAATACAGAATGGCTAGAGATTCGGAATATTTTATTTCAAATGAAGGGTTCATATTACTAAAAGCATTATTAATGATGTCGGTTTCATATTTAAATTTTATCATAAATTGTACAAAGCTTTAATTCATCTTAAATTTTTATTTTCGTTAACTTTTAATAATATATGTTCAATTACGTAATATTCAGTTGAAAGTACTACTTATAATACATTTCTTCTATATTTAAATTTTGCTTTCGATGCCAATTTTTAACATGGCGTTATTATTACAGGCAAATACTTATTACGCACGCATTAGAAAATGGCAAAATACTAATGTCGATAATGGTTTGCCCAAATCTGGAGAAATAAAATTAAATTCTGAAAGCGAGTAGACCAACACTAAGGAGGTCAACTAGTGCAAATACAGGTCACACGGAGAGGAGAACTCATCTAGCTCACATGGGACTGTAGGATAAAACAACATGTAGAGCATGCAAATAATATGATAAGATTTTGGAATACTAACTTTTTCAATGTCCAGCGCTTGGGTGCGTTAGCGAGAACTTTAACGTGAACATTATGCCGAACTTTTACTAAATAACAAATCCAAATTGGAAATGCCTAAGGATTCAAGATAGAATTTTTTTAATAATGATTTATTTTTAAATTCTCTGCTTCTTAACAAGAAACAAGAAAATTTATTAAACAAATAAATTTGGTTTTTTTAAAATTTGATGTGAAAAAAATGCAGTAATTAAAAATAAAAAAAAAAAAAATAAATAATAAAAATAAATGATATTAACAAGAGTTTGATGAAAAAAATTGTGATTATCAATATAACAAATAGCAAAAAAAAAAATTATAATTTGCTTTAAAAAATAGCATAGATTGTCCGTTTTATTTGTAGTCATAATATGCTAATTGCATGATGCTCTAATCAGACATAATAATAATAATAATAATAATAATAATAATAATAATAATAATAATAATAATAATAATAATAACTGGCAACAAGTATATGTTTTAACTACAATCATACAATTCAATCATAGAAAGTTGCTCTTTGATTATTGTTTTTTCTTTGCGTGTAACTAAATATGTTTAAATGTTATCTTATACGTTAGGTTAGGTTGAAAAGGAGGGGCCCAAACCCATGACAGGTATACACTTATGCACAGTTGGAATGTTGTGCGCTCCATGTGGGAACCGGAATTCCCAATTTAAAACCATAATCATAATTTCCTCTGCATGTTGTCTCTTCAGACAGTTTCATGCGAGCTAGATGAGTTCTCAACTCCGTATGACCTGTAATCACACTGGTTAGTCTCCTAAGTGTTGCTCTATTTGGTCTCAAAATTTCCCTTGATTTCTCAATATTTGGGTCACCCCATAGTATTCTTGTCACCTTACCGCCATCAGTGCTTTGCCATTTTCTGACATGTTCCTCCATCGCCCAACGTTTAAGTTCATCCTTAAATCGTTTAAGGGATTTGGCGTTCTCCAAAGTTATAGTACTCAGAAGAGCTCCCATTTTGGATAATCTGTCGGCTTTCTCGTTTCCGATTAGCCCGTGATGGCTTGGTATCCATATTATCTCCAGATGTTCACAAATTGCATATGAGTTTATCGCGCTCTTGCATTGCAAAACGTTCTGGGATTCAACTTTCTCTTCTCTCAATGTCTTAATCACTGATTGGCTATCCGTAAAGATAAGAATCGGGGTTTCGCTATTCGTTTCCTTTATCCATTTAATTCCTTCCATAATCGCCATGATCTCAGCCTGGAAAATAGTGTTGTGATCTGGTAGACGGAAGTATTTGCTTCTGTTTCGGCTTATGTCGTATAAGCCCACTCCAGTTTGGTCACCAATCTTTGAAACGTCTGTATAAAGATCGATTCCATGGGTGTTTCCTATCCTGGTTATTTCATCCCATACTCCCTCTTCCGGTATTATGGTGATGCAATTTGTATTTTCATATCTCATCGGGATTTTATCACATATTACTTCCGTAATATTTCCCTTCGGTAGCATATCCGTTATTTTTTGGTATCTGGTCTTATGTTCTTTTATAAGCCATTCATCTATTGCCATTAATCTCGTAGCAGCTAAAGCCGCTTCATATTTTACCTGTATTTCTATTGGCCAAATTGATAGTATATTCTCAATGGCCATTGTCGATGTAGTCCTTATGGCACCGCAAATATTAATGCAGCACTGTCTCTGAATCTTTCGAAGAGGTTTTACATTCACCTTCTTCTCTATGGATGTCCACCACACTAACGAGGCATACGTCATAGTCGGCCGCAGTACACTCGTATATAGCCAATGTGTCATCCTTGGGCTTATGCCCCACTTTGAGCCTATCACTCTTCTGAAGAGGGCCCATATTCTTTGAGCCTTTTCCACTTCCTCCTAGGTACTTTACCTTCTTAAAAATCTTAATTGTCTTATTTCGAAAGGTGGGATTTCCTCTTTTTCGTAAACAAACAGATTTCAGTCTTTTCCGAGTTGACATTGAGTCCTCGCTCCTTCGCCCAGTTAAAGGATATATTCAAAGCCTCCATTGCCTTCATACATAAAGAATTTGGATTCGTCCCCCGCAACATCATCCGCGTAACATATTGGTTTGAATCCCTCATTTGATAGAATCCTCAGTAGACTATGTATGGTAGTTACCCATAATAGTGGAGATAAAATACCTCCTTGCGGGGTTCCTCAACATACTTTGTCCCTTCTCCTCACTCCATTTGCCTCAAAACTTATCCATCTGTTCCTTAACATATTGCTAATCCATGCAATTAAGACATGGTTTAACCCTAAGTTCTCTAAGGAACCGATAAGACTCGAGGTCATTACGTTATTGAAAGCTCCTTCTATGTCTATGAATACGGCTATAGTATACACACCCAGGTCGAAGGATCTTTCTATATGATAAACAACTTCCTGAAGAGCAGTCTCAGTAGATCTGCCCTTGATATAGACATGTTGTCCGAATTTCATTGAATCGCCTGGTATTCGAATGAATGAATGATGTTAAGCTTATGGGTCTATAAGCTTTAGGATTTGCGTAATTTTTCTTCCCTGGTTAAGGTATGAAAACGAATAAGATATAATTTTTTTTATATATATATTAATATTATATTATATTCTTATACGTTAAGACCTCCTGTCAAGACTTAACTTTGAAAGATTATTGTCATCAAAAATTATAAGCTTTGGTTTAAAAGTGATGCTTTCGACCTTCTATGAGGTGGATATAAATAATAATTCTCTTAAAAACAGAACTATTATTAGAGTCCAATTAAAAGTCAAGAAATCCATTAGAAGTTTCCTAACGGTTGATTTATATCTCTTAAAGTTTTCTACAAATTTTATTTAAACTTTATACTGTGTTACTGCTGCTGGTTATTCTATTTAGAAAGAGTAAGAGGTTGAAACTGTGCAACATATTCTTTTTCACTTCATGGCTCTAATGGATATTTGAATGCAGAGGGATACTTTCTACATGAATTATCGAGTATATCTCACTTAAATGTCAGAAGGCTGAATTTTTTTTAAGGTGCAACTTTTATTAACACAACTTGCATGAAAAATAACATGTGAAAAGTGTTATACTTTATAAGTACTTATTATACGAGTACAACTTAGAACCCAAGAGTGAGGATCTATATGATTGTAAGCCTATTATGAACTAACCTATTCCATGTTATCACACACACAATGATGGTTTATTTTAAAATAAAAACATAGGTATATACATATATAGTGATGAAATGCATTTATAAAAAATTATGAATTTGAATCATCAAAAAAAATTGTTTTTAAAATTGAATGATTTATAGTAAATTCTTTAAAAATAGAAATTTATTTTTTTTATAAAATTTTTGATGATTTTTTATTAAAATTTGTTATTAATAACAAGTTCAAAGCATATCCATAAGTATATGGAACGGCGAATTGATACAATAAAGCAACTTTTGAGGGGATGTTTTATGTTAAGGCCAATTCGTACATCAGGGATGGAAAAGTTGTTTTGACATATTAAGCAACATATATAAATATTTGAAACACATTATTCATGACGAAAAACCTACAAATATACATAAATTTGGCACATTTATTATCAAAAAAGTACACGTAAGTTAATTGTTTAATACCGAATCAAAAATCACATTTTCTTTCCCTGCATTAATAAGGCAAATTCAAAAAATTTTGACATAAAGTTTCCCTATCAGCTAAGCTGATAATTTCACCTGTATGAATTCGCCTTGACAAGTTTTTCTTTCGAATTTGATAAAACTCGTTCTATAATTTTTCATAATATTTTCAAAAAGAAAATTTATTTTTTCTTGAAATTTTTTTGATATATTAACATTGTTCTTACGATGTTGCAACTTAATTTATGCTCCCTTTACATATCCAACATATCTGTATAGAATTTAAACAAATGCCTACTAGCTATAATCCATAAAAAAAAACAAGAAAGTCCTTTTAATCTCTACTCGCTCAAATATTCACTCATACATACATTTATAAGTGTATTAGGATGATGATATCAATTTGGTCACTTTAAGTGAAGCAAATTTATTTATAAGCAGTTTTTTATCCAAATAAAATACACAACTTTCAGTTACTTCACCAACTCATCTCCCCCTTTTTCAGCACAAAGAATAGAAGGGAGAATGTGTTTTTTAAGGATGTTATTTTTTTACATACACAAACACGCACACTTTGTATATGTTATATTTCTGCGTATGACTGTGTTTTAGTAAATTGATCTAAATGTGTTTTTTGATGGTCATGTTACATAATTTCTATATCTGCGTACTTGTATGTATGTATGTATCTTTTGTAATAGTGTGTGTTGGCGTCTTAATCATGTTTTATGTAGCGTTACACATTTTTAATGCTTTTGGCAATGATTTTTTATTTGTTGGCTTTTTATTTCGTTACATATTTTAGTTTTTTGTTAGCCTTTTTCGCTTCTTACTTGATCCTTATTGTAGTTTATGTATGAAATCTTTCTTCAACTAAACTAAAGTTATTTATTGTTGTTGAGTGCTTGTAAATAAGTGTGTGTAAGTTTATCTTTTGTAATTCTATGTAATTTCATTAAGTTGTGATTTCTTTATTGTACTCTATTGTCCATTTTTTTTTTATAATATGTCCGTCTGTCTGTATTTTCTTAATGTAGAATGTTGGTTGGTCTTATTTTGTAGGGATTTGTGGTAGTGGTGGGGTGGTATGAGTGTGTTTGGTTAAAGTATGTCATGTGTAACTTTATTTGGCACTTGAACCATCATAAATAAACAATTACACTAGTAATTTCACTTACACAACGGGAAAATGGTTTCATTAATAACAAATGACTGAAAGATAAATATCTAAAATAAAATTATTGCACTCATACAATATATTTTCACGAGCATGTACTCAGTTATTACTTAATTTAGGGGATTTTCACTGGCAAATAAAAAACTAAAAAAAAAAAAATATAATAAAAATCTTTGTTTTGTATCACATCATCGTACTTTTGATCGTCAATATATATATATATATATATATATATTCAGAAGCGCACAGTAATAAAAAATTTAAAAAAAATGTTAATTAAAAGATAATATTTAATTAAAAATTATAACAATAGAGAAATTAAAATATAAATAAATAGTTACAAGGTACCATTCATCACACACCTCTTCTCATCAATTTACGTTATTGAGCAAATTGAGTAAATACTTTAGTTATGGCTCAGTGAAGGTGCACGATAATAGCGACAAAGTTTTTATTGAATACAGTTTGCATAAATTGTCTATCGAGAAAAGTCATCCAAAGCATATACCCGAGTATGCGTTTTCAAATGCATTGCCGCCTTTGTGGAATTAAAGCCTTCCACATAAACATAAAGTAGGCGAGATATTGAAATGTTTATCTAGTGAACATAGAGGCTGAGTATAGTTCAATATTTATTATAAGTTGGCAATAAGCAGCTCATACAATCTTGCTTACTTTGTCGTCAAGTAGAAGGCGTTTTAAATAATACTTCGCACACATTGTAAGTTGGCATTCAAGGAACACAGAGTGTGGCAAACGTCATTAGGGAGATCTGATGTGGTAGGCTGCTGGGTAATGACAAATGCAGACGAATGAAGATAATACAAATATGACGCGGCCAATAATTTCATTTTGTTCTGAATAATGCCCTATATTCATGAAGAGAGAGCTGTGATCACAATTACTTCTTGTTTTTAACTAAATTTTATTAATTTCTTAAGTTTTAATCTTATGTGAGTCACTCTAACGCTATACAGTCCTTCACATAATACAAAATCATGACTTGAGTAGGGAATTTATAATTAAATCATGATACTAAGTTAAAAAACACTTTTGCTTTGATCAAATACCTAGATTGCAATGCACGTATAGTGTAAACTCTATGATCCATCATTTTATTTGAAGGCCATCTTGGATTAAGGATTTTTTTCGTTGTGTGCTGTTTTTACTAGTAAACAGAAATGCCTCAATGAAAATAACTTTACTACCAAAGTTTAACTAAGAGCGGACCAAAATCAATCAAACTCTACAAAAGCCTACTAATTTTCTTAAGTTGACTTTCTTAATATCAAGTAGCCGATTAAAGTAGCAAAACGGACTCATATTTAAATAAATGAAAGCAATAGTCAATTAGTAAAAATATTATGTAATTTATTTATTTAAATATTTTTAACATACAATCTGTTTGTAATATTTTTAATTGTGTTTAAATGTGTCCAAAATTATTTTAAGATTGTATTGATATTTTAATTAGTAATAAGCCAGGCCCTATTGTAATATGTCGCTAAATGTTTGAGTCCACGAAATTTCTTAGTGGTTATGTATAAATTAGTGATTATATTGTACATAAGTATTAATATTTTATTTAAAAATAAAGTTTCTAGGCATCATAATTTTGAATACTATGAACTGACATTTAAAGTTATCTAATAAATTTCTTAGCTTCATATGTAGTAACAAATGTCTTGAACATGTAATTTAACAATATATAAAGCAATAAAAAACAAAAAATATTAAACAAGCCAACCAGGCGACCGAGTTGTGTTTAAAATAAAAAAATCTATCAATTTTGTTCCGATCAGACCAATGTGGCATTCCTGTTAGTAAAGCCCTGTCATTTGATTCGCATGTTAAGAAAGTTATTAAATTTTAATTCACCATTTTGTGATGGCGCCCATCTTGAACTTACAACAATACTGAGTATACATAATTGTGTATCTTTTTTGATTTAAAGTTGCAAAAGCTTAGCTTTAAGTTAGCAAAACGATAATTAATATTTACTTGTTATGGGATGTGCTACACCCACTTCTCCAATTTTATTAAGTTTATCATACTGTTGTGTTGTCACGGTGACTCATTGTATATGAAAAACTTCATAAGTAGCGGTGTGATGAAAGCAGTAAAGCATCTTTATAAAATAAATGGCCGTGTCAATGTCCAATTTTATAACTGAGGAAGTTTATTGCTAGGGCAGCTTTATGTGTGTGCAAGGTTTCCTAAAAACGCATTTAATGCAAGAAGTTGCAAAATTATATATATTTTGCGTGGGCGTGGCATTACCCCTTTTATAATTGTGAGATTGTTTTGTCAAGTGAGCGTGGCTCTGACCATTATTATTTATAAAATCTTATTGTTGCAATTATTGCTTCAGAAGATATTAAGACATTTCGCCAAAACAAACAGTTGTTGTAAGGAACGTGTTACTGCCAATGATAATGCTGCAACAATGAATTTGTTTTTTTTTAAACATTGACACATTTTTAATAAAACAAATATTTTGCAAAGATATCTCTTTACTGTTATAGAATTTTCTTGGGCTAAAACTGTAAAATTGTAACTGTAAAAAATTCAATAAATTTATTTACTGTCTGTTTATCTAAATGCGAACGAAATTTTCATTCTTACAATTACATTAAAAACAAAAACAAATTTTGATATTTTGTTGTTGTTTTGCAATTGCTTTAATTAATTTATATGTGCATAAATTGAGTCCCTAAATTCTTTAAAGAATATTGTTTTCTTATTCTAAGTATATTGTTTAAGATGTACAACAATTAATACTTTAAAGTAGGCACGTTTGTTTGTTGCCAAGTATAAAATATAAACAAATAACCCCAAAATAAATAAAATTAAAACTCTTAATTACCACAAAATAAGCAATTAGCTTAAAAAACTTTACCTTAAGTGTCCAAACAAAGTGACTGCTGCTGTTCTTGGTTGCTCCGTTTTACAGACCAGCAGACATTAAGGCAGACAGCTTGAACTCAAACGAAACAATCCTTTTGTACATGTAGTAAGTGCAGTTTATATTTATTTGTTGTACACAGATTTTCTGTAGTATGATGCAGAAAGTAATAAACATAGAACAAAGCACATCAAGAACAACAAAAAGAAAAAAGTTACTTGATTTCACTACTTAGAATGTTTGACACTTTTTGGCACCACTTCATCAACTGAATTTAGTTACAAGTTTTCAATAGTAGAACATAAGAAAGAAGACAAAATTGTACAACAAAATGGACAAGAGTTAGTTTTTCTCTCTAAATATATTAAAACATCTAACACTTTCCGCAGTAGACTATTTTACAAGACTGTTAGTTTTCTATTGGGTAATACATATATACGTGAGTCTAAAGAACAACTAAAGAAAGCTAAATATAAGAATTATAAGTAATAGTATAATTTAAAAAAAAAAAATAATATTTCTTAAGATATATTTAGGAAAACATACCTTAACTGTACTGTTATTAAATAAAGCTACACTCCTTTTCCTATATATGTCCTTCTTTAGCAACTGTCGTCTGTCACTGTTCACTCACCTGCTCGTGCCATTGAAAATATTTTGTGAAACTATTTTGTGACAAGTGTGAACAAGATGTTTTTCTAACTGGTGGTAAAAAACAATCCATTTAAGTGCAATATTTCTTGTTACCATTACAAATATGTGTGTGTGTGTGTGTCTGCATGTTTTTACTACAACACTTAAATGCTGTAACTGTTGTTATCCTTGAAACTTCAAAGTCATTTCATTCCTTTATTTCTATTTGAAATAATACTGGTCCTGGTTTACTGCATGTTGTTGTGACATCATTAAAGAAAGAACCCTTGTCAAGTGATTTCCTAGATAATATTTTCCTAAAATAATAGTTTTGTCCTGCCCAAACCCAAACAAACTAAACAACCGACTAACAGATCAGAGACAGTCTAATGAAAGCCTTTAAGATTTTTGTTATGTCATTCATATAAACCTGGTCCAGGTGATAGTGTGTTAAGGCATGAAATACAATTTATAGAGAAATAAATGATTGTTACTTTACTTTTACATTTCGTTCTTCAGTATACCAACAACAATTTTATCTTTGTATTATTAAATGTGTTTAAAAATATTAGGTGTTTGTTTGTAATAAAATACAAAATTATTTTGTTGTTAGTTTGGATTATTTTATGCATTATTCTAGCAGTAAATGTACAGTGAATAGCAAAAGTTTTGTTTTAACAAAAAAAGTTAATATTTATTGAAACGCTGTAATTTCGATGTAAAACCATTTTTAGTGAAAAAAAGTATGCAGAGATTCGGAAACAATCGGAACCATCTATCAGAATCTGAGAGATCTAAGACATTATGAGCCATTTTTATTTTTCATGGCCTTATCTGTAAATGTACTACTAATCCAAACGTACTTTTTCTCAAATAGCTAAAAGTGCTTCTTGTACATGCTGCATAAACTGCACGCTGTAAAACTTGTGCAGCTTGTCTCTCCTTTGGAATTTCTACATGATTGAAATGAACTATGTGGCTCGACCTATGCCATGGGAAAATTTCCATGAAATACTTAAATATAACTTGTATTTGTAAAAGTATATCTCAGTTGGAATGTAGCAAATTTCCAAAGCATTAAATGTTTTATCATGTCTTAATACGGGATAGGAAAAGAACATGGTATCGTAAGTGATTTGCCTCGAATCGGTAAAACACATCTAGTTCGTAATATTGCACGTGTAAAGAAAAACAACAAAATAACCAACAAGAAGGCGTTCTGCTCAGCTACGCTCACAGTGCGTTTTAAAGAAAGATTTACAGTTATTTGCACGTAAGTTAAAATTGAAACCTCCAGATCATCGGCAATGTCTAAATTTTGCAGTTAAATTACAACAGTTAGCTAGAATGAAATTAACTTGAAAATCTGCACATGAGTGACGAATCTCATTATCTTTATTTGAGTCACTGAATGACTTTGTTTATAAGAATCTGGGGCTGTGAAAATCCATCAGATAATCAACGCCAATTTCACCCTATTAGGTGTTGTGTAGCATTACATATAAAAATACTTCTTCGGAAACGAAGATGGAAGTTTTGTAATTGTAAATAGAGAGTGGTATCAATTTCTGATTCTTGACCTGAGATGTGATGTAAGCAGGTTGCAATCACTGCACGAGACACAATGTCACAATTAAGTAAAACTTTTGGATAGCGAATAACTTCCATATTTTCGGAAATTAAGTGGCTAGCGCATTCGCCAGATTTATCAGCATCCAACTATTTGCTTTTGGATTATTCAAAAGAGTGGGTATGTGTTAAGTTCTGCAGTAATAAATAAAAATATCCATCATTAAAAAGCTTAAAACTAGAGCCATTAAATATCTTTTTTATATATACACTAACCAAGCCCGGCGCGCGTTGCTACGCCCCTTAATGAATAAAAATGCATTCTGAATTTTAATTGAATATCAAGTGCAAGAAGCTAAAAATTATAACTTTTTTTATGGGCGTAGCACTGCCCACTTTTGTAATCACGAAACTGTATAGTCATGACAGCTCAACATGTGTGCAAAATTTCAAAAAAATCGATTAAATTCAAGCAGCTAAAAATGATAACTTATTTTTTATGGGCGTGGTACTGTCCACTTTTCTAATAATGAAATTGAATAATTATGAGAATTCAAGTGCAAAGTTTCAGAAAAATTGGTCAAGTGCAAGTAGCTAAAAATAATAACTTTGTTTGATGGGCGTAACCTCGACAGATTTTACCACCCATGAACACTCCCTGGAATGTGTACAACAATTTGCCAAATCGATCGGCTTTACGGTTTCGGAGTCTATAGCTAACAGACAGACAGAGTTTCACTTTTATATATCTAGATAAATATATAAAATTTCAATTTTGTACATTTTATAATCTGCCAAAAAACAAGTAAACCTTGATTTCAAATGTTATATGCTACTAAGTTTGTTATATCAAACGCCATCTTCGATTTTTAATTCTATATATTAAAACAATTTTTCGAAATATTAAAAAAGTTGTCTAACAATTATCCTAGAGCTGAGAAAAGTTTTATTTGTATATTAAAAGTATGAGAAAAAAAGAGGCAGCTGTGTTATATGCTCAAAACGCATGAGAAAATTATACTGAATTTCAATAGCGATTAATACCCGGATATTTCCAAAAGATTTATACCACAAACGCAACCAACACAAGAACATATAGACAGACAGACTGATATTGCTTAATAAAAACTACCATTTTCATAAAAATCCAGAAAATATATAGTTTATGGGATCGGAAATAAATATTGTACAATGAATCTGTACAAAACTTTGGCACCACTGGTGAAGCTTATAAATATAAACAAAAAAGTGGTTAAATTTGTAAACCTCATGATGGCTTTTGGTCCACCGTGTAGTAAATAAATTTATTGTACTTTGCTTAATTCCTGTCTTTTTTTAATGTAATCGGGAAGGTTTACCACTAAATTAAATATAACAACAGCGGCAATTCGATTGCACTCCTGATGTAAATACAATGAAAAAATTGATTAAAATACCACCAACAATAGATCTTGTAACTTGATTGTTTACAGCCAAGTTAACAAAATTAATAAATAAGAGCTATATTGAAATAACTCCGTTACTTAATGAATTAAATATATACAACTTAATCTTTCTTCGAATTTTGATTTTCATTGTAAGCAAAATTGAGTGTTAAAGGACACTGGCTGTCATTTACTGATTCATTGTAAGTCATCGGGCATATGTGTTTGAAAGTCAATTTACTTCAGAATTTCACTTTATTTGGTAAAGTAGAATTTAAAGTCTGCAAAATTTAATGCATAAATTTCATTACTATGCTAAAGACAATCTCAAGACTAAGACATGACTAAACCATCATTTGCAAGATACATAATAAAAAGGATTTATGGAATCTTTAATGTCTGTCTACAGATTTCATTCAATATATGCAAGTAAAAGGTATATTTTATTCAATTAATAAAACAATATTTTGTACTTAAGATGAGTATGTGCTGGCTGACAAATTACAGGACAATAATTTTGTTTTTTTTTTAAGAAAAAGTGGTTGAGTATAAGAAATTATAGAAAATGTTTTATACTAGCTCCACATTAATAAATTTTAAAAAATTTAAATTATAATCTATAATAATATAGTAAAGAGGCAGTGTATGTTTGGGAAACTACTTATTAAATTCCTATGATTTTTTACAAATTTTTAAAGTCTTTATTCCGAACAGACATATGCTATGTTTTTATTTTATATTTAAGGTGTGGGCGTGGTAACTTCCATACAAATTTAAAACATTTAATTACATATTTTGAGAACCAAAGCAACTATTTATTTTAAACTTTGCAAGAGTTACTTTCATAACACTTTCCTTGTTCGAGAAAAAAATGGATAAAATTGGAGCAAGGGCATGGAATCCCACATACAAAAAAGTACATTTGATGTCATTAATAGGGAACAACACAGGAAATTTAGTTTAAACTTTTTTGAGAAATTTTGACGACAATTTTCTTTTTATGATCTGATCTGAGAGCTACTTATCTTAAAAATAAAAAAAAGCCATAAACCATAAAATAAATACCATTTTGTTACACATCTTCTGGTGTTTTATTTTTGAAAATCAGATGACTGGTTCTCGAGTTAGGATGAAATATGTCTCCGTACCTGACTAATTTAGTCCAGATAGTTAAAATTAACGGGAAGACAAAAAATGATATTTTGTCGAGCAGTGTAATTATGTAAATAATTATGTTAATGTGTGAATTTAACTTCTTCTAAAGGGTAAATCAAGAACATGTAATCCCTTAACTCGTCGAATCTCCTCGTCTAGAAGTGAAATAGCTAATAAGTTGGTTGTTGCTTAGTCTATTCAAATATCTTTCGCTGTTATTATTAATCTCTTCCTTTTTTGTGGTCATTTTTAAGCCTACATCATTATGTAGGCAGCTGTTACTTATAAACCAAGACGCATTTGTCAATAAACGTAATGTTTTTGATTGATATCTTTGGAGTATTTCAACATTAAAATTTTTTGTTTTCCCCCACAGTTCAAGACCATATGTCCAAATGGATTCAAAATTGTCTTGTATAGAATGGTCTTGTTTCTTAAACGCAATTCTGATCTTGGTCCCAAGAGCCAAAGCATTTTTCTAGATTTGATATGATCCTTCCATGTTAGTCTTCTATCCAAATGGAGACCTAAGTATTTTACATTGCTTGGTTTTGGTATTGTATTTCCCTTCAACGTTAGTGTTGGCCAATCACCTTTTTTTAATGTGAAAGTCACATGGGTTGATTTTTGTGTATTAATTTTTATATTCCATTTTTGTAACCACTTTTCAGTCAAATTTAATTGTATATGCACCATTGCAGAGGCCTCGTGCGGGGACAAAATCGCGCACAAAATAGCTGTATCATCAGCGTATGTGGCAGTAGTTAAGCTATTAATTGCAGGCATATCAGACGTGTAAATCGTATATAGAACTGGACCCAGTACACCTCTTAGTAGAACTTCAGATCTTATACATCGAAATGTGGAGTTTTCTCCATTAAAATGGACGTAGAATAACCTGTCGTGTAAATATGATTTAAAAAGCAAATAAAATGGAGCGAGAAGTAGATATTTTAGTTTATAAATATATTATATTCTTTATAATATTCTTTTTTCTTAACTGCGTTGGTAATTGTATGCACAATACGATGATACTGTTCAGGAGTTCCATGATAATGCCTAAAGCAGAATTGCTGATCAGATATTATGTTTTGTGATTTCAGTATTGGTAACACTCTTTTTAACAGAAGCCTCTCAAATATTTTTAAGAAAATCGGCAATAAGCTTGTTCTCTGTAAGAAGATGCTTCACTTTCTCTTTTATTTGGTTTTATAATCACAATTTCGGAGGTGGGCAACTTGGCTTCCGTTATTGATGAAGCATCAAGAAGAATAGAGAACGAGGGATCGGATCCAAGGGTGAGCTTTAAGCATCCCCAGCCACACAAGACAGGCGAGGATTCCGACACCTCTGACTCAAATATAGAAGATGCTGACACTACGGTGTTATGCACAAAGGATACCTCTGAGGTAGATAAAATGGTTGAGGAAGTAAGCGCAAGCATTGCCAAACTCACCACAGACAAAATAAGAACTCTCTCCGGAGCGCAGCAAAGGAAGACTGCCAAAAAGAAACAGAGAGTAAATAAGAAAGGTCAGCGGGATGTCCCTAAAGAGAAAGACTCATCTACACCCATTTCTACCGAAAAGGGTAAGAGGATTCGATCTCCGGAGGAACAGAACACCGTTGGCAATACTAAAAAGAAGAAAAGTTACCAGCAGGGAAGTAAAACGGTTAGCATTTCCCAACTCCCGAAAGAAGACCCTCCGGCCAATCTGAAAGGAGAAGGTAATGAACCAATAGCTTCAACCTCAAAACAGGCGAAAGCGGTAGCTAAAAATATAGGTGATGGTGAAACAGCCGGAAAAAAAACCCCACCATCACGTAAAAGAAAGCCGGAAGAAAAATCGGCTAAGGAGCAACCCACGTATGCGAAAGTGGCCAGAAGGAAGATGACAGAGGAGCTATGCTATGCTGTTATCGACTCCAATAGCGCATCGGGCAAAATTCCAATGGCACATCAGAAGGAAGTAGAGAATGCCATAAATGAGAGGATTGTGCAGTATGTCCTGGAAGCAGATGATAATGCTCCACAGATCCATATAGATAGCTGTAGGTTCGCCAGGGAAGTACTGTTTCTGCAACTAGAATCAGACACCTGCGCACATGTTATGAAAGACCTAGTGGGAGGCATACCAGCCCCATGGGAGGGTGGCAAACTTGCCATGGTGAAAAAAGCCGATATCCCATCCCTAACCAAGGTTTCATTTTTCGTTAAAGGTTGGGGCAGCAAACTTGATAGCAAGGCCATGCTTAGGATCATTGGCAAGCAAAATAGAGGTCTGGAAGTAGACAAATGGGAGGTTTTCCATCGTGAGGAAACTGACGATGGCACCCTGGTAGTTGCAGGAGTGGATAAACCCTCCATGTCTTACCTCGAGGAGCAAAAAGGGAAGGTGTACTTCGCGAGTACAACTATTTTCTTCAAAGTTGGTAAGACGCCCATTGGTTGGACACATAATCCAACGGAGAAGAAAGACCCTGACGAAGAAGCAAAGGAGGCTAAAGAGGATGAAGGCCACCCCGTGCCAATGAAGAGGGAGGAGTTGGAGATAACTCAATCCCAAGAAGAATCTCTTTTAGCCGAACAACAATGATACTGCTCTTGCAGATCAATCTCCATCGAAGCAGAACGGCTACACAAGCTTTGATGGAAAATATAACTAAAGGTAAGGTACACATAGTTCTCATTCAGGAACCCTGGACTGTTAAAGACAGAGTTACTGGATTGAATGAGTGTGATTACCAATTATTTTATGCTAAAACTGGGTCTCGACCCAGAACATGTATACTTTGTCATAAGGGATTAAATTTTCTTTTTTCCCCAGATTTATCTACAGCGGACGCCACTACCTTAATACATGGCTCACGCAATTTAATGCTGGCATCGGTGTACCAACCTTCTGATGCTCCGACACTACCACCAACGTCGGATTTAAGAAGTATGATAACATCGGCAAGGAGAACAGGTAGGAATATTTTAATAGGTTGTGATGCGAACTCGCATCACCTCTCTTGGGGCAGCACGAACTGTAACAGGAGAGGAGACGCCCTATGGGAATTCCTAAATGCTAATAACTTATTTGCCCTTAACTCAGGTAATAAACCTACATTTATTAACAGAATTAGGGAAGAGGTAATTGATGTGACTATATGTTCAGAAAATTTAATTGATGAAATTTGCGATTGGCACGTATCTGATATGCACTCTTATTCGGACCATCGCTATATTTTTATGACCTTAACTCATCCGCCACCGGAACCGGTGACTTTTAGGAATAAGGCCAGGACGGACTGGCCAAATTTTAGGTTAAGTCTTCAACATAAACTCGAAAATTATCCAGAACCGGATGAAAATCTGGACACGATAGATTCGATGGTGGGAAGACTGACTGCCGATTTTAGGGAAACTTTTGAGGAGCATTGTCCACTCCGACAAAGGCGAACCCCAAGGGAAAAGCCCTGGATGACAGGTGAACTGATTAATCTCAGGAAAGAAACCCGAAGGCTATTTAACAGAGCCTATCGAAAGAAACAATCAGTATACTGGGACGATTACAGTGAGAAGCTCAGAATATACAACAAAGCAATAAGAATCGCCAAACGCAGATCCTGGAGGCTTTTTTGCAATCAGGTGGACAGCGTGAATGACGCTTCTAGAATTAAGAAATTCCTATCGAAGACCCACACCCAACCGGAAACCCTCGTTGACTCGAACGGGAAAAGGTCGGAGACGATGGAGGAGACGCTAGGAATACTGATAGAGGCACACTTCCAAACGGAAATGGCGGATGACGGAGAAATTCCACACCCCCATGACGGTAGTGCCACGACGGACATAACTATAACCACAAAGATGGTAAGAGAGGCGGTAAATAGTTTCTTGCCATATAAGGCACCAGGGCCGGACGGTATTTTTCCGGCTCTCCTACAAAGAAGCATTGACCTAATCGACATAAGGCTGGCGAATATTTTTACTACTTGCCTGAAATATGCGTATACCCCTGTGGAATGGAGGGAGGCGAGAGTCGTTTTCATACCTAAACCAGGGAGGGAAAATTACGCAAATCCTAAAGCTTATAGACCCATAAGCTTAACATCATTCTTATTGAAAACCATGGAGCGTATCGTCGATGGAATGGTCAGAAGACGATTACCAGGCGATTCAATGAGATTTGGACAACACGCCTATATCAAGGGCAGATCTACTGAGACTGCTCTTCAGGAGGTTGTTTATCATATAGAGAGATCCTTCGACCTGGGTGTGTATACCATGGGCGTATTCATAGACATAGAAGGAGCTTTCAATAACGTAATGACCTCGAGTCTTATCGGTTCCTTGGAAAACTTAAGGTTAAGCCATGTCTTAATTGCATGGATTAGCAATATGTTAAGGAACAGATGGATAAATTGTGAGGCAAATGGAGTAAGAAGGAGGGACAAGGTATGTCGAGGAACCCCGCAGGGAGGTATTTTATCTCCATTAATATGGGTAACTACCATACATAGTCTACTGAAGATTCTATCGAACGAGGGATTCAAGCCTATCTGTTACGCAGATGATGTTGCGATACTGATCAGGGGGACGAATCCAAATTCTTTATGTATGAGAGCAATGGAGGCTTTGAATATATCATATAACTGGGCGAAGGAGCGAGGGCTCAATGTCAACCCGGAAAAGACTGAAATCTGTTTGTTTACGAGAAAGAGGAAGATACCGGTGCATAGCTATCCTATCTTTCGGAATAAGACAATTAAGATTGATAAAAAGGTCAAATACCTAGGAATAGTACTTGATTGGAGACTATCCTGGAAGGACCACATTCAATGTAAAGTGGAGAGAGCTCAAAGAATATGGGCCCTCTGCAGAAGAGTGATTGGCTCAAAATGGGGCTTAAGCCCAAGGATGACACATTGGCTATATACGAGTGTACTGCGGCCTACAATTACGTACGCTTCGTTAGTATGGTGGACATCCTTAGAGAAGAAGGTGAATATAAAACCTCTTCAAAAGATTCAGAGACAGTGCTGCATTAGTATTTGCGGCGCCATGAGGACCACATCGACAATGGCCATTGAGAATATATTATCCATTTGGCCTATTGAGATACAGGTAAAATATGAAGCGGCCTTAGCTGCCACAAGATTAATGGCAATAGATGAGTGGCTTATAAGAGAACATAAGACCAGATACCAAAGAATAACGGATATCTTACCGATAGGAAATATTACAGAATTAACATGTGATAAAATCCCGATGAGATATGAGAATATTAACTGCATCACCATTATACCGGAAGAGGGAGAATGGGATGAGATAATCAGGATGGGAAACACCCACGGAATCGATCTTTATACAGACAGTTCAAAGATTGGTGACCAAACTGGAATGGGCTTATACGACATAAGCCGAAATAGAGGCAAATACTTCCGTCTACCAGATCACAACACTATTTGCCAGGCTGAGATCATGGCGATTACGGAAGGAATTAAATGGATAAAGGAAACGAATAGCGAAACTCCGATTCGTATCTTTACGGATAGCCAATCAGTGATTAAGACATTGAGAAAGGAGAAAGTTGAATCCCGGAACGTTTTGCAATGCAAGAGTGAGATAAACTCATATGCAAATTGTGAACATCTGGAGATAATATGGATACCAAGCCATCACGGGCTGATCCAAAATGGGAGCTCTTTTGAGTACTATAACTTTGGAGAACGCCAAACCCCTTAAACGATTTAAAGATGAACTTAAACGTTGGGCAATGGAAGAACATGTCAGAAAATGGCAAAGCACTGATGTCGGTAAGGTGACAAGAACACTCTGGGGTGACCCAAATCTTGGGAAGTCAAAGGAGATTTTGAGACTAAGTAGACCTACACTTAGGAAATTAACCGGTGTAATTACAGGTCATACGGAGTTGAGAACTCATTTAGCACGCTTGGGATTATCTGAGGAGACGACATGTAGAGCTTGTGAGGAAGAGGATGAGACCCTGGTACACTACCTCTGTCATTGTCCTGCGTTTGGGCATATTAGGCGCGAAAATTTTACAGTAGATAATATGCCGAACTTGGAATACCTGGGGAACTCGAACTGGAGATCCATAAGGCGTTACATTGAGGGGACTGGTTTCTTGGACTAGTCCGTTATTTATGGGAAATTATGTTTATGGTTTTTTGTTTGGGAATTCCGTTTTCCACATGGAGCGCACAACATGCCAACTGGGCATAGGTGTATACCTGTCATGGGTTTGGGCTTTTATACCCCTCCTTTTCAACCTAACCTAACCTAACCTATAATCATTTTGATTTTTGCGTATTTCCATTGGGATGGATAGTAATTTAGTCTCAGTATAGAGTTGTATATGGTGGCTAAAAATATTAAACATTTTTTTTGGTAGTAATTTTACTACTTTTGCGTTAATAAAATCATATCGCGGAAACCAAAATTACAACGAACATGTGTAATGCATAACCTTGTTTTTATCATTCTTGAATCTTTCTTGAATTCTTCTAACCCGTGTAATGAACCAAGGATACTAATTAAAGAATTGAAAAATAACTTAATTGCAGCAACTATTCTCAGCAGTCCTGTAACTGCCCAGCTTGCACAAATTCCGAAAATTGCAATGATTTCTACAGACTTGACTATACCGCTCAAAGGCTTTAGTTACTGGTGAAAATTACAATTAATAAGCCTCAAGGACAAACCTTTTCTTTGATCGACCTTTGTAAAGCGATGTAGGTGATCTCTATAATGGCTTATCAGGAGTTGGAAATCGGAAAAACAATTTTATTTTATTTTAAAAAAATAATAAACTGCTAAACATTGTATTGATATTTCAAATTTGGACACCCATTATAAATGTGGATATATAAAAGATAAATTCAAATTCAAAAAGTTAGTAGTTTTTAATTAGTAATTTTGTAAAATTTTTATTAACATATCAGGCGTTGTAGAAATAGTTTTATAATTGAACATTGACATGAATAATAAATTTAGACCGAAAACTAACGATCAACTTCAAAAAATATAGTTTTGAAACTTAAAGAGAAATTGTGGCAGTTGCCCTCAATTTGGAGATCTTGAAGGGAAAGTTTGTAAAAAAGCTCATTTGAACAATGCAACATACACAACATGAACTGGTGCTGCAAAAACGGAATGTTTACAAAGTCGGTGGCAAGAAAATACATTATTTTAATAGTAACTTTTGTTCTCTTTGATGACCTATTGTATGGCTTTTTAAAATAACCAAAAGTAAACTCTAAAAATAGTGGGACTATTTTTTGACTAATTTGATTACTATAAACTAATTTGATTACTATAAACCAGGTAGAACCAGGAAAGCGTGATTTTTTAAGAGCTATAGGAAAGTTTAAAATAACAAGTAAGAGCACTATATTCGGCTGTGTCGAATCTTTTATACCCACCACCAATTTTGTGTACATTTAAAGCACAATATTTATTATCTTGTTAATGGCTATGGAATAATCTTTTTCAATAAAATATGTATCACTTTCTTTGTAGAGGGTGGTTAAATTTTAAGGGCCCATGTTGAAGGTGAACTACACCTAGTCTTTAAATTTGTTTTCTGCATTTCACTTGACATTTCTCAATCTCAAACTTACTCAATTTGATCCGTGGAAAGATACGCAAATGAGCAACGCTTTAAAGTTATTCAGGTTTTTTATAAAAATGGGCGTTTAAATCAAAATGCATTTTGTGCAGTTCGTAATTCTTTTGATCAACATAATCGTTCGAATTAGTCCACAATCGGGAGAATTGTAAAAAATATTTAAATTTCTGCAAAACATGTCTGTATAAAATGTTAGAAAATCTGTGAATGCCTTCTTAGTTCGTTGAATTGGAACCATAGTGTGGCAAAAGAGCAGTCAACCTCGACTCATCATCATGCCCAACAATTGAGCATCAACATTGTCATTGAAAATTTGGGCCATCAGATAGAGGAGTGGCGCCAAGGATGGGGGGAGGGGGGCATTTGGCCGATATTTTGTTAAATACTTAATTGAACTATACAAATATTATAATTACAAAAAGAAATAATAATAATATCCTAAATAATTTGTGTTTTATTTAAATTCAACATAAAATTTAACCACCCTTTATAACTTCGATATGCTACTAAAATGCTTTTGTAAGTGTAGTCTTTCAATGAAAGTGGGCGTTAAAGTAGGCATGTCAATAAAGTTTCTGCTAATAAATACAACTTAGATATTTCAATATAGTCCTTTATTTTCCCAAAAACTTTATTAATAGAGAAATTACATGAATTTAAGATAAACCGTAATATGGGAGGTAGGCGTTAAAGTGGGCGTGTCACCTGACTTTTTGGCACAACAATCACATTGAATAGAAGGATATACGTAGGAAATTTTATCATCATACATCTAATTTTGGCGGTTTTATGAGCTTTTAAATTGCATTAACGGTAGATAACGTGAAAAGTGGGCGTTATAGTAGGCGTGTCAAAGTTGTTTTTGCGAATGAGTACAACTTAGGTGTTTCAATATAGCCCTTCTTTATTCCAAAATCTTTATTAGTAGAGAAATTATATGAATTTTAGGTAAAACGTTATATGGGAGGTGGGCGTAAAAGTGGGCGTGGTACCTTAATTTTCTGGCACAGTAATGACATTGCCTATGGGGATAGACGTAGCAAATTTTATCATCATACCTCTTATTTTGGCGGTTTTATGAGCTTTTAAATTTCATTAACGGTAGATAACGTGAAAAGTGGGCGTTATAGTAGGCGTATCAAAGTTATTTTTGCGAATGAGTACAACTAAGCTGTTTCAATATAGCCCTTTATTATTCCAAAATCTTTATTAATAGAGAAATTATATGAATTTTAGTTAAAACGTTATATGGGAGGTGGGCGTAAAAGTGAGCGTGGCACACTGATTTTCCGTTGCAAAAAAGCCACTTACCAAAAAGCAGAGTGTGCAAAATTTCAGAGTCGTACATCCAATTTTGTTGCTTTTATGACGATTTTGTTTTTAAATATACCGAAAAATACACTGTGCGGTATAAATTTTCGTACATTTTGATCGATAACTCCTCTCCTAATAAATAGATTTAGATAATTTTCGGGGAAAAATATTGCTTTTGCTAAGGAAATATATATTCGAAGTTTCATGAGTCTACGTTAATGCGTTTGGACATAATTCCATTTTATTCGATGTTCGAAGGACACGGTTTTTTCGACCTACTCTTCCTTTTCGAGCAATAACTCTGTTCCTAATATTCCGATTTAGCCCATTTTCAATACCAAACAAACCTTATCTATAAGAAAGATTCTGGCAAAATTTGAGCCCCCTAGCTTTTTCGGTGCGACCTCTATCGTGCTTTCAACAGACGGACGGACACAGCTAGATCGTCATCAAATCAAACCCTGATTCAGAATATATATACTTTATGGGGTCTAAAATGGATATTTCGATGTGTTACAAACGAAATGACAAAATGAATATACCCCCAACATTTTTTTGGTGGCGGGTATAAAAAATACATAAAATTCAGAAGAATGCATGAAATCTTTATTTGAATCGATAGTACGGTTCATATAATTTAATGTTTGAAGATTTTTTCATGTAAATGTTGACCGTGACTGCGAATCAAATAGTCCATCCGCTTAGTCAAATTTTGGAATACTCTTTCCAACATTTCGGGCGGTATCTCATGAATAAATGCTTCAATGTTGTCTTCCAATGCGTCAATTAAAGTGGGCATGTGTATATAGACATGAGCTTTAATATAGCTCCACAAAAAATAGTCTAAAGGCGTTAAATCGTACGATATAGGCAGCCAATTTACCAGTCCCGAACGTGAAATAAAATGTTCACTGAACTCGCCCCTCAATAAGTCTATTGTTAAGCATTCTGTGCGGCATGTCATGTGGCACCGTCTTGTTGAAACCACATTAAGCTCTTGCATTTTGGGCAAAAAAAAGTTGGATATCATCTCACAGTAGCGCTCACCAATCACAGTTACGTTACGATTCGCTTCATCTTTGAAGAAGTACGGTCCAATGATGCCACCAGCCCATAAGCCGCACCAAACTGTGACTTTTTCTGGATGCATTGGTAGCTCTTGCAATGCTTCTGGCTGATATTCACTCCAAAATCGACAATTCTGCTTATTAATGTACCCATTCAACCAAAAATGGGCTTCGTCGCTGAACACGATTTTTCGATAAGAAGTGCGCGTTGAACTTTCTTAACAGAGCACGCATTTTGATAATAAAATTCAATAATTTGCAAGCGTTATTCGTTTGTAAGACGATTCATGGTTAAATTATAGACCAAACTGAAGATGTTTAACAGTGAAACAAAACACGAAATGTGCGTCAGCTGTTTAAACCAGTGTTGCCAAAAAGATTATACCTAAAAAAGTCACCCTTTAGAATTACACTGGCCTGCAAAAAACCAAAAAAAAAAAATTCGCCTTGAATCAGAAATATATGGCCTATATAGATTTAAACGGGCTAAGTTTAAATGCGTTTTCAGTTTGTTTCTATTGGTCTCAGATTTTTTTATTTTATTTATAAAATGTGCTAATAAAAAAGTTTATATGTAGAACAATATATTGGTATACACATTTGAGATTTTTATTTTTAAAATTTCTTACACCTTATTGCGAGATTTAGTATTAGAAGCTTCAAAATTTAAACATACTTTAAATGTTTTGAAGGATGCGAAATTCTCTAAGTATATGCTTTTATTTTATCAGATTGTGTACCTTTTTCCTTTTCCGTATGCAACATCCTTTAAACTACTTCGTTGTTGTTTTTAAGGAAATTACTAAAGAAGGAAAAAAATTAAATGCCACAGACAATTATGGCAACACATTGGAAAACTAATGACTTTGGTTAAACCATAACTATTACGACAACAACAGCAACAATGCAAACACTTGAACTTGAACATAGCCTGCCAACACTAGCTTTTCTTATTTTCCTAAATAAAATGTGGTTAATTTGTTTAAATGTTTGGGAGCAAGTTCTCTTATAAAAAATTAGTACCAAAAACCAGTATAAAGACCTAAAGTCTTTTAGGTACATTATATGTTCAACTGGCTATAACTCTTTTAAAGACCAAAAGAATTAAGCTCATATACAACATTAACGACGAAAATACTACCAACAACAAAATGAACATTAACATTTGCTTTTAAATACTCAAACCATACTAAGAAGACATTTATTCTTCTTAACACAACTAGTGGTGAAATTGTTGCCGCGCTGATGGAATGAGTTGTTTTGCGGATAGTTGTTTCCTTTAGCTTCACAAAACATTTTGCATGTTAAACGCCAAAAATTCAAGATGTTTCACTAAAATGTGAAATTTTTAGCCAAAAAATAAAAGGAAATCCCACGTAATGACCGTAATAATCGTAGTTAATTAGTCAGACAGCGTCGTCATCTATTCGACATACATAGCTCACATACTAGGGTTGTGCGAGAAGTTTATAGTGTTTAAATAGGTTGAACAAAGTTGCGATTACTTTTAATCGCGGTAAGTTAACTGTTGAAAATTAATAAAATCGAAATTTATCAATAGTGTTGGTTGCATTTTTTATTTTTCAAAAACCTTTGATTATTGTTAATGTTTTCGTTGTTTAATAATGTCCTAGTGCCATGATCTATAAAATATGTTGTTTGACTTTTAGGTTCACTGAGATTAATCGCGGTTGGCAATAATGCTGGGTCAGACAATATTATGGATATTTGACAATAATTTCTAAAAGTAGTGGCTACATATTTTTGGTAGTTATTTGGTTAATGTGAACATGCCAAAGAGTGTCCGACAGCCGTGAGAGATACATACATACTTACGAATAATTTATATGCTTCAGCCCTTAAAACAGCTAGTCTGCTCCTTATCCTTATTGTCCTTTTTGTGAGCCACTAAACTTACCCACCAAGCAATTTATTTACCAAAAAGTCTTCCTTCAATCGCTCAGTAAGTGCTTACTTGCTTTCACGAGTGTAATTTTTATATGCCATGTGTCAATTTTTAGGCTTCTTTTTTGTAGCTGATAAGCTCTAATTTTATATTTAACAGAAGAAGATATAAACTAAAGCTTCCTTTTTCGCACTACTCAAAAAGTTAGCAGCAAGTTAGGGAAAAATATAAAAAAAAATCAAGAAATAAATTTGTCTCCTTATTTTACTGCTGAAATAATAAGCACCACATAAGACATACTTTGCTGCATTTTTATGTGCCAACAATTTTAGCATTTATATGCAGGCAATGTGGTAAACAAATGAAGTCTACGCTTCTGACAAAATTTGAAAAATTTTTGATGGGCGCTGCCAGCCAAGTTCATTAAGAAGTTGCACAATCAAGCACATGTTCTGAATTTATTTTATATGAAAAATTTGGATAAATAATTTTTTTATACATTGACAATTTTTTAATTTATTTAAAACTTTTTTGATAAATTCCCCAAAGTAACAGCCAAACTTAAACATGAGCGGCAAACGGTTTTTTAGCTGCCAAAAATTCTTATGCCCATAGAACTTGTATGAAGTAAGCCGAAATACCGCGGCGGAGACGCTTTGCAATTGGAAATTTTAATTTTTAAAAGGCTTAAGGCGTTGAAGTCGATTGTAGTACAACTGTTGTGGTTTTGTTTTTATTTATTTCGAAATTTTCTTAAAAGGATCCGACAAAAACTCTATTTATTAAAATCTTTGGATAAATTTTCTTTCTAGAAAAGATTCTGTAGACATTTAGCGGTGAATTAAATGACCACTTTCGTATGTACCCATGTTTTAAGTTAAAGTAAAACGTCGTCTAGAACGTTTAATGAATCTACACAACAACTTCAATACATTTTTAACCATAATGAAGAACATTTTAACTATTACTCGCACTAACTCTCGATATTGTGAAAAAAGGCAAAAGAATGGCAACATTATCAGGAAACACAACAATAAGATATAAAAACGGAAATGTTTTAAAAAGTCTCGTTTCTCGTTTTAGTAGTTTTCTACACTCAATATACAAAGAGTCCTTTAGTGCTCTTATCAGCCACCAAAAGAAACATGTTTGCTTTGAACGTTTATGCCACCACACTGTCTGTCGGCTGACAGTTTGTGTAATGAGTACGAACAGTAAGACAACATTTTATGACTTTACCGCATTTATTTTTAAATCGGCAATCATACCTTAAAAATAGATTGAACTCGCACTCATACCACCATTCATTACACAAATGTAACCCTCTCCTCCTTATGCAATTTGTTCGATAATTTTTGAAAGAGTTGTTAAGACGTACAGTTTTTCGGTTGGTGGAGGGAGGGTTTTTGGGGTTAAGAGAGTTGATTGTATCTTAACTGCCAAAATGTGGTTAAATGTTTTCGAAGGTACTAAATGTTGATTGTTACTATTGTTTTGATGGTAATGACGCTGATGATGGGACATTGCATTCCATAAAGGAATAGTCGCGTAGACCGATATTTAAAATGTTTTAAAAGTGCTTAATGTATGTAGTTAATTTTATCTGCTTCGTGTCTTTAATTTACCTAGAGGCCAAATGTGTTTGAGCTAATTTGCTCAGTTATTTCTGTATCTAAATATCTAAATATATTGTTTTGCACAAGAAATGTATAATTAGTTGTTTGACTTTAATAGACTGCTTAAAATTAAAGGTGTTCAAAGGGTTCAATGTTCGAGAAGGTTTATGAATTAAATATATTACACAAATGGTAAATTTTCTAATTTAATGTAGTTTAAATTTTTTTAAATATATTTATTTTAGAAAGTTTTGTTATATTTTAATCAAATACTGGCAAATTTACTTTTTATTTGTCCTACTTATATTTGTAATAAGTGTGGAAGTATGCATGTTTGTAACGCAATCATGTAGAAACAGTTAAAGAGATTTTAGTGACATTTGCCTGACCGATAGATAATAACATGTGCTAGTGCTAGTGCAAAGTACTTTTTCTTTGTTTATCTTGCAGACAAAAATGTGGAAATACATCAAGAAATTTAAGGAATTTAAGCAGATACTTGCATCTAGAGCAAAAAGCAACGGAAATAAAGCATAGCATGTCTACCACTGATCAAAGGTATTGACTTAATTTCCAAAGGTTTCGTGTCTCTGAGTAAAGGAAATCACGAACAGAATGTGGTTTGTGGCATGGAGTGACGTTTATGATGTCCAATGGCTTGCTGTTAAGTGCCGCATTCCTACTCAATTATAATCAATTGTAGTAATTTTTCCTACACTAATTTTATGGTTTATATATAGGCAACTGGTTTGAGAGACGGAAGCTACCTAAACAATTGATTAAATCATTCGTTGTTAGTAAAAATTTTTTTATCAGAAATCGATGTGAAATTGCAATCCGAAAGAAGCTAAACAAGTCAATCATGTATCTACCTTGTTAACAGCCAAAATTATTCCAAAACGTTTATGATTACTCGAAGTCCACAGGTCCATCACCTGAGCGAACATCAGTCGACGGTATGTATTTTTGTTGAAAAGGCAACAGAATCCATAAACATTACTGTTTGCCCAAAGTCTGACACAAGGTCGAGTAACAGTCTTAAAAGCACATTTGAAATGAAATCACTGTCACCTCAGCAATAAGAAGTTTGAAATTCATTAAAGAAGCTATGACCAATGCGATTGCCTCTAAATTAAGAATCCACGCAACCAGAGGTGTTGGTTTATTCTTTAACACCAAGGCACTGACAAACTTTAAGGTAACATGTCCTCGGGGAGAGAAGTTGAGAACAGATGAAATACAACTTAATATTAGGTACTTAAGTTGTGACTATTGAGAAGTTGCATTAACAACCTCTTACAATGATCATGAATAGACATACAATATGAAATAAAAAATAGCTTATTAAATGCTTGCTTAATCAAAATACTCAAAAGGTTTTTATATAAACTACGCTGAACCAGCAAAAACCCTCATTACAAGTACTAGAAAACAGTTCTTCACTACTCACAACTTGGCATTCAAACCCATTATTTTAACAAGGCGACGTTATTGGAGACATGTACTTATCATGCTCGCTTACAAATAGGGACTTATGTAACTTGATTTTAATATCCTAAATAATCCATTAATAGTATGGACTTACGGAAATCGTTTGATTATTTTAAGGATGAAAATTCAGTTTGATTGTTCTGATTAAATGTTTATAATTATGATAGAATTTTGAAAAAAACAAAGGGAAGTAATGTTTATTCGCTTATACCTCAAAAACTTTTGGTGGATTTTAATAGCGTTTCATTCCCGAATATTTCCAAAAGATTGGTACTAAGCTAAGGTTGTGCTGAGCTTTCCCTAGATAATACTTAGTTCCCAGGATTTATTTTTTTATACAAGATTTTTACATATTTCATTAGTAAGTATTTCAAGGGAAAACGAAAATAACACTATCAAACAAAAAGCATAAATTGAGTTTAAAATAAAGCGCAATGTAACGCATTATAGTTAATTTTAATGTTTAGATTATTATATTAAATTGTTTCTAAGTATTATTTGGTATAGACCAACTGTTATAGTGGTTATTTCCGTTTTCAAAAACTAATTGTTTTTGTTATACAAATAGTGGTCGTCATTTAATTATCATGTTTAAAATTTGCTTAATATTTGCATTTGAAACGCCTTTTATAAAACAATTAACTGCATTAAAATACACTTATTCAATTAAACATATTCATGAAATTCATATTCCTTTTCCTTTCTATGCAAAGAGTATGTAATTTTAAATGAAACATATAATTATTGTGTAAAATTACAGTGCATTAAGTTAAATACATACTCGTACTTACAATCACATACAAACATATGATGTTCATATAATGTCCTCGTTTGTCGTCGTTACACTCTGTAAGTATGCCTCTAATCATTGTTGTTGACCATACCTATACAAACACGTATACCAGAGAACGGCATATTCATGGACTATCTTGAAAAATTAAGATTAAAAATTTTTTGTTAATAATCAGTAAATTGAATAAAAAGGCACTGTTCAATAATATGAGTAATATAGTGACAAATAGTTAATTTACTCCATTTCTAGTCTGCTGCGTAAAATTTTAAAATTTTTGCTATTTGTGTTGTTCTTTTTTTATATATCACTCTCCTCGTCTTAATTCTTTTACAAGTATACTTGTTATTTTGGTTATTGCGTCGAATTTTTGGTTTAAATAAACATGAAATAAGTGATAAAAAAATAAAAAACAATTATTTTCATTTTACTTAAACAAAGTCAAACCCTGGTACATATACAGGTTTGTGTGTACAAATTGAATTGTGTTTATATCGCGTGTGTGTTTTACTTTAAGTGCTGGTCATTTAATTGTACAATTTGTGCGGCCTCATAATTATAACTTCCGTTTCGGTCTTTGTTGTCCTTTTACATCCTTAAATTATGTTTTTTGGTTTCCGTTGCAAAAACCTACAAATAAAAGGTACAAGGACTACTTATTGAGTCGCTAACAAGAACAGCGACAATAACAATAATAATAATAATATTAACAATAACAAACCTTATTTGTATACATTATTATTTGAATTTGATATTTGCTCATTTTCATCAAAACACATACAAACGCATGCCTTTTTATTATAGTTTAAGACACCTAATTCAATTGCTAAAAGACGCCTAGCAAAGTTTCGGTATCATAAGTATTTGTATGTCTCTTGTATGACTTCTAATTGTAGATACTTTATATCCTGTATACATATGTATATGAATACATGTGTGCATATGTATTTTCTATTATAATAGAATTTTTCAATTTTCTCAAGGATAATTTACCAGCTTTGCTATTGTTTTGTCATTATTTGACATGTACTTGTGTGTTTGTGGGTGTTTGCCTAATGAATATTTAATACTACAAAGGCTTTATTAATTTAAACTATTAATAAAACTTTAAAATTCAAACACACATGTGTGGTACTCAGTTTAAACAATAGGGCAAAACTATACAAATATGTTTTAATTATTCTAGTAAAACGGTATTTAGTTTTTCTTATATTTGGGAGGTTATTTTAATGTTAACTTGGCGAAGATCAGGTGTGTCCCAACAGAAGAGTGGAAAATGATATTTTTCAAAATATTAACTTTGATTATACCCAGACACCCATTCAGCTTATTTTTTGCACTAATTAAGCTTGTAGAGTGTAAATATAGATCTTTTACTAAAATTACTTGCATAGTGCTTCTGGAAATGTTTAATGCCGAATGGAGGGCAACGAAGGGCAACGCTCTGCCTTACTGCGTCTATATTTCGATTAACAGACAAGAACCAGGACTAAGAATTGACATCAGCATAAATTAAAGAGTGAGCCAGAAAAAATTTCTACATTCTATTCCAGCGAAAACTTTTTCTTGGTTCAACAAATTATCATTTTTTAATCACGTTAACTTTTAAAAATATGTCAGATATAGTCATTACTAAATTATAAATTTTGATCTGTTATTTTGGACAACATGGACAGCAAAAAAAGTATGTGAAAAAATAGTTAAAACTTTTAAAAAAATCCAATATAGGCTTTAAAAAAATTTTTACAGATCTAAAGGTTTATCGTCACATGGTTGCAAAAGCCATTATATAGTATAAGGAAGACTTGAAAAATGAAAGAAAACCTGGATAAGGGCCAAAAATGTCTAGCAAATATTGGTTAGGCAAAGAAGTTGAACAGCTCTTTGGAAGTGCACCGAATATTTCTATCAGAAAGGCAGCTGGAAAGTTTAAATGGTCTGATTCTTTTCTGCGCAGTGTCAAATATAATACTGGTTTTAAGATTTACATATAAAGTTCAAAAAGTTCCAGATCGTAATGCGGTTTAGAACTTAGAAGCATAAAGAATATACATACCTGTTGTGTGATGGATAATGAAACGTAGGTACTGGCAAACTTTTCACAACTGATAGACGATGGCTGATGGACGACGTAATGTTCAAGAACAATGCGGGAAAATAAACAAACAAAATTCTTCGACAAGTTTGTTGTGTTGCAAGCGATTTACAGTTGTGAGAAAAAAGACAATTATTTGTAGAATTCATAAAAATGGCTGCACCTTTCCTTAAGCAACACTTGTTCATATTTCTGACCCGATTTGACATAATTGCATGATAGGGAAAAAACCCTGGAGTGGTATATCAACCCAACTGTAAAAAACTTCAGTATTAAAAGACTATTGCGCTCTTGTAAAAGAAGAATTAAAGAACATGCGAATTGTTTAACAGGACAAGTCCGATTTTAAACCAAAGTTTATCACCATATTTTAGTAAATTTGCGTATTTTCAAGAATTTTTATATTAAAAGATTTTGTTTTTTTTTATGTGGCTGTGCCTGACACTTTACATAAATAAATACAAAAATAAATGATTTTATTATTTTTATTCTGGCTAGAGTTCATTTTAATACTAAATTTTTAATTTTTATATGAAGAAATCAATTTTAATTTGTGATAATTAACAATTACACATGCAACGGTGTATCGATCATATAGGCCGGTCAGTACCAGCTTTCCGTTGTATAACTGAATAAACAAAAAACATGTATGATTGAGAAATGTTGTGAGTATCACAACCAACAAAGCTTTCATTACCGTCAGACTGATGGTTTAAAGCAATAATAAAAAAATATGATAATTACAAGAATAACAAAAGGGGAAAAGCTTGGTAAATTTTGTTCTCACTCACTACAGCAAAAATATGAATTTGTACATATATGAAGTTTAATTTACAAAATCAATTTTCATATAAACTTGTGTGTTAAATAGATGATATTTAATAAAACACTAAAACATTCCGATCAAATAGTGCTGATGATGAAACCGTAGCTGGTTTCGAAAATGCATTCCACTCTGGCTACGTTGGGGATGGTTTATGTGAATTTTGCACGTATTCAGTGGTTCCGGCATTTAGGTTTTCCTATGTTGCCCATTAAAATATCAACAAACTGCTCTCCATGTTTTACATTGTGATTTTTTATTGTCACTAAAAAAGTCACCAAACCCTGTATCGTAGTATTTTAAGTGTTCAATGACCTTCGCTTTTTCTAATTGGAACTTAAAAGGGCGAGACAGGTGAGAGATACCCTCATATAAAATGAATACAAATAAGAGCACTATATTCGGCTAAGCCGAATCTTTTATACCCACCACCAATTTCGTGTACTTTTATAGCACGAAATTTATTATTTTGTTATTAACTGTAATCGCTATGAAATAATTTCCTTATACTAAAATATGTATCACTTTCTTTGTATAACTTCGATATGCTAGTGAAATGTTTTCGTAATTTTAGTCTTTCAATGAAAGTGGACGCTAAAGTAGGCGTGTCAATATAGTTTCTGCTTATAAATAAAACTGAGATATTACAATATAGTCCCTTATTCTTCCGAAAAATTTCTCCATAGAAAAATTATATGAATTAAGGATAAACCGTTATATGGGAGGCGTTAAAGTGGGCGTGTCACCTAAATTTTCTGATATAACAATGACATTGACTAGATGGATATATGTAGCAAATTTTATTATCATAACTCTAATTTTGTCGGTTTTATGAGCTTTTAAATTACATTAACAGTAAATAACGTGAGAAGTGGGCGTTATAGTAGGCGTGTCGAAGTTAATTCTGCTAGTGAATAAAGTGTTATATGGGAGGTAGGCGCAGAAGTGGGCTTGTCCCATTTATTTTCCGTTAGAACAAAGCCTTTGGCCACAAATCAAAGTTTGCAAAATTTCAGAATCGTACATCTAATTTTACTAGTTTTATTATATTTAAATTTTAAATATACTGAAAAATACACTGCACGATATAAATTTTCATACGTTGTGACCAAGCACTCGTTTCCAAATGCATAGATTTAAGCAATTTTCAAAATATTGTCTCAGCAAATATATATTCGAAGTTTCATGACTACGTTAATGCGTTTGGACACAATTGCATTTTATTCTATGTTGGAAGGACACGGTTTTTCGGCCCACTTTTGCATTACGCGCTATAACTCTCTTCCTAATACTTCAATTTAGCACATTTTTAATACCAAACAAACCTTGTGTATTAGAAAGATTCTGGCAAAATTTGAGCCCCCTAGCTATTTTTATCCGACCTCTATCGTGCTTTCAACAGACGGACAGACGGACATAGCTAGATCGTCATAAAATCAAACCCAGATTCAAAATATATATACTTTATGGGGTCTATAATGGATATTTTGATGTGTCACAAATGGAATGACAAAAACAAAATTTTGGTGGAGGGTATAAAAATGCAAAAAAATTGTCAGAGCCAGCAGAGCGGTCCGAGGTCTGCTAGTATTATATTAAAATAAAGTATAAATTAATTGATATTTATTTGGCCCAACGAATGTTTAAAAATGTTTTCTAAAATCTTTGTTAAAACATTAAGGGCCATTAGTACAACTTGCCGACAAACCTGACGTTAAAAGTTAAAAGTAGAGTGATCTTCCTCTTAAAATATCGGACACTTTTAGGTTAAAGTGATGTTGTAATAACAAAAACTAGTTATCTGTCCGACAAAATCCTAACTTTAGTTATCGGTAAGTTATAAACATGGCCCTAAAATTTATAAAAAAAATTTCCATAAAAATTATTTTGAAAATGCGGGGAATTAATTAACAATTTTTAAAAAATTTTAGACAATTTTCATATCTACTGTGTATTTTTCTAAAACAAAAAACTGCTGAGATAATTTTTGCCTTGTTTTTTCTGTGAACTTTGTATAATTTTAGAAATACAAAAAAAAAAATTCTAAAATTTTCTTTAATATAATAATGGTCGAAAAATGTTAGAAAAAGTATTTTTGTCTTTCAGCTTTTTTTTTAATTATCAGTTTGTACAGTGTGACATATTCATACCACTTTTCAACACAACCACCTACATTTATCAAAGCATGTTTTGCTTTCCACCTCTGAGCTATCAAAAGTACTACCATTTGTATCAATTAACCAAAAAAAGGGGTTAATTCATAAATTCTACTCTGACCATTGACTTTATCAATGACCATCACTTAAGCCCTAATGCCAACACATACTAGTACATTGTAATAAGCATGTGTGTGGGTATGAAAATACCTAAGGGTAGTATGTAACATTAGACTTTTTTAAGTATTTGAACTAAAAACATACATAAATTCTTTTTCGAACTCATTATTAGTTTAGCAACCTTGTTTTGGTCAGGAATAAAAGTGAAACTAAAAATCTGGGTGTTTTAACGTTAGTATTACGAGCATGTTAACAGGACCATAAAACTGAAATCACTTCTTGAGTTGTTTTGAGTTAAGGGGATGTTGAAAGGAAAATTAACAACTGTGTTACAACCTTAAAATAATAAATCAAAAGGTCAATTTTAGGTTTAAGGAAGACATTGTTGTTGCAATGTTTTTAATGAATTTTAAGGTTTTTGATTTGTAAAATATACTGTTTGAAAGAAGGTGGTACAATGATGGTATGACAGAGATTTCTTCCTTTGAATTAGTTTATTTAACATACACAGCTTCAAAACCGTTTATGAACTTTGATTTTGTATTAAATTTTTGTATTTATCATTATATTTTTTCATATATTTTTAAGTTTATATTTTATTTATTTTTTTTCAGTTCTAATTTATTTTACTCTTTTATGTGATAAATAAATCATTGTTAAATTATATGTATGCCTTTATGTACTCCTTTGCAAGTTTGTTGGCTGTTAAATATTTTATTATTCCCGCCATCTCCATTCATACATACGTAATAAAAAACTCTTTAAAAACGTTTCTTAAGTTAAATGTTTAACAATTGTTTTTAAATAAATCTTAAATTGTTCCTTAATATTAACTATGCAATTGTGTTTAGTGACATAAAAGCAAGGGGGTAAAAAAGATGTGTGACACACTTTATCATTTTAAAAGTTTTAAGTTTGTTTCAGCAGGAAATGAAATTATAAAAGGACTGCATTTACAGGGCCTTTTAAACTCTAAAAATATTTGAAGCTTATAAGAGAATAAATAAGTTGATTTCATAATTTGTTATTTCTTTTCTCTCTCTCTGTATTTTCTCTCTTTTTCTCTCTCTTTCTCTATTTTGAATCGTAATTGTTTACGTGAGAAGTGCGGCCAATATGGCTATGAAATTGTCTAATTGCTCAAACTTCGCAATCAAAGAAGGCATGGTGTAAATGCGCTAAGATTTATGAAAGAAGTCCAAATACTAAATAACGGGTTTAACTAGACTCATGCTATAAACACAATCAAGACCACCGACCACCGACTACAAGATGTCAAAAATAGAATACATGCGTGCTTATGAGAAAAAATCTTTTAGCCGCTACACGACTACCGACTACACGGCTACTTTTGTAGCCCGTAGCCAACTTAGGCTAATTTCTATTTTTCTTGGCTACAAAAAACAGATTAGTGCTGCCAATACAATAAATGCATGAAATGGTGGTTTTAAAAACGCAATACATTAAATATCGCTATTAAAAACGCGAAAAACTATAATAGTGGCACCATTGAAAAATAATAATCATCTGTTCATTATGTGTTTATTTTTTGTAGTTAGTGGTCGGTAGTCGTTAAAAGAATTAAGTAGCTGGCGACTTGGCTATTTTTGTAGCCAGCTACTTTTGTAGCCAGCTACTTTTGTAGTCGGTAGTCGATGGTCGGTAGCCTTTGATTGTGTTTATAGCTTTATGGAAAATTTATTTTGTTTTCTCATGCGTATCGAGACCAAATAATATTTTGAATAAATAAATCATAATTGTTAATTTTAAGAAGCCCTCTAAACCGTATACTCACTAAATCTTTTGTTATTTTTAAAATATTTTTCAATATTAAAGAACCGTTGTTCTATTATAATAATTTGGAGACGGTTGATTTTAGAGTTTTTTTCTGTTAGTTGATATTATATAACAGATCCCTTGTTTCAGTTTCTTTTTATACCCGCCACCAAAAAAATGGTGGGGGTATATTCATTTTGTCATTCCGTTTGTAACACATCGAAATATCCATTTTAGACCCCATAAAGTATATATATTCTGAATCAGGGTTTGATTTGATGACGATCTAGCTATGTCCGTCCGTCTGTCCGTCTGTTGAAAGCACGATAGAGGTCGCACCGAAAAAGCTAGGGGGCTCAAATTTTGCCAGAATCTTTCTTATAGACAAGGTTTGTTTGGTATTGAAAATGGGCTATATTGGAATATTAGGAAGAGAGTTATAGCTCGTAAAGCAAGAGTAGGTCGAAAAAACCGTGTCCTTCGCACATCGAATAAAATGGAATTGTGACCAGACGCATAAACTTAGAGTCATGAAACTTCGAATATATATTTATCGATTCAAAAGAATATTTTTTCCTGAAAATCGCTTAAATCTATGAATTAGGAAAAGAGTTATCGATCAAAATGTACGAAAATTTATACCGCACAGTGTATTTTTCGGTATATTTAAAAACAAAAACGTCATAAAAGCAACAAAATTGCATGTACGACTCTGAAATTTTGCACACTTTGCGTTTTGGTGAGACGCTTTTTTGTAACGGAAGACCAATGTGCCACGCCCACCTCCCATATAACGTTTTACGTTTTTAACGTTTTTTTTTATAACGTTTTTTCTCTATTAATAAAGATTTTGGAATAATAAACGGCTACATTGAAACACCTAAGTTGTACTCATTCGCAAAAATAACTTTGACACGCCTACTATAATGCCCACTTTTCACGTTATCTCCCGTTAATGAAATTTAAAAGCTCATAAAACCGCCAAAATTAGAGGTATGATGATAAAATTTGCTACGTATATCCCCCTAGGCAGTGTCATTAAGGTACCACGCCTACTTTTACGCCCACCTCCCATATAACGTTTTAACTGAAATTCATATAATTTCTCTATTAATAAAGATTTTTGAATAATAAAGGGCTAAATTGAAACACCTAAGTTGTATTAATTCGCAAAAACAACTTTGACACGCCTACTATAACGCCCACTTTTCACGTTATCTACCGTTAATGTAATTTAAAAGCTTATAAAACCGACAAAATTAGAGGTATGATGATGAAATTTGCTACATGTATCCTTCTAATCAATGTAATTGTTGTGCCAAAAAGTTTAGGTGACACGCTCACTTTAACGCCTACCTCCCATATAACGGTTTATCTTAAATTCATGTAATTTCTCTATTGACAAAGTTTTTGGGAAAATAAAGGAATATATTGAAATATCTAAGTTGTATTTATTAGCAGAAACTTTATTGACACGCCTACTTTAACGCCGACTTTCACTAAAAGACTAAATTTACGAAAGCATTTTAGTAGCATATCGAAGTTATAAAGGGTGGTTAAATTTTAAGGGCCGATGTTGAATTTAAATAAAAAAACAAATTATTTAGGAAATTATTATTATTTCTTTTTGTAATGATAATATTTGTACGGTTCAATTCTGTATTTAACAAAATATCGGCCAAATGACCCCTCATCCTTGGCGCCACTCCTCTATCTGATGGTCCAAATTTTCAATGACAATATTGATGCTCAATTGTTGGGCATGATGATAAGCGAGGTTGACTGCTCTTTTGCCACACTATCGCAAAAACCAGCAGTGGTTCCCATTTAACGAACTAAGAAGGCATTCACAGATTTTTTAACATTTTATACAGACCTGTTTTGCAGAAATTTAAATATTTTTTACAATTCTCCCGACTGTGGACGAATTTGAACGATTATGTTGATCAAAAGAATTACGAAGTGCACAAAATGCATTTTTATTTGAACGCCCATTTTTATAAAAAAACCTGAATAACTTTCAAGCGTTGCTCATTTGCTTATCTTTCTACGGATCAAATTCAGTAAGTTTGAGATGGAGAAATGTCAAGTGAAGTACAGAAAACAAATTTAAGGACTAGGTGTAGTTCACCTTCAACATGGGCCCTTAAAATTTAAGAAAGTGATACATATTTTATTATAAAGATATTATTCCATAATGATTAACAAAATACTAAATATTGTGCTTTAAATGTACACAAAATTGGTGGTGGGAATAAAAGATTCGGCACAGCCGAATATAGTGCTCTTACTTGTTTTATATGGCTTGGCCATCTCTTTTGAAAAATTTTTACACTCTGGAACACCTTTTATGTGCTTTTCAATTCTCTTATCACAAGTGCCCAATATCTTTCACTGGTCTTAGTCCCGGACGATTTGGAGGATTGACCTCTCTTGGTACAAAAATTAGATTATTCATTTAATAGTAGTGCAGAATTTTCTAACCCTAGTGACATGATAAGAAATGGGGCCAAAAATATGTTGACATATTTTGATCTCTTATGAAGAGGTGAAATCCTTTTTTTAAATATTTTTTGCAGGCTTTCTTTACAGTCACCTCAATAGTGCCTGATAAAAGGAAGCAAAGAGTCGTTTAAACCTAATGCTTCTAGTAGGTCTTACGTTTTCAATATAGCGCCTCTTAGACGGCCTTTTTACCATATACTCCTTTCGCTAGATATGTGTGATAAAAAAACTCAAACTTGAAGATATAAAAGACATTAATGTATAAACATTAAACATACATGATACTAAAAGATACATATTCATAAATGAAATATAGTACAAAAGATAAAAAAATAAAGATATTCCAAAAAATAAGCCTTAGGATGTCGTAAGTGTGTGTCTATTATGAATTTTGTATGTATGTGTTCTACGCTAATGTAGTCCTGCCGTTATTTGTTTCAATATTTCAGTTTTCTGCTTTCAAGCAAAGACATCTATCAATAAAGCAACCCTTTTTGTATATTTTTGTTTAACCACAAAAACAAATCATCGTAAACAATATTCTATTAACCAAGCAATCTTATAAAAACAAACGCTACTTCATATGTATAAACGAGGTAGGACTTAAAATGTACTAAACAATTGTGAGAATGTCTTTTTTTATTTTAACTCAATCAAAATGGAAAATTAAATAACCAATCCAAATTCTATAATCATAATCATGAAGCCAATATTTTTAAATGAAAAGTCTCATCCAATGTCCCTTACGGCACTTTGGACCGTCCCAACCAGTAAAATCTTTGTTTAACGGTTTATAGGGCTACGGATTGCCTTAGTACCAGGTTAAGAAGCATAAGCCTTCTCTCTTTTATTTGTTGTTATTTGAATTTTAATTAATTTTAAAAAGTTCACATCATAAAAGAAATGTCCACTTAAATACATTTTAAAGCCATTTTCGTATAAAGATTTATATTCAATATAAAATGATATCAATTGTGTCAAATAATATATGCACGTTATTATATACATATATACAAGGTGAGTCATAAGTTACCATAGTGTTTCAAGATTTAATAAATTTTACGTTTGTATATTTTTGTTGTTGAGATTATTAATTGAACAAAGTGCAAAACAAATAGTGTCACTTAAATGATGTCCTTTTTTAATTTTGAAATCATGGGCTTATTTTAGAGTATTTTCGATAATATCTTTCAAAATTTGTGGATGTAGAGCTCGAATTTCTACAACATTGTTGATCTTGAGTTCATGGATTATTTCAGGCGTGTTTAAGTATACTTGCTCCTTTAAATAACCGCAAAGAAAATAATCGGTTTAGACAAATCTTTCAAATTATTTGCCGAATCCCTCGAAAAAATTTGTTCATCAAAAGTTTTACTTAAAAGTACCAATGTGTCGCGGACAGTGTGGGCAGTTGCTGCATCCTATTTCAGGAGTGTTTCAAAAGCAGGACTTAAAAATTTCTTTTATATGCCGATTCCGCTCTTCGTTTATATGTACCGAACTTTTGTCTTCACTTTCGAAGAAGTAAGGCCCAATTAACATTTTTAAATGTAATGCCCAACGATACGGTACATATATGGGGTTCAATTGGCCTACAGTTCTACTTTTTTACAAAGCCATTAAAATGATAATGAGCTTCGTTATTCATAATCAGATTTGAATGTAAATTGATTTAATTTATATCTAACTGTTAAATTTTAATTTAAAAACTGATTCAAATATCTGAGGGTTTTAATTCTTACTTCAATTGCATTTTATATGGAGTAACAAACATTTTTTTTATATGCTCCGTAGGGACTTCCTTGGCTAAACAGTACGCCTTAACACTTTGCGGTACACGTTCAATACTTTTCACATTGCGAATTATACGTCATCTACCGGTTCGAGGCAAATCTGTTATATATTGGTGCCATATTGATATGCTTTTTGATCGCAGATTTAAGTAATAAAATTCCATTATGCTGGCTCTTTCTTAAATTGTGATTTTTTTTATTATTTATTCTTCAGGTGTTATTAATATAATTTGTGAAAAAAATACAAATAAGCAAAAATATTATTATTAAATTTTTATAACTCCAGGGTGAAGTTTGGCCCACCCTTTATAAATATGCTCACATTCGAGTTCGTATATAAACAAAATTAGTAGCTGGGACAATCAAATTGTTTTTTTTATACACGTATAAATATATGTGTGTTTTAGCTCATGTGAGTGTAATCTATTTATATAAAAATCAATGCGTGTTTGTATGTTTGTTTGTGCTTTATAGACGGTTAAACTGCTGGACCGTTTTAAAGAATAAGTATTAAATATTATATATCACGAAAGTTAATGCAGCTAGAGAGAGATTAAGAACGGTAAAATTTGACATCCACACGAACATTTAGGTAAAAAATGGGCGGACTTTCGATAGTAGGCGTGGCCACATGAATTAAATACTAAATTTCGTATATTTGGAAAACGATATCGATTAGAGTACTAAAATTTTGCAAGATCAACTTTGACACCCAAATAAACATTTATGGAAAAAATGGGTACATTAGAAATAGTGGGCGTGGCAGCTCTCATAGCAATTGAATACTAAAATTCGTATATTCGGGAAGCGATAACAGTTAGAGTACCCAAATTTTGCACGAGAAGCTTTTACATCTATATGACTATTTTGATAAGAAATGGATGCTTTTGTAATAGTGGGCCTGGCACCTGTCATATGAATTAAATACAAAAATTCGTATATCTGGGAAGCGATAATAGTTAGAGTACCCAAATTTTGCACGAAAAGCTTTGACATCTATATGACAATTTTGATAAGAAATTGATGCTTTAGTAATAGTGGGCGTGGCACCTGTCATATGAATTAAATACAAAAATTCGTATATCTGGGAAGCGATAATAGTAAGAGTACCCAAATTTTGCAAGAGACACTTTGACGTCTATATGATTATTTGAATAAGTAATGGTTGATTTAGTAATAGTAGGCGTGGCACTTGCAAAATAAATATATTTTTGAACTATAAAATTTTTATTTCATTACGATGGGGGTGGCGAAGCACACCGGGTATTACTAGTAAGGTATAAATAAATGTTCTTTCAATAATACATCAAATACATTGTAATATTCAATCATCTATCAATGTCACATTATGATGTGATTATATTTGGATTCATGTGCCACAATATAGAAATATATGTACATATGTATATAAAAACAACAACTAACGACCATGGTGTAATAAAAACGAAATCATAAGGGTAAAGATTCTAAAAAAAAGGGTTAATCGTGAGGGTGTCGAAAAAGAAAAATTATTTTTTGAAGTTTATTGGGAAAACCAAAAGAAATGAGGTGTTAAAGCGGATTTACTTAACTAATACGTAAAGATTATATTTTGTAGCCTGCAATTATTTTTCATTTGTTTTTATAAGTTTTATATTGATTCAAAGGTTAATTAAGTGCCTTCAAATGAAATAGTAAATTTTTAAATAGTTAATTCTTCTTGGTTTTTAATATAATTTTAAACATTTTAAAATTATGACTTAATAAGATCAATAATAAATAAGTCGTTTAACTTGTCGTCAATATTAATGAATAAAAACTTAAAATTTTTTTAAAGTGTAGCAAATATGTGTTACAATTTATATTTTTTTATAAAGTCCTTAATACTATGCTTGCTCATCTAAACTAGCTTTGACTTTAACCTTTGTAAAATTTAATAAAGAAAAATCCTTACTTTTGTCTTATATTTATTATGCCCACTCTCATTCGTTTGACAAGGAATAAAACCTCAATATGTATATTTGCTACTACCGAAAGCAAATTCCATACACAAGACTTTGTGTCATTTTTTTAAAATATATTTTGACATATGTGTATGTGTATAGTACACATGTAACTAAGTACATGTGTGTGAATGTGTTGTTTGTATTGTAGCAAAGAAGAAAATTTAAACCTCTTAAAGTTGAACATTAAAGAGTCATCATCATACCCGAGACTTTTTATGCAACATCAAGTAGTATTAACATTAACCCGACAAAAGCCGGTAAAAGGATGTGTTCATAACATTTACAGTTATTGATATTTGAAAAAGCGGAAAATTTATAACGAGCCGGCAAAAAAAAAAACGACAACATGTGGTGCATTTTCAGTATAAAGTACTACTACTGCTGCTACATACACTGAGTATTTATTTAGGTAGTATTTTTGTACAAAATATGAACCATCAGTAATGCTAAGCAAAGGGTGGATACGTGCAATGGCAACATAAGTTTAATATTCAATCAAAAATCGATTACATATTGGTTTGTGTTAAACTTATGAATGGTTTGACGTAGCAAGCAGCAAGAAAAAGGTACAACAAGAAAATTTTAAAAGAAAAGGTAATACGAGACTTCCATGTTTAAATAGAGTTTGCAATACTGTTAGAGTGGTGTTGAAGTTAACGGTAAGGTGTTTATGGTATTGGATTTCCGTTGAGGTATTGTGTAATATTAGCGGTACTAATAAATAAAGCGATTTGAGATTGTTTTTCCTGAGAATAATTTTTTATGTATCATTTGTATGAAAATTTCGTTTAGTTATCTGATTACTTATAAGAACTTTTTGATAAAATTTTTATTTCTAAAAGGTTTTCGAAAAATTTTATTAAAAGCTAGTTTTGCGATTAAGTCTTCTTAATGCTATTATATGAATTGTTAAAAACCTTAAAAAAATAAAAACTTATAATATATAGTAGGTTAATTAAAAGTTGTTGCATATCAGTGCTATTATTACTTATTCGTATTATTGTATGTCTGCCAATAGTTGCTGCTGTTGGTAATTTTTTTTTATAAAATAAATAATATTTCATAAGTGCCCATTTCACCACAAAATTCTTTATAATTTAGCCATCCATAAGACACGGACCCTGTAGATACTAAAATTTTGCACACTTTGCTTTTTGGTGACACGCTTTCTTGTAACAGCAAATCTATGTGCCACGCCCACTTTTACGCCCACCTCCCATATAACGTTTTAACTAAAATTCATATAATTTCTCTATTAATAAAGATCTTGGAATAATAAAGGCCTATATTGGAACACCTCAGTTGTACTCATTGGCAAAAATAACTTTGACACGCCTACTATAACGCCCACTTTCACTTTTGAATTGTGACCAGACGCATAAGCATATTCATGAAACTTCGAATATATACTTATTGAGTCAAAAGAATATTTTTCCCTGAAAATCGCTTAAATCTATGAATTAGGAAAAGAGTTATAGATAAAAATGTACGAAAATTTATACCGCACAGTGTATATTTCAAATTTAAAACGTAATAAAACTGACAAAACTATATGTACGATTCTGAAATTTTGCAAACATGCCTTTTTGGTCAAAGTCTTCGTTATAACGGAAAATAGATGTGCCACGCACACTTTTTTCCTTAAATGTTTATAAAAATATATTAGTCATATAATATATTAGTAAGATAAGATAGATGACTGTACTAGCAACTACTAGATGGCATGCTAACAACTTATGCTTATATTCTCCTGAAGTTATGCTCTATTAAAAATGGGAATTTAGGAAAATTTTGACCTAAGTAAAAAAAATTATCTCTAAACATTATAAACAATTTATTTTCATGTACTAATGGCTAACAAATTTTAAAATTATACAAAACTTATTTCGTTTGAAAATCTTTTAAAAGCAAAATGTTATAGAAGTTTAAAAATCAAAATCTTACTAATAAATTTCCCGTTTTAGAAAAATGCTGAGAATGTATATTTTAAATCACCCTGTGGCCCTTAAAATTTAACCTTAAATTCACTTTCTTCCTCTTAAATTCATGTAAATTCTCTATGAATAAAGATTTTGGAATACTAAAGGACTATATTGAAATATCTAAGTTATGTTTATTAGCAGAAACTTCATTGACACGCGTATTTTAACGGCCACTTTCATTAAAAGACTAAATTTACGAAAACATTTTACTAGCATACCGAAGTTATAATGTGTGGCTTAATTTTAAGGGCCTATGTTGATTTTGAATAAAATTATTATGAAATTATTATCACTTATTTTTATAATGATAATATTTGTATGCTTCAATTATGTATGGAACAAAATATCGGCCAAATGGCCCCCCAACCTAGGCGGCACACCACGATCCGATAGTCCAAATTTTCAATGACATTGTTGATGCTCAATTGTTGGGCACGATTATGAGTCGAGGTTGCTTGCTCTTTTGCAACGTTATCGTGAAAAACAGCAATGTTTCCCATTAAACGAACTAAGATGGCATTCACAGATGTTTTCACATTTTAATTCTCACGATTGTGGACGAATTCGAACGATTATGTTGACCAAAAAAATCACGAAGTGCACAAAATACATTTTGATTTGAACGCCCATTTTTCCAAAAATCTATAATGTTTAAAAGCGTTGCTCGATTGCGTATCTTTCAAATTGAGTTAGTCTGAGATTGAGAAATGTCAAATGAAATACAAGAAAAAAGTTGAAGTTTAGATGTGGTTCACCTTAAACATGGGCCCTTAAAATTTAACCACCCTCTACAAAGAAAGTGATACATATTTTATTATAAAGAGATTATTCTATAGGGATTAACAAAATAATAAATATTGTGCTTTAAATGTACACAAAATTGGTGGTGGGTATAAAAGATTCGGCACAGCCGAATATAGTTCTCTTACTTGTTTTAAATGAAAGGCACTTTTTTTAAAAAATTGCGTAATTGAACTAAATCTTCCTACCTAATTAAAATGGACTTTTCATTTCACAAGTTCTTATTTTTTTATTTAAGTTTTGGGAAAATGTTTGATTTAAAAATATCTTTTAAACATAACCAATGCCCCTTGGCATGTTGCCTTGGCAAAGTGTCCACTCCTTGAAGTTACTGCTGGTCTAGGGTATAGCAACTGTGAGTATGGCACAAGTGAATCCTGGACCTCGTACATAAAGAGCTTCGAGAGAGTCAGATGCCGATGGAGCGTATGAGTCGAGTGAATATAGTCGACAAGTCATGCACAATGAGTACATGGATAGTGACATCAGTTTCTTTACTGGTAGAGCATATGAAAATCCTCAATATTATACTTAAAGTTGCTAATAAAACTTAGATCGCGGTAACTTAAGGTTCACAGGTAGGTACACATTAAGTGTGAATGGTTGACCGCCATTAGTCTTTTAAATCTTCTGGCTGTTACGACAGTCATCAGGGGACAATTTAAAATCGTTTTCTAGTCTAGAGAAAACGCCTGTAATAAGAGGGATTTAGTTTAGAAATGGGTGCCGATAGGTAGCCAAGAAACTACTGAGAAGCAAATGGAGTCAAAAAGGGACTTGAAATAGTAGTGGATTGTCTCGAAATTGCACCAACACATACATATACATATATATATAAACATAACAAACGCGGTTTTTTTTGACATTAAGGAAATAATGTTTTTATTTTACTCTAAAATATCCAAACCAAAACGAGAGCAGCAAGCGTTGTACTGAACTCTAAAACTGAAGTAACAAACCTTAGCAAGAACAAGAATGTCGTGTAATAAACAATAATGTTCACTTATGTTTTTTAACTAAACTTATAACGTGGAAATAAAACTGGAGATGAAATCGCTAGATTTACCTGAAAACAGCTTAAATGCAATTTTGTTTAGCAATTACAAAACGAAGAAAAAAAATAATAAAATTTGTTTAATATTCAGCCAATTTCAATAACTAAAACACTGTTCAATCAGATTTCGCAATTCCAATATTGCCGCAGCGGTTTTTAGGTTTAATTTAAATGTATAAAAATTGCGTGGGCGTGAGAGTTTTTAACAGCAAAAACAAAAAAAAAAAAACTATTTCCGCTCTTGTTTAGGTTTGGCTGTAAATTAGTATGAAATTACCTTTAAGCAACGTTCACTGTTGACAATTATTATCCCCTATAAGTGTAACCACTATTTATTGTAAATATTTATTTAAAGTCATTATACCAAATTTAGTCAAAACCAAAAAACAGTAGATTAATATTGTAATTTGTTTAAGTTAAAAAAACATTTTTAATTCAAAAACATACATTTTTTTTGCCAAAATTAACATATTTTAGTGGTTATAATTATTTCGTCAAAAATTTGTCTTAGTTACACTTTAACAACAGAAAATGTTGTTAAAAAATTTAGTTGTAAAATTTTTAAAATTTCAAAAAACTTATAAAATAAAAGACATTTCCCAAGATATTTATGGAAACCCGTTAACCGTAGCCAGGGAAAAAAATATTTAAAGTCTTGTGCATATTTTTACTGCTGTTGTTACTCCTAAAGAAGGTCAATGGTTACCTCTAGTTAAGGACAGGGATTATACGGGTATAAAACAATTTGTATGCAAGAAATATGTACGACTGTGTAAGTGTTTATTTGGGCATATGGTACTGACAATGAATTATAGGCTGTCACGTATTTTACACATATTTTTTGGGACCACTACTCGTATACACTTACTTACTTGCCACCTCAGCTTTTCTTACTTAAAGATTTTATACGGACATACTTACGACCTAACAAGCTTACAAGGGTATTATATGTGAAACTATGAGTGTGTGTGTAATCGGCATTGACACAATTTTAAAAATTCTTCGATTTTTTTTGCGTTCTGCTTATAAGCCAATGTCGGTGCAAAAGTGTTGGGTTGGGGTTGAAATAACCACCTGTTTCGTCGTCGTCGTCGTGGTTATGTCAATGATATTTAGGTTTATTTTGTTGTATGGCAGTTGTAGTTTTTTTTTTTTATTTTTTTGGCTTTTACCCACCACTCCTTTCAGTCGATTATGAATTATGGCACCCAAATGCTAAAACTGAAGTCTGATGATAATGATTTATGCGATTTTTTTTTTATTGAATTTTTCATAAAGACAATCAAAGTGAAACCCAATTTAACTAAATTTCTTATTTTTGTCTCTAAATCTTTATATATACAAACATTTTTATTGTAGCCGACATCAAGAGTATGTGAAAATATGTTTTAGATTTTCTAATATAAAGTAGTACGGGTCTTACAATAATATTAAGAAATTTAGTAGTGGGAGAAGATTTTAAAATATTTTTTTTGTGTGTGTTTTTTTAGTCTCATCATATTGTGTGCTTCCCTGTGGCCTTTTATGTGAACCGAAATAATTCACTTAACGCGCTTCAAATCACTCCAAAGTACTTCGTTATCCAATTACATGCTATAACAATAATAATATGTAGCATGAACGAAAAAAAAAATAAAATACGCAAATACCACCCTTTGTGGCAGGTTGACTAAAAAAAAAACGCTGTAGAATTAAAATCTGCAAAAAAGTATATGTTTGTCGTTATTGTTTTCGCGAATTATTACGCATACGTTAACAAAAATATAAAAAAAGGTTTTTAAAGAATATAGAGGCACTCTATTTTGTTTAGAAAGATCTTAGTGCAGTTTTGGAAAATTTTCTATAAATATTAATTTATGAGAACTTTTCTATGCGAACCGAACTTTATACTTATAAAATATTTTTTCAAAAAGTAATTTTTAATACGATTTTTGTATCTTCTAAAAATGAATATTGGCGACATTTTGTTTTAGTAAAAATTTTAAAAACTATTTATATTTTGAAAATAAAGGATTATTAATATTTTGAATGAATTTAGTAGTTGTATAATGTTGAGATATATTTAAAAATATAAATATAAGACCCCTTATCACTGGTGCCAAGATTTGTCATTCTATTTGTAATTTCTATAATATTTATTTTCTAACCCATAATATATATATTTACTGAAAGCTTATTTATGACAAGAGGAGTCGATTGAATAATGTTGATCTGTCTTAGTATTGGTATAAATCAACTATTAAAGGTCCCCATATGTTGCACAGATTTGTTTGCAAATATTAAGGGATAACTCTCGATTAAAAGCCAGCACAATCGCCTTATCATTTTCAGCGATATGAGCAAATAATTCATCACTGGAAAAGCTAAAGGCATGTCTGCTGACATTTGTTGATAAGATATACTTCTAAGGCTATTCGTAAAAAAATCTTGGAAAAATTGCTATCAAATCCACAAAGTTATAAGCAAAAATAATTTGTAAAAATATAAATATATATATATATATATATATATATATATTTTTATTAAGTATATCATGTTACTTAATCTTCTAATTAATTTTTGGACACGTTAAAGATAGAACAAGTAAGAGCACTATATTCGGCTGTGCCGAATCTTTTATACCCACCACCAATTTTGTGTACATTTAAAGCACAATATTTATTATTTTGTTAATCGCTATGGAATAATCTCTTTATAATAAAATATGTATCACTTTCTTTGTAGAGGGTGGTTAAATTTTAAGGGCCCATATTTAAAGTGAACTACACCTAGTCTTTAAATTTGTTTTCTGCATTTCACTTGACATTTCTCAGTTTCAAACTTACTCAGTTTGATCCGTGGAAAGATACGCAAATAAGCAACGCTTTAAAGTTATTCAGGTTTTTTATAAAAATGGGCGTTCAAATCAAAATGCATTTTGTGCACTTCGTAATTCTTTTGATCAACATAATCGTTCAAATTCGTCCACAATCGGGAGAATTGTAAAAAATATTTAAATTTCTGCAAAACAGGTCTGTATAAAATGTAAGAAAATCTGTGAATGCCTTCTTAGTTCGTTGAATGGGAACCATTGCTGTTTTCTGCGATAGTGTGGCAAAAGAGCAGTCAACCTCGACTCATCATCATGCCCAAAAATTTAGCATCAACATTGTCATTGAAAATTTGGACCATCATATAGAGGAGTGGCGCCAAGGAAAGGGGGGGGGGTGGCATTTGGCCGATATTTTGTTAAATACATAATGGAACCATACAAATATTATCATTACAAAAAGAAATAATAATAATATCCTAAATAATTTGTGTTTTATTTAAATTCAACATCGGTCCTTACAATTTAACCACCCTTTATAACTTCGATATGCTACTAAAATGCTTTTGTAAATGTAGTCTTTCAATGAAAGTGGGCGTTAAAGTAGGCGTGTCAATAAAGTTTCTGCTAATAAATACAACTTAGATATTTCAATATAGTCCTTTATTTTCCCAAAAACTTAGAAGAGAAATTACATGAATTTAAGATAAACCGTTATATGGGAGGTAGGCATTCAAGTGGGAGTGGCACAACAATTACATTGATTAGGAGGATATATGTAGCAAATTTCATCATTATACCTCAAATTTTGTCGGTTTTATGAGCTTTTAAATTTCATTAACGGTAGATAACGTAAAAAAAGGGCGTTACAGTAGGCGTGTCAAAGTTGTTTTTGCTAAAGAGTACAACTTAGGTGTTTCAATATAGTTCTTTATTATTCCAAAATCTTTTTTAATAGAGAAATTATATGAACTTTAGTTAAATCGTTATATGGGAGGTGGGCGTAAAAGTGGGCGTGGCACCTTAATTTTTTGGCACAGTAATGACATTGCCTAAAGAAATATACGTAGTAAATTTTATCATTATACCTCTAATTTTGGCGGTTTTATGAGCTTTTAAATTTCATTAACGGTAGGAGACGTGAAAAGTGGGCTTTATAATAGGCGTGTCAAAGTTGTTTTTGCTAATGAGTACAGCCTAGGTCTTTCAATATGGTCCTTTATTATTCCAAAATCTATATTAATAGAGAAATTATATGAATTGTAGGTAAAACGTTATATGGGAGGTGGGCGTAAAAGTGGGTGTGGCACACTGATTTTCCGTTACAAAAAAGCGTCTCACCAAAGAGCAAAGTGTGCAAAATTTCAGAGTCGTTCATCCAATTTTGTTGCTTTTATGAAGTTTTTGTTTTTAAATATACCGAAAAATACACTGTGCGGTATAAATTTTCGTACATTTTGATCGATAACTCCTTTTGTTATGCATAGATTTAGATAATTTTCGGGGAAAAATATTGTTTTGACTCAAGAAATATATATTCGAAGTTTCATGAGTTTACGTTAATGCGTTTGGACACAATTCGATTTTATTCGATGTTCGAAGGACACGGTTTTTTCGACCTACTCTTGCTTTTCGAGCTATAACTCTCTTCCTAATATTCCGATTTATCCCATTTTCAATACCAAATAAACCTTGTCTATACGAAAGATTTGAGCCCTCTAGCTTTTTCGGTGCGACCTCTATCATGCTTTTAACAGACGGACAGACGGACATAGCTAGATCGCCATCAAATCAAACCCTGATTCAGAATATATACACTTTATGGGGTCTTAAATGGATATTTCGATGTGTTACAAACGGAATGACAAAATGAATATACCCCCACCATTTTTTTGGTGGCGGGTATAAAAAATTTCATAGAATTATTCTATAAATATAAAAATAATTTTTGTTAATTTTTTCTATAGTGCAAAGCTTTAGGGAAGATATTGTGTTAATATAAAAATTTTTGGTAAAGTACTTAAAATTTCTTGTAAATAAAAAATTTTTGTATAATTTATAAAAAAAAGAACATTTATGAAAAGACTAATTAAAAAAATCTTCTTTAAATAAAAATAATTATAGATATTTTTTTTGGAAACTACAAAATTATCAAGGAATACTTATTAAAAATGTTCTTTTAACTAAGGATTACAATAATTTTAAACTTTCGGCTGAACCGTTAAATAATGACCAGACTTCATTTTCATTTTATTAAATATCAATATGAAGAAAAAATATTGCTTTTACTCAGAAAATATATATTCGAAGTTTCATGAGTCTACGTTAATGCGTTTTGTAACAATTCCAGTTTATTCGATGTCCGAAGGACACGGTTTTTTCGACCTACTCTTGCTTTTCGTGCTATAAATCCCTTCCTAATATTCCGATTTAGCCCATTTTCAATACCAAACAAACCTTGTCTATAAGAAAGATTCTGGCAAAATTTGAGCCCCCTAGCTTTTTCGGTGCGACCTCTATCGTGCTTTCAACAGACGGACAGACGGACGGACACAGCTAGATCGTCATCAAATCAAACTCTGATTCAGAATATATATACTTTATGGGGTCTAAAATGGATATTTCGATGTGTTACAAACGGAATTACAAAATCAAAAGTTGGTACACTTGAGGCGAAATGACCCATATATATATTTTTTTTAAGTATATCATGTTACTTAATCTTCTAATTAATTTTTGGACACGGTAAAATATAAAAAAATAAAAGCCTTGAAAATAACTAATGAGAAGATATGAAGTATTGGTTAGAATCTATCTGAGATACAGAGTAGTCCTACCAAAACAAAAAGTTTTCAGAGAATTATTTTAAAATTTTTTTATAATTGAAATATCTGCGGTAATATATCTGAAACATAATATCGTCCAAATGCTCGCCACAGCTTTGGTGACGTACTTCTATCCGATGAGTCATATTTTCAATGACATTAAGACAAAATTCAAGTTCAACGTGGTTAATGTGCGGAATTATCTCATCCTTTAGCTCTTGAATTATGTTTGATTTACTGTCGTACACTTTTTCATTTTAATATCGCCAAGGAAAGATGTCCAACGGTGTTGAATCACATAATCATGGCCGCCACTTCAGTTCGCTACGATGTGAAATAACTCGGCTATAGAATTTTTCGCGCAAAATAGCCATTGTATCATAGGCTGTGCGGAAAGTGACACCATCCTGTTGGAACCATACATCATATAATACATATAAGCCATGCCAAAAAATTACTCTCGACTTTCGACAATCACTCACGGATTCTTCTTTGCCTAAGTTCGGAAATGAAACAATTTACTGAGCGAAAAATATGCCTCATCGCTAAAGTCACCACCATTCACTTCCCTTAATTCAACCAACGATTCGGCATACTGACGATGCTTAAATATTCAGTAGGCTTTAGTTCTTGAGTCAATTAAAAGTTGTAAGGGAGTATATTCAAATCCTTATTAAAAAATACGCATCAGTGATGATTGCGAGATGTTTAATTTCTAGGCACGACGACGAGCCAAGGTTGATGCCTCTTTTGCAGAACATTCGCGAATAACAGCATTTTTGCCGCAGAACAAACTGTGCGAGAATGCACAAGTGTATTCGGATTTCTTGAAGACCTAGTTTGTTAAAATTTGCGCAAAATTATTTCGTTTGTGAACAAATTTGGTCGATTGTGCAGACCAAGAAAACCACGAAGTGCACAAAATTAATTTGGATTTGAACGCCCGTTTTTGTATTAGACTTCAGAAATCTTAACTCGTTAATCAGTGCACAATCCATGGCTGAATTTGTCAAACACTGAAACAAAAAATGTCAAATTAAGTTGGACAAAAAACTTAAGGTATGACTCACAATTACCATCGTGCAGTATGGTTGGACCACCCTTTATACAAGTTTCATTTTACTAATTTTTTTATTACAAAGTCTACAACGTGAAATACTCACAGAAACCGAAGTGAATTTGTCATATTATTGTGCTTTCAAATCGTAGCTGTTGTTAATGTCTGAAAGTCCGTGTTTAGAAAAAACTTGGTCAAAAAGTAATGTTAGGTTAAACCTTACAAATAGTTAGGGTGCTCTTTTGTCTTGATGATACCAATCGCATTCAAATGTGCACATTAGCTTTAAACAGTTTTTGAATAATAATGGTAAGATATTTGTCTAACTGTCGTTTATGATCGATTGTATTTAAACAATTCACGACAATGTTTTTAAGTCCGCAAAATTATTCTTTGTTTTCCCACATTTAATCCAATTTAAGATTCTAATGTATTAAACAACAACAACAGCAACAACAAATAAACAATAATCTGTTAAAATATCTCTCTACTTTGGTACTTCCGCCTTTGGCTGCTTTTTATGCTTTCGTCATACTCATACAACTAAAAAGTACAACAACGAAACGCCAGTGTGGCAATTTGAATTTAACCACCTTTCAGGTTCAGTAGTCCGCGAAATACTTAAACTGCTAAGGAATTTTTTCGCAGGCAGAAAACAAAAACAGCTTCTTTTTTTTTTTTTTTTTGATACGCGGGAGAAATTGATGTAAATTTTAATTTTGATTATTTTGCTTTCCTTTTGGAATTTATATTTTGTTGTGCAAAAAAAAAAAAAATTGTGTTACATCCCAACAAGTTTGCTGCTCGTAAAGCAAAATAACGAGCCATAAACAAATTAAATGAAAACAAAAACAAAATTTTTGCAATGACAACCCAAATTGTTTATTTTGACATGTGAATAAGAGCCCCTTTAAAAAAATTCGTGATATTTGTGCACTGCTTTTTGCTCTAAGTATTGTGTCACATGGTGGATGATGCTGTTGAGTGGTAAATATGAATATATGTGTACGTGTGTATATGTTAACCTTGCGGTAAGGAATGTTAACTGCTTTTTTTTTTTTTTCTATAATGATTTACTATAAGGAGGAGATTTTTGTGTGTGTGGGGTTTCTAACGAGAGTCACTTTTTTTTTCAAATATTGCATACATTATTGTGGGTTAAAAAAGAGAACAAAATAAAATTAATGTTTATTTGTTGACGGTTTATATGTTGAAAAGGCAAATTATCAGGAGTGTGTCAAAAAGAAAACAGACCCAGCCACACACACTCGCACTTACATACATTTATGTACAGCTGACTGTATTATAAAACTGTAGGTGGTCCATGAACTTTATGGCTTTCAGATTTTATATTGAATTCACTTACACACACACACACACACACACTCTCTCCCACAAATATTGCAGTCATGTGAAGACAGTGAAAAACATCGTAACTGAAAATAAAATTTTAATAATGAGCTGTTATCAAAATAATAAAAGTACAAAAAAAAAAAAAAAAAAAAAAAACCGAAAACGAAAACGAAATTTGTGAAACTGACAAGCACAGATTTTGCCAAACAGCTAAATTAATAACAAATTCTTAAAAAAATAATAAATTTTAATGAAAAGCAATTGCATTATTATAATAACCTTGTTAAAAGAAATAATAATAAAAGTGAAGTAAATCAAAATGATTTACTTTATATTCATATGTATGCGTGAAATTAAATTTTATTTTTACAAGAAATAAAGAATAAAACAAAATTAATTGAAATATGGCATTAATATCAAACCAATTTTTTTTTTGGGATTTTATTAAAACCAGGACGAAATATACAACTCACCTACGATTTTCCTATCAACATAATTTTATTCATTTTTATATGTTTTTCTATATCAAAAGAAATGTTTTGGTTTTCTTTGCTGTGGTTTCATTCACTTTTCTTTCTTACTTCTTGCAAGAAATACAACTTTCATCTTCTTTATACTCGCTCATATTTATACATTCGTTTAGTGTTAAACCACTCTTTTTGTTTTTCAGATTTCTTATACTTTCGACCACAAAAGATTCTTCGAAGAATGTTGGTTGTGGTCACTTTCTTTTTATACATTTTGTATTATAAATCATTTCAAATTTAAGGTAAATAACCATAATTGGGGTAAGGGCTTAAGCTTACAAGCTGTCTACCATGTTTAACATCTTTTAATGGTTTTCCTTCACATATTGACAGTTTTTTTATGATATAATCACTCTCTTGCACAATCTAAAGGAACATTTCAAATATAGTTTGTGTGTGTGTGTAGGAGAGGTCAAGGTATAAAAAACAAGGTTATATGAAGTTTTGATTTGAGTATGTATTTTAAATAAATAGTTGAATAATTAATTTAATTGATTTAATGTTGCATATACTCAGGGGCATTATTAGACCATTCCGGGTGTTCAATCAACCTGAGGGCTAGTCAAAATGGAGTAATGCACAAAAAAGCAACTTGTTTTTATTGCTGAAAATCATTTTATATGACTTGGCGGCCACAGTTCGTAAAGTTCTAAGGAAATATGATCAGAATATAAAGGGTCCGCCAAATAACTTTTTTTTTTGAAAATGCTCTAAAAAAAGTGTAGCTTCGGCTGTGTGGCACGTAGCGCCGTCCTGTTGAAACCAAATGTTGCCAATATCCTCCTCTTCAATTATTGTAAACAAAAATTCGTTCAACATGGGCCGATACCGATAGCCATTGACTACGACCACTCCTTGCTCATTTTCGAAGAAAAATGGCCCAATTATGCCTCTGGACCGAAATCCGCATTAAACAGTGACTCGTTTGGGCTTTTCAATGTATGCGTGAGGGTTTTCTGTGCCTCAAATGCAACAGTTTTGCTTGTTTACATTCACGCCAAGATCAAAATGAGCTTCATGATGATTTTTTTTGCAAAATCGGCATCTTCTGCAAGTCAATCGCAGGCCCACTTAGCGAAGCATAAACACAACCATATTCGTTCAGCGGAAGGATAAAACTAATTATCTGTCAAATCAGACATTCAACTTTTCTGCTTGTGAAGAGAGTAAATAGAAAATTCTGTTTGATTGGATCGAGTGCTGTTCGCTGAATATCAATGCTGTGCAAGTGCATTGTTGAATGATTATAAAATATTTGTTTGGAGACGTGGATAAGAATTGCAAATTTTTTAGAAGATCCTTTACCGAATATCTGCTTCTCCGTGCTTACAAAATTCAGATGATCCAAAAACTGAATAGCTAAAGGCCATGTACAGAAAAGAGAGTTCATTAAGTCAATAAGTAGATGTGGACTTGTTAAAAAAAAATTCCAAAGCCATTGTTGCGAACAAACTGGTAAGCGGTGAATCGGCACTATAACCAACAAATTAAGAGAGTTAAGTAAGGCTAGAGTCGCTCCTTTAGTTGGATTAGGAGAAACAGAAGATTTATGGCTTACAGTGAACTCAGAAGACTCAAGTTACTTCTGGATCCGAATAGGATTTGTTTGAGGGCCGCTATTGGGGTTATAATGGAGAATTGTCGGGTAAGATTTGGAATTAGTAGATGAGATTGTGATACTCTGGATTATTGTATAGTGTGTGAGGATAAGGAAGATATAGAGACGGAAAGATTTTAACTATTCCAGCCCATTTCATTCCACGATGAATTGAATGATATCTCTGAATAGAAAAGGATTCTTTATGACAGTTGAGAGTAGGCAACGATTTTATTTCACTTTCTATACTTTCTGTTTTTTGTTTTGTTTGCTTTTGCTATCATCTTTAATTTTTCTCATCTCTAATGCTAGATGTTCTTCTATTTCATTCAGTGTTTCCATCAATAAACGAATGCACAATGACCCAGGGGGTCTCCGAGTAGATATTAGAAGTGTTTTACAGCTTTACCAGAAACTGTTTCTTACTTGCCTATCTATTTGGAGAACCTACGTGCATCCGCAACTTGTCAGTTTTGCAGGAATAAGGATGATCAAGCAGCGACTCTTATTAATGATCAATATATTGACTTGGTACAGAGGTATTGCTGCCTGAATTATATGGTATTTATGAAGTGTTTTTTAACCAAAACATTTGCCATTTACCATACAGCCCATGAAACAATTTAACTTTAGCATAAGACATCTGCCTATCGTACACTCCTTTATTTTATTGATCAAAATTGGCCACCTATATACCGTTATTTAATAAATACTTCTCTCTATTATGTATTTTAATTAAAAAAAAAAAAATAATACGAAATTTCCAATCATTATTGTCAAAGTTTTTCGCTTATGTCTCGGCAATTTATTCGTAATGAGAACAACTCAAACAATAGTTTTATTCATTAAATATGGGTAGAAGTTTTAATGGTTTTCCGCAGCATTTATATCGATATTCCTATAACTGTGTGATGTAAAAGCGATTGAAATTTCTTCGAAAATTTTCATAGTGATTGGCAACGTTAAAGTTGATAATTAAATGATTACCAAAATTCTTATGTTACGAATAGCGATATTATTGTAGGCTGTGGATAAGCATTTACGTCTTAAATTACAATATATAATGATGATTCGGCATCGAAAGATGGAACTTTTAGACAATCTATAACTGTAAATTCAAAGGATCCTTTTAACATTTGAAGTAAGAACCCTACTAGAATTTTATATTTAAAATAAAATAGCGTGACAGTTTAGTTGTAAGAAAAAAGTCTTGAGCACATGTTTGCATAAATACAAATATGTGGTCAAGCTAAATAAAATTGTTTAAAAGTAACCTTTTGCTTCTAACAATTAAAGAAAAAAGAGTTGCTTTACGTATCCTCTTCTTTTTCTAAGCATATAATTAATCCTTTACCACTCTACCTGTCATTTAATTGTTATTCACATCACGTGACTGAATTCAATTAACTGGTGAAGTGACCCTTTCATATCAATGTATTGTATTCGTATTAATTGTACAATTTAATTAGAGGCGTCCACTGGCGAGCAGCGAGAGCAATAAGTGGTAAGTGACGCCAAAAGCAAAGTAAAAGGGTGTTCGCACCACTTAAGCCTTTGGCTGAATAACTGACTAGCTGCCACCTGCTAAATATTTGTTTTAATTCCCCTCCAAGATAACTTGTAATTGTGATACGAGTGCGTGTATGCTTTTTTCGATGTGGGCGAATATGAAAAAATCCCAATATAAAAATGCGACAGACACGCGTTAAAAAGGGTTATTAACTAGATCAACTAACATGGTCATATTTAATGTGTGTGTGATTTTGTGGTGGGTGGTGGCAGGTTTTGTTTAAGTGGGAAAGAAGGTATGTAATTGATGCTTTTAGAAATCACATACATTTACAAGCACACGCATTCTAATTTACTCACTAATACCAGTCAATATAAATTGTACATTTCGTTCTATTGAAAGCGTAAAATGTTTAATCAAATATTGGGCGTGCATGTGTGCGTATTAGTGTATTAATATTAAGTCCTTTTAGCTTCTTTTTGTTATAGCTGATATGTGGTGGGAATATTTAAATATATGTACTTGGATCTTATAAACAATTTAATTTATATGTACATTACATATGTATACAGTTCCTCTAAATGTCAAGTTGCTTATGCGTGGTCACGCTTTATTATTGTTGGAAAACTAAATATTTGTTAATGGAGCAAAAGGGTTAATGTGAGTATGTTAAGGTTAAAGATATGGGTCATATTTATTAGTATAATTAAGAATTAAAATATATTTTGTGTGAGTGAATGTTTAAGAGTGATACCCGATAATTAAGCTATCATATTTTGTACGTACCGTATGCATTACTAAGCTTATTAGAAAACGTTATTATTAAAATTCTTATTAAATTTTGTACAATAAAAGCAAAATTGAATGTTAATAAAACAAATTCATGCACTTATTTATTTAGGTTGAATTAAAAAAAAAAAAAAAAACTTTGGAAAACCCGTTTTACCGCTTATGTACGAGCATGATTAATATTTAATTTTCTGTTCCATATGGGTTATATATTTATACTTCATATTACAATTTTCTTAAGGTGTTATAAGTACAGAGCTTTATGTAGGCAAAGAGCAAGGAAACTTTTAAGTTGTGGATTTCGGTGTTTTAACTTTAATTTTATTAAATTTCAAAGTTATCTACATTTAGACACTTTTACTAAGAAAACAAATGTAAAACGTTATAAACGAAAGGACAGATTATCTCGCTGAAATCACTCTGTCTCATACACTCATTCATTAAATAAAAAAAGCTGAAGACAAGTTTAATTTTCCCTTGCCTTTAATAATATCTGTAAAGAGTTTATGGTTAATCTTAAGTACTTAGGTGTTTTTATAGATACTAGACGAAAGTCTAGTAAGGTTTGGCATATATAGTGCAGGATTTACTCTATGAACTTAGATTTGCCTACGCATAATCGATGTACATTGGCCCATACCATAATTATTGATTCTATACTGTTGTGCGATTTGTATACAAGGTTTGCCGTCGTCGACATATTTATTACTTTGTTCTCAATATTCTCGGTAGTTCTTCTAATGGTTTTTTAAAATTCAGGAACATGACTCCACTTAACCACTTGCTTTACTTAAATCTCTTGTATTTATACCACCTGCAAAGAACCCCTAAATTGTTACACCTAGAATTTTCTCGTCTTTTTTGAAAGGACTTATGTGCACAGAGAAAGTAATATCGGTTGTGAGTACCAGAATTTGTAATAGTATACTTTTGTGGTATGATATGAAAAATCTCTTCAGAGTATTAATATGTGGTCAGCACTAAGAAATTATGATTTTTGTAATAGATATTTTGTAACCACAGAAGAAATATTCGATTGCAAAAACTGAACCATCATGGCATTGGTAGAAATTTGCAATACGCGGCCAACTTTGCAACAAATTTATTTAATTTTTTACGTCGGAAAAGGACGAAAAATCAAAAACTATGAATATGTTTGGGTTTTGTTTGCAAGTGTCTTTTACTATTTTATAGCATTTTAAATAAATATAATGAAATAGTTAACTGAACAATTTGTTTTTAGTTGTGTTATTGTTAATGGTCATTGTTAATTACAGTTGTATGAAAGCTAAATTTTAATTAATATTTACTAAACGTACCCACTATTTCTTTTGCAAACGCTTACGTATAAGCAAAACAGGCTTTTTATAACTAACTGAACGTATTTATATGTGCTCATGATAAGATTGTCTGTGCGTGAAATATTTTTGGAAAAAATTTACGTTTCTTATTTCTTTAATTTTTGTTCTATTTAAAAATTAATTAACAATGACTTGTGTCTATTGAAAAAAAAATTTGCTAAAACTAAAATTAAAAGCATATACAGTAGACTCGCGCTAACGTGAACTATTAAAAACCGAGCGTTTTCACGTTTGCGAAGTTGCTCATGTTGACGTAGGTGTAACTCTTTAAAATTTCCAAATAAATTAGACAAGTGATTAAACTCAAATTCATATATTTTTTTTTGTATTTCGGATTTTTATGTAGATACATATGTTTTGTTAAGAAAAAAAAGTACGTTAAAATTAATTTAAAAAATGTGTTTCCCTTTTTTTCTTATAATATTAAAATTTTAATTGCTTAACAAATTCTTTCTCTTAAAACAGCTAACGGGATATCCTCTTCAAAGTCTTTTTCATCTCCTAAAGAGCTTAAAATTTTCAGCCAGCATTTTGCTATTGTTTTTTTTTTCAAGACATTGCCAAGTTGAATTGAAATAGCCAATAGCGTCCATTAATAGTTAAACCAATTTTCAAAAATGGCAGCTGTCATCCATTACGATTTGGAGTAATTGTAGTCCACAGGAGATTACAAATTTCTAAAAGAGCGAGGATTTTTTCCTTTCCAATCACAAGAAGTTTAACTTTAGAATTTTTGTAGTTTGTGTGACATTTTTCACGAAAAACTTTAGTTAAGATCATGCTAAATCAGCAGCGCGCCCTAAACTAAACTTGTGCTATTATTTACGGGGATACCCTTTTTAAGAAAGATGATTTGGATAAACTACAAATTTGGTCACGTTATAAGGCTTTCCCACTGTGTTCACGCTACAGGGTAGTCAGTGTAAAAAATATTATGTTCGTCTTATCTGGTGTTTACTTATGGCAATGTTTTTGTTACCGCGAGTGAACTGTATGATTTAAAATTATAAAATTATTAAAATAAAATTAAGCAAGTAGGAATCCCTACAATTTTTTTAAATAGTCGACGATCTAGAATAGAAAGCAACACTGTTTCAGTTTGTCTGTTTGTCTGTCTTCCTTCCTGAACTCAGTAGGCTCAAAATAACTGAACGATTTTTGATAAAATTTGGGTGGGTATACCGCGATACCTGCATTATTGCATAGTTTTTCTCACGGTATACAAAAAAAATTCTTACAGAAAATAACAAATTTGATATACAATTAAAGTTATATTGGTAAGAAAAAACAATGCATTATGCGGACATGACAGCATAACAAATATATAAAAAAGTGCGCTAAAAATAACAAATAAAATTAACAGTAATAAATATTAATACTTAGTATCTGAAATAATTATTTATATCTTAAAATAAATGCAATACGAAAATATTGTTGAGGTCAGCTAGTCGGGTTTAACTAGTTAATAAATAAAATTGTAACATGGGTGTAACAAAAATCCATAAAATACTAAACACAATCCATTACATTCAGAAAAATGCGCCGGTGAAGTTTACATTCTGTGGCACTTTAAATAATTATTTTTTAAATGGATGACATTGATCCGTGCAGGATTTTAACAGAAAGCTATTTGCAATACGGCAACAGCAGCTTTAGTACCTGTAAAATATCCCCTAAACTCGTAAGATTTGACACCTCTCGCTTGTTTCCTATAGGGTCATGCAGAAAGGCTGGTTTATGCTAATAAAACAGAAAAAAATTACACCTTAAGATAAACATTGTACGTGTTATTGGTAGCATAATGTACAATAAAATTTACATAAACAATTTAGGGTTTAAAAAAATTTTAAAAATTAACATGTTTTCATTGGTTTTTTTCACCTTAAATGTGAAAGTATTACTTTATAAGTTTCTTAAAGAGTCTTTTTATGCTATAAGACAAATTCTGTATGCAGTTATAGAAGAAAAGTATTTGATTTAATAGAAAAATTCTAGAGATAAACAAAGTGCAAAAATTTACTTCAGTTTTAATAATTTTAGTTGGGGTTGGCCGGAAACAAGTACAGTTTTGACCTAACCTGTCACATACATACATAAATTAAGGGTGAAATATGAGATTTAAAATAAAAAAATTTGTGTATGTAAATGTCACAAAAATACATAAAATCAAAAACTACTAACAATAGAAGTAAAATATATAACTAAGCAATTACAATCATGGGTCATGGCTATTAAAGAGAAAGAAACTGTAACGAGCACGAAATTTGCATAAAACTTAAAAAGGATCAAAATAGCCGTGAAGCCCTTAAAAAGATTTAAAATTTAAACGAACCTAAACTATATTATCGTCATTATTATTGTTTCTAAAGCCCACATCCATCCCGTACTTAAAGTAAACCAATAAAATAGCGTAATAATCACAAATAAAGTAAAATTTATTATGAAAATAATGTAACGAGAAATGGTATTACCTAAATAAGACATTTTAAATCCTTTTTCATTTACATAAATATATTTATTTGTACAACATATACATACATACATATGTGTGTGTGTATGCATATGAAATACACAGAAAAAATTTTTGTTTAAAAACGTTTAGTTGATTTAACAATTGATCCAAGGCATATTCATACAGGTATATGTAATGATGAATTCATATAATAAACCAACTTTTTAGGAGATGTTTTCTATCAAGGCCAATTCGAACATCTGGGTTGGAAAAGTTTTTATAATATGTTTATTTTAATAAAATTTCATACTTATTTGTGAAACACTTAATAAATGGTGCAAATGCAACAAATATACATAAATTTGGCACATTTATTTTTAACAAAGTGCACTTAAGTAAATTGTTTAATACCGAAAACAAAATATCATCTTCTATACCTGGTTTAATAAACAAAATTAAGGTGAGTTCAACCAATTGTGACAAACTGTTTTCCCATAAGTTGGGCCATACATACAGGTATATATATGCAATGGCGAATTGATACAATAAAGCAATTTTTCAGGTTAACTCGTATATCAGGGATGTCCTTCGAACATCGAATAAAATGGAATTGTGTCCAAACGCATTACCGTAGAGTCATGAAACTTCGAATATATATTTTCTGAGTAAAAAAATATTTTTCTCCGAAAATTATCTAAATATATATATTAGGAGAGGAGTTATCGATCAAAATGTACGAATATTTATACCGCACAGTGTACTTACGGTATATTTAAAAACAAAAACGTCATAAAAGCAACAAAATTGGATGTACGACTCTGAAATTTTGCACACTTTGCTTCTTGATAAGACGCTTTTTTGTCACGGAAAATCAATATGCCACGCCCACTTTTACGCCCACCTCCCATATAACGGTTTTACTAGGTAATGTCAATACTGTACTAGAAAATTAAGGTACTACGCCCACTTTTACGCCCATCTCCCATATGACGTTTTACCCAAAATTCATATAATTTCTCTATTAATAAAGATTTTGGAATAATAAAGGACTATATTGAAACATCTAGGTTGTACTCATTAGCCAAAAAAAACAACTTTGACACGCCTACTATAACGCCCACTTTTCACGTTATCACCGTTAATGAAATCTAAAACCTCATAAAACCGTCAAAATAAGAGGAATGATGATAAAATTTGCTACGAATATCGTTCTTATCAATGTCATTGTTGTGCTAAAAAGTTTGGTGACACGCCCACTTAAACGCCTACCTCCCATAACGGTTTATCTTAAATTGATGTAATTTCTCTATTGACAAAGTTTTTGGGAAAATAAAGGACTATATTGAAATATCTAAGTTGTATTTATTAGCAGAAACTTTATTGACACGACTACTTTAACGCCCACTTTCACTAAAAGACTAAATTTACGAAAACATTTTACTATCATATCGAAGTTTTTAAGGGTGGTTAAATTTAAAGGGACGATGTTGATTTAAAAAAAACACAAATTATTTAAGAAATTATTATCATTTCCCCATCCTTGGCGCCACTCCTCTATCTGATGGTCCAAATTTTCAATGACAATGTTGATGCTCAATTGTTGGGCATGATGATGACTCTCTTTTACCACACTATCGCAAAAACCAGATTCACAGATTTTCTAACATTTAACACAGACCTGTTTTGCAGAAATTTAAATATTTTTTACAATTCTCCCGATTGTGAAGGAATTTGAACGATTATGTTGACCAAAAGAATTACAAAGTGCACAAAATGCATTTTGATTTGAACGCCCATTTTTATAAAAAACCTGAATAACTTTAAAGCGTTTCTCATTTGCGTATCTTTCCACGGATCAGATTGAGTAAGTTTGAGATTGAGAAATGTCAAATGAAATGCAAAAAACTAATTTAAAGACTAGGTGTAGTTCACCTTCAACATGGGCCCTTAAAATTTAACTACCCTCTACAAATAAAGTGATACATATTTTATTATAAAGAAATTATTCCATAGCGATTAACAAAATAATAAATATTATGCTTTAAATGTACACATTTGGGTATAAAAGATTCGGCACAGCCGAATATAGTGTTCTTGTTGAATTTTAATATCGATTCATCTTTATTGAAAAAGCATTTATTAATGGTATAATTAAAACTTTCTATTATTGCAGATGTTCCTCTTGTCAAAATTTCTTTGTGTCAAGGTTTGGCTAAAACATATATCGGATTTTTTTCCAAGTAAAGTGTACGAGTGGAATGGATAGCTTAAAACCGTTAAAAAAATACATATCCACTGCCGAATGATGCGCAGAATATCGACTTGTTCAAAGTTGCTATTGCAGTGTCAAATTTGATTTGACTTGGAATACGGAATAACCACAAATATATCTAATTAATGGATTTCATTGAAACAATTTTAAATTTTTATATTATTTATGAAATAAAAACTCTATTACAATTATTTATAATTTTCAATTATAAACGTAACAGAATAAATTAAAATAACTTTTAAAATTAATAAAAATTTTAATGAGTTTTTCTAATTAATATTTTTTTGAAATATGTTTTCAAATAAAATTATTAACTTTCATAATTAGGAGTAACACTTTGATGATTGGAGCTATAGCAAAAAAAATTTAAAATAATAATAATTTCATTAATGGAATTCACACCTATTTTTTTTCTGTGTACATACAGGATATTTTAAAGATTTACATATGAAACAAGCCCAAGTCTTTGTAAATTTCTTTTGCCTAATAAAGCACATAGTCCGCCGCTAGTCATACATATACAACTGAAGACTTGAGAGTGCAGGATTTTCAATTTTACGTGTATAATACTAGCCAAGATATACTAGTTTCCTTTAAAATGTCTACAAATTTTAACAGCCTTTTTAATAAAAAAAAAAAAAAAATGAAAATAACCAGCTTAGAATATAATTTTGCCTTTTGAGATGCATTAATTTCGAAAGGGTTTTTCAAAATCCTTATACTCATACCATTTTAAGCTGCAGACCCTTCGTAATAAATGAAACAATGAAATTGAACACATTTTGCAACTATCTCGGGATTAGCTTAGAGACACATTGTGTAAACACATACAGACAAGGAGTCTGTGAAAACTACCAGACACCAAAATGTTACGTTTCCTGTTCCTGCGCTACTCATAGATGTTATTGTTGTTCATGTGTAATAGTGTTTAATATTAGTTCTTGTTGTAGTTGTAAATATTATGGTTTCTTAACTCTCTGCATACGTTATGTTTAAAAAAACATTACGATTTGAGATTTTGTTTGGTTATTTCCTCTCTTCTTTTATTTTCGGCCAGTTTATAGTATGTTCAAGACAGAGGGACAGACAGACAAACAGCAACAACACCAACAGCTACAATCTTTTTGTCTGAGCTCACGATTTATGAAATTACTATAAATAACCAAATTAGCAAAATGACTGTAAATATATTTCAACGAAAAGTGTGTGAGTTAAAGAAGTCAAAAGAATTAAATTTTTGGCTGGTGTTGTATTTCTCATGATATTTAAATGGTTGTTTGTTCTATTAACAACGAAAGGAAACTATAGGATTTCAAAATATAGAGGTCGTGCCCCTACCCGCCTTATTTAAATTAAACATTTATGTTCCCATTTAGCAATGAGTACATGCTAAAGATTTGTATGTGGCGTGTTTAGTTTATATTTATATGTATTAATGTTGCTGTTTCTTATTCATTTGTGTCGAAATAGTTTTTTATCGAGCCCGCAAAACAAATGAATACAACTGTAACTGGCAATCAACGGAATATAAAATCCCCACCATACAAGACATTTTAGTATCAGATATTCATAATACACATGTACTAAATATTATAGTGTAGTTGTTTGAAATGTTTACAGCTCTAAGCAAAATTGTAGCAGTGAATATTTCTGCTAGCAATTTTCACGAAAAATACTGGCGGTATTTTATAATTTTCAAATATTTGTTTTCCTCTAAGGAACTTAAAAGTATTTCTTTTCGTTCTTTCATATGATAATTCATATGATATCTATAATGTTGTAAATAAATACCAGGTATTCACACTCAAAACAAAAAAACTTCAGATTCTATACAATGACAAAACGTCGGCAAATGAAGAACTTAATACTTAATAATGCTACTGGTATCTTTACGGAGGTAATAAGTAATATCATATCCGATGCCTTGGAATCACTGTCTTTGGGACACGGAAATCGGTCTAGGGGTAAATCGATGCAAAACGGAACTGGTATTGTTCATAACGGGGACCAAGATTTAAAGCTTTGTAGTACGGAAAATGATGAACTGCGAAATTCCTCTATCGGACAGGGAAAAATACTTTGATATTATTCTGAATATTATTTGAAATTGTATTCAAAACTGAACATCCAACATAGAGCGTAGAAAGCTACGAAAGCTATCTACACATATTGTAAGATGTTTTGTGTGAAATGTTGATTCATTCGTATCGGTGTTAAGTCGATGTATATGTATAAGTTTTACTTACGGATCTCTGTTATAGTGGACTGCAATTATGGTCACATATGTTATAGACCAGTTGTGCAGAATCCAACGATCAGCATGAATTTGAATTACTATTGCATTTTTAACTAGTCAGAGGCACTGAATACTTTGCTGCAACATTATCCTATAGAAATTTATATTTATTACGGCCCTATTTGCAAGTAGTGCAATAAGACTTAAGACATCTGGGTATTGGAGATTAAAAAATTTTCGCCATGCGGGAAATTTGGCCGAGCTACCTTCCATCCTAAACCAAATTAGTGATCATGTCACTCCTATATGGATTTTGACAGGGTGTTTTGGATTCTAATACTCTTCAGAAGTGAATGGCAAACGGGTGACCTTCTAGGGTGCTTCGAGACCAGGATCAATGGGTTCCAAGATGGGCTGTGGATCCGTATCCGGTGTGTTCGATTGAAACTGGGGATACAGATCTCATTCAGCTTTCAGAATCAATGTAGAGTATCAGGCTAAAATATTTGCTCTCTGGTAGGTATAATATTGACAAGAATATTAAAGGGAATATTGGTATTTTCGTTGACAATCAGGCGGCACTCTTGACACTTACATCATTCACGTATAAGCACGTATAAATTAGTTGGTCAATGCTGGAAAGTGTCTTAAGGAATTGTCCAACTAATTGATGTTGCTCTAGTCTGGGTCTGTAGTGGCTGTTACTATGGTAATGAGTGAGCCTGAAATGGATATGCCTTAAATATCTCCAATGCAAGTGCTGTCCAAATTTCGTTAGGAACTATCTTGAATGAGCTGAAGACATGTGTCATGACTTGTTTAAATCTCTTTGATATCAGGCGTATATGGCCATTTTTAGCTAACGTATACTAGATAACTTCAGTATATCAGACCGAACGATCTGCCTACGTGGAGAATATAATATCTATTTAGACTTATTCTATAAGATACCAAAGCTATGGAGTCATGTGGTGTCATATAGACTTTAATTGACAGTTTAGCGCGTAGTGAATTTTATAACGTTTTTTAAGGTCAATTGTACTATTGCTTTTCTAAAAACCTGTTACAGGTAAAGTATTCAAACTTTGTGACTGTGAAGTTTGGTAATTTTAAGCGTGAGTGTGCTGAAACAAGAAAACTTAAGTCAAAAATTGTTAAGACTAATTATTAAAAAATAAAAAAAAAAATTATTTAATTGTTGTAAATGTTTGCAGTTTTTTTTCTTAATACTACAAACAGAGATCAAAATGACTGGTAATTACCTAAAAAGAAAAATAAATTTTTTTTGTCTAAATAAGCTAATTTAAATATAGGATAATTAAGAATTATATATTACATTCACCAAAAAGCAAAGCAATTGAACCAAATTTAAAGATTTGTTATATCAAAAGTTTTACTTGTACTGTTTCGATCCTTGCTGAAAGAAAAAATTGTAATTAAATAGTGATTAAACTTTTCTTGATATGACAACAAGAGTACTTTTCTTTGAATGAGTGATACCGTTCCCGCTGCTCTTGAATTAATTTGCTATTTACTAGTGGTATCTCATATTAAGTTTTGAATCACGTCTGGTGCATATTTCAAGGAAACTTCATTGCCAAAAAGCCAAAAAATAAAAGCTAACAAAACAGATTTTTCTCTATTGGTCTACTGCGAATAATAGGCAGTATTTTTAGTGTCCTTTCGTATGCAATCAATTTAGGCAAATTTATGCATTTCCATGTATGTTTTTTGTGGGTAGCAACGCATTTACTATAGTTTTTTCCACAACTGTTTCTCATAAAGAACAAACCATGTAGTTAAAAAGTACACATTTGTATTGAATTGTATAAAACCGTCGTTTTAACCGCAAAATAAGTGCAAATAAAATTGTGGCAATTACCACTTAACCTCATGTATGTATGCCACACAATATTTACAATTTATATTCATACATAAAACACATGTGTTAAACTAAACGTATTCATATACATAAATACAACTCGTAAATACTAAATATTATAGTGCGGCTTAATACAGATACAAGACATAAAATAAAATATACATTTATTCATTTACTCAGTCATTCATTTCTCAGTCAGTCAATAATATTTGTATAACTTAAGCTCATGCAAGGACTACTTTCAGAACTCCATGTCGGTTTTAAGAGACACACAAGCCTGTTGTTTTTTAGTTGATTTTTTTTTAAGTTCATTGTAGGTATGTTTGTATGTATGTGTGTATTCATTTTATTACTTATGCGGTTTATGTATTTTTTTATTTATTAAAGTAGTAGTTTAGTGTTGATTGCAAACTGTCATAATAACGATTGCCGGCTGTCTTCAAATATTTGAAACAAAAGCAAAAGATAACAAAAAGTAAAAAAAAAGACATAAATTGCAAAATTAATTTTGTTTGTATGCCATTATTGCGATTTTATTGTTTATTGCAGTTTTTTATTACAAGTTTTTGGTATTTGTTTAGTTTCTTTCGCTCTATTTCAATCATTATGTTTAAGGTTTGTCTAAGACACTTAAATATAATTTAATGTTTGTAATGTTGTAAGCGTAATTTGTTACCAATAAATAAATCTGTAGTTTAGATGAAAAAAAAAGCAATTTATTTTCTAAATTGAAACGATTAAATGGCAATTGGAAACGCATTTCGCAATGTGACACCTAAAACATTTAAGAACTTTCTTTTTATCTCTTTCCCTTTTACAAAAAAACCTCTTACAAATCTCTGCAGAAGAACAATAAAATTTATAATGGGTTAAGAAGGTCGGCACTACACTTATACACTATAAACCAGATGATTACATCATCATCATCATATTCTAAGATTATGTTACAACATGGGAGGGGCATCAGATTTGTATTGCAAACGTTATTTTCTTCTATTCTTTTTTCTATCGATTACCCCCTTGGGTAAAATTTATTTGCTGTCATTGCAACAACAAATTCGTTAATGTTCCATACCCCTTCTCCCATTTTCTTGGGGTTAATCGTAGATTTCATATCATGTTCTCTTTTCAGACAAGTTATTGAATGGTGAAAGATTTATTTTAGGTCTTATTTGATGTTAGTTTATTCTACTTATTCTACTTATTTTACTTTAATTTTTAAGATTTTACATTGTTAAAGTATTTTAAGGAAATTTTTTTTATTTATATGTAGTGTTGTACACATACTACTATCCCGTTTTATCACACTTTTTAGTTTTTCGTAAACAAAATTTATAAAAGTGTAAAAACAGCGGCAGTTTCGCACATCACTAATTAAATGCTGTTTCATGTTGTCTTGTGCACATTTTCTTTTTAAGTATCGTCTTAAAAGTTAAAATGGCTTCCACTCGGTCCTTCCACAAAGATGTTTTTCGTTAAAGTACATATCGTCAACATTTTATTTATGTTCGTTTTTTTTTATTAAACCTAAAAATTAAACAGACTGACTTTTTGTGACACTGAACGAAATTTAAATTAAATAAGAAATAAGACATATTCATTTATCAGGTAATCGCAGTACGGAAGTAATCTTTCAGTTTATATTTGTTATTAATGAAGTTTGACATCTATATCTATATATGTAAAAGTGAAACTCTGTGTGTGTGTGTTAGCTATAGACTCCGAAACTGTAAAACCGATCGGACTCAAACTTTGGCAAGTTGTTGCACACATTCCAGGGAGTGTTTATGGGTTAAGAAAAGTGGGAGGGGCAACGCCCATAAAAAATTAGTTATAATTTTTAGCTACTTGCAGTTGACCGATTTTTCTGAAACTTTGCACACATATTGAGCTGTCATGACTTTATAATTTCGTGATTAGAAAAGTGGGCGGCGCCACACCCATAAAAAAAGTTATAATTTTGAGGTACTTGCTCTGGATCGATTTTTGTGAAACTTTGAGCTGTCATGATTATATAATTTCGTGATTAGAAAAGTGGGCAGGCCACGCCCATAAAAAAAGTTATAATTTTGAGGTACTTGCTCTGGATCGATTTTTGTGAAACTTTGAGCTGTCATGACTATACAATTTCTTGATTAGAAAAGTGGGCAGTACCGCGCCCATTAAAAAAATTTTAAATTTTTAGCTTTTTGCACTTGATATTCAATTTGAATTCAGAATGCATTTTTATTTATTAAGGGGCGTAGCAACGCGCGCCGGGCTTTTCTAGTTTAAAATAAATAAGAGAACAGAAAAAAATGTTTTTTATCTATGAATTTTGACAGCTGAAGTTTCAAATAGGACTACCTGATGAAAAAATATGCCTTGATTAGAACAAAGCTGAAGACTGATGTCAGAGTGCATGTTAATATAGTTTTATTATCTTACTATTTTATTAAGCATGCTTTAAATGTAGTAAGTTTTTAAAGATGTTGGATGAAGTACTGTTTCCTACTGCAATGGGAATGGTTCATAGTCCAAATAGTCTATTACAAATATTATATGTATGTTTATGTAAAGGGTGTCTCAATAAGAATACATTTTTTTATTTTAGTGTAATTATCTTTGCGCAAGTGGCCACTCTGATATTTTACTGATGCGATTATTAAATATGAGGATCTTATTTTTAAAAAAAAATTATTAAAAATTCTTTGCCACCAAGAATTGGCAACACTGGATATGGACGACATGTGGTATCAGGAAAATAGCACCACTTGCCACACCGCACATAAAAGAGTACATTTTTAGCAGCAACGATTTCTAGAACCAATTATCTCAAAGAATTCTGATGTCAACTGAATACAAATTTTTTCACCCTCCGCCTATAGTGTCGAGGGCACTTCGTTTGTAGTTTCTGCAATATTAATTTTCTATTCCATAAAGTATATATTTTCTGAAAGCTTATGTCTAGGGGAGCCGATTGAGTAATGTCTACCAGTCTGTGTTTTGGTTGAAAAAGGCTTTTAATAGCCCCACATATAGAACAGATCCAGCACAGTCGCTCTATAACTTTTTGAGATATGAACAAATAAACACGTCAGCTTCTGTTTTATCCCGTATTTTTACCATGAAACAATATTTTATAGCCCTAAGATACTTTCACGACAAATCAGTCCCTAATTGGCAAAGTTATAGGCAAAAGTAAAAATAAATAAGAAAAATAAATATAAATAATTTAAATTATAAAAGCTCGTAATTATTTAGTTTTTGGACAATCTGAAGACACCAAATTGTAAACGGCAGTGTCGAAAAATATTGCTAAGAAAAGCTAGTAATTTGGGTTGAAACTAACTGAGATATAAGATTTACAATTAAAAAACAATTTTTTGGCGTTTTTGGACAACAGAGAGGTCAGATTACAAAACAAGAAAAATTATATACAATAAATTATAAAAAAAATAAGGTAAAATGTATATTCAGTGGTGCTCCACATAATAGAGCCACCCAGTCATTCAAGATTTTACTGTTCTTATTCCTCTTGAAAAAGGTTTACAATGTTAAAATCTAGCTATATATTTGTTGTGTATTTTCATACCAGCCAACAGCGAATTTTACCCTCAATACACTATAAAAAATATTAAACAAGTGGCGGAAATGTAATTGTGTGGGGATGCTTTTCTTACAATTGAGTTGGGCCTACATTTCAGATAGAAGACAGAATGGATTCTGTTTTTATACAAATCAACTAAACTTCTATATGATGCCTTACGCTGAATAGGAAATGCCGCTTAACTATATAGGATTTTAAACTGGCCTGCGAAGTCACCAGACTTAATTCCAATTGAGAATTTGTTTCGGATAGTTAGGGGAAAATATGCAACTAATAAAGATCTACTGTGGGCAATAGTAAAGGAAGCATAACATTGCAAGTGAGACATGCCAAAAACTAATAGACTCTATGTCAAAACGCAGCCTAGCCGTTATAAATTAAGTAAAGTTATTAGTGAAGTAAATCAAGAATAATTAAAATATTTTTTTATTTAGCTTTTGAATTTTTTTATTGAAAATAATTAAAGTGGATATCTTTAATTTTGTTGACAGTTAAAAAAAGGAGTTTGAAATGTTTTAGTGTTTTTTTTTTTTTAAACCATGAATATTGTAATTTATTTTGTCGGTATGAAAATAAAAATGTTAAAATTTACTTTGAAAATTTAGTATATCTCTTTCTATTTCGTAATTTTTAATAAAAGGATATACAACTGTATGTGTCGAATTTAGTAATTTAAAACCTTGATCCCCCTAATCAAATGAAAGGTTTTTATCAGTAGAATACATTAAAATATGAAAGAGTATAAAATTCAAAATGGTGTCCGAAAAAAATAGTTGTATACTTTTTTTTGAGCTTAAGAGTATGGGTATAATAACTGAATAGAGTTTACTTAGTTAACATTCAAAATCAAAGATGGCGTCGTAAATAATAAAAACAATTACGTATAAGCTTTAATCTAGGCTATGCTAAAATTGCTAAAAACGGCTCTTAATTCAGGCGTTAAAGATAACACTTATTTTTTTCATTTTGTAGTATTAAATGGGTCATTAGTAGTTAAAAAAAATCATTTTAAAAAAAAAATTTTTTTTAAGTCAAGGGATATCCGTTTGTCTGCCCGTATGAATATTTAAATTGCTTCGCAAACTCTATTTTGAAAGATAAATGAATGAAATTTGACGCATATGATTTTTTTAGGTTTGTAACTCAAAATACAAAAATTCAACGGGATCGGTAAGTGATTTCGTATAGCCCCCATACAAAATTTTCCCGGAAATAGGTCATGCTAATCTTTATTTATTAAAAAAGTTTTTATTAATATTAATATTTATAAAAAATTTACGTTTTATTTTTTATATTATTAATCTCCATATTTGCGGTCACTAAAATAAATATCATCGGAATTATTTTCTTCAGAAATTTTAGGTAATATTAGAAGGTTCAATACCTGCTGTGGTAACACGCTACTTTTCTTTTTGTAATGTTTGCTCATATTACTAACAAGAGAATCAGATCTTATTAAAAATCTATTGAAAATATCTTCATTGTACTTTTTGCGACTGCATTTCCGTGAAAGATGTTCTCTGTATGATTTAAAATCTTTATTGCGAGCTTCCTGCGCTTCCTCTGATAACTGACCAATAGGTAACAGTGCATGATTAATAATCTCCCAACCATGTATTCTTTTTGTAAAGAGGGAGACATGTTATACCATAGGTATTTTCCAACAAAGTTTTTTGCGGTCGATAAAGTAAAATTTCTTAATTTTTCAACATTAAACTAATGACCGCACGATATAGCAACTAAAATAGTATGCAAATTTTTGATCAGTCCAACGTCGATTTTTGTAATTTTCGCTAAAATTCGGGATTTTGGAAAAAACGTCTGGCTGTATTCCCGTCATTTGAGTTTGCTAACCCTGGATTTGGCTTGTCAACTATAAGTCCGGTTTTTTGTCTGAACTCGACCTGTATTTTTGATCTGATTTCATCACTACTTTTACATATTAGCCTTTCCAATGACAAGTACATGGCAAAGTCCTATGTTATTTTACCAGTATTAGAGACGGAACTTCAGTTTGGAACTGCTGGGTAATAATATTAAAAATAGGAATATTGATAATGAGAAAATTAACAAAAATAAACAATAACAAAACTACATACCAAACATATGTATGTACACACTTACATGATTAATACAGTGAGTGCATTGCTAAGCATACACGAGTTTTTCTTTGATGTTAAATTGAAAAACTATTTTTTTTCGGTCTTATCGCAAAAAACCTGCAAAATGTTTTTATATGATTTGTAAGTAGACATATCAAATAAAACTAAAAAAAAATTTTTTTTTTACCCAAGCTGGCCGAAACCGAATTTGAATTTCTACTTAAAAGTGAAAAATGATTGTTTTTTAGACCAATTTTCAAAAAAATATTAAAAATATTTCTATAACAAAAATATTTAACTGGGACACATATTTGAGTTTTCAAATACCTGTGGTTGAAGGTTCCATTGTAAAAATATTACTTTTATGCTATTATAATATAAAAATTTTACTAAAATTTTTTTTTAAATTTTTACCACTGTATTCAAAAACCTAAAAAAATTTCAACTTTAACAACGCACAACTCGAAAAGTAAATAACATAGAAAAATGAAAAAGATAGTTAGTGGTGCAGAATTTTCTTAGCTATAACCTGTTATTGATTACTTTTTAAAAATATTAATTTTCAATTAAGAGCCATTATTGGGAATTTCAACTCGTGATGGTGAAGCGACACGGTCTAATATAATAGTTTTACTTGTTATATTGTCGCAGTGTCAGCTTTTCTACTTTTCTTCTACAAAAATTAAGCAAATAACTACTCAGGTCACTCGCTACTTTCTTATTTTGTACAGTGCAAAAAGTGAAAAAATTTTCGCTATAAAAAGACTAGAAAATGCAGCCCTGGAAACGGGTAAATTTTTATTTTGTAGAAAAGATCACCATATTACACTTTTTTTTTTAATAAAATGGCAATAAATTATACATATTTTTTGAGAAAAGAAAAACGAGCAAACCAACCAATTTGTGTGTAAAATAAAAAGATTTTCCAATTTTTGTCCGGGCAGACCAAACTGGCATCCTTGTGCTGTATAGCCAGTTGTGTACTGGTTTGTAGCACGTTATAGGTTCGCTCAAAGGTCCAGCTCTGTCTACGGTATGATAGGAGTATGACTTCATAATATTTATCATATTTAAAAGGTTTTATACTATTTAAATTTATTTATATGAATATTAATTTATCAGGAAATATAATCTTTTTTCAAGTCATTCGTTTATTTACCTAAATATTGCTCTCACTGTACACTTAAAATTTTCTGAAAACCAAACTCTAGAAAACTTTTCTTTTTCCTTTATTTCTTCATTTCTGTTTCTTTTTTACCAAAGTCTTGTTTTTACGATTTTTACGATTTTAGCATTTGCTGTTGTTGTATTAAAAATAGTAACTATGGTTGGCTTGTGCAACAGTGCGAACGCAAGTGGTGCTAAATTAACAGTGTAAGTAATTAAATCCTTTGGTAGCTAATGAACTCTCTTTTCGTAAGTAACCGTGAAACTTAAGTACTTTGTACCTTTGTAGAACTTAACGTTTGATGATTTTTTTTTTGATTTTCTCCACCATGTTCTTCTTGATTTTTTTTTTATTTATTTCAATGATATAAGAATATGGAATTTTTCAAAGGTTTGAAAACAAAGCAAACCTTTATATAAAAAACTGTTTTTAGCAACGGAGTGTTTACTTTTCCGCCAATGGCCAAGATATGTGATTTAGGTTAGAACCTTTAGTATATTGAGCTTAAACTTAAAATGCTACAAAGTGTGAAAATTCTAAATAGCTATGCTTTGTTTTAATTTAGTTTCTGGTAGTTTAAAATTTAACATTGCCATCTTTACTATTTCCTGCTCATTTCAAATTAAATTGAAAATATTCTAGAAATGTAGAAATGTTCTTTTTTAGGTATGAGTATTTAAATTTAACATAACTGCAACTACTTCTGTTTTATTTCCGATGCTTTTTTTTTTTTTTGTTGCTGTTTTCCAACCAGCTGATAATTTTCCCTTAATATCACAGCACTATGTGTTTTACTTGTCTATAGCTGCAAGCGAGGACACAAAAAACTTTATTTTATGTCCCGTTATGATTTTTCATATCTGCACCATGTACATGTACTGTAAAGCATTTATTTATTTATTTTAAAATTCATAAAATCTATAGTAATCATATATGAATATATTGTCGTTGAGATAAATTAGATACAGATGTATTTACATAACGTAGTATGTAAACATATACTAGAATACTTAACAAAATTTGTTGAAAATCACCAAATTATGGCTTTGGGAGAGTTTCTTCTGTTTTATGGCTGCCCCAAAAAGGCAATAGTTAAAACAGAGATGCCATTTTGTTGAAAATTAAGCACATATTTACCACTAAATATTTGGGATGGAAAAAACAATTTTTCAGCAAAATTTTATACTTTAGACGACAGTCGGACGGAAATTTTGAATATTTTTTTATTTGAATAAACTTTTCAAAAACTTATTTTATATCATGTATTTTTAAATTTCTCTTGTTTTAAGTTTTCTATTTTGACACAACATTTGATAATTTCCTAGTTTACTAAAAATATTTAATCAGTTTTTTTCTATTGAAGTCGCTTTTGCAATGTTATCCCACAAAAATACCATTTGGCTACTAAATGACAACCCTTTTAAGTTTGTGCAAATCGTACCCGTATGTGTAACATCCTTTTCCTGTAAACCATTTTGTTGTAAATGTGTCCCATACAAGTGAAATTATTAAAATATGGTTCTTTATATTAATGTGCAAAGCAGTAGATGTAGTAGAAGTAGTGATGGAGGAGGTTAGAGAAATAAAACGAGTACGTGAAGTTTCAAATAAATGAAACAATAATAAAAATTTACATACAACACTCATGCATTCATGATAACAAGCTGAATTTTGATATATTAAGTGTTTATCCATTTTATGCTCTTGATAACTTAAATTGTACATTAGACTTTGGCAACGTAAATGACAGCCACCGATGAAGGTGGTAGCAACGCACACATTGCAAGGACAATCATAAAATTCGTATGATATTTCTAATAAGTATTTACAAAGGAGTAAAAAAATGGAAGATTATTTAATCCAGCACGTATTCAAAGTATAATTAGAATTTTAAGTTTAGCTACTTTACAAAATAAATTTCTATGTTTTTCGAGACATATTTAATATTCTAAACAAAATGGCCATTAAATATTGGAAATGTTAAATTATGCAAAACACATCACATCTTAAATGTTAAACAATGTTTCCAAAAATGAAAGAGTATTTGATTGGCTTTAAGTTATTTACTTCTCTGTTTTTGCTTTTATTTTTTTTTTTATAATTTTAGTTATTGTTTAATACTGACAATTACTTCCGCCTTATTACTTGATAATTCATTTGTAAGTGATACATTCCATTTCCACTTTCACTTAACGTCTGTCCATTGATTGTGGGACAAGTGAGTTTTTTTACTAGAGAACAGAGTCAAGTCAAGTTAAGTTAAGTAAACTAAACTAATTCTTTTGGTCAGTTTAACAATTTTACGTCATTATGTCATCATCGTCATCCACTTCAAGTGCTTGGGTTTGCCTGCCCTTTTTGGCGCCATCGGGAAAAAAATAGAAATCTGAGGAAGGAAAAAAACAACAAAAACACACACACACACAAACACCCTCTTTATTTGTCCAAATCATAAAAAAATAATATCTATAATTTTTTTATGATATGTTTTCATAACAATGAAAACAGAAGAATAGAAAAGAATTTTCTATTTATGTTTATACAGAGTTTTAAAGAAATTCATTCAATCTGAGAATTCCTTTATGCGAAGTGTATGCTAATGTCCTGGTTAGGTGATCTAGATAAAATATTTTTCAAGTTTGCGACATAATAACGCTAACTCTAAAAACAAAAAATAGTTTGGCAAAATTGTACATACTTTTATATAAGAGTTTTTCGAAATAATTTTGTGAACAAATGAGCCGTCCATATTCAAAACACAGAAACTGATATGCAAAAAAATTTTACTTTTTTTGGTTTTAGTCTGATAAATAAATAACTCTATGAGATAAATGGTTTTATCCATAGTATATACAGTGACTTCAACGCATATATAGTCGCACCAAAATAAAATGCAGTTAAAATATTGTTTTTCCTATTTTGTTTACACTTCACAATACAAAAGTAACTAAAATTTTTGCTCTAAACGAATACGCGGGCAAAGAAGAGTAGACATGAAAAAAAGTTATTTTTTTTTGAACCAAGTCTGAATTTTTTCATACTCATTTATAAGTTGTAAGAAGTGACAATAACAAGTGAAAATGACTTCAATTGGTAAACAAAAGATAAATAAAAGTGAATCTAAATTTGTAAGGTAAAACTGTAAGACCTCTTGGTGAGTTGAAATACAACTTATTTTTCTGTAAATCCAACAAACTTCTTGAACAGAATTACGTACCTTGCACTATATATTTGATGTGGCCAATGAACTCGATGGCATTACAATTTGCCTGATAATTTTTTGTTTATTACTTTTTTATAATTTACTTTTGTTTTACAAATTACCCAATTAATTAAAGATAACACTAATTCAGATGGTATTTCTAAATAAATTACCTCAAAATGTTGTAATATGCGTAAGAGGAACCTTTCGTTCTTGAAGTATAACTAACATCGTTGTCGTGGGAACCAGCTACAACAAATAATACCTTTAAGCATCTGACAAAAAACTAAACAATAAAACAGTAAAAATTCTCAACCTGTGGTCGTATATTTTTCATATTCCTCCACCAATCTTTCACAGTAACAGTTGAAAAAAATTGCAAGCATTTTTAGAATCATTGAACACAATTGACTGAAAGCACAAAGGACAGACAAAAGAAAAAAATATATATAAGTACTAAATGTTGATATGATTTCTTTATTTTTTCCTTAAAAATCTACGTCTAAATTTACGGAAAAAAAATCGTTTTGTTATTTTTTGTCATTTTTATTATTTATGTGCTCTTTTCACATGAATGCTTGATTGGACATTCAAGTATTAAATGTTGTTCGTGTTGCTGCTCTCGAAGACTTCATTGAGTATTTATCTCAGCCATTCTCAATAAAATGAAATTATAGCGAAAGATGTTTGTTGAATGATAAGAAATGGAATTGTTCGCCAACGGATGTTTAGCCCCATCAAAATTGATTAGCGGCAATAAGTCAAAAAATTTTGTTTTTTTTTCTCTTGTTTTGTTTCATAGATAACAATTTTTATTTAGCCAGCAATTTGCTGTTGTTTTGCTTTTGTTTTTGTAGCTGGTCTGATGTTGATTAAAATGATTTTATAAAGTTACTCTTGATTACTGGAATTGTGTTTATAATTTTTCTTTTTCGTGGTGGTAATGGTGGTGGTAGAAGGAGTTTTTGTTCATCCTTCATGCCTCTCCATATAAATATCTAAGTTTTATTTGACATGTATGTGAGTTTCCTAATGTTTTTGGCTAAATTAAGTTATGGTCAAGTGTATGTATTGTTAATAAATAATGTGTTCGTAGGGGTGAGTTAGTTAAGTAAAAATATTTAATAAGTATTTCCTAAAGTTTAAGAAAAAAATGCAGACTTTTTAAGAAAATAAAATAATTATTAATGAGGTTCAGTAATAAAGTAAATTCAAAACATAAATTGTTGTAATAATTTACAACGTTGCTTAGGTACTGTTTAATCTTACATATAAAGGCCTAACTATATTATGCTTTTGCTGGCTTAAGCAAATGTGCGGATACACAAAATTAAATGTATGCAACTATATTGTACTTAAGAAACTTTTCGTCAAGTTTCGTCAAGTGCCATTTGCTTAAGCAAACTGCGAATCTGATCGTACTTTGCTTACGAAAATAGATTTTCATTTGATATGTACACACTGTTGCATTATTTAGCACTTCTTTTATTAATGTTGTCATTTGTTTTTTTATATTAGTGAGAAAATTTATAAATTTAATAGTTTATAGTAAAATATTTTTACATTTTACACATTAAATAATAATTTTGTGACAATATCAATATATTTAGGATATACAGAAATAAAACAGCTTTTGCAAAAGTACAAATATTTGCAACTAATCATAGTAAGTATTTAAGTTTAAAAAGTACAATATATCCACCGACAAGTCTTCAAAATTTTGCTTAAGCATTTGACAGACTTTTCGTTGGTTTTTGACATTAGCTTAAGCCAGCAAAAGCATAATATAGTTAGGCCTTAAGAAAGATTGTAAAAAAATGGTGTCTGCCCATGAAATATTTTGTTATAAAAATTAATGGTGGGCCTACTAGCAATGTCTTAGAATGCAAAATGATACTTTTTAGAATGTTTGTCTGTCTCTACTCCTGTCTATTTTTCTGAACTCGATTGGCTTAAAAACTACTTGATGAGTTTTGATCAAATTCGGTACGGAAGCACCTTGATATCTGGGTTAATATATGAGGTACTTTCCGTCAAGATAATATCTCATTTATAACATAAATTAATGTAATATAGTAAAAAATAAAATTGTACTCGAATTGTAAATGAATATACGGCCTCGACAAAAGTAGCAATATACAACAATTAGACTACTAACAATAAACTCTTGGTTATCATTACCAACGATATCAGAATTTATTTATTATTGTTAAGGCCAGCAATACTGTTCGGGTTTATATGGATAATAATTATTTGAAGGTCCTGAATTTTAAAAACAACTTACAAGATTTAAATTAAAAAAAACGCTTTAACATTTAAACACTTAAGAATTTGTTAAGCAAACCAACGTTTCTAGAACAATGCAATTTAGTCATACGATAATTTTTGCACTATGTACACGCATACATACTATGAGTGAATTGTCTGATTGCGGTTAAAACATATGAGGGTTGTTTGTTATAATTATTATGTTTAATTAAAGTATCATGCAATAAACATACATATGACTATAGTTGAAATCGACAATGATTGATATTGATTGATCTTATTAGATAAACATTTGCTAAAATCTTATGAATAGCGAAGTCGATTGAATAATGTCCGCCTGTCCGTATGTTGGTTGAGATCAGAAATCACCTGTTGTGGTATCAATCTTTTGTAAATATTCGAACCGCTTTTACAATAGAGCACAATCGTTTATAATGTTTTGAGATATGAGCAAATAAACATGATTTTTACCATGTTTTTACCACAAAAATAAACTATTCTGAAACCTTAATAATATAATTTATAAACATTTTTGTTATTGTGTGTTTCAAGATCTGCACTCAGAAAAAAGATTGGTTGGAAAACGGTTAAAGCAATAAAAATAGTATTGCAAATATTAAAAGTTTGTAAAAAGAACCGATTTTATATATTTATAAACGAAAAAATACAACAGTATTAGAAATTTATTGCTGAGGACAACTAAATTAGTTCTCACAACCAATTAGCCTTATTAATAAGATTTTTATTCAATTCACTGATATCACAAACGAATTTAATTGTCTGTATTAGGGTTCACAACTAAATTTTAATTCATGCAATAAAAAATCCTATATTCCAATGTTTTATTTTAAATAAAAATGAAATTTTAGTTATTGCAAATAATTATTGGTTACTTGCATTATTAAAATTCGTTTGCATTAAACAAATGCTTAGAGTTAAACTATATTTGGTGTTTACAAACGAAAATTGTTACATGTAATAATTATTTGTTACAAACAATTAAAAGCAATTATCTTTCAAAAAAATTTATTTTTCTGTCAATAGTGAAAAATTTACATATGTAAGTCAAAATCAAAATTAATTTATTTTATTGAGGAAAATTTTTTAAAAATAAAGAAATATGTACATATAAAAATTTTTAAATTGCTGTTTTGTTACACAAAGTGAAATCTGCAAGAGACTGTTTAATAAGGTAAGGACTCGATTTTACATTTCAAAATATTATTATGCATTTTAGTACTTAAAATGGACTTTTAAATACGGAAATTTGCAAGTAATACTAACGTCATAGATGGTGCTGTACTAGGGATGCGAAATTGTTTCAAGTCACTTAAAATGCATTCATATGGACATGCATTCAGTTGTAGTAAGTTTATATCGCTATAAAATCTTCGAGCCACTTATAACCGAAGAACTTATCGATAAATACTTTTTTGCAGTGCTTGCACCGCCGCGTAATGCCCGTGTTGGACAAGACGAGTACAATCTTAGAGACTTAAAACAAAATTGAGAATTTATCTTAATAATAATTGCAATTTCTAGTTTTATTTTTGTATTAAAATGTATGTGTATTTATATACTTATATTTAGATACATATTTATTTTATAGGTATATTATGTTAATATTATTAAATAAAAAAAAAATCCTGTCAATCGAAGAATAAATAATGATTATTCTTTTGGTAACACCAATTCAGTTTTTTATTTCAATTGCATCAATCATTTATTTGGAAGTAAGTGCAGTTTGTTTTTAAAATATCAATAGTACCAACTAATAAAATCTGCTAACACAACCGTCGGGTTACTAAAATTGTACTGTTGCTACTAAATCTACCATGCTAAAAAACAAATTTTTCAGTTATTACAAACGAATTAAGAGATAGTACGTAGAACCGAATAAATTCGATTGGCAACAAATTCGGTTGCCACAATGAATCTGTTTTCTGTGTGTGCATAAAAAATGTTGGCACACTAACCGGTGTTGCCCTAAAATGAGCCGGCTTTTTTATTAAATCTCAAAAATATTTTATCAGTACTCCAAATGAAAAATTATAATTATTTAATTCACTTATTAATGTTTTAATGAGCGAGAGCGCTTTGGAATATTTTTTTTCAATATTTTTTATTTGAAATAATGTAAGTTTATATGACAGCATACAAAAGCATATAAAATAAACAAATAATAGTTACAGTTATAAAAAGTAAATGCTTCATAATTAAAAGTATTCCATTATTAAACATTTTTATTAAAAAATTACGGCCTTATTCATAACAAAAAGTTAGCCACAGTTTATACACTATGTACAACGAGCTGCTAACTAAAATGTCGATTAAGCTTGGCAGCTCGTTGGCACAGAGTTTATTCATAAGAAACTTTTATCCGTCTGCCAACTTTTCATAAATCAACTCTGAAATTGCAAGAAACTCCTCAAAAATGCAACCATTTTTTGGATTTTGACATTTTTTGTTTTTCCATCCATATTAACAATTTTTAAAATTGAAAAATAAATTTAAAAAATAAACGAACAATAAATTTTTTATAAAAATGCAAAAGCAAGTCAAACGGTCTGTAAATTGGTAACAGGAGGAATGGTAGGTAATATAAAACAACAACACAGAACAGCTGTTTTTTTACAAGTTGGCAAACGTTTGGCAGCTCGTTAACAAGAGTTTAGCAAATCGTTAGCCAGAGTTTGGCATGTGTGTTATGATTAAACTTTATGCTAACTTTATGCCAACTTTTTGTTATGAATAAGGCCGTTAATTTTTAAATTAAATTTAAAATTTTCCTTTTAAATATATCGGCAACAGAAAACCACAGAAAAAATATTTAGAAAACTATATATTTTTTCCAAATATATTTATTTTCTCAAGCTTTAAAATTGCAATATTTCCTTCAAAATTATTTCCGAAAAAAGTTTAAAAATCGGTTAAAAACTATCTTAGGATATTACTCCTGCTTCGGTATTCGAAAATCGATTATTTTTTCATCTTTGAGACAACCGAGAGGTACCCATTGATATGGGTATCAAATAAAATGGCGAATATATTTGTATCAAATAAAAGGGTTTGACCGGTAGAATATTTTTTTTATACCCTTCACACAGTGAAAATGGGTATATATAGGTTTGTCATTCCGTGTGAAATTTCTACAATTTTCACTTCCGACCCTATAAAGTATATATTTTCTGAAAGCTTATGAATAGGGGAGTCGATTAAGCTCTGTCGGTGTGTCCGTCTGACCATCTGTCCGTGTGTATGTTGAAATCAACTTTTTGAAGCCCCCCGACATAGGTTGGACCCGGGTAAGGTATTAAAATATCAGAAATATTCGGAAGTAGATCCGTATTGAAAATCACATCGGTACATAAACAACTGAGATATGAGCAAAAACCCACGACCACCTCGATTTTTTTTCACAAAAACAACATTACAACAACAACATACATACATAGAAACATGTATACTGGTTAGAGAAAACGTGGCATCAAATCACAGCTGAGCCAAAAAAATTTTTTTTTTTTAAATTTTTTTTTTAATTTTTTATTAAATATATTATTTATATTTTTATTATTTTTTTTTTTAATTTTTTTTTTTATTTTTTTTTTTAATTTTTTTTTAAATTTTTTTTTTAAATTTTTTTTTAAATTTTTTTTTTATTTTTTTTTTTTTTTTTTTTGTTTTTTTAACATACATACGTGAATTTATAATTTTACAATGGGATGTTTTTATATATGTATGTACGTATGGGATGAATGGTGACACAAACTACTGTTATTGCATGACTACACGTTGTAAAGGGTATATAAGATTCGGCACGCCCGAATATAGCGCTCTTACTTGTTTTCATTTTATTTATCTTATTTACAATATATCCAAAAGTATATTAAGTAAATTTCATAATAAACAGTAACTACTTATTTATTGCTGAACTCCAGTGAGAACAACAACATAAAAACAAAATATCACATATTTATATAAAGTTATCAGTGTATAAAAATTTTAAAAAATATTAGATATTTAGCAAAGTATTGACACATTATTATTATTGCAATATATAAATATATAATTAATGCTGAAATGGCAGGTCAAGTACTTGTTTCCTTTTTAGTCTTCTAACCTTTTTGATGTCATCTGGTAGTGTTACAGCTAACAAATTGCAATGGTTACTTAACCTCTCTATGTAATTAGTACTAAATCTGGTAAATTCATCTTTAATCCTTTAAATGGATTAATCATCATGAATAGCGTTATTCGATATAAACCAAAGAGCATTAAAGACAACTGACTTAAATGTTTTTGATTGCTATCTTTGAAATATTTCGATATTTGAATTACTAGCTGTTTCCCATAATTGTATTCCATTAGTTCAAATCGGTTTCAACATTAGTATAGTTTAGATCTAGGGCCCAATAACCAATAAATAAGTTTGGTTTTGTACTGCTTTTTAGCTATTATATGCGTTTTCCATGTAAGCGTTTCCCGGTCAATATGTATTCCAAGGTTTTTAACGTTTTTATGTTGGGGAATGATACAATTATAAAGAGATACATTTGAACAGTTTTTTCGACGCAAGGTAAATGTTACATGGGAAGAGTTTTCGGTGTTTAATTTTATTTTCCTTTTGTTTAACCAATTTTCCAAATAATCAAGTTCTCTTTGTCGATCGATTGAAGCATCATTAGGATTTGTGCCAACAGCTAATGTTGCGGTGTCATCAGCATAGATTGCAACTAAATATTATTCGTGATCGGCATGTCAGATTTAGAGATTGTGTATAAAACTGGTCCTAATACACTACCCTGCGGCACACCAGCTCGAACGTTGTAAATTTCGGAATATTTCCTATTTACTTTTACGTAGAAATACCTGTTACCTAAATAGGATTTTACTAACCAGTAGAATATAGGGTCCGCCAAATATTTACTTTTTTTGAAAATGCTATAAAAAAAAAGTGTAGCTTCGACTGTGTGGCACGAAGCACCGTTTTGTTGAATCCAAATATTGCCAATATCCTTCTCTTCAATTTTTGTGAACAAAAGTTCGTTCAACAAGGCCCGATAACGATCGCCATTGACTACGGCCACTCCTTGCTCATTTTCGAAGAAAAATGGCCCAATTATGCCTCTAGATCAAAATCCGCACCAAACAGTGACTCGTTTTCGGTGCATCGGCTTTTCAATATATGCGTGCGGGTTTTCTGGGCCCCAAATGCGATAATTTTGCTTGTTTACATACCCGCCAAGATCAAAATGAGCTTCATCTGAAAAGATGATTTTTTTTTAGCAAAATCGGCCAAAGTAATGTCGCAATATTTCCCAGCGTTGTTCAAGCGTATACACAACCATATTCGTTCAGCGGAAGGATAAAACTAATTATCTGTCATATCAGACATGAGCTAAATGTTACCATTCACGAAATAAGCACCGGTTGAAAAAAAACGGTTAGATGGCGGACCCTATACGTTTAAATTTTCATTACAATAATGAGTTAAATAGTTGGTATTTGCACACAGTATTTGTATTTAGTTTTGATGATGAAACCGTAACCGGTTTCAAACATGAATTTCCCACTGCTAACAAATTTCCACTCAGATAACAAATTTCTCCAAGATATTCTTTTGTTATTGCATTCAACTTAATATAAATCTACACAACTAAAGCAAAGAAATTATTATAGTTTGTCAGAAATAACTAACTAGAACATTAATATAATGTGCAAACTGCACCAAAAGCATAACGAATAAATTATTTGTTTGGCAGTTTGAGTCAACATGGTACTGTAAGAACCTTTCTTAGTACCGTGAGAACACGTATCATAAAGGCTGCTCATAAGGAGCTATTCTATACAACTTTGGCTATCACTTTGGTCGATACAGACAAGTTTTTAATAAGCAATGAAGATCATTTCTAATTTTTTATTGGTTTTAGCGCTACGGAGAATCACAGAGCATTTTCCCCCTTAATTATATCGAACGTAAAGAGAATTGTCTTACATTTTTTTTTTAACTTTTTGAACAACCATCCAGCTAACTAGATGAAATACAGCACATACTGCAGTTGCCTCAATGGCTGTGGGGAGGTACATATTAATAGAACGCATTATTTCATACAAACGCGGTTTTAATTGGCGCCAACATTCACTGTATTTAAGACGACCACCTGATACCTATCTGTAGAGATATTTGAAAGAAAGAGTTTATGTTCACAATTAAAAACAAAAATTCAAAATTAATGGTCATGGTTATTATAACCGAAATTTAGCGAAAAGTTATGGAAAATATTTAAAAAAAGAACCAGGATGTGCTAAGTAGATAATGACGACCACTTACAGGATATCATATTTCAAAGGTTAAAGAAATTTACCAATAATATACTAAATCAAAAGTATATTAAATATACGCATAAATAAAAACAATTTAAACCATTGCTCATACTTCTTCATCCTGTTAAAGTTGCGGTTGTATTTACAGGATATTTTAAATTATATAGCGTACAAAAGAAAAAATTTGTTACTTTCTCTATAAGTGCATAAATCTATTTCAGATAAAAGTATTTTATTTTCTTAAGACTTAGTATTGACTCAAATCTTAATTTGCATGGCATTCAGCTAATTTAGCTTTTTATTTGTCTTATGCGGCGAGCATAGAATGTTCAAAAATGCTTATCCCCCTCTATTAAGTATTCCATTAAAATTACACCCGTTAAATTTACGTCAATGATTTTCTATAAATTTGCCAAAAATTTTTCATTTCAATTTAATTCTTAAATTTCATACTAGAATTCTCCTCTAATGTAATGAGTGAAAAGAAATATTTAAATGTATATGCAAGTGCATAAAAATAAGTACTTTACGCTTATTATTTTCTCAAAATATTTTTATGATGATGCGATTTTTTACAGACATCCACATAATTTTGCGTATATTCTTCAGTGCCTTCTTAACCCACCACTAATAACAACACCCTTCTTGAAACCAAATTATTGGTCTAGTAATGCCACAACTCAAGCCATCAAAAATGTTGAAAGTCGTAGAAATAGAGGAAGCAACTGTAGCGGTAAAGGCATTAACTTGTCAAACCTCAGCTAAAGTGAACATATTTTTCGTATTTCAGTATAATGTTGTAAAGCGACTAGGATATCTACATAAACACACATACCTACACACATACTTACTCGTACATAAAGAAACATAAATTGCTCAAATTCAATATGTTTTCAGAATTCACATTTTATAATTTTTGTTTGTATGGGTTGCTATGTGTGTGTTGGCAGCATCATACTCATAGTTGTGAGTAAAATGTAATATTTTGTAATATTATGCGCGATTTGAACGCGATTATAAAAGCTTTTCGCAATATTTTCCTATAATTTATATGCCTTCATAACATCACTTTTTTTTTTGGGTTTTCTTTTTGTTAAATTATGGTTTGTGGCAAATTGTAAAACGGTTATACGAGTAAAAATCATCTGCTACAACTTCTATTTACATCATTTTCAGAAAGTCTTCTTACAGTAGCAGTCATGTTATATGGTTGTTGCTCTTTTTTTTGTCCAATGCATCGATTTAAATGTTGCTACAAGTTGTGTTGCCTCGTGGAGCATCAAATACATAATTGTGGAAAGTGTAACAAGTAAAATGAATAAAATAAATTCCAAATGAAAATTTATGTCTGCATTATGAATTTCTAGCATTATTAATACCTAAAAGCAATAGTTATTAAATATTTTTTATATGATGTCGGCTGAAATATCGTAAGTTTTCTGTAGATATTTGTAGAAAAGAATTTGTATAAAGAAATACTAATTCTTCGGTTAGAAAATTAAAATTTTATCTTAGGTTTTTTAAAAAAGAAGAAAAAACATGGTTAAGGTGATAGTGCATATAATTTAATTGTTTCAGGCAATATATCATATTTTGTCCGCAAATGGCCAATTAATAATCTCACATAATCATAATATAATAGCGAACTTTTATATATTAATTTATATAAATAATGTACTAATAAGAACTTTCAGAACCATTAAATTATTAATAAACTTCAAAGAATATATATAAGATTTTACTATTTACTTAAACAAATTATTGTCATTATTGTCACTCATAAAAGCATAATATCATCTATATAATGATCATATAATGTCTTTAACAATTGATTATTCTAACAAGTCTGACAAGTTTGTGCAATAACTCAAACTTAAAAAAAAATAAATTTTTTTTTAATAATTTGCCCACATAATGATAAACGAGTGTACTGCGGCCTACAATTACGTACGATTCGTTAGTGTGGTGGAAATCCTTACAGAAGAAGGTGAATAAAAAACCTCTTCAAAAGATTCAGAAACAGTGCTGCATTAGTATTTGCGGCGCCATGAGGACCACATCGACAATGGCCATTGAGAATATATTATCCATTTGGCCTATTGAGATACAGGTAAAATATGAAGCGGCCTTAGCTGCCACAAGATTAATGGCAATAGATGAGTGGCTTATAAGAGAACATAAGACCAGATACCAAAGAATAACGGATATCTTACCGATGGGAAATATTACGGAATTAACATGTGATAAAATCCCGATGAGATATGAGAATACTAACTGCATCACCATTATACCGGAAGAGGGAGAATGGGATGAGATAATCAGGATGGGAAACACCCACGGAATCGATCTTTACACAGACGGTTCAAAGATTGGTGACCAAACTGGAATGGGCTCATACGACATAAGCCGAAATAGAAGCAAATACTTCCGTCTACCAGATCACAACACTATTTTTCAGGCTGAGATCATGGCGATTACGGAAGGAATTAAATGGATAAAAGAAACGAATAGCGAAACCCCGATTCGTATCTTTACGGATAGCCAATCAGTGATTAAGACATTGAGAAAGGAGAAAGTTGAATCCCGGAACGTTTTGCAATGCAAGAGCGAGATAAACTCATATGCAAATTGTGAACATCTGGAGATAATATGGATACCAAGCCATCACGGGCTTGTCGGAAACGAGAAAGCCGACAAATTATCCAAAATGGGAGCTCTTCTGAGTACTATAACTTTTGAGAACGACAAACCCCTTAAACGATTTAAGGATGAACTTAAACGTTGGGCGATGGAGGAATATGTCAGAAAATGGCAAAGCACTGATTTCGGTAAGTAGACAAAAACAATATGGGGTGACCCAAATATTGGGAAATCAAAAGAGATTCTGAGACTAAGTAGACCTACACTTAGGAAACTAACCGGTGTAATTACAGGTCATACGGAGTTGAGAACTCATCTAGCTCGCATGAGATTATCTGAGGAGACAACATGTAGAGCATGCGAGGAAGAGAATGAGACTCTAGTACACTACCTCTGCCATTGTCCTGCTTTGGGGCGTATTAGGCGCGAGAATTTTACAGTATATACTATGCCGAACTTGAAATACCTGGGGAACTCGAACTGGAGATCCATAAGGCGTTACATTGAGGGGACTGGGTTCTTGGACTAGTCCGTTATTTATGGGAAATTATGTTTATGGTTTTTGTTTGGGAATTCCGTTTTCCATATGGAGCACACAACATGCCAACTGGGCATAAGTGCATACCTGTCATGGGTTTGGGCTTTTATACCCCTCCTTTTCAACCTAACCTAAACCTAATCTAATGATAAAATTGTGTTTTTTTATACGCGCCACCAAAACACAATTATATATTCATTTTTGACCGCGTAGAGTACAATATTTTTTAGTCTTGGTTTTATTTTAGGATGATCTATTTATGGGCATCCATCCGTTCATCCGTCCGTCAGTTAAAGACACGATAGAGCTCGAACAGAAAAAATATGGGGGATAAATATTTATTGTACATCAGGCTAGTAGTAAAAATGGCCTAAATCGGTCTATTATGAAGAGAAATATAACAGATTATAAAAATGGTCTTCAACTATCGACTAAAATGCGATTGCATCTAAAGGCAATTAGGTCGTGTCATAAAATCTCACAAGTAAATTTTTAAATAAAAAAAATATGTTTCACCATAAATTGTTTTATTCCGCAGATTTCGAAAGGAGAGTGTGCTTTTTAGATTTAGTTGAATTTTTCTTAGGAAAGAACAACGCGTTATAATTTTAAAAACTCCAAAAGTGCTTCTAGTGTGTAAACCATTTGAAGATTGATAAAAAAACAATTTAAAAAAACTGGACGGTTATATACAGTAACACTGTGTGTTAATGTACCAGTTGGTCTCCTGAAAATATTTCTTTTATAAACGAAAGTTTCGCCGAAAATCCCGAAAACATCAATTCGGCATCGATGTCAACAACTTTAAATTTCACGAAGTAATACGTAGGAAATTTTTACCAAAGTCCTTCGTGTGTACAAAATTCACCTTTTTAGGGGCTCAAATTAGCAGACTATGGAAGCCGCCTGGACTTTATTTAATAGGTGGGCGAGCATAATAAGCGAGTGATAATTTTTTGATAAAATTCAAATTCTCCGATGAAGCGAATTTTCATCTGAACGGATTCGTGAAAGCACAAAATTGTCGAATGTAGGATTTTTTTTAAATCCTCATGTAATTTTTAAGGAATAAATGCAGATACAACGAGCATTTTTCTGGTGTGCAGATTGGTCCGGTGCCCTGATTGGGTATTACTTTTTTTTTGATAAGCCGAAATCACATTTTTATTTAATAGTTTTTTTTTTATTTTCTCTATTTCGAAAATATTAGAAAATTAAAAAAAAATATTGTTCAAACCTGCACAAAAAGTTTGTCGCCCTTTCACCCATCTACACAAAGTGGAAATTAATACGATTACATAAGGACCTTTAGTGTAATTTTTCTAAGGACATCACACAATGTTTCTCGTTATTATTATCACAAATATTGTATAGAAAGCAAATATTACATAATCATGATTATAACTACTGTTTAGCTAGCCTGACTAAATTTCGTATGCAGTCTTATACTGTCAAAATATTCGATTTAAGTTAAAATAGGTGGTTCACGTGCCTTTTTGTTAGTGGCGGTTTACTTTTTTGCTGTGAGCCACCCATCAGATGGATCTTCGAAGAAATTAATGCTCACAAAACTAGATTTCCTAAAACTATTCACTTACAATTTAGTAAAAGCATTTCTATAAGCCTTCGAAATATTATTTAAGTACAAGTTGCGTCTGTGTATTTCCGTTGAGTTCCTATATGAAATGAACTTTTGCAAAAGCAGCATTAAGCCCTTTAAAGGTAACATAAACGTAAACTATCTCTACATGACTTGCTCTATAGCTTTTATCAATTAAAGAATTTTTCGTTCCTAGCTTGTTTATTAAATTTTTGTTTTTTTGAAACTACATATGCAATGAACTTTATCTTATATCGACGTGTTAAATTCATCATCAATTTTATGTAGCATCAGTCCTTTACATGATTTGAAACGATTTTTCTATACTTCTTGTTTTCTAACCAAAAGTCAAATATATCTTAGTTTTTTAAATTAATTTTTTCTACGAACAAAATTAAATCTCGTGATTTTGTTATTATTTGGAAAAAAAGAATTGCAAGTCATTTAACCTTAGTTTCTCGCGAACAACTAACAACTTTAACAACAACTTCATCGAAAAATCATCCTCAGCGATGAAGCTCATTTTTGACTGAATGGCTTCGTCAATAAGCAAAATATGTGTTATTGGTCATCCAGCAATCCACACGAACTCAATGTGTCATCATTTTATACCGAAAAAATTACGGTTTGGTGCGGTTTATGGGCCGGCGACGTTATTGGGCCGTACTTTTTCCATGATGTTCAAGACCGGCACGTTACTGTGAATGGGAATCGCTACCGTTCAATGATTACAGAACATTTTTGGCCCTAATTGGAAGATATGGACTTGGAGGACATGTGGACGGCGCCACAAGCCAGACATCGAATGTCACGATCAATTTATTGGAAACCAAGTTTGGAGAACGTGTTATTTCACGAAATGTTCCAGCCGATTGGCCGCCTCGGTCGTGCGATTTGACGCCGTTAGACTATTTCCTGTGGGGCTACGTCAAGTCTATGGTCTATGCCAACAAGCCAGCGACGATTGATAAACTTCGTACGAATATCGAACGTGAAATTGCAGCAGCATCGCCCGTTTTATGCTTGAAACCATCGAAAATTGGGTTCAGCGTCTGGACTTCTGCAAGCGTGCCCGTGGTGGTCATGCAAAAGAAATCAAGTTCCATACATAATGACATCGAACGTACTTTCATAGGAATAAAGAATTTCATTGATATTCAAAGCCGTTTTTTTTCTTTAAAAACCTTTTGAAGTGATCTTATTGATAAACCCTTTACTTGTAGAAATGAATGAATGAATGAATGCGGTAGACAATGAGACTATTCAGAATTTCGCATAAACCATGACCCAGTAAAAAAATTAAAATAAGTGATAAATACAAACTTTTACAAAATATCTTAGCAACATTTCAAAATACATGCCTCGAGTAATAAAAGTCCATATTAAAAGATTTATTTTGTCAAAGAATATATTTTTATGACAACGTTTTATTTAATAAAAATTATATTGCCTCACAACTGATAACATGAATTAGAAAAACATTATATTTTACAAGCGTTTTTTGTTTAATAAAGTTGCTAACTTTCATTATTTGTACCTTTCTTTACCAACATGTTAACAATTGATTTTTATTAAATATATTTAAAAATTTGAGGCTGTAAAATCGATTTTTTGCCGCCAAATTGGGAAATTCGGTGATAGTGCATTATGATCATGTCGTAATCCTAGCTTTTCTCCGCGTGCAGGGTAATTCAAAATTAATAAAAGGTCAAACTGTAAAAAAAAACAATTACAGTACATATTTTGCAATAATTATACAGAATTTCTCTGGAACTCCCTTAATAACTCTCTGAAGCTTCACTCCCTACCTTCTTTAACAGCCTGCATAAAACAAATTTTTAAGTTTATTTATTTTTAAGCGTTTCTCGATAAATTTTATTGAACTGATTAATTTTTATTATACAAATTAATATCATATTTATGCAACCAATTCTAGCTACAAAATTGCCGCTACCGTTAATAAATAAATGCCAAAAATTTATTATCGTGTGATATTGATGTTTGAAACATTTTTACAAGTTGTGGGAAACAACAAAAATAAGCGAAAAATTTGGACTTATAAATTGATGGCAGACCATCAATTTGTTTATGAGTAAATAAAACATGCCATAGATAAAGTCAACAAAATATGACAAATGACCATTAATAGTGAACAACATGCATAAAACAAACAACCACACAACGACTAAAACAAACACACACAGAAGGCCCTTATAAAAATGATCATAAATTCCTGGCTCACACTGATGCAAACATTATATTAACTCTACATGTAGAGTAATGAAGTAAAATACATGCTGTTAAATGTCAAAAGTCAATAAAACATCCATGCATGACCATTATCCTTTGTACTTTAACATTAAACATCAATAAAGCAGCCAACACTCTGTCAATTTGGCGAAAGCAGGAAAGAGTTTAACAAAAAAATCTCATGTTTCCAATACCTTTTAAAATCGACCATCAATTGTTGATGTTAAATAGACAAATTATTTTTTTACTTCTCACATAACCCTCACTAGCGTACATACACTTGCCTCGTTCTGTTGTGTTCTAACGAAACAGTCTTTAAAACCACAAATATCATGATGGTCATGGTCGAAGTATTGAGAGCAGAAAAAACCAATTTTTATTTGAACAGTGTGAAAATGTGGTTTTTTAGCTTTTTCAAAATCTCTGTTCCATACTGTCCAAGAGATTTCCCAGGCATGCAAAGAATTATTAATGGTTAACAGTATGTGGACATTCATTCAGGCAGCATGCTAATACCAAAAACATATTTGTTCACTGGAAAGAAAGAAAGAGGACTATCAATTTTCAAATATATTGGGGTTCTACATTTCACATAAATACATACGTACATGTGTGGATGTGTTCACATAGAATCCTACAAATAAATCTAGATGAGAATGGAGTTACAAATAAACTCTGTGATGTTAGCAAAAGAAAATGGGAGCGGGTTGAGTGGTATTAAATAGAGTGATTGATTTTAAAACGTTTTTCAATTGTTAATACTCACATGTTCAACATGACTGTTGAATATGTTAAATGCCAAGTCTTCGTAAGAGCAAATGTGTGTGTGTGTGTGTTTGCATTTATGTATGTTTATATTTATTTAATAGTCATGTTAAACAATTTGATTTGACAAATGGTTATTGTGGCATGACTTTTATGGGTATATTAGTTTACCAGCTCGTAATACAGGCACTTAATAAATGAAGTCATAGCCAGTTGAACAGTAAATAAATGATGTTTTTTTTTGTATGAAGGGAGAGCTGGCTACCATATATTCTCTTTTACAAGTACATTCATATGGTAAATATAAGAAATTGCATTTAAAATTAATGATGCAATTATTATTGCAACATTTATTTCAACTACCAAAAAATTGTGTCGGGATATATTAGTTTAGTCATAACATTTTGATCACATCGAAATATTAATTTTAGACCCCAAAAAGTAGTTTCAGAGTCCTGGTTGAATGTTAGGACAATGAAGGAATGTCAATCTCTCCACCTGTTTAAAGCACGATAGAGTTCGAACTGAAAAAGCTAGAGGGATGAAACTTTTACAGAATCATATATCAGAAACTTTTGGTATTTAACTCTAGATGGTTACTGTTCGTTGATTCCATAAATTTGAAAAAAAAACAAAAAAAAGAGTTTAAATTTGCATCGAATTTTAAGAGAGAAAAATAATTATAATTTTTAAATTTTATTTTTTTTTATTTTTTAATAAAATTCTGAACCTAAAAAAATTTTTGTTTATTTTTTACTTTAAAAATCGTTCCGCAAAATTTTATTTATTTGGTAATAGTTCGATTCGACGAAGTGTAACCTTACTGTACTAAAATGAAGAGTAGCCATTCAGGGTTAAATTGGGATTTATCGGAGTATTAAAAAGAAAGTTATAACTTGTAATGCATTATTTATTCTTCTAGTTTTTTTTTTAATTTGGAGAAAAGAATTTATAAATAAAATAAATAAACCAAATGGTTTTTAAATATTTAAACTCTATGATGTCTTTTGTCCCACTCTGTATTTACATGGTCGTTATATACAGAAACGCAGAAAGTCTTACATAACTGATCTAACTTAGAATATTAATTTTAATTCAAAGGTCGTCATCGATTTATTATTTCATTTGTTTCGGTTTAATTAATCATATGGAATGTGGGGCAGTGTGGATGGGCTGTAGGCTTACTTCGTACTTATTTTGAACAAAATTATTTACTTTCTGCCTTATCTTATGAAATATATTTTCTTAAAATCAAGAAATCTTTATGATGATTTAATTAATTTGGAGGTTTTAAATAAAAAATATATATAAATTATGAACATTAAAAAACTTCATATAAATACTGCGTTTTAAAGCTAATAAGATTTTAGGGCTTTTAGGTTTTATTAAGACATAAAACTTTCATTGGTTCTTCATTATAAGGCTGAATATTTGCCAAATAGTACATAAATTAAAAAAAGAAAATAATAATCTCTAACAAAAATAATAAATTAAAAAATAACTTCACTTGCACCAAACAGCAAAATCTATAAAATTGTGTCTAAGACTACATAATGTATGACTGAATTTTTTACACGCACACTAATTTAGAAGCAGGATAATATATATCTGTGTGTGGTTGAATGTGTATAAGTGAATGGTACATAAAGAACCATTAATAAATATTACATGAAATTTTCAATGAACTCCCGTACATACACGCATAAACATTTGCATACACACACACATAAAACATAATGTTGAATGTTGTCTAATTTACATTTTATTACAATATTTACAGTATAAATCATAATTTATTTTACATGTTACTTCTTCCTGCCCTTTAACTACCACCCTACCTCACATACAAGCAGACAATTTTTTATTTTTACATACCCAGACTCAGGGGAAATTTACAACGGACTTGCTATTAATTCTACAATTTCTCATTTTTTTATTCTCTGATTTAATGTCTACTTTAAAGCCATAAAAATTAACAAATTGATTAAACAGCTTTTTTTGTTTGCCTTTGGTAACAATGACAACGAAGGAACTACAATAAATAAGTAGTCAGTCAGTCAACCTAATAAACACAAACATGGTTGTGATATGTGTAAGTGTATGTTTTTTATAAAATTTGTTTTTTGTTTTTTTCCTTTTTGTTGGTTTATGCGTGATAAATGAAGTTATTAAGCGAGCAGTTTGTTGCAAAACAATCTAAACTAAATCGTTCTTTATTACCATACCATCGTATCATGTGAAACACGTTAATTATGAATTGTAATTTGTTTATTTTTTATTTGGCAAGACAAGCGATTAGCAGTGGTCTAGGTTACAGGTTGTTAAACATACAAACATTTTATTAATTGAACTAACTATTTAATTGACAAATGTTACGAGAATGAAGGTAGGTCTAAAAGCAAAACATGGAAATGCTGACAAGTAAAAACCAAATTAAATTTTCTGAAACATTTTACTTACAAATTTTTGAAAATTTTTTCTCTCCGTTCTCATTCCAAAAAAAAAATTATGATCATCGCCCATAAAGGGTATCAAGAAGGGTGTTTGGTGAAAAGAGAATTCTTTAAGGATTTTCCACATTCCAAAATGCGACAATTTTATTTAAAGAAGAAAACTAATTATGCATTGAGTACCGTACCATTAGGAAACTCAGCAATGCAATTTTAAAGTGTTATACGGATGCTAGTCTTTTTTAATATAAATTGCTTAACCAACGGTGCACAAATTACAAAAGTTTTGCCGTACCACAGTCAGATTTGTGAAGAATAATAAAACTCCTAATAAAACACCATTTATTAAACGGATCACTAAATATGCATAAAATTAAAAACTATATAAAAATAATTATAATTCTTGGCAAAATATTTTTTTCTTTTTTAATGCAACCTGAAGAATATAATAAAAATAAAAATTTTTATAAATAGCACCTGGAAAATAAATAATGAAGAGACGCGCAACTAAAGAAAGAAACAGAATATAAAAAATTCATTATTTAATTAAGCAATAGATTATTTAACCCGGCAATTCCCAGTGTCACCTGCAGGTGGATAAGATTAACGGAATTTTTAAACATAAATACAGACACCAATAAATAATAAAAATATCAATAATATACAGACAACACCCTGTTTTGTATCTGATTTTATTTTGGCATTGCTGCCATTATTTAAAATAGGGGATTTTTGAGCATTTTTAAGCAGTGGTTTTGATTTTTACATACTAGTGTGTCTTGTGATAAAAAAAAAATTATAAAAATGCCAAAAGGGTAAGAATTCAAAATTTTTTTATTCTTTATTATTTCGAAATATTCACTTCAATTATTTAATATGAAGTTATTAAAAAAAAAATATTTGGTTCTCATAAAAAATAACAATCTATACCAAGTGTCACTTGTAGGTGGGTATTATTAGTACTATATTTATTTACACTATAAATATAATTTGTATGCTCATATGCAACATAGGTTGACATAAGATTAGATTGGCGATATATTTTATACCGGCGAAGACGCAGATGATATTATTTTATTTCCACCTGATGATGGCGAAGTGACTAATGAAGACAGAGGTGATGAAAATGAAGCTAGTATTAGTCATCTTCCTGGTCGCATGATTCGGTCTATAGTAGAACTGCAAAATGCGTCTATATGCACAGAAAACAGTGTACATAATGTAGATAGGAAAGATGAAATTATCGACACTTTGAGGAAGAACAACAGTACTACGAAAAACACGGAAAGCACTATCTACAATACTTCATTTGCTTCTTGTGGCAAAGGAAACTGTGACGGAGAAACTTTTACTAACTTACTAAATTACTTTAAAGCAAAAAGCTTGTTGAGCTCATAGTTGATATGAGTAATTTGTATGCTTTACAAAGAAATCTTACACTGAATGTGACTGTTAATGAAATTAGAGTTTACATCAAAATACTGTTGCTTACAAGATATTTGACGCCAAGGCATATGAAAATGCTTTGAGAAGTAAAGAGTGACACGTACAATAACCTAGTAATGAAATTCAACAATATCACCATCTTGCTGATAGTACCTCCTTGCCGTCCAACTGCAGCTACTCACTGTGGATATTTAGTGAATTGTGAACTATAACAGGGTGCGTCAGGACCAAGTCTAAAGATGCAGCCGGATTTAGTCCTAGGAGCTGCTGTCATTTAAGAGCTCCACTTCAGATTGCCCCAAGATATGGGACCTTACAATTTGTACTTCGATAATTTTTTTTATCGGTTTACCATTACTTAAATATTTACGCGAGCAGAATGTTTGGCAACTGGCACTATAAGGGAAACCCGTACTGAGAATTGCAATATACCAAGCTCAAAAAAAATGAAAAAAAAACCAAGGGGTAAGCTATGTTATAAATTTTACGAAGAAATTATTGCAGCTAAGTGGCATGATAATAGTATGGTCAACATTGTATCAAACTGTCATGCATTGGATCCTATCACTAGAAAAATGTGTACTAAGTGTAATATCGGTTTGCATATAAAATATTGGTACAGCTTTCACAATAAATAAATTTTAATCTTTTCTTTTAAATTATTATATATTATTAAAAAATTCATGTTTTATATCTATGAAAAGATTAAAAAAACGGGTATTTTAAACCATTAACTTTACACAATGCCCAGTGTCACCTGTAGGTGACCGCCCTTTAACAAAAATAAAATAAAAATTCGTTTTATTTTGACTATGGGAATTGAAGAGTTAAACGCAAACAGCATATTGTTGCCATTTAAACGTCAGAATTTTGCAGTCTAAAGCAATGATTTGTTGCTTAATTCACCGTCACCACCTATATTGTGGAGTAAGAAATTTTCTTCCTACTTCGTGTGTTTAACTCTAACTGCGAAGAATATTGAACATGTTAAGCAAATTGTCACCTGAAAGGTTTACCATTATTGGCCATTTCAAAAAAGATTTACTTTTATTTTCATTTATGGTAGAGTTGAGGCAAGCATTAAAATACGTGGATCATCAATAACGGCTAAATTTTGCAGTCAAATTGCAACAGTTGGCCAGATATAAAAATTAATTTTATCTGAGCTTCTGCAAATCCAAGAGCCACTAATCAATGCCAAATTCAATACACTAGGTGTACAAACATGTGGCCTTACATGTAAAAATATCATTTCTTTTAATTAAAATTTTTGAAGAGCGAATAACTGCCAGATTTTCGGAAACTAATTAGCCTTATTGCATAAAATAAGACTAAAACGGCTATTGCGATAATAAAGTTATGAATATTTATTTACTATATATTTACAGTATTTTAATAGAACATTATTATTATTATTATTATTATTATTAATTCAAATGTTATTACAATTTAAAATTATAATAAATCTTAAAGACTAAAGCATTAGCAACGTAGGCTATCGGCTTGGAAAATATTTTCATATAAAGAGTTTTAACTTAAAATTATTTGCCATAATAACTAAAATCATGCTCTAATAAATTTTGTGAAATTATCGTTTTATAGCTATTTATTATCTTGGTAGAAATGTATTTACTGTGAGAAAATGTAAAAATTAATCTCTGCAAAGGAATACAATTCTAAATTATAATGAAAACGAAAATTAACAAGTAAGAGCACTATATTCGGCTGTGCCGAATCTTTTATACCCACCACCAATTTTGTGTACATTTAAAGCACAATATTTATTATTTTGTTAATCGCTATGGAATAATCTTTTGATAATAAAATATGTATCACTTTCTTTGTAGAGGGCGGTTAAATTTTAAGGGCCCATGTTGAGGGTGAACTAACTACACCTAGTCTTTAAATTTGTTTTCTGCATTTCATTTGACATTTCTCAGTCTCAAACCTACTCAATTTGATCCGTGGAAAGATACGCAAATGAGCAACGCTTTAAAGTTATTCAGGCTTTTTTATGAAAATGGGCGTTCAAATCAAAATGCATTTTGTGCACTTCGTAATTCTTTTGATCAACAAAATCTTTCAAATTCGTCCACAATCGGCAGAATTGTAAAAAATATTTAAATTTCTGCAAAACAGGTCTGTATAAAATGTTAGAAAATTTGTGAACGCCTTCTTAGTTAGTTGAATGAGAACCACTGCTGGTTTTTGCGATAGTGTGGCAAAAGAGCAGTCAACCTCGACTCATCATCATGCCCAACAATTGAGCATCAACATTGTAATTGAAAATTTGGACCATCAGATAGAGGAGGGGCGCCAAGGATGGGGGGGGCCTTTTGGCCGATATTTTGTTAAATACATAATTGAACCATAATAATAATAAAAATAATAATAATAATAATAATAATAATAATAATAATAATAATAATAATAATAATAATAATAATAATAATAATAATAATAGTAATTTGTGTTTTATTTAAATTCAACATCGGTCCTTAAAATTTAACCACCCTTTATAACTTCGATATGCTACTAAAATGCTTTTGTAAATGTAGTCTTTCAATGAAAGTGGACGTTAAAGTAGGCGTGTCAATAAAGTTTCTGCTAATAAATACAACTTAGATACTTCAATATAGTCCTTTATTTTCCCAAAAACATTGTCAATAGAGAAATTACATGAATTTAAGATAAACCGTTATATGGGAGGTAGGCGTTAAAGTGGGCGTGTCACCTAAACTTTTTGGAACAACAATTACATTGATTAGAAGGATATATGTAGCGATCATCATACCTCAAATTTTGGCGGTTTTATGAGCTTTTAAATTTCATTAACGGTAGATAACGTCAAAAGTGGGCGTTATAGTAGGCGTGTCAAAGTTGTTTTTGCAAATGAGTACTACTTAGGTGTTTCAATATAGCCATTTGTTATTCCAAAATCTTTATTAATAGAGAAATTATATGAATTTTAGTTAAAACGTTATATGGGAGGTGGGCGTAATAGTCGGCGTGGCACATTGATTTTCCGTTACAAAAAAGCGTCTCACCAAAAAGCAAAGTGTGCAAAATTTCAGAGTCGTATATCCAATTTTGTTGCTTTTATGACCTTTTTGTTTTTAAATATACCGAAAAATACACTGTGCGGTATAAATTTTCGTACATTTTGATCGATAACTCCTCTCCTAATGCATAGATTTAGATAATTTTCGGGGAAAAAGTTTCATTAGTCTACGTTAATGCGTTTGGACACAATTCCATTTTATTCGATGTTCGAAGGACGCTGTTTTTTCGACCTACTCTTGCTTTTCGAGCTATAGCTCTCTTCCTAATATTCCGATTTAGCCCATTTTCAATACCAGATAAAAGTTGTCTATAAGAAAGATTCTGGCAAAATTTGAGCCCCCTAGCTTTTTCGGTGCGACCTCTATCGTGCTTTCAACAGACGGACAGATGGACGGACATAGCAGGATCGTCATCAAATCAAACCCTGATTCAGAATATATATACTTTATGGGGTCTAAAATGGATATTTCGATGTGTTACAAACGGAATGACAAAATGAATATACCCCCACCATTTTCTTGGTGGCGGGTATAAAAATTTATTATTGAAACTAGTTTTATAGCTGGTAACAAATAAACTATTGCCTCAATAAGGACAGCAGGTAGAGAGACAAAAATAGAAATTACAGAGTTTTTGATTATGAATGTTAAATGCTTTATTACACAGTTAGTTACAACTTTACTTATAACAGACGTATTCACAAGAAGTCATAAGTATCGTGTTGTCGTATCATTCTTTCCCAAAAATTTTACAATGAGTGTAAAATAATATATTTTTTGTTGTGAAATTGTTAACACTTATGACACTATGGCAATAGGAAACTTAGGACCCAATGTAAATTCACCAAATTTAAATTAAAATAAATACACAATAAAACCAGATAAACTAGTAATCAGAGCTATTAAATACCATGTTGTAAGAATTTCTGTTTTTAGTTTTGTTTATTTACTAAAAATATTTGAAATTAAACATATCCTTGGCTTAATATGCAAACCTGTTATCTCCCTTTCAGCAATTTTACATTACAAACAAAAAACTTCTCGTATTTTATATTTCAAATTGGAGTTTGTAATAAACACTGAACTAATAATGTACTGGAATTTGCAGTTTTACTTATAAAATTTTTCCTGCGAGAGGATTTAGCAGTTTTTCTTATCAAACCTTTTTACACACTTCAAGACTTAAATTGAAGAAAAACTACATGCTGGTCGACGAGGTGTCTTTCTCTACCACACGGCATCAAAATTTCAATTTAATTTAAAGGGGATTTAACCGAAGATATTGTAAAAGAAAATTAAAATTTTACTAAATAAATAAAAATGATACCTGCTGTAAGCAGCAAAATTCGAGGACTGGGGCAAAATCAAGCTACCGTGGAACGCCAAGGAATTTATACATATAGCAAATCATCGGCAGCAAATGATGCACCTTCAACTGTGATGATATCAGCTAATCAAGCAATGATGCAAGCAAGTTTATAAGAATTACAATAATGCCTCAGAATAAGCCGTTGCAGCTGCTACAGCTAATGGTCAATCTGCTAAAGTAGGTGTTGTAACAAAGCGACAAGCTGGCATTAAAAAGGCAGCGGGTTACAAAAATTACAATACTGTGTTAAGTACAGCTTTCTCTGTCCCACACAGAAGTCTTTACGACCCTTATTCCTGCCCCAAAGAGGTCCTACCAATATTAAACCAATACTGTCACCATCGAAAAAGAACAACCAACAAAAATTACAAGACTCGTAACCCAAAAATGATGCCAAGTCAACAATATTCAAGTTCGTATCAGCCTTCCATTAGTTTATGATAAAATGTGTTTAAAAAATTAGAAAAATTAAATTAAATGAACGATTTTATTAAACATTCGCTTTTATGCATATTTTATGGTTATAAAACTATATCAAAATACAATTATTTTTATATCAATTAATTAAATTTTTAAGTAATTGACACATGGTTGGCACTTTAAAAGAGCGTAACAATCAATCTAATTGTTTACATTTGAAGAAAACTGTTAAAATGAAAACACATGTGGGATGTCAGAATTCAATACACCTTTAATTCTAATTTTTTTTTGTATTACGTGATATGTTTTACCTTTATCATAAATTATTTAATCACATTTCTACATTAAATTATTCAGACCATAAATTTGTGATTTTACTTTAATTTTAGCAAAAACAAAAAAATAACAAATTAGAATCTTCTCTTCCATATTCATACTTTAATAACTGGCGACAAGAAAAAGAGCAGTAATAACATAAAAATAAAGCAAACAAGCGACAACATCAACACAACGGAAATAAAATAATGGAATTTCCGAAAATCGATGACACCCCAGGGGCGCATTTGTTATCTATCGTGCAATTTTTTTTCCAAAGGTATGACATGAAACAAATAAACATACACATGAATGTATGTATGTATGGTGTAAAAGACAAAAACAACTAAATTGTATAAAATAACGACAGCAACAACAAATACAAGAATCTTGCAAAAATAAAAATTATATATGTCGGCAGCAACATTTGTTTTTGGGTTGCATTTGTTTCAAAACACTCTTTGCTTCGGCTTGTTGGACGTTCACAATCAGTGGAGCTTAAAAAGCAAGTTGTCTGTGAAATTTAATAGATCCGTTTTTATTTATTTTTATTTTATTTATTTTTTTTTTTTCTAACTTACATAGTTAGGAAAATGTTTTCTTTGGAAATAAATTTAAATATTATGGCTTTTAAATAGAGAAACAGACTGAAAGTATTAGGCAATTCTGCCAATAGAATATTTAATAAAAATTAAATTTCATGATTAACAATTGACTCACGTGTTAACAATTTGTCTTGTAAAACATTTATTTTATTTGTTTGTTTTCTGTACAACGAACAAACATGCTCGTATAAATGTCATTATTATTAACAAAATTCTGAGGAAAGAATGTACCAGTTTATGGCAACATTTCGCCAGGGATTAACTTATAATTTTTTAATAGATTTTTGGGTTAACATTCGATATTTTTTTTTGTAAATATTTTTATGGATAAATATTGACAATGAAACAAAATAAATTGCCAACAAACATGCTAATCACGTAACAAAAAGTTCGAATTTAATATGTTTTTTTTTTTTGTTTCGTTACTTGTTTATTGTCTAATGGAAGCAAGACAGTGGTGTCGAAGGAAAACTATTTAAAAATATTTTTGTGTCTAAGTGTAGATAAGTACTATAAACTCCATCCGAAAAATAGGAAAGAAAACGCCGTTCACTAACTTTTATGTTTTAATCTCCTACACATGAAAGCTTAAAACCTGACCCAAAGTTTTGATAGCACACAGAAATATTTCAAAGTGATTTGAAGATTTTGTGAATCACAATATTTGTCTGCTGGCTATCCGAACCGGTCTTCTCGGATTTTTGTGTTCGTAATGTAAGCAACACTCTCTCTCTATCATTTGGACATGCTGCTCAAAATCGTAACAACAATGATCAGTGTCTACTAAATAAAAATGTCTGACGAACAACACCAACTTGACTTCACTGTTCAGAGGCATAGATCTAACCCCAAAAAGTTTTTTTATTTAATTTTTCAAAGATACTTCTTATACAAATACTTAAATACACACTAAATAAATATGTATGTATATAAATAGACATACATATATCTCCTCAATATATAGACTCACACATGTCTCCTCTTAAAGGATATTTCAATATTCAACAGGCGTTCCTCATATTTGTTTAAATGTCGTCTTCAATCGCTAAAGACTACACAATACACAAGCACACAAATACATTTTCATGAGTATGATACTTAAAGGAATTTATTGAAGTTTTTAATTCTTTTTTGTTGCAAATATATTCTGATTTATTGGCAATAAAAGGCCATAACAAACACATAATCAATCTACTAGAGGCAAACATACAACCCATACTATTCTAAAGTTCATGCCAAAGAATGAAAATACAAGTGCACACAAGAGTACATACTTCAAAAACAATATGTTGTCATTATTGTGTTATAAGATGAAAACACTAAAACGTGTAGCAGCAAAAATGGTGGGTGGTTGTGGCAAAAGTGATGGTAGTTCATATTAAACAGGACATAAAGCATTCTTAGGTCGGCCTTTGAACAGGTCAAATATTGTTTTTTGTTTAGAAATTTAATTTTGCTTTTTAACAAAAAAAAAAAAAAAGAAAAAAGAGACAGGGCTACACTAAAAAACACTCTCTCATATGCAGTATTTTTACTTTGACTTTCAAGGAATTGCCTTAATTTTCATTAAAACATGTGTGGAATTGACAATTTGTGTTGTGCAAAATACACAGCCATACACAAACAAGAAGAAAAACACACAAACCTTCGTTTATTTGCGACCTCTTTTTCAATAAAAATCCATACAACAGATGTTGCATGCTTTTAATAATATCATTGTCATTGTAGCTTTTGCAGCATATGGTGGTAGTCAGTGAGTATGCGGAGTGTATGTTCACCGTGTTTGTTGACCGTTATTTGATGATTATTAAAAGATGTCCTTTGAATTTTTTATTTTCGTCATCATTCCTGAGGTCACTACGATGAAGAGTGATTTTGAAAATATATAAAAAAAAAACTTTTGTTTAAAACACTTGGGAAATTCATAAAAAGCCCAAAGTGGTTAAAGATTGAAAAGCCACAACTGCAAATATCAACAATCATCTATCGACCACAGCATTAATAATGAAAGAAATAAAAACCGAGATAAAATACTTTTAAAATCGGCTGGTGGGAAGGGCAATAAAAGACAACCGAAACAGCACTTTGAGGCATTCAAAAAGACTAAAGTAAGTTTTTTAAAAGTAAATCTGTAATACATAACTATCCTACCTACTACTACCTACTGAGTAAACAAATTTGCGATAATGAAAACTGTTTATTTCTACATGAACAAGTAGAGTACAAGTAGAGCTCTACATATATTCGTCTGTTTGATGAGTTTTTGATGCACATCACCAGATTTGTGTAGTACTTTTATAACACAAAATTTATTATTTGTTATTAAAAATAATCACTGTGAAATTCTACTTTTATTTTAAAAAATGCATTACTTTCTTTGTGTTACTTCGACTTGCTATTAATTTATTTTCTTAAATTAAGTCTTACAATTGAATAAGTATTAAGTACTTCTACATTAGAAGTGATAAATAAAATGCTGTATTTATTCGGAAACTGAAAAGCCAGAGGTAGTTAAAAAATAATATTTGTTTTGTGTAGGCATGGCATCTTCTACTTTTAATATTATATAATTACTGCTGTATTCACAAAAAATATTTAAGGTTTATTGAAAGCTTATTTGACAGATGTTGCATAGAAATTTGTCAAATAAGTATTCAATAAACCTAAAATATTTTTTATGAATACGGCAGTTAATGTTTAAATGCAAGTTCAATAATTCATTGCAGATTTTTTTTTTTTTTATTTTTGTCCATATAAGTAGAAATAATATAAATTCAAAATAATAAAACAACTGTTGACAAAATTTATTAGAAATCTCTACACGCTAAATTTCATTATCTAATATATTCTTACAGATTTATTTTTATATAGCTTAATTTACATTATAATTTATTTTAGTTGTAGTAGTTTAAGTTACTGTAGTTTTGTTTGTATTAGATTATTTCGCTGGTTGTTCGAACATTATGTTAAGTTGTTATTATGTGCAGCATACTCTTAGGCACTTTTATTATTCCTGCAAATAACTTAACAGTACGTCTTAATTTAAATGTAACGGTTTTCGAATGATCTAGTGTTTACATACGAGAACTTTGTCGAATGTTACCGAACACTACTTTGTTACTATAAATAGCCAAACAACACAACTAACATGATCAGAATAACAGTAGAGCTTGTTAAGTGTGAGCTAACAGTATTTTAGTGTTTATTAAAAGTATATAACAATAAGTGAAATAAGTAAAGTGCTATAAAACAATATCTGAGTGTGTTAAGTAAATAAAGTGCTCTTAATTTTATAACAAATTTCAACTGTTTTTGATTGCAATAAAAGAACTCAAAGTTTATTTAAAGGAAATAAGCCAACATTTATAAAAGGTATAAACGTAACAATATATAATTCTATCGCTTCTATAAGCTTTTAAATTTAATTGATAGCAGAATATGTGAAAAGCGGTCTTTAAGTATCCGTGTCAAAGAAATTTTTGCTAATGAACTTAACTTAGACATTATAATTTAGAGTTCTGCATTTCTCCAAAATCTTTGTCCATAGAGAAATCATATGAACTTAAGACAACACGTTGTATGAAAATTGGGCGTTAAAGTTGGCATGTCAAAGTAGTTTCTGCTAATAAATTCAAATTAGATATTTAAATATAGAATCCTTAAGCTTTCCAAAATCTTTCTCAGTAGAGCATTAATATGAATTTAATATAAAGCATGGGGAGTAGGCGTTAAAGTGGGTGTGTTACATTTATTTTCTGGGTTTGTAATAACATTGGCCAGAGAGATTTATATGCGAAATTTCATCACCATCCCTCTTATTATGTTTTATTGTTTTCTGAACTTTTCTCGGAAAATATACATGCAAAATTTTATCATTCTATATTAACGCGTTTAAATGCAATCACATTTTATTTGATGTAAGAAAAACATTTTTTTGACTTACTCTTGTGTTACAGGCTTTGGCTCTTTTTCTAATATACCGATTTATCCTGTGTTCAATGCCCAACATTCCTTGTGTATTTGAAATATTCTGGCAAAATTTAATTTTTTGCTTTCAACAGCAGAACAGACAGACGTATGGAATAAGTTATATCGTCCTAAAATTAAACAAGGTGACTAAAATGGATATTGCGATGTGCTACAGATATAATGACAAAATGTATTTCAATTATTCTAGGGCTAAAGACTGTTGATTTTTAAGTAAAAATATGAAAAAAGCAGAGTCAATCGTGTTTACTTGCTCATATTTAAGAAAGCTATAGGTTAATTGTGCTGGATTTCAATAGCGATTCATTCCCAGGACTTCTAAAAGTTGATTACAACCAACATACAGATGGACAGATGGATAGGAGTTAAGACGGACACTGCTCAATTGTCTCCCCTAGTCACTACATCCAGAAAACAGAAAATCACATTCATTGCCAATCGAATGGTTCAGTTCCTGCTACCGAACTTTTCATTTGTGAGTATAAAATTTCTATTGCAGAATTTTATTATTTTATTATTATTTTATTTATTAGTACTGACTACATATTTATATTGTAAAACGAAATTCTGTAGATATAACCATAAAATTCTACTATTACAACTAAATTATGAGATTGGCAGCAATTGCGGTAGTCACAACCAAAACTGTTTTTACTGCGTAGCATTCAGCAAAATTAATATTTGAAAAATATTGTAGAAATTTCAAACGGAATGTCAAAGCTACATATATACATACATATGTATGTATACCCTTGGCACCGCAGGTGAAGGATACTAAAATAAGGATTAACTTTTTACTGATTCTCTAATTTAGATATTGCGAAATTGTATTTAAATCTGCCAAAATCAAATGAATTTTCATTTACCTTAAAAGAACGTAAGCGTATTCATGCCCCTCATTGTTGTAAGTAATTGTTCTATGGTTTTCATGACAATTTTTTCAATCATTTCTGCTTTAATACAAAAGTCACTGAAGTGCCGCATATGAAGTCCTTTTGTAAATTTTATTTTATTTTTTCATTGTTGTTCTTTTTACGTTTTCGTTTTTTTTATTATTATTTGTTTCTTTTGCGGAAAATAATGTTATTTTGATGATGACGGTGTTGACAATAGGTAACTAACTGTATGATGATGACACACGTCGCACAATACAACACATGCTTATTTTCCAGCTTATGATTGTTAAGTGTATCAATGGTAGTATTTTTTTCTTGTCATTTTATTCGTGTGTTGCTGCTTTATTCCTTTTGATAATGATGATGATTTTTCTAGGTAAATTTGTATGTATGTATTATGCATGTTTATGTGGAAAAATATGCATGAGTGGGGTAATAACAATGTGTCTGCATATACAATTTTTATTATTGTAGCATATAAATTTTGTGGCAACATGTTGTGTTGTTTGGGATATATACATACATATTTTCTATTATCGTTAAGCGTATTATCAAAACTGCATATTTTATTTATACATGCTATACACATACTTTTATAAAAATTATTTGACTTAAGTGCTAAGCGATAGAAGCATCCCATATACATTTTTGCAGAAATTTTCTTGCAAAAGACCAACTTTAGATCTTTTGATTTTTGTTTTATTTTTTTAGTTTAATAGAGATCATTAATTTTAATTTGAACGCAATTCCCCCTCTTAATGATGCGATAATCTTTTAAGCACTGCTGTCAACAAACTTAATGCTCCACACAGTTTATGGTGAACTAAATACCTCCTCTTATTAAATTTAGTTTTTTTCAAGATTTTTTTTTTACTTTTGTAGGTCAAATCTGTATGTATCATCAAAAATGACATACGTATCTCATCAGGCATTAAGTTTGACATCTGTGTGCTTTTGTATATCTTATAATTTTTGTCATATTTGTTGATTTTTATAACGTAGAACGTGACTGAAATACATACATTTATAGTATTAAGGAAAATTATCACGTCAGACGGCCACGCGTTACTATACAATAATACATTGCATCGTTTGTCCTTCGTATTTGACCGCCAGTATGAAGTTACTCAGCCGCGATGTTGATTTTGTTGTTTTTTTTTTGATTTTTGTGATTTTGGAATTTTAATTTAATTTCATAGCAAAACTGACCGGAAGTTTAGATGAAATATGTCAGGTTGCAGTGATATGAGATGAAGTTTAATTGACAACTTTGTTTAAGTTTTTTGCGACTTGTTCCTCTAGTGTTATAAAAATAAACAAGAAAATATTTATTTATTTTAATTCCAAAAATGGTTTTAATTATTAAAAATTGTTTAAATCAAATGTTCATCTTTATTTATTTGAGACTAGGGTTGGGCAAAATATATCGATATATCAAAATATCGATATGTAGTTTAAAAAATTTCGATATTACTAGCCGATATTTTAAATACCTCACTATCGATACATCGATATTTATTTACTAATATCGGGGCCGATATTTTTAAAAGTTTTCCAAAAGAAGGTACATCAGCAAAGGCGAATTTAGTTTTAATTATACTAGTATACTTATTATATACTTATGCATTATTGCATCAAATTACTGTCAGTGTTCTTGTAGGGCTGCTTCTATCAACAATGATGTCACGCTTTTTAGTTTATCGTTTGACTAAACAGTTTCACAACTACTCACTATTGTTATTTAAGAATTGGGATCACTGACTGCAAACCATATTGTTAAAGTTGAGGTTAGATGTATAAAGTATTTTGTTTTTTTTTGGGTAAAACAAAATTAAATATAATTTAAAACTGATCTCATCCTTAATCGTAAATATTTTTTCAGAATTTATTTTATAGATTTAGTGTAAACAATACATCAATTCTTGACTTTAAAACTTAAGATTGTCTAATGAATTTTTGGTTTATTTGTATACCCTTCACACAGTGAAAAAGGGTATATATAGGTTTGTCATTCCGTGTGAAATTTCTACAATTTTCATTTCCGACCCCATAAAGTATATATTTTCTGAAAGCTTATGAATAGGGGAGTCGATTAAGCTCTGTCCGGGAGTAGATCGGTATTGAAAATCAGAAACATCGGTACATAAACAATTGAGATATGAGCAAAAACCCACGACCACCTCGATTTTTTTTTTCACAAAAACAACATACATACATACAAACGTGTATACTGGTTAGAGTAAACGTGGCATCGAATCCCAGCTGAGCCAAAAAAATTTTTTTTTTATATATATTTTTTTTTATTTTTTATTTAATATATTATTTATATTCTTATTTTTTTTATATTTATTATATATATTTTAATTAGTTTTTTTAAATTTTTTTTTTAAATTTTTTTTTTTATTTTTTAAAAAAATTTTTTTTTATTTTTTATACCCGCCACCAAAAAAATGGTGGGGGTATATTCATTTTGTCATTCCGTTTGTAACACATCGAAATATCCATTTTAGACCCCATAAAGTATATATATTCTGAATCAGGGTTTGATTTAATGACGATCTAGCTATGTCCGTCCGTCTGTCCGTCTGATGAAAGCACGATAGAGGTCGCACCAAAAAAGCTAGGGGACTCAAATTTTGCCAGAATCTTTCTTATAGACAAGGTTTGCTTGTTATTGAAAATGGGCTAAATCGGAATATTAGGAAGAGAGTTATAGCTCGAAAGGCAAGAGTAGGTCGAAAAAACCGTGTCCTTCAAACATCGAATAAAATGGAATTGTGTCCAAACGCATTAACGTAGACTCATAAAACTTCGAATATATATTTTCTGAGTAAAAACAATATTTTTTCCCGAAAATTATCTAAATCTATCTATTAGGAGAGGAGTTATCGATCAAAATGTACGAAAATTTATATCGCACAGTGTATTTTGCACACTTTGCTTTTTGGCGAGGCGCTCTTTTGTAACGGAAAATCAATGTGCCACGCCCACTTTTACGCCCACCTCCCATATAACGTTTTACCTAAAATTCATATAATTTCTCTATTAATAAAGATTTTGGAATAATAAAGGACTATATTGAAACACCTTAGTTGTACTCATTAGCAAAAACAACTATGACACGCATACTATAACGCCCACTTTTCACGTTATCTACCGTTAATGAAATTTAAAAGCTCATAAAACCGCCAAAATTAGAGGTATGATAATAACATTTTCTACGTATATCCCACTAGGCAATGTCATTACTGTGCCAGAAAATAAAGGTGCCACGCCCACTTTTACGCCCACCTCCCATATAACGATTTATCTTAAATTCATGTAATTTCTCTATTAATAAAGATTTTGGAATAATAACGGACTATATTGAAATCCCCAAGTTGTATTCATTCGCAAAAATAACTTTGACACGCCTACTATAACGCCCACTTTTCACGTTATCTACCGTTAATGAAATTTAAAAGCTTATAAAACCGCCAAAATTAGATGTATGATGATCAAATTTGCTACGTATATCTCCCTAGGCAATGTCATTACTGTGCCAGAAAATAAAGGTACCACGCCCACTTTTACGCCCACCTCCCATATAACGATTTACCTAAAATTCATATAATTTCTCTATTAATAAAGATATTGGAATAATAAAGGGCTATATTGAAACGCCTAAGTTGTACTCATTCACAAAAATAACTTTGACACGCCTACTATAACGCCCACTTTTCACGTTATCTACCGTTAATGAAATTTAAAAGCTCATAAAACCGCCAAAATTAGAGGTATAATGATTAAATTTGCTAGGTATATCCCCCTAGGCAATGTCATTACTGTGCCAGAAAATTAAGGTGCCACGCCCACTTTTACGCCCACCTCCCATATAACGATTTACCTTAAATTCATATAATTTCTCTATTAATAAAGATTTTGGAATAACAAAGGGCTATATTGAAACACCTAAGTTGTACTCATTCGCAAAACAACTTTAACACGCCTACGATAACGCCCACTTTTCACGTTATCTACCGTTAATGAAATTTAAAAGCTTATAAAACCGCCAAAATTAGATGTATGATGATCAAATTTGCTACGTATATCTCCCTAGGCAATGTCATTACTGTGCCAGAAAATAAAGGTACCACGCCCACTTTTACGCCCACCTCCCATATAACGATTTACCTAAAATTCATATAATTTCTCTATTAATAAAGATATTGGAATAATAAAGGGCTATATTGAAACGCCTAAGTTGTACTCATTCACAAAAATAACTTTGACACGCCTACTATAACGCCCATTTTTCACGTTATCTACCGTTAATGAAATTTAAAAGCTCATAAAACCGCCAAAATTAGAGGTATAATGATTAAATTTGCTAGGTATATCCCCCTAGGCAATGTCATTACTGTGCCAGAAAATTAAGGTGCCACGCCCACTTTTACGCCCACCTCCCATATAACGATTTACCTTAAATTCATATAATTTCTCTATTAATAAAGATTTTGGAATAACAAAGGGCTATATTGAAACACCTAAGTTGTACTCATTCGCAAAACAACTTTAACACGCCTACGATAACGCCCACTTTTTACGTTATCTACCGTTAATGAAATTTAAAAGCTCATAAAACCGCCAAAATTAGAGGTATAATGATCAAATTTGCTACGTATATCCTTCTAATCAATGTAATTATTGTGCCAAAAAGTTAACGCCTACCTCCCGTATAACGGTTTATCTTAAATTCATGTAATTTCTCTATTGACAAAGTTGTTGGGAAAATAAAGGACTATATTGAAATAATTAAGTTGTATTTATTAGCAGAAACTTTATTGATACGCCTACTTTAACGCCCACTTTCATTGAAAGACTACATTTACAAAAGCATTTTAGTAGCAAATCGAAGTTATAAAGGGTGGTTAAATATTAAGGACCGATATTGAATTTAAATAAAACACAAATTATTTAGGATATTATTATTATTATTTCTTTTTGTTATTATAATATTTGTATGGTTCAATTATGTATTTAACAAAATATCGGCCAAATGGCCCCCCCCCCATCCTTGGCGCCACTCCTCTATCTGATGGTCCAAATTTTCAATGACAATGTTGATGCACAATTGTTTGGCATGATGATGAGGCGAGGTTGACTGTTTTTTTGCCACACTATCGCAAAACCCAGCAGTGGTTCCCATTCTACGAACTAAGAAGGCATTCACAGATTTTCTAACATTTTGTACAGACCAGTTTTGCAGAAATTTAAATATTTTTTACAATTCTCCCAATTGTGGAAGAATTTGAACGATTATGTTGATCAAAAGAATTACGAAATGCACAAAATGCATTTTGATTTGAACGACCATTTTTTAAAAAACCTGAATAACTTTAAAGCGTTGCTCACTTGCGTATCTTTCCACGGATCAAATTGAGTAAGTTTGAGATTGAGAAATGTCAAGTGAAATGCAGAAAACAAATTTAAAGACTAGGTGTAGTTCACCTTCAACATGGGCCCTTAAAATTGAACCACCCTCTACAAAGAAAGTGATACATATTTTATTATAAAGAGATTATTCCATAGCGATTAACAAAATAATAAATATTGTGCTTTAAATGTATACAAAATTGGTGGTGGGTATAAAAGATTCGGCACAGCCGAATATAGTGCTCTTACTTGTTTTTTTAACATACATACGTAAATATATATTTTTACAATGGGGTGTTTTTATATATGTATGTTTTTTATATGTATGTACGTATTTCATATGGGATGAATGGTGATACAAACTACTGTTATTGCATGACTACACGTTGTGAAGGGTATATAAGATTCGGCACGGCTAAATATAGCGCTCTTACTTGTTTGTTTTTATTTTTGATCTAGTCATATAACTGATCTTATCCTTAATCGTAAATATTTTTTCTAATTTTCGTTTTTATAAGCTCACGCATAAGAGCAAGCATTTATACTAATAATATATATTATAATATCTAGTTAATTTATTATAAAAATTGGAATAAAAAGTTACTACGAAGTCATATATAGATCTATTTTTGTTTGTATGTACATATGTGGGTGTATTTAATTTTCAAATGTAAATCATTTCAACAATAAATAGGTAAATATGTTTCAGTCGATATATCGAAATATCGATATTTTAAATTAATATATATCGATGGTAAAATAAAATATCGATATAATAAATATCGATAGATTTTTCCAATTTGCCCATCCCTATTTGAGACAAGCTGACGCGGTCCGTGTTGCTGGTCCTAAGCAAACATTAGTGTTGTATTACCACACGATTTCAATTGAGCTTTTAACGAAATTTACGGTCTTAAAAAAATCCATGGAATACCTATCATAAAGTTTTTTTTACAGAATAACTAACATATGGTGTAGATAGAGGCTCAATCTAAAAAGAAACCATGTATTTAAGGCAAATTGGAAATTATATTTACTTATTACTTCATCGTAAGGCCAGCGGAGAGACAATGCTTTTTGTTTTTTTATTTGGTGTAAAAACGTATAAATTTTTTGGCGTGTCAACTCGAGAGCAAGCCACATACAACTGGCCGTGTGAAAAACATGAATTTTCCAAAATTAAGCCAGCAATAGTCAATGATTGGCTTTGTGCTTTGTTGATGGTAATAGCAAAGGCAAGACGTAAATGGAATTGGAGCCGCTTGAATTTGAATGGTAAATCGTTGGAAATTATCGGAATTCGTGGAATAAGTACGTATTCACTTTGAATCTGCCACCGATGATTGTTGCCTCGATTATATTTGGTGAACAGTTTTTGATGGTCAATCTGGTTCCGTTGCATAACTTTAAGTTGCGTTTAAGTTGCGAATAAGAATTACCGGTGATCAAACCTTTAATGTCAATACATGCGTAAGCATTCCGAGTGGTTGCAATGAATTCAAAAATTCAGTGGGATAATTGACGGCTTGTTCTTCATCCATTACTGTGTCGACCGATTTGTATTTGGTGAATTTGCCGGACAGTTTCAATTGAATTTGCTCATTGAGCTGTAAATTTTTTATTTGTAAATAAACCGAAAACATTTTTTTAATTGCAACATTTCCAAAGTTTTAAAAATTTGAAATGGGATCATTATTAACATACGTTTTTTGCAAATATCTTCGGCACTACATAACCGACTTAAGAGTTTGATATCTTGTTTTGAAAAACATTACAAATGCTTTAAAAAAAGTTAAAAAAAAACAAAAAGAATAAGGGTCGTATTCATAAAAAATATTTTAGGTTTATTGAAGGTTTATTTGACAAATTTCTCTACAACATCTGTCAAATAAGCCTTTAATAAACCTAAAACATTTTTTATGAATACGGCCCTAAATATATGTATATGTCATTGTGGTGCAATATGAAAATTGAGTTTTGTCACGCCCCTCCGCCCGCAGGCCAAGAATCAAAAATCAGACTTCACAGTGTTACCCGCCTAAATATTCTAAAGATTCCCTGAAAATTTCATCAGAATCGGTCCAGCCGTTTTGGAGTCCATACGTTACAAACATACATACATACATACATCCTATTTTATATATATAGAAGATTTTCTGCTTATATAAAAAACGCTTATAAATTATTTTAATATTATATTACTTATTGGTAATTAAACAATTTGTCTTTAATGAACTAACATTTTGAAATTACTTTTAAGGAAATGGCGCAAAAGAAATAATTACTCAAGCTTCCATAATATGAATTCTAAATGTTTCGCTTCAATCGCCATATAACTAATTAGTGTCACACCGATTTTGAAAAAGGTTAAAATGAAGTACACATTTTTATATGAATGCAAATAATGAACAATATTAATAATTACTATGATTATGAAATCTGGTTACATTTTATACTTAGATACTGATTAGATACTGATGATAACGGATGATAGAATTTAAAGCTAAAAAATCTACTACGAGAAGTTGAAGATACATATATATTTAAATAATTTTTAATTTTTTTTACGTATAAATGAAAACCTAATATATAAGCTCTTAAAGGCAGTAGTTGCACTTGCTTGTTATTATTTAAAGTAATTAAGTTAATATTACAATATAAAAATAACTCTCTCACTCGGAGTCTTTACAAGTAAAATTATTTTTCTCAATAATAGAGATTCAGGATATGAAAGTTCAATATTAAATGATAAAGGTGAATTTTGTCTGCAAGGGGCAGTCGAAATATATGTACAACCCATACTTAAATCAACCAAAATAATGTTGTGTAAAAAAAATTAAGCAATCAATCTTTTAGACTCTTTACACAGTTTATACCATCATGTAAAAATCATTGGCATTGGATCAATGTCCTAATAGAAATTAGGTCTATATAATAAACATTTTATTTATGAAATTATTTTTATACAAAATTTATCTGAAACTTAATAAATAAAATAAAAAAGATCGAAGGCATTTACTAAATATTTATATATGATTCTTCATCACCGAATATAGTGCTCTTACTTGATTAATCATGGTGTGTTATGGTTATAGTGAAGGCATAGCAGATTATACAGCTTATTTGTTGTTGAGCTGATAAACATTATATATAAAAAGTCAAGATTCATATGTTTAATCCTTATGTGAGTGACAGGGTACCCGGGTACCCATTTCATTTTCAAATAAAAATATTTTATGGAGGCAGATGATTTACATAGCTCAAACTTTTTGAGAACTCTTAACTTTTAATTGTTTTTATATTTTCATTGATATAGGTCCAGTATATCCCTTTAGATGGGCGAGGTATATTGATATTATTTTTACACCTTTAAGAGAGTGACAGGGGTACCCAGGTACCCAGAATGGTACATATAAAATGGAAGAATTATTATATTTTTTTTAAATAACATTTTCTAAAGCATATTTCTTCGAAAAATAAGCAAATTTATTTTAGAAAATAAAAGAAATAATATCTGCGCTAATATCTAGTTAATAGGTTCTAAAGCTTTTAGAAACAACACTCATGTATATTATTTTCATATATATTGTCTTGCAATAAAAATTAAAATAATAAAAAAATTCATTTGAGACTAAATAAAAAATAAAGATACATATGTATAACAAAAAGAAAATTGAAATAAGAAATCCTTGGGAATCTGTCAAACAGGTGTCGCATATGGGATTATTGGTTGAGTGATCGCTACAAACAGCGTTCGAACAACCTGTACAAGCTTTTCGTGTTTTTCTTCTCTTTTGGTCTTACAACTACGATACGACCACTAGCGTCGCGATTTTGTACGTAGGATATTCCTGCTGTTACATTACGTTCAATTTCTTGCCCAAGAACATCTTGTGTTGCTGATCCGGTAAACAATTTTGCTCATACCTTTGGATTGTGATTTTCTACATTTTCTTTACACATTTCAAAACTTAAATTTTTCAAAAATTTTTTACGACGCGACAGTCACTTGAGGTAAATTGTGGATTATGTTCCATATAAATAATATATAGTACCAATGCTGCTACATCGATAATATTGTAGAATAATGCTAACGGCCATCGGTTTGTTCTGAGTTTAGTTGTATATTCTCCCAATAGCTTGTCCATATTATCAACGCCTCCTTTAGTTTGGTTGTAATACATTATAATTTCAGGCTTAGCAGTCAAATTTGGTTCTGTTTCCGGCCTTGAATTCATAGTAGATAACATAATCACAGCCTTCTTCATTTTTGGCACGTATGAACACATTTTTAGTACATTTTTGTTTTAAAAACTTAAAAAACGGAAAGACCAACATGTATGTAATATCATAAGAAGAATAATTAAAACAAAAAATAATTTTATGTCAATTTTACGTACAGCACTATGGAAAAAATATGCTATTTTCATACAATTTGTATATGGGTACCCAGGTACCCCTGTCACTCTAGAGAAGGTGTTTTTTTTTGTCACTCATATAAGGGTTAAATGCGTAATACCATCTTCAAACATTGTCGAATAAATTTTTATCTTAAATTAAGAATATGAAAAAATGAGCTTTAAACCCCTAATAGGTTATATTTCGATATCGAGTTCTGCGACGTATTTCAGATATCAATTCGTATGAAAATTTCATTACGTCGGTATTCTGTTTGAACATTATGAAAGTTTGATGTGACGGGTAATTAGAAAAAATAAAACATTGAAAATACACGAGACAAATGTGTAGAAAAAATTTTGAATTTATTTCACTCAAAACAAAATGGTGGTTTATCTGCTTAAATGCGTTAATAATAGTACATTGAAATTATATAATACTAGCAGAACGCGGACCGCTCTGCTGGCCGAAACAAATTTTTTGCATTGTATACATTACATATGATGGTATCGCTAACCGTTATCGCTCTTTTCTATTCCAATTGGAAATACCGAATGACATTGTACACTTAAAACATTACGATGCATGGTTTGTTTTCTTTTTCGGTGACAATAAAAAATCAAAATATTAAAAATTTTGTTGGCAGTTTTATGTTATCATATAGGAAAATCTAAATGCCACATCTCAGGAATTGCTGGGTCGATTTTGTGCATACTATGCAAAAACCATCCACAGGCCATTCCCAACGGACCTTGAAATTCTAAATCATTCGACCTGTTTCCGCAGTTAGTGGTGACATTAAAGTGTACAATTCTTTTTATGTATAAACATAGATTATAACAACATTTAATCAAGATAGACAAAGCAGAGAAGAGAAACTTCTTGTTGCACAGTTAAAGAATGTCTAGTAAAGACTAAGAAAGGACGCAGGCATACATGATATCAAGTTTCATGTGGAAACTTAAGCAGATACATATCTATATCTATGCATGACCAGGCGATAGTCCGAACTCACTAGAAGCTAGAGTGTTTGTATCTTTACGAGTTTGTAACTGGAAATCACTGAACCGTGTTAGTAGTTGACTTCTTTATAAAAAGATTAGACAAATATTCGATGATTTTTTAACTTATTAAATATTGGAGATAAAATTTCGATTAGTAAAAATTTCTAAATATTTGATTAACTGTTAATAGAAAATAATTTAATAAATCTCGTCTGAATTTTTTTTCTCTTTATATTAAATATTTCTTCTTTTTCTTGAAGTTGAGATCATTTTTGGTTAAAAAAAAATGTTTCCATTAACAACGTTGTAGAAAATAATTTCTTTATATTAATGTTTTTGTTAAATACTTATGTATATAGACTTTCGAGTAGTAGAACTTTTCTCTAAAAATGTGATTTACAATAATTTTTAAGGCCACGTTTTTACCATAGTACCGGCTTTTCTTTAAAAATTACTAATTTTATTTGACACAAAATATTCGAAAGCAAAACAAAGCAAGCTAATAGGTGACTTACTTACTTTTATATTTCACGCTTAATAATTCTACTTAACATTTTAACAACTAAGCACTTAACACCTTTTTTGTTTTAAATATATAAATTTGATATCGTTATCTCTGACACTAAGTGGTCATCATCCCAGGCATTTAAGCATTTAATCTTTATCTCTAAAATATATGTATAAACACTTTATTTAAGAAAGACAAATAAAACGTTTTAATATAGTCTGCTTTAAATACATGTTTATTAAAAAAAAATAAAATAAATTCACTAAAACTCCCCTCTTGAATTTCAAGCCAAGTCATTTTCCACTAAAACAAAAATCGGTCAACAGCATTATCCATCTACAAACAAAAAACACACAATGGCAATTTTGCCTGTTTTGCATTCTGGTTCTTATATCTACTACTCGTAGATACATTAAGTACTCGTATCTACATATCTAAAAAGGCGTGAAATTAATTTACATAATTTTACGCTCTTTGATCGCTTCAAATTGCCTTCATTGCCCTTGCAACACAAAGATAAAGAATGTATAAAAGTTCATACAGTGCTCAGGGCCATCAAATACCGTATGTTCGTATGTATGTTGGTAAATACGGGTACTAGTACGGTGCAGTGTGGTTCAGTGGTAAACAGTAAGTGTAAATGTTTTTTTCCAGTATTTTTACTTAAAATTGTGGCCTTATTTTTTGCTGTACTTCTTATTTTTATTGTTGTTCTGCTCAATGGTGTCAAGTGAAAATTTACGCCTCCCTGTGCACCAATGTAATGTGTTTTATATTAAATGTATGCTAAATAAGAGCAATATAGACAAATGAAATATAAAAAAAAACAAAAGCGTTAAACTGTTAACTCAAGTTGCACTTAAGTTGCCTAAAATGACACTTTACGAGCACAATCATCATGGGGATCTAATAATCTCAAATACTTAACCCAATTTTATGTTGTGCAAAATGGTATGAAAATAAGCAATAATTACTACAAGAAAATGATATTAAATTGTTTATGTGTGTATGCCGTTTCAGTTATAAACTAATTGTATTTATATTGGTACTGGCTTATAAAAAATCAAAGACTGAAAATTAATTAGCTTCACATTGTGCACTTGCTTTTATTGTCGTAAATATTTTAAAATTTAAATTTGTTCTTTCCAATTTAACTTTTTCATATTTACACAAGAGAAAAATTATCATCAGTAGATTCAAATTGAAAACTTTATTGAAATCTATACCGCCGAATAGTTCTTCGACATAAGGTGGCGTTAAAAGGTCTTAAATTATATCTAAATATCAAACTCCATATATTTATATTAAGGTGATCGACTCGGTTTTACAACCGACGGTTTTTTTCAATTACAATTCAATGAAATTTGAATTAGTGAACATTTGAACATGTTGATTAGAAAAATGTCATAAAAATTCAACAAATTTGAAAATTAATACTATGATTCACTATTTTCACCAATTTTCCGTTCATATATAGCTAGGGTTTTTTCCCCGAAAATTTTTGTTTCCCGGGAATGCGAGAGTTATTTTCTAATTGCCTGGGATACCGCCGCAAAAAAAATAAAGGAAGTAAATTTGTTTTTAATTAAAAAAAACTTTTTATTAAAATGCATAAAAAAGTTTATAATGTAAAAGAAACACTTGAAAACTATATATAGAAATTAATAAAGAAACCTGAATTTAAAATATAAATTGAGTAAAAATATTTTTTATTGAAAAAAATATTATTCTCTAGATACGAGATCAAATATGAGCACAAAAAGAAAAATACAGATACTTCAGCTATAAGATCAAAAATAAAATCACTAGAATTCAATTTCAATATAAACAATATAAACATCTCCTTTCGATTCGTAGCCACCTTTTTTATTTCCCGGGATCCCGAAAAATAATCCCGGGAAGTCGGGTAGATTAAATAAGTCGAATTTCCGGGAAATAACCCAATTTATAGCACAAAACGTACTTGCTTGTTATTAAAAGTAATCGCTATGCAATAATCTATTTCTATTCTTTGTTGTTTCTACTAATGAATGCAACTTAGATGTTTCAATATAGTCCTTTATTGTTCCAAAATCTTTATTCATAGACGAATTATATGAATTTGAGATAAACCGTTATATGGGAGGTAGGCGTTAAAGTGGGCGTGTCACCTTAATTTTTCGGCATAACAATGACATTAACTAGAATTTTTTGGCACAACAATTACATTGATTAGAAGCAAATTTCATCATCATACGTCCAATTTTGTCGGTATAATGAGCTTTTAAATTTCATTAACAGTTGATAACGAGAAATGTGGTCGTAATAGTAGGCGTGTCAAAGTTGTTGTAGTCTTTCAATGAAAGTGGGCGTTAAAGTAGGCGTGTTGAAGTTGTTTCTACTAATGAATGCAACTTAAATATTTCAATATAAGGACTTATTATTCCAAAATCTTTATTCATAGAGAAATTATATGAGTTTGAGATAAAATTTTATATGGCAGATGGGCGCAAAAGTAGGCGTGCCACCTAAATTTTTCGGTGTAACAATAACATTGATTAAAAGGATATCTGTAGCAAATTTCATCATCATAGCTGTGATTTCGTCGGTTTTATGAGTTTTTAAATTTCATTAACAGTGGATAACGTGAAAAGTGGGCGTTATAGTAGGCGTGTCGAAATTATTTCTACTAATGAATGCAGCTTAGTTATTTCAATATCGTCCTTTATTATTCCAAAATCTTTATTCATAGAGAAATTATATGAATTTGAGGTAAAACGTTATATGGGAGTTGGGCAATGTAGGAGAATGACATCTGCTCTGAGAAGGTCAGCAGTATTGTATAAAGTAGATGGTTCGTTTAAGTTTTTTTTTTTGTTTGTAGTATTTGTTAGAAATTTTTTTATGTACGGCGTACCCAGTAAGGAGGGTTGGGACCCTCTGGGATATGCTTTCTAGCGCTAGTCGACAACCTTGCTGGTCAATACGGCCGTAACATAAATGGCGTGTCACATTTATTTTCCGTTATAACAAAGCGTTTGCCCAAAAATCCATGTTTGCAGAATTTCAGAATTGTACATCCAATTTTGTTGCTGTGTTACGTTTTTGTTTTTATATATATCGAAAAATACACTGTGAGGTATAATTTTTCTTAAATAGATTTAAGCAATTTTTGGGAAGAGATATTGTTTTAACTCGAGAAATATATATTTGAAGTTTAATGACTGTGCGTTAATGCGTTTGGACACAATTTCATTTTATTCGATGTTAGAAGGACACGGTTTTTTCGACCTACTCTTGCTTTACGAGCTATAGCACTCTTCCTAATATTCCGATTTAGCCCATTTTCAATATCAAACAAACCTTGTGTATAAGAAAGATTCTGGCAAAATTTGAGTCCCCTAGCTTTTTCGGTGCGGCCTCTATCGTTCTTTGAACAGACGGACAGACGGACGGACATAGCTAGATCGTCATAAAATTAAACCCCGATTCAGAATATATATACTTTATGGGGTCTAAAATGGATATTTCGATGTGTTACAAACATAATGACAAAATGAATATACCCCCACCATTTTTTTGTTGTCGGGTATAAAAATGTTAAATTGTGTCTTTACTTATTTAAGTAAAAAAAATTTTATGCTGTTCATGTTTATACCCTTCACCACTTAAGATGATTTTATTTTTAATTGCATTTAGTATATTCAATCAAAGCTTATATTCAATCACAACTGATATACACACATGTGTGCATGTATATATGTTATATATATGACTGCATATTGTTTAATTTCTTTAATACATAAATTAGTTTATTCTTAGAATCTCCGTAAAATCATTGTCTTGCATTTTACGATGCTCTCACATAAATATTTAGCAGTCTTAAATATGTTTCTCATAAAAAAGACAACCTAATGTCTTACATACAACAAACAATTAATTATGGTTCTCTATAGAATAGCAACAAAATTTATAATTGAATTTTTCGACAAAATATGAACAACACACAGCAACAAGACATGAAGGATATAAAGTATAAGAAAAAGGATCCACCATATTATGAGCATGAATGTATGTACATACATACGTATACATTTTGATGTCAGGTTCATTTACTTGTATTGAGGTGAATGTAAAGTTTTTTTTTCTAAAAAACTTACAAGTTTTCTTGATTACTTGCGACCACATATGGTTTTTAGTGTTGGGTAGCTCAAACTTAGAATATATGTACTACTTCAGCATCCTATATAAGCATTGACATTAGTTTCGTAGCTTCTCAGTTGTAAAGTCTGTAATATTTTAAGGTAAATCTATAAATTAGATAATATATTTGTGTGTGTATTCACAATAAAGTCACTTTATTCCATTATATTACATGTTTTTAAACATTTTTAGTGCTTAATCGATTTAAAGAAATAATGGAAGGTCTTTGTTAGTTTATTTCTTTAATATAAGTTTATATTAGCTTTACATATTTTTGTGGATTAGGAAATTAGATATGTAATTACTAAATAAAATTTATGACAAAATATATTTATTTAATATTGATTTAAAAATTTAATTTTAAAAGATCTCGAATAACTATGTGTTTATTTTGAGGTCAGACAATGTCCTACTCATACGATGTGCACTGCAAAATATTTGAGAATGTTTAAAAAACATTTTCAGTCTTTTCAAGCACGTTCTAATTTCTCTTTTTGTATTTGTATAAATTTAAAGTAAAAGAATTATTGTATTAATGTAATTTTTATAGTTTATTACAAAGAAAGTTATAAGTTGTATTCTAATTTTTTAACTTTATTTAGATCCACTCTTTTTACTTATGTTTAAATGATTATCACAATATCTCTCTAATTGCAAAAACCATTTATACTCGGATGACTTAGAACATACTTAAGGAAGCTCAATTCAAAATATTGCTTTAAGCATATTCCACACGCAAAAAAAAACTATGGTTACGTCATGATCACGACGGTCATATTATATTCTCTGTAACAATATTTGGTTGCCGAAAACAAGTAATAATTATTTTTATTTTATTTCATCATATATTTTGTCACGATAATCAAGCATTTGTATGAATTTTATCATTTAAAGTTTACTCTACGTAAAATCTTCGATATGGTTGTCGTTTAAAAATAGTATGATTAAAAAAAAATAATTTGACAACAATAACATGATATTCAAAAGCATTCAAAATTGTAAATAATCGTTAAATAATAGGTGAGACAACAGTATGATTACAAAGCAATCAAGCAATGATTTTTAAAAACAATATTTTGATTACAGCTGTTCTTCTTCTTGCTGAATAAATTTTTATTATTTTAAAAGTTTGAGATGTAAAAAAAATTAACACAAGTTTTGAAAAAATTTAAGAACATTACAAATAATCGAGAAAATGTAAAAATATTGGTAACAAAATTGCAATGAAAATGGTAAGTACAATTAGTTTATCGAACTTGAAGCAAAATGCAATAATTTGCCGTAGAAAATAGCAAGAATTGCCGATTTCAATAGTAGTCATACATATGATTATTATTTTAATTAAACATAATTATGGTCATTGGCAACCATTATATGTTTTAACGATAATCATACAATTCAATCATAGTATGTTGCTCTTAGATTATGATTACCACAACCATATTTTTTTTTGCATGCACCTAAATGACGATTAAAATAGAATATCTCTTTCGACAAGTGCTAATGTTATCTGCTTGAATCCCTTTAAATATAAATTCATTGTAAAATATATGGAAAGCTTAGTGTTTCATAGTCACCTGTGGTCCACAAAGGTATATATAGCTTTGTCATTCCATTTTTAATTTCTACAATTTTCATTTCCGACCCCATAAAGCTTATGAATAGAGGAGTCAATTAAGCCATGTCCGTCTGTCCGTCTGCCCATGTGTTGGTTGAATTTAACTTTTAGAAGCAACCACATGTTCCTCAGATATTGGAAATATCCGGAAATAAATTTCTATTAAAACTCAACAAAATCACCCTATAACTTTCTAAGATATGAGCAAATAAACGCGACTGCCTCTGTTTTTTCCCATATTTTTACTACAAAATAAAATTGTCCAGCCATAGAATAATTTATAGGTTCCTTTGTTACTATATATAGATATAATATGCCTCTAGAGGTATTCGTGAACAATTTTGAATAAAGCGAGCTCTAATCGGTAAAGTTATAGGCAAATATTTTTTTTTTAAATTTATAGTCCAAAAATTTACAAACTAAAATCCATTTTTTTCGGCTTCTACACAACCGAGAGGATAACATTGGTATCATCTAAAAGGACTTGACTAGCGATATATAAGCACTATAAAAAATATAAAATTCATGTTGGCTGCTACTACAAAATGGCGGACAATAAATTTATATATGGGTCAAATCTGGTATTTTAAAATGTAACTCCTTCAACCCCAACAATATTGGTATCAAATGAAAGGGCTTGACCAGTAGAGTACAGTAAATTATTAAAAAATATAAAATCAAAGGTGGCGTCTAAACAAAATGGCGGACACAATTTTTTTAACCCCATCAATATGGGTATCAAATGAAAGGGATTGACTAGTAGAATACAGTTAAATAGTAAAAATTCAAAATCAAAGATGACGCCGGAAATAATAAAGAAAAATTGCGTATAACATGAAATATATGTTAAGCTATGATGTGGGATTATAAATATGTACATGATGGTGAAGGGTATTATCAGATTCGGTACGGCCGAATATAGCACTCTTAGTTGTTCGAAAAGAGGTTTTTAATGGAAAGTCAGTATGTAGCATAAATAGTTTCAAATATTTTAGCAATGGATAATAATTAATTAAATCATTAAAAAAACATATCCTTCATTAGAATCAAAAAAATTTTTTAAGAGGTTTTGACCATAAACTTTTAAACTTTTTTTGTTAAATGCATAGAATTTATAACTGACTCGATATTTTATATAAAATTCAACTGTGGACTTTGAAACGTTAAAGCTATTCTAATCTGTTTTTGATTTATTAAAAAACTAAGACTTCCAAACAAAAGATTTTTACGCAAAAAAAGTTTTTTTAAAACCCAAATATCTCTCTCTTAATTTTAAAGTCATCCACACATTTAAAAGTATTGATTTTATTTAATTTAATCTATGAGTACGTGTCGTTTTTTTAAAAAATTTTTTTTTTAGTACAATTTTTGTTTGTATAAATAATTGTGTGTGTATGCATTTGTATTTATATGTATGGGTTTAATTAAGACTTAACAAGGTCTTTACACTTTTCACATTGTTGTCGTTGCTCATACGCAATGTAGTCACACACATAAAAAACTACACACATCCAAACACAAACATATGACAGATACCCGTAGTTTGACAAACTGTTCGCACATACATTTAGAGAAATAAAATTTTTATTTTATTAGAACCACAACTTATAAAGTAAAGTGGATTTTAAGAGTTGAGACCCTTTTTTCTGTTAAAAAAAATACATCAGCAACCTTTTTTTATGAAAACAAAGAAGTAGCCGGTAGTACAAATGGCCAGCCAGACATGCATACGTTTGAAAAATCCACCATACAAATATACACACACACACTTACATTCAGGTTTATTATTTTTTTTTTACAGACAGCTGTGGCCTTGTTGTAAAGCGGGACACTTGGCGTATTATGCCCGCATTAACACTGAAAATATAAAGTTATTCATAAAACATGACGAAACAAGAGCACTACTAAGTACGTAGAAACCTTTATTATCCCTTTTTTCTCTTGTTTTTGAAGTATGTGTAGATGCTGGTTACTTTATGTGTTGTGTGACTTATTTTAGCTTTGGGACATTTCTGCACTTACTAAGCAACTCCTGGCCAGTACAATCATACATATAAGCATCCTTAGAAAAAAAAAAATGACTACACATTAACAAACAAATTTGTAAATAAGGCAAATAGAAAGAAAGGGCATCTCATCATACTTACATTGTGTTGAAATTAATAGAAATGGGTAAAATTTATTTTAAAATCGAATGTGTAGATTATGCATTTTGTGTACAGTTGCGGTCGTGTAAATAGCAAGTGTATGAAATGAACATTTATAAGCATTACAATCTTAACGTCAACAAGGAAGATAAGGACTTAAACTTTTTAATCCATCACTTGATTTAGCCTAATTCAAAAATGATTTTTTCTCTAATGCCTTCTTTAACTCGATATTACTAAAAACTAATTGTTTTTATTCGACCTGTTTTAATTGGTATTTAAATTTTGCTGCTGATGGATATTTTTAAAAGCCCATTTTTGGAATATCAAAGAATTCATTATTTTGAAAATGTATAACTTTTATACGTTGTTCTTATTTTTGCTGTTTTAATACTTGTTTTTGTTAAATTTTCCTTATTGTAATATTGAGTTTCATTTTGTGATACACCATGCAACCATAAACGTTTCATGAAGAAAGCAACAAAAAAGAAGCAAAATGTGATGAAAATTAAAAAATATAAGTAATAAATTTAAATAAATTCTAATCAAGAATAGTTCCTATGTTTGCTGGGAAACATATTCGCTTAAAGTAAACAGAAATAAAGCATTTGAAAGCTAACGACATTTAACACTATGCTTTAGGTTGCACTCTGATTGCAAAGGGTGTCAGTAAGAAATTATTTTTTAATTTAAAAATATAAGCACGTATGTTTTTCAAATAGTCGTTTAATTTTTTTATACCCTTCACACAGTGAAAAGGGGTAAATATAGGTTTGTAATTCTGTGAAATTTATATTTATTTATTTTCATTTCCGACCCCATAAAGTATATACTTTCTGAAAGCTTATGAATAGGGGAGTCGATTAAGCTCTGTCAGTCTACCGTCTGTCCGCGTGTATGTTGAAATCAACTTTTTAAAGCCCCGCGACATTGCTTGGACCCGGGTGAGGTATTAAAATATCAGAAAAATTCGGAAGTAGATCGGTATTGAAAATCAGAAACATCGGTACATAAACAACTGAGATATGAGTAAAAACCCACGACTACCTCGATTCTTTTTTCACAAAAACAACATTACAAAAACAACATACATACAAAAGTGTATATTGGTTAGAGTAAACGTGGCATCGAATCCCAGCTGAGCCAAAAAAAATTTTTTTGTATAAATTTTTTTATATTTTTTTTTTAATATATTATTTATATTTTTATTATTTTTTTTTTAATTTTTTTTTTTTATTTTTTTTATTTATTATTTATATTTTAATTATTTTTTTTTAATTGTTTTTTTTTTATTTTTTTTTAACATACATACGTTAATTTTTAATTTTACAATGGGATGTTTTTATATATGTATGTTTTTTTATATGTATGTACGTATTTCATATGAGATGAATGGTGATACAGACTACTGTTATGGCATGACTACACGTTGTGAAGGGTATATAAGAGTCGGCACGGCCGAATATAGCACTCTTACTTGTTTTAATTGTAAATTGGCGTTGACCTGCTGGAAAGTTTTGTGGTCCAGATCTAGTCCATCCGTTCTCACAGTCTCTGTAGTTTTTCCCCTCATTTTTAAAAATTTAACATCCAATTACGCCACATGACCAAAATCTATACCTGGCAGTTGTTCGTTGTGAGTGCATTTATTTCTTAAGGATTGAATTAGAATTTTCTAAGCTTCAAACTCGACAATTTTTTGTTTGTTTTTGCATGAAACTATTCAGATGAAAATACACTTCAGCGGAGAATATGTGTTTTTTTTCGAAAAAATCGCATTGATTTACTTATCTTCAGTTTTCATTGAACGAATTGCTAAAGCAGAATCCTTACTGTCCATAACAGAGACAGTATCTGAAAATTTTTTGCCAACTCTTTGAATGGTTGACACATTAGGCGCCTTTTTCGATTAAAAATTCTTCGAAGCTTGCAAGGCGTCTTAGCATATTTTTCAAAATTTCTGTTTCAGTTTTTGCAATTATAACGCGTTGTTATTTCGTTAGGCGTTCCATTTTTAATAATCGGACTAAGAGTAAGTGACAACTACCAAGAGAGACTTGCACAAAAAAAATGCTAAATTTAAAAAGTGCATTCTTACTGAGACATCGTTTACATTTACATTTAATTTTAATGTTTTATCCTATAACTATAGAACAACAACAAGATTTTCTGCAAAATGGAAATGACTTAACGAGTTCAGGTGTGTAATTCTAAATATCTTTTTTTTGTTTCACCACTAGACCATCAGCTACCGCTAGAATGAGTCCAACAATAGTATTGAACGAGATGGATTTATTTTTTACTACATTGCTGTGTTAAAACAGCTTTTGATTTAAAAATAATAAAAAAAAATATTTATACGTTAAAGGACACACAGGAAAAAAAACTTAAAACAAACATATGTGTGCGTAGTTTATTTCGGGCATTTACAACACCTACCCTACCTAAAATCCCCAAACACACACACGCACACACAGCCATTATATACTTCTTAACATAAATCTGATTAAAATTTTTAGAATTTTGCCTTTTAATGTGATTTTTGATCAGAACGTACTTATGTAGGTTTTCGTATATTTTTGAGCACTAGAAAAAATATATAATGAAAAACCCCCCATATCGTTTTGCTACTACATTTCGAATTGTTTTGGAAAGTGGGGTGGGTGGGATACGAAGAAGCATGTGTAATATTCAAATAATGTTACGCATTATTTTGTTGGGGTTTATTTTATATTTTGTTTGTTTTCGTTGGGTTTTGTCTATTTCTCTAAATATAAAATACTTAAATACTGAAATTTTTAGTCACATAATTGTTCTTTTATTTGTTTTTTTTTTCAAATATTTTTTTTTTTGTTAATTAAATGAAAAGAATTTATAATTTCCGTTTTATCTTAATTTAAAATAATTAAAATATTTTGAAAGCATTTTGTTTATGTGTTCAATGTTTTTTATACTAGTTTAATGACTTAAATTATATCGCTTTTGATATTTCTTATTTTTTTTTTAAGAGAAGATTTCTGGCCATATAGTATATGCAGTTTACAGTAAGCACATACTTATATAGAATATCGCCCTAACTAATGTAATAACGGAAAAAATTAAATTATTTTTAACTATTTAAAAACAAATCAAATCGTGTAGTCATTGTGAATTCTTTTTTAATGTAGTGAACTATCGTATAATCACACGTAAGAATAATATTTTTCTATTATATGGTGGTTTTGAGCTTGTTTGGGGAATTCGTTATATTCTGTCATTTTGTTCTTTGATTATTGGTACTTAAAATTCGGTGCAAAAGGTTTAAACTATGACTTCAATGACTACCGTAATTTTAGAAATTTTGTATAAAAAAGTTTTAAGATTATATAAATGTTTCAAAATCTGAATATTATCAAATGCGGATTGTAAGATTTGTACATGTATTTAAAACTAATTAAGGTTGTAATTATAGAGCGCGAAAACTTAATTTAAAACAAAACCAATGGGTTTTTTTAAATAAATAACTAATTTTAAGTTAAAAATATTACTCAATATTGCCAGTAAATTAGACCATATTTCTGCAACAACGCCTCGAATATTTAGTTCCAAGTGTTAAATTATTTTTGGTTAATCTGCTTATAATGTGACATTTTATATATTCCTAGAAACAATGATGTTATAGCATCACATCACATAAATAGTTCGTCAAATATTTTTCCCAGCAAATTAACTGTATCACAAGCTATGTGATATGTGGCATATCCTGCTGATACAACACAATATGAATATTAACATATGAACCATTGTTGCAATATTGTTTCGTCAATGGTTGAAGGGTATCATGCTAAAAATTTTGCGATTCTGTTCATTGACAGTCATTTAATAAAAAGTGTGGTTTACCTATTAAGAGTGAAAATTTTTGAAAAACAAAATATCAAATCGAACTACCTACGAAATAACCGAGAACGGTGAAATGGTGATGAAAAATTGACAGACAGGCAGACCAACAGACAGACAGGCAGACCAACAGACAGACCACACAGAAAAACACGTATATATGAAGTTTAATCATGAATCTGATATTAGTAATTAATACTTGATTTAAATTTGCTCCAATCATCAAAATAATACAATTAATTAAAGAAAAATAAACAATTTTAATTGAATAAATATTAAGAAAAATATCAATTAGAAAAGTAGTTGCACGACTAATTAAAATTATCAAAATTGTAAACTAATATTTTTTATTAAATTAATCTCGGTTGTAATTAAGGCTTCTATTTAATTCGTTTATTTTTAATACTAGTCGGTGCTCGCGACTTTGTGTGCGTAGTAAACGGCACATAAATATAAAGTAGCCCCTTTATGTAATAACTTAGGTTGTTATCTATGTATTTTCATTTTTGAATCCTATTAAAGTTATGTTTTAACAATATGATGTATTTAAATTATATTAATAGGGTTTTACCTACAGCTAATTATGACTAAATATTTGTTTCCAAATTTAAATAATATTTTGATTTTATAATTTTCCCTAAGTTTCGTATATGTATATAAAACAGGATGTGTTTACGTATGTAACGTATGGACTCCGAAACGGCTGGGCGGATTTTGATGAAATTTTCAGGGAATTTTTAGAATATTTAGGCGGATGGTCTGTTTTCTGCGTGCATGTATATAAAAAATTAAATATTTGAGAATTGATTACAGCATCTTCGAAACATACAACGTACAATTGTTTGTCTGCAAAATTTATTTTTTGAACATAATAAGAATAAGAAATTTCGATTTTTCTTTTACTAACCACCAAACCCCATTCAAATAGAGAAACGCAGACAGAAATGGTGCTAGATTTGTTATACGCTCAGAGAATAACCACATGATATCACTAGAATACCTAATGATTGGAAACAGAGGCTTTTTAGAAGACCAGGTAGCTTTGGTAAAGGTAGCTCGAATATGAAATAGGAAATAGGAAATACAGGAGATATTTAAAGTAACATCATAAGAAAAAAAGAAATGATTAAAAAAACCTTGTTAGTTTAGGTTGGGCTGAAAGGGAGGGGTACTAAAGCCCAAACCCATGACAGGTATACACTTATGTCCAATTGGCATGTTGTGCGCTCCATATGAATAGAATAGTTAGAATAGAAAGAGAATAGAAAGAGAATAGAAGAGAAAGAGAAGCAGACCAATCCGGAGTCTCTGGCGGGAATCGAACCCGCAAGCCCCAAACAAGCAGACCAGCACACTACTGACTAGTCCACCGGGGCACTTTGTTACAAGTATATTCCTTGTGGGAATTAAAGGAAATTTAAGCACATATACACATACATATATGTTTACAGAATCTTATATCATCAATACCTAGACCAATGGATTTTTCACCGATGAAAAGGCTGGACTTAATCGAATAAAATATTTTTAATAATTACCTATTAAAGTGATATGTAGAGCTTAAATGAGTACTAATTTTGAGTACATCTTCTTACCGGTAAAATTTTGTATAATATTGAACATTTTTTTTACAATTATGTACATACCCAGCAAAAATTACTGCATACCCGGAAGCAGGTTTGTAAGGGAGAGACAAATGTACTCTCCTTTCCCAACCTGCTTCAGGAAGGCATGATTTTTATATGAGATGTCCCACTTGGTAGGGCTCTTTGATGCTCTAATTATTTGCTATTTTCACACATGGTTAATGCAGTAATATCATGTCTCTTTTTTGTGTTTATTTAGGCATCCAAAATACGCTGAAATCATGTGTATTTTTTGCACATTTGCAATCATAATAGATGCGCTTAAATCATGTATCTTTTCTGCTCCTTTATTTGCTATTTATGTGCTACTTTCGTAGCATTAAAACATGTTTTTTATTTTTTTTATTTAAAATTTATTTTAAAAATATAAAAAACAATTCATCACCAGCAAGCAATTATTTACATATTCAATTAAAAATTATATGCCAGAAAAGCTTTTTTGCAGGTATTTTCGTCAATCGTTGCTGCTAAAAAAGTAAAGTTATTAGAAGAAAGCAGTAAGAAAAATTTTGATAAAAGTTTGAATGCTTACGTACCATGCATTTGAAAATTTTGGATAATTCAGAAGCCTTTCTTTCTCTTGCCTTCCATCTATCAATTCATCTATTCTCTGCCTTTTACCAATTATTTGTAAAAAAACAATCAGTTATAAACAACAAATTACCACAAGATTTTTTTAACAAAAGTAAAACAAATAAATCAAACACAAACACCATTAAAAGCTACTTGACAACAAAAGTTAAAAAATAAACTTATTAAATACAAAGAGTCGCTTTTAAAAAATTTTACACGCGCACTTGTTGTTAATTAAAGTACAAAACATTAACTGATACTCCAAAATAATTCTGTTTATTGCATTACCCAATTGGGATGACATTAACAAAACAGTCTTCAATAAATTTTTTAAGAACTACAGTAAAGAGAGGTAATCATTCGCTTACATTCCTGCATCCTCGTAAGCAAGAGAAGTTACAGTAAGTTATTTTGTAAAAAATGTAATATATTTAATAGAAATTTCTGACTTCCATTTATGGCACCCTCTGCGATCTAATATTGCGCTATAAGAATGCATGATCTTTTTTTACTGCTTACCGGTACAAAATAAATTTTTGCTGGGTACATATGGACTTACCAAAAGTCCTTTCTGTAATTTATATGCACTATGTCCTTAAATGTTCATCTCATTATTTAGTAGTCAAACTATTTAATTCATTAAAATAATTCTACAAAATCCAACTCTAAAAATGAAAGAGGCGTAATTTTGATAATATGTTTTAGTTTTAATTTTTATATCTCTTTTAAGTGACCGAAAATGCTTTACTTTGCGAAAATATTTAAGATCAATTTTAAAAAATTGATTCAATAAATTAAAATCTTAATTAGAATTAAAACATAAATCAATAAATGACTTTGCATTATAAAGCCCTCACTTATTATTTTTTTGTCTATTAAATATTATTATTGTTAACAATAATTACAATAAAAAATTGAAGTTGTAGTAATGCAAGGTATTTATCGGGCACACAAAATCCTACCTTTAACTAAAGGCAAGTTGTAATAATGGCCCTAAGTCGGAGTTCAGAGGGGCTTAAATTTGGAAGGGAAACATTTACTTTAGTAGCATATTACTACGGGTAGGGAAGACAGCATTGTTTTGTGTTCGCTACTCGGCAACACAATTAGTTGACAAAAAAATAAATAAAAATTAAAAGCAGTAATGAAATATTGCCGTCAACATGCTTGCAGATGTTTTTCTTTCAAATGTTCGCCACCCTAAACTCGGACTAAAATAGTTGCGGATTTATTTCACATTTCACCTTGTCACCTCTGTTAACATTTCAAATAATTATACAAATAATTTTTAAATCACTGCGAAATGAAAAACTTCAAATGCGTTTATATGTATTTTAAATTTAACCTTTTCTTGTATATTGTAGCATTTTATAAAATCCTTAAGTTTTAATATAATAATTCAAATTGAACTCTTCAAAACTCACTTTAGTAATTCAAATGAATAAACACGTTTTTACAAAAAAAAGAAAAAAATGCAACAAAATCTTATGTAAAATTGATTAAATCTCAAACCTTTTCGACTTAATCAAAAGCAAAGTCAAATACACTAAAATTAAAACAAAAATGACCTTTTAAGACTTTAAAACATACGGTCGACTGTGCGTGTTTTGGTCATGTAATCGCATTTCAATTGGATGAAGATGAAAGCGGTCAACATTTAACTCTAACCTTTAGCCGAATCTCCAATATGACACACTCTTACGTACATGTCTGAAACAACATAGAGAACTACAAATGAAACCACAAGAACCTTAAGACTCTAAGGAAACACGATTTGAAGAAAATTGAAAATTCCTTAAAGTTAAAACCTAAAGATAATGGGGTTTCTTAAGATTTTGTGACTAAAAAACAATAAATACTTGTATAGTTTGACACTGCTTTGTTAACAAATTACACTTGTGCCTGAGTTCATGTGTACGATTGCCAGGATAAAATAATAGTTTTATGGTATGTGTGTATGTGTGTTTTAATGAAGAGTTGTAGTTTTGTAAGAAAGTTTGAAGCAAGTCGTAAAATGCTTTCAAGCATACAAATTGCACCAATAACACTACAGGCCAGCTTTGGATGGCATAAAAAAAAATAATATTTATTCTAAGGTTAATACATATAAATACTTGTATATGGACAACAAATTTTATATGTGAATTTATAAGTGTTAGTATTATGTGGCTCTTAGTGTTTAGTAGTACAATAACTAAAATGTATATGTATAAGACCAGATCTATGTTGTGTGTGTGCAAGTAGTATAAATTTATTTATAGTATTAGAAAGCTGAGCATGTAATTTACCCCACAGTTTATATTAAAATGAAATTGATTTTTGAAATAACTATTGGTAGACAATATTTTATATTATTTTTTTTATGAATTTGCACCTGAGCGTTGTCTTTGTGAGACTAAAAAGACAATTTCTTCTTTACTTTTTCCAAGTAATCTCAAGTAAGTTTTGCTTGAGCATATTTTCTAGTTGCTTAGTATTACATGGAATACTGAGCCACATGTAATCAGTGAAATCACTAGTTCGCAAACTGTAGGTATTACTTGTATTATCATATATAGATATATATATATGTGTGTGGGTGTGTGCCTGTGAAAAAGAGGTATTTTGCTGTTATTGTTGTTTATTTGTTTGCATGTGCACTCAAGGGTTATAAAAACTTTAAATACAAATACATATGTTGCCTTCAAGCTACATAAAATAAAACAAATGCCACTACACAGTGTAATGCTTGAGGAGGTCCTAAACACATTCGTAATAAATACTGATGATTCTGATTTTTATATAAATTAATAAAATTTGCAACAAATTGAAAACATTTTAAATTTTTTAAAATAAAAAATAAATTGTAGCAATTTATGATCAAAAAATATAACAAATAAATGACTTTTTAAATATTTTATAAGATTTTTAAATCTGTGATCACTGCGTATTAGTCAGTAATATTTTTCTTATATAAAACTTATAAGATCTGAAATATTTGCTAACTTATGACGGACTCAGGTTACCATAGAAAGATATTAGAAAAAATATTTTTCTTCCAGAAAATATTTTTAAGAAAAAAATTTTTAAATTTATATTGAACTAGTCAAGCCCGGCGCGCGTTGCTACGCCTCTTAATGAATAAAAATGCATTCTGAATTTTAATTGAACATCAATTGCAAGAAGCTTAAAATTATAACTTTTTTTATGGGCGTGCCCCTGCCCAATTGTCTAATCACGAAACAGTATAGTCATAATAGTTCAATATGTGTGCAAGGTTTGAGAAAAATTGACCCAGTGCAAGTAGCTCAAAATTATTACTTTTTTTATGGGTGTGGCTCTGCCCATTTTTGTTATCTCGAAATTATATAGTCATGACAGCTCAAAATGTGTGCAAAGTTTCAGAAAAATCGGTCCAGTGCAAGTACCTTAAAATTATAACTTTTTTTTGATGGGCGTGGCCCTGCCCAATTTTCTAATCATGAAATTGTATAGTCATGACAGCTCAATATGTGTGCAAAGTCTCAGAAAAATTGGTGCAGTGAAAGTACCTCAAAATTATAACTTTTTATGGGCGTGGCCCCGCCCACTTTTATAATCACGAAGTTATATAGACATGACAGCTCAATATGCGTGCAAAGTTTCAGTAAAAGCGGTCAAGTGCAAGTAGCTAAAAATGATAACTAATTTTTTATGGGCGTAGCCCCGCCCACTTTTTACCACCCATAAACACTCCTTGGAATGTGAACAAAAACCTGCCAAAGTTTGAGTCTGATCGGTTTAACAGTTTCGGAGTCTAAAGCTAATACACACACACCCACAGAGTTTCACTTTTATATATCTGTGGCTTGGAGCTAAAAGAGTCAATGTCACTTTTTTGTTCTTTTGAGTTAATCATTGCATTAGATTTGTTTTCTTGCTCTAGTTCGTTATGGTAAAACTGCTTAAGTCATACTTAACCCAGAACAGCTTCATAAATAAAATGCTGGCCAATTTCACTATGAAAGCTTCTATAAAAGTGAAAGTTCAATTCCAATTTTCTCAAAAGTAAATATTTTGACATTGGCCCTTTCAGCTCCAAGCCACAGATATATGGATAAGTAGTACGTACTAGTTGTCAAAATTACTTAAATTACTCTGCTTAAAATTACTCTGAAATTAAAATTTTAGGGGCCTTCATTACAATTTTGCGTTGGTTTTCTTACAGTTTTTTGGAAAAAGCAAATGTAAAATGCGTGAAAGTTTAAAGTTTCTCAGTTAGTAACGAATGTAAATACATCAAACGATTTTATTCACTTTAATACTATGTAATGTTATTGTACGAAGTAAGTTGTTCCTGCAGGAAAGTTCTATAGGAAAACTACTAATTCACTATTGACTCTATCGCCAGTGTTGTTGACTAATTATACTCCAGACAAATTTCTTTTCTTTAGACACTTGACACGTGCTTGTCATTAAAAATCCACTAGCGATGATAGAACTACTGGCTGGGTAGTTCTAATGCGACCTTATGGCGACACTGGAAACCGGTATTCACTAGTTCATTTTAGTAATTCTAGTCTTCACTTTTTGTACTTTTATCTCATTAAATTAAAATTGTATTTTTTACTATAAAAGTCAACTGCTACTCAATATTTTTGCTGTCAAATTTTTATTTGTGTTTTTTTGTTTAATATTTTAAAGTGTAAAAGTTATAGACATTTTGTTGACCATATCATTATAAGGTCACAAAAATAGTTGATAAAGTGATGACTTAGAGGAACTTGACCCCAGACTTGCTGCAAAAGTGATGCTATTAAGCTGCCCACAATTTGAATTTTAAATAACTTTATTTAAAACTAAAAAGCTTTTTCGTAGTTTTAGTAAATTTTTGATAAAAACAAAATATAATTTAATAAAATTTTAATTTTGGACATAAGTCAAGAAAATAAATCATCTGACAGTTTTCGCACTACTACATTCGTAAATTACTCCTTTATTTTGCTGAATTTGTTGTATATATTTGAACATAAAAGTTTCTGCTCGATGAAGGCTTGCTGTGATTTTCCCTCAATGGTATGGCGAAATCCCTCTTTAGCTTCTGGTTTAGCTGGGATTTTGGAAATGCGTGATTGGTGGTTTTCTTCATGTTCCTTCATTTCAGTGGCTTGTGTTGCCAACATTTTGGCAGGATCTCTATGTAAATTGGTTTTGGTAGAATCGTTATTTAAGTTGGTTTTTATTCGATTTTATTTATGAAGGAGCTTCGCAAGGAAGTTGTAACTCTTATATTAATGGATTAAAAATAATTATTTCTTTCTTAAATGTATTTACCTATAAATTATATATGAGAATCCTAAAAGCTATCTTTTAACCGAACAGTGCTGGCCAGTACTTTCTTAAAGTTTTTTTTATTATTAGTCCAATATTGGTTGGTACTTAAAATTAGCCACAAGAAAATACAAAAATAAAAGCAACATGACCGTAGCTATACTGCACTAAATATTTCACACTAATAATTTTGCATTGTGTGTGTATTTGTGTTATTGCTTAGGGGCTAAAGGTATGCCACACACAAACAATGTATGGCTACTATTGGAGTGTTTCCCGCACGTTAAATCAACATGGTTTATGTCACCTTTCTGACAGGTGTTTATAGTTTTATTTACCCTGCAGTACATAAGTGTTTGTATGTTAATTGGCCTGCAGTGAACTAGTTCTAGCAACACTATTATACACTTCATTGCGAATGAATCTGTATGTCAGCAAAAACTACTTGAATGTTGACATTCAATCTCTCAATTATTTCTGGTTTACATGAATATTTCCAGAGAAATTATTCTATTGGCATTAAAGTGCTAAAACTAAGATATTAGTTTCCATGCATATTTCGTGAAGCCAATATTTCTCTAAGCCATTGCTTTAGTAAATTAATTGTATTTTCTGCTAAAACTGTATCATCCTGCAAAAATTGTACCGTTCTCTTAAAACCAAATAAATATATGAAAACACATGTGCTCTAACTGTACGGAACCAACAATTGGGGAATCAATAATCTTCAAGGACTTATTTCAGGCTGGTTATTGGTGAGGCTTTTTTGGGGATCACGTTGTGGCTGTGGTTGTACATAAAGCGGTAAACATTAATAATTTCTTGGTGAACTATAATTAACCATTAACATTTCTGGGTGTTGCCTAAAAATACAGTTATTTGATTGATTGTTTGGCATCTTTTGTAGTGTAAGGCTGGAGTTTACTTTGTATCTGTCAGCAAAGTTGATCAAATTCTGTCGCTTAACCTTATTTCTTGTAAAAAACAATTACATAATCCCAACTATAGATCAAGGTTCTTGCACATGAACAATCCGTTACTTGCACAAAAAATTACCAACGTGTGTCCAGCCTAACAATGTCAACATGGTACTCACGGGTGGTGGTTCGGAATCCAAACTCATTGCTATGGTGCGATGACCATTAGATATTTCTCTCAGCGGTAGTGCTTATGTTGAATCAAACCACAAATGAATCACTCAACTTTGGTTGTAACGTTCTGATCAATATAATTTTTAAAGTCACATGGATTGACGCAAAACTTTACTAAGTTACAGAACGCACCCAAAGAGGAATTTTTCTGTAAGAGCTAATGGCTTATCATGGTTTAAAATTTACTATTTGTGTTCATTGGCACAATCGCTAAACATTATCTGATCTTTACACTGAACAAAAATTTAAAAATTTCAATTGTTTACATAATTTTATTTAATAATAAGAATAATTTGCAGGCATAGCTTAAAGGAATGACCAAAATCAAACCAAACTAAATACAAAATAACCAAAATCTTTTCATTGAGCTGCCATAGAAGTAAGTGCTGCTAATTTGAAGTTTTTTTTTTGCTTCTAAAAAAAATTACCTTTACAATACTTGAACCATCTAGAAATATTGTCTTCGATAATTAAATATTTATTTTTGGAACACTGTGCATCTTGAAGAAAACGTCTTGGTACACATTTTAAAGTACACCAACATATGATCCTGCATTTTAAAACTATTTTAATGTATATAAATACAGCACACACAAACACAACATATACATGAGTATTGAGATTCTTATAAGTATGTAAGTGTAAGTGGCAATAGGTAAACTTACACATGTTACATTAAGTGATGGTTTGTTTTATTCTGGTCTCTTTTTTTTTCTTTTTAAAATAACAAAATTTAAAAGATTTCTATTTTTAATGCCGGCATTATCAACCATTAGTCAAGGGGTCTTAATTTGTTAAGGAAAATACTCTTGTACTTGCAAATAGAAAAACAAAAAACTTAGAAAATCATCCATACAAAAACATTCATACTCTAACTTTGGAAAAAGATAAGATTTTATTTAAAACAGAAAATAAATACCAAACTTGCAATTATTTGGTGTTGTGACCATTAAAACTGTTTGTTTGTTATTTGTATGAGCCTTAATAGATTTAAATAAATATGTTTGTGTGTACATACATAAATATGTAAGTTTTAAAGTTGTCGTAGCATGCTCATGCATGTACGAATGTGTTTTAAGGGTAAGTAAAAAATTTTAGAGATTCATTTGAATGTGTTATTTATGCATGACTGCATTTGGTCAGAAATTTGTAAGACATTTCAAAAGATCTTAAAGAAATTAACATTTTTAAGATGTACTTGAAAGTCTTAAAACCCCCAAAACAGGACACTTATTTTACAAATCCTTAACAGCAAAAAAGAAACCGAAACTACCAATAACAATTTGCATATCAAAGTCAGAAACACAAGAAAACCGAACACACGTTTAAACAAAATACTCTTAGATATTTTCTGCCAACTTCCTGCTCACAGATGCAAACACTGTCTTTCATTTTATTTGTTAATTTATTAGGAAAATAAGAAAAACAATTTTTTTTTCAAAATTTAAATTGTTTATTAAAGCGGCTCATTTAAATAATTAGTAAAGGAAATGAGAGCGAAAAAAAAATTAAAATTGTATATAAAAAATAAAATAAATTACGCGTTTACCACAGACTGCACCACATCAAAGTGACCACTTGTTAACTAAGGGACTGACTGAGTTGGGCTACTATCTGTCCGTCCAACTGAGTGATGTATGTCTATTTGCCTTTTTTTTCGTTGTTCATTTTTTGGTTTATTTGTGTTGCTGTTTTTTTTTTGTTTATTTATTTATTTTTTAATACAGAGTCCCTTCATTAACATTTTTCACTTCATAATTATGCTCTGGTCTCTAGTAAATAGTACAACCACCAGCTGACTACTTGCTTCTGTTGCAGCATTCCCCAAGGCTTTTATTAAATAAACAACCATTGAAGCAACACACGCACATTACCGTTGCATGTCCTTTTGGAAGCAGGCGAAAATAAAAATCACAAGAAATTAAGAAAAATACATAATAATTTTCCATAAGAAACCATTAACCCTGCTACTATGTTAGAAAAAAAATACACATGTTATGTTCGGGTCATATTTTGACCCCAAATTTTTTTATTTAGAAAATTCAAATTTGTAAATATCAAAAATATTTTTAAGGCTTAAGGTCAATGCAATATCTCATCGTTAGAGTGATTGTGTGTGGGACGAACAGGTTTTTTTTGCAAGTTATGCACACAGTAAAGGTTTTTTTTTCTTTTTCTACGTGCAAAATTTTTACCTTTTCCATTCACTAGTCGTTTTGGAGAAGATGAATTCGTAGATGGTGATACACTGTTTTCTTCTCGAATTCTTCGTACCAATAATGCATAGGCTTCTGCACGAGGAAGCCGACTACGCCTCTTTATATGTTCTTAAGCTTAAAATTCACCGAGTTACTCTAAAAATAGGCGCCTTTTGTGCAGTTTATTTTTTTGCCATTCAGGATATATTTCGGTCAATATTGTAAAAGCCTTGAGAGCAGAAATATCTAATAAATTATTGATTTTTCTTTTGCACGAATATGTACGAACCAGTTGGTACAATGTATCGACCCCGCCTTTTGTCGAGTTGTTGTATTCAACTATTTCCGGAATTTTTTTTGGAAGATCTTCCAAAATCTTGCTGTTATGGTGAAGAGTGCTAAGCAAATAAACCATTCTGTATTTTTTAGGCACATACAAAACTACAGTTTCTTTTTCATGAAAAAAAATTTACTTAAGTGTATTGGAAGCTTACGCAATTCCTGTGTTGTTGCATGAACCAGCAAAAAACGTTTGTTTTTTACTGTGCCAACAATAGTAATTTTTGCTTTAGTAGTTCTAATAAAAGATTATGACTCGTAAAAAAATTATCGGTAGTCACATTTTGTCTACGGTATGAAGACACTAAGTCTAGAACAACCCGTTCGCCTTGGTTCCTTTAAGCATTGTCTCCCACTTTGCCCAAGTATATTTGGAACTGTAAGCAAAACGCGGTGTCAGAATCCGCTGCTATCCACTCGTTCATGCCATATTTCCCAGGTTTACTTGGATATATACTTTGAAAGGACATCTACCTCGGAACGGAATATACTGTTCGTCAATCGTTATATTAGCACTTGGAACGTAAAGCAGTTGTAAGTTCTGAGTCCATTGCTCATAAAATGTGCGAATAGGAGCGAGTTTATCTCCTCTTTATTCTGATCTTATACTTTGCCTTTCGTCAAATGCTAGTACACGAAAAATATTGCTATATAGCTGTAAAGACATGATTGCTATCAAAAAAGGACGTCCATGAAACTCGTCCCACAAGGAGTTAACACTTTCACCATATGAGCGGTAGCCTCCTAAAAGAATAATATGTTCTGTATACAATTATAAAAGAAAAAATATATTGTAAATAAATACCAATAAGTATAAGGATTCCTAGGTAAGCATCGAACTCAATTTCGAAAACAGATCTTCCTTGTAAATTGCTGTAGTGAATTATATACTTTTCATAGCTTCTGTAAGGCATACATCAAAAGTATCACGAATTTTCGAAATACGATGAACATCATAAGAAGTCACTCCAGATTTTGTGTGAAGAATATTTTCACTTGCTGCACGACTTACACATTGCAAAGAAGGTATCCGATTTTTATCAAAAAATTCTGTGCCATTAGTTACGGTCAATAAACTGAAGGCTTCTGTTACACTGGAAACGCATTCCAGTGCATTCGCAAAAGATAGGTGTTCGAGACCATGACTCTGCACGAAGGGTTTTTGTTGACTCTCTTTTAACAACCATGCGTTTTTTTGGGCGCTTTGTCGGACATTCTTATTTTGTTATATATTTATATATATTTAACAAAAATGATAGAGGGTCATAAAATGACCCGAACATGATATGTGTAAACACTTGCAATAAAAAATTGTCTATGCCTAAAATGGTAATAAAACTAATTGAATTCAATATATTTCAACAATTGATGCACTGAGTAGTAAGAACTTTCAAATATATTCCATAAGTTAGAAATACGGTAATGTTAAATACGATTTGGTCCATCAAAAGACCCTAACGTAGTAGTAGGGTTAAAATCTAATTCAGTCATGTATGCCTGTGAGTTTTTGTGCTGTGTGGGTTTTACTAATTAACATTAATGTGTCAGCTTCAGTAATTTTTTAAGAAAACAAAACAATAATTCAAATTAACTACATTTTTAATTAATTTACAGATAATAATATTCATATAGAATTGATTTAATTGGTTAAACTGTTAAACAAATTTAACTGCAATAGAACTAAACTAAACGAAATTATTTTGTTTTTATTTAAAATAAATTTATCCTGAAATGTAATTATAATTGTAAAGCATTAAAAACCGAGGTTTTCTCCGAATTTTGGTTATGGTTTTACAAATAACGCACAACAGACGGTGATCGGATGAAAAATGGTAGCGCATTTGTATATGCTCCAATTGCATGTTGAAATTTTGGGCCTGTAATGTTATAAAATATACATACATATATGTAAATATATGTATAAAATCAGTGTATCTTAACAAAACATATATATGAGAAATATACTGACTTATAGATTAAACTTAAGCATAGCATTCCGTTTATGCGTATAACCTAACACGCTTGAATTTAATGCTCTTGATTGCATATGTGGCAGAACCAATTGGTTTGCTAGTTCTAGCTAGGAATCGGAGACGATGGTCTGAGTGTTTCACAATTACCATTTCTGTATGTATTTTATATGCGCAAGTCCGAAAATATTCAACATATTTACATATTAAAAAACATTGCCAACGGCTAACGATTTGTTACGAGCTTGCAGCTATAATCTGACACCATCTGATCTATTGTATATACTTCCGCTTTGTTCTGATTGTAGTCAATGATTTGATTTGGTTTTTTTAAATATGTTGAGTCTTTCTGGTCTACCTGGTTCATCTTCTGCCGTTATAAATTGTACAATATTGCTTAAATAATGCTCCATTGACAGCAATATTACAGTTTTATTTATTTTTTGGAACGTACAAGTAAAGAGCATAGTATCCTTCATAATAACCAAATAGTGTTTCGTGCAGTTGACGTTTTTTTAGATTTTTTGAAGGATGATGGCACAAAAGGTTAATTTGACCAAACGACGTGCTTTCAACAAATTTTTTGCAAGGGACAACGTAGTAAAAAAATTGTCACGATATATAGTACGGCCTGTGTAAAAGTATTTTCTTGACAATTCCTATACAACTCTTTCACCCTAGTTAAATTCGCGAATGTCTTCAGAACTTTTCCCTGTATAAATTTGACCTCTTAAGGGATAATTTGAACTGGCCTCACATATCCACCAAACTTGTATGCCATATTTAGCTGGCTTTAATGGAATGGACTGCGTAAACCGTGTGCGCCCACGATATGGAAACAGCTGCTCACCTACGGTGAGGTTTGCAGCCAGCGTATATGATGATTGGAAGTAACTTACCAGCATTAGCCAAGTGCTGATTTACTCAATTCTTGTCGAACTTGTCAAGTGTTTTCGTTGTCAAAACGAATGAATCGTAGCAAAAGCTTAAAATGTTTTCTTGACATTGTGGTCTTGTATATGTCATGATGATAAGGCGCCCATAGTTTCTTTACAGTTTGTGTTGCACATTTGAAAACGCCGCAAAAAGCAACAATCCAAAGAAAGCATACATTTCATTTGTGGGCTGCCACTCTCCAAGCTTTTGTTTTTTAGATTTGCTTGATAGGCACCATTTCCAGGCACATAATCATCCTCCTCTTCACTTGAAACATGCGGGTCTACATTCGCTAGTGCATACATATGCCACCATCCTCTATTAGCTTTGACATACTCGCAAAGATTTTCATTTAAATGTTTAAAAACAAAAACAATGCAACACCAAAAACACCTCTTTTGAGCAGAAAACACTTTGCAAAAATTATCAAAGTAAACTTTCTTAGTGAAAAAGCAATAATTAAAAAAGTAGCCTTTATCCAGCCAGACCATTAAGTGCACTAAGCGAACTTTTTCTTGTGGGAGGTTTTTTGTGCCCTAAACGTGATCAAATGGTTCCGAATGTATTGTTTTCGATTCAGAACAACTCACTTTTAGAATTCGTGTCCTTCATTTCTTAAAAATTTTACTACAAAAAGAAGATATTGCATATAAAAGTCAAATATGGTCTGGCCAGACTATGTAGGACATCGAAGGGATATTCAAATAATAATATATGGTCGGAATATACATCAAACTTTCGATGAAGCTAGTACTACAAGCACATGTTGTTCAAAATCAAAAAGTTTTTTAAAATGTTAGTAAATCTGTAAAAGCATTAATTTGTACTAGCGAACAAGATTTGTAAAACTACTGGAATTAAAATATTTGGGGTAGCCGGATAAATTATTAAGCAGCACGGTTCATTCAAATGCCAATTTTGAAGCAGATGATAGTGTGGGTGAAAGTCAGTTCAAGACTTGACATATATGAGACGCTCAGATCTATGATCTATACTAAATAATGTTAAAATGTTGCAAGAACTAAAGCCGAAAGTCCTTGTTCAGCACAAATAGTTCATAAGGTAGTTTATTGAAAATAAACAAAAATAATACGTTTCTTGCTCGCATATTAAATCTCCCATTAAAAATACGTCAATACCAAAAAGTGCTACATGAATCGTTTGCCTAATGTTTAGCCGAGCGTTTGTAATGGAATGATTTTTATATGCGATGTTTCAGCTCGTACGTATCAATTTCGCAGTTAATTAGCAATTATTTTATCCCTACCAGAAGCAGCTTAATCATGCCTTACTCTAATGATATGCTGAAGGAGGAAGAAGAAAAAAAGTGTAAGTAAGAATGCTATATGCGTCGTGTCAATTCTAAAAATACCCCTTACCATCATGTGGTCTTTATAGCTTTGTACAAATACCATATCGTAACTTAGTCTAGATTTCAGATTTAAAAATGGAAAAGGGGATTCACCATATTTCACAATAAGTTTTTGTCCAGCTAAAGAAAAAAATATTCATTCATCATTACAAAGAGCTTTCATCACAAATAAAACAACAAAAACATACAATAAAGTAAGTAATAACTTATAGCCTAAAATTAAATATAATATTAATAGAAAGTTGACCGTTTTTGGAGAGTTTACTGTACGTTGTTTTATAGCACTTATTTTGTAAAAAAACTAAAATAAGTTAAGTATCAATATATGTACATATGTATGTATGTATGTGTGTATGTATGAGATTTTGAAATTCAATCAAATTAAATTCCGGAAATAATTGCCGATTATCGTAACAAATCAATGATGCCTCTATATTATTTCGAAATGTTTTTGTGTCAAAAAAAGGAAAAACAACAAACCATCAAATAAACAATTTAAACTAATAATGCGAATAATAAAAAAGACAACTCAATACAACTTGTTTGCGAATTTAACAATTTAACAAAAATAAAAACACATTCAAACAAAATTAAGCCTACAAATAAATACAGACGCATATACACACTTCTTAGAAGAACAAAAAAAAAATGGTTAAAACAGCAAACAATTCTTTAAGTAATGGCGAAAGGTATGTTGGTTAAGAAGATGAATCCTTTGACTGTTTTTTCGTTTTATTTATTTATTATTTAAAATAGTGAAATGGGGGAAAAGAATATGTAACATTAAAGATGATGTCAAATCCGTTTGATGGCAAATTTTTCTTTTATTTTATATTTTGTGAATTGTGCGCCGGAGACTAATAAAATCAACGATGTGTAACTTGCAAAAAAAAAAAAAATCTGCACAAATAAAAGCAATGAGCCTCAATTGTATAAAAAGAAAATCCTGACTAAGAAATTTTCCAATGTTTAGTAGTTTGAGTCTTTAAAATATTTTTGCATAAAAATAGCAACAATTGATAAGAGTGAGTCAACATCCTTTCTTTTTCGACAATTTAAAAGGATTATATGCAGCAAGTTATAATAGTAGTCTGATTTAATATGAACATTTTTTTCTAAGCATAAGAAACCAAATTTTCTTTCAAACAGAAAACGAAGAAATAAATGCAAAAAAAGGACATGGCAGAAATGATCTTACCAGATAATTTCTATAGCAAGCAAAAATTTGTTTATGAGCAAAAAACACAATTAAGTTGACGGTCTGTGACCCGTATTTGAAAGCAGGGAAAAAAATTAACAAAAATATAAAAAAAAACAAGAAAGGGTTAGTTATAATTCCCTTTGGAAGAGTTAGGGTGGTACAAGTGGAATTTCTCATACATTTTATGTTGTTTAGCATAACATTATATTGGTGGTGGCACTACCCAACAGTAGTGGGGGGGTACAGTTTTATGAGGGCTCTCTTTTGCAATTATGTATTAATCACTTTAGTATTGTTTTATCTCTTCGTAAAGCTTTAACAACACAATGGTTTTTATACAAGTGGGGAAATAAAGACAAAATCTACTTTGTTTTTTTAACATCAAAATATTTTTTAAATAAAGTATTAAATTTATTCTTGTCCTTTTTTGATATTCTTGACATAGACATTACGCTTCTGTTACATTTCACTCCTAACTTTAATTGATTATCCACCAATATCTTTCTAAATTAAAAAGAAAAACAAAAATTTAATGATTTTTCCCCATTATAATACTAAAAACAAAGAAGACCAATAGTAATTTGGTAATTTTTAAAGAATCTCTTTAAGTATGGAATTCTATAACCACTTCAGTTTATTAGGCTGTTTGTAGCATTTTATTAATCAAGTACTAAAAATGTATTCAAACTAAGCTTGGATGTGTTGCCTATGGAACACCGTTTGAAAATGAACCATTTATCAGCTAATCTATTTAGACAACAACAATATATAGACTAGATATAGACTAGACTTAGACCAGCCATAGACTAGACATAGACTAGACATAGACTAGACATAGACTAGACATAGACTAGACATAGACTAGACATAGACTAGACATAGACTAGACATAGACTAGACATAGACCTAGACATAGACTAGACATAGACTAGACATAGACTAGACATAGACTAGACATAGACTAGACATAGACTAGACATAGACTAGACATAGACTAGACATAGACTAGACATAGACTAGACATAGACTAGACATAGACTAGACATAGACTAGACATAGACTAGACATAGACTAGACATAGACTAGACATAGACTAGACATAGACTAGACATAGACTAGACATAGACTAGACATAGACTAGACATAGACTAGACATAGACTAGACATAGACTAGACATAGACTAGACATAGACTAGACATAGACTAGACATAGACTAGACATAGACTAGACATAGACTAGACATAGACTAGACATAGACTAGACATAGACTAGACATAGACTAGACATAGACTAGACATAGACTAGACATAGACTAGACATAGACTAGACATAGACTAGACATAGACTAGACATAGACTAGACATAGACTAGAGATAGACTAGACATAGACTAGACATAGACTAGACATAGACTAGACATAGACTAGACATAGACTAGACATAGACTAGACATAGACTAGACATAGACTAGACATAGACTAGACATAGACTAGACATAGACTAGACATAGACTAGACATACACTAGACATAGACTAGACATAAGAAGATAAGCAGATTTTTAATCGTCAAAACATTTTATTAATGCAGAGTATTTTCAAACTCCATTTGCTAAAAAAAATTTCTTGAAAACATGAAGGGTATAAATAATTCTCTTTAACGTAGTTTTTGTTGCACTTGCACTCCTTATGATTTAAATATTTTTCGTTTTTAATTCCTTTTTAAGATTTAGCTTCTATTTCTTAATCATCTTGTCGCCATTAATAAATCACAGTCATTAAAAATGCAAAAGCGTAAAAATCTATCCAGCTGCGTTTAAAAAAAAAATTACACTTATACTTTTATTATTTTCATTATTATTTCGCGTTGTTGTTTTTGTTCTTTGGTATTTCCAACACCATCAATAACACCGTTTTAGTGTTGTATGTTGGAACACAAGAACAGTGTAACAATTCATTATTTTTTTTCCTTTTTTTAATTCGTTTCCTTTAATAAAAAAAAAAAAAATAAATAAAATAAAAATAAGAGAGAATGAGATGAAATCAGTAAGCAATACCCTTGATTGTGGTGTTCACAATCTTGATGTTGGCACAAGTGTGAAAGCAAAAAAAAAATATATAAAATTTTTTTAACAAGGAGCCACGTTCAAAAAAAGGACACTTTACAACCGAATGAATCTAATTAAAATGTAATTATAAATCTAACCATTGAATGGAAGTAACTACGGGATACTATCTCATAATCGCCAGCGATATTTTTTATTTTGCGTCTCCTTAATTTTTTGTAATTTTATTTTGACTCCTTCGGCAGTAAGCACAGCAAACGACCGCGTACATTCATTTGCACACAGAACGTAAATGAAGAAAATACAACGATTAAATCATAAGCAAATAGAAGAAGCAAAGAAAGTGTCATGATTATGTTTCAAGATAAATTAAAAAAGAAAAAAAAGGGTGCAAATTAATTTTGAAAATTGCATGTGATCAGTGATCATTATGTCGTTTTTACATGTGGATGCATATAAAGTTTGTCCAGTCTAGTGGAGCGTTACCGATTTTTTTAACATTTAGTTGCTACAGAAGTTAAAGGCAAACTTTTAACGAGTAATGTATCAAATACTAATTATTATTCATGTATTCGCGATATGAGCGATTAAGACCCCAATGTTTATTTTTTTAACGAATAAGATTTGTTGATGCAAATGTCAAAAAAAGTTGCTAATATTCGTTAATCAGAATATTTGCTATACAACTACTTCTTACTATATGATTTCTTTGCGCTATTAAAAGAGGATAACAATCAATAACGAAAATAAACAAGGTATTAAAGTGTAGGGTTTCTCTTCAATCACTTTATGATAAACTTTTCGTAAATACCCAGCAAAATAACACATTACAAAATAATGAGTTGAAAGTACTAGAAAACAGTTCTTCACTATTTACAATTTGGCATCTAAACCCATTATTTTAACACGGCGAAGTCATTGGGGGCAAGTACTTACCACCCTCGCTTACAAATAGGGACTCGTAAAGGTACTTACATATTACGGTTGCTTATAATTAGGTACTAAAATAAGCTTTACTGTACTGTATAGCAATAAATAAGTTCTTGTTTTCAATAATCTATTAATATTATGGACTTGCAGAACTGCTTCTGTTCTTTTAAGGACAAAAATTCGGTTAGATTATTCTGCGATTTGATTCTGAAATTTAAAAATCGGTGAAAAACTATAAGTCATCACTTTGTTAATGAAATGCTTTGCCGCTGTTGTCAAAATAATTATTACTTATACCCTAAGCATGTTACACTAGAACAGAATTATAAAAAGTTATGTATTTGAATGGTTTCTAGCAATTCCTGCAATAAGAAATTTTACTGTGTGTGAATCTAAGCAAATGTCTGAAAATAAGTACCTACGTATTACATTATAAATCAAGTCATTACGAAAACACTTCTTAGTAAGACAGGCGATATGTAATAGTCATTGAAAATATGTTGTTTAGTAAGAGCAAGTCATTACCCAGTTTTTGCTGGGTATGTACATATAAATATAAAATGTACTATGTGACATAGAAATTTTCACTAACATAAACAAGAAGCTGGCAGACATAACAGGACTAGTCCCCTTAACTGTTTTTTACAGGACAGGCAAATATCAGAACTACCAAGATAGAGACTAGCAAGGATTTTTCTTTCCTTTACAAACAAATTTGATCAAACCTTTAATCGAAATGGTTTTGAATTAAAATATGTCATAACTTCATGTGATGTGTAATTGTAGAAATTATTAACTGCGGACATGTATAGTTTTGTTCGCCAGCTCCTCAAATATAAATATTATTTTTATTTAAAATTTATTAATGAAACTGCAATTAAATAAAGATTCGAAAACATTTTTTAACATATTGTTACAGATTTATTTTTAAATAGCTTAATTTACATTATAATTTATTTTAGTTATAGTAGTTTAAGTTACAGTAGTTTTATTTGTATTAGTTTATTTCGCTGGTTGATCGAACATGGTGTTTGTTATTATGTGTAGCATACTTTTAGGCACTTCTATTATTCATGCATATTACTTAACGTCTTAATTTAAATGTAACGGCTTTCGAATGTACTAGAATGTACATACGAGAACTGTGTCGAATGTTACCGAACACCACTATGTTACTATAAATAGCCGAACAACACAGCTAACATGATCAATATTACAATAGAGCTTGTAAAGCGCGTATCAAAGTGAGTTTGATAATAAAAGTGTATAACCATAAGTGTAATAAGTAAAGTGATATAAAAACAATATCTGAGTGTATTTAAATAATTAAAGTGCTCTTAATTTTATAACTAATTTCAAGTGCTTTTAATTGCAATAAAAGAACTCAAAGTTTATATAAAGGAAATAATCCAACGTAAACGTAACAATATTATTTTGGGTTCGTGCATAAGCTCAATTGTTATTTTAATTTTTTTTCTCGTGGGATTCTCCGAAATTTAAAGTTTGAGAATTTTGTTAGATTTCTACTGTAAATAAAATCGTTTGGGGCAAGACCCATTAATTAGGTCAGCTGATTTTTATTGCAGGGTTGTATTGTTATCGTATGTCAAAAATTATTTACTTTTTGCGCGCCATGTCTTTTTTATGTATATTTTTGTTTACATTTTTTTGTACGCTTTTTAAATCGTTTTTTATACCCGGCACCAAAAAAATGGTGGGGGTATATTCATTTTGTCATTCCGTGGTAACACATCGAAATATCCATTTTAGACCCCATAAAGTATATATATTCTGAATCAGGGTTTGATTTGATGACGATCTAGCTATGTCCGTCCGTCTGTCCGTCTGTTGAAAGCACGATAGAGGTCGCACCGAAAAAGCTAGGGGGCTCAAATTTTGCCAGAATCTTTCTTATAGTTAAGGTTTGTTTGGTATTGAAAATGGGCTAAATCGGAATATTAGGAAGAGAGTTATAGGTCGAAAAGCAAGAGTAGGTCGAAAAAACCCTGTCCTTCGAACATCGAATAAAATGGAATTGTGTCCAAACGCATTAACGTAGACTCATGAAACTTCGAATATATATTTCCTTAGTAAAAACAATATTTGTCCCCGAAAATTATCTAAATCTATGCATTAGGAAAGGAGTTATCCATCAAAATGTACGAAAATTTATATTGCACAGTGTATTTTTCGGTATATTTAAAAACAAAAACATCATAAAAGCAACAAAATTGGATGTACGACTCTGAAATTTTGCACACTTTGCTTTTTGGTGACACGCTTTCTTGTAACGGCAAATCAATGTGCCACGCCCACTTTTACGCCCACCTCCCATATAACGATTTAACTAAAATTCATATAATATCTCTATTAACAAAGATTTTGGAATAATAAAGGGCTATATTGAAACATCTAAGCTGTACTCATTCGCAAAAACAACTTTGACACGCCTACTAAAACGCCCACTTTTCACGTTATATACCGTTAATGAAATTTAAAAGCTCTTAAAACCGCTAAAATTAGAGGTATGATGATCAAATTTGCTACGTATATCCTTCTAGGCAATGTCATTACTGTGCTAGAAAATTAAGGTGCCACGCCCACTTTTACGGCCACCTCCCATTTAACGTTTTACCCAAAATATATATAATTTCTCTATTAATATAGATTTTGGAATAATAAAGGGCTATATTGAAACATCTAAGTTGTACTCATTCGCAAAAACAACTTTGACACGCCTACTCTAACGCCCACTTTTCACATTATCTACCGTTAATGAAATTTAAAAGCTCATAAAACCGACAAAATTAGAGGTATGATGATGAAATTTCCTTCATATATCCTTCTAATCAATGTAATTGTTGTGCCAAAAAGTTAAGGTGACACGCCTATTTTAACGCCTACCTCCCATATAACGGTTTATCTTAAATTCATCTAATTTCTCTATTGACAAAGTTTTTGGGAAAATAAAGGACTATATTGAAATATCTAAGTTGTATTTATTAGCAGAAACTTTATTGACACGCCTACTTTAACGCCCACTTTCATTGAAAGACTACATTTACAAAAGCATTTCAGTAGCATATCGAAGTTATAAAGGGTGGTTAAATGTTAAGGACCGATGTTGAATATAAATAAAACACAAATTATTTAGGATACTATTATTATTTCTTTTGGTAATTATAATATTTGTATGGTTCAATTATGTATTTAACAAAATATCGGCCAAATGGCCTCCCCCCCCATCCTTGGCGCCTTTCCTCTATCTGATTGTCCAAATTTTCAATGACTATGTTGATGCTCAATCGTTTTGCCACACTATCGCAAAAAACAGCAATGGTTCCCATTCAACGAACTAAGAAGGCATTCACAGATTTTCTAACATTTTATACAGACCTGTTTTGTAGAAACTTAAATATATTTTACAATTCTCCCGATTGTGGACGAATTTGAACGATTATGTTGATCAAAAGAATTACGAAGTGCACAAAATGCATTTTGATTTGAAAGCCCATTTTTATAAAAAACCTGAATAACTTTAACGCGTTGCTCATTTGCGTATTTTTTCACTGTTCAAATTAAGTTAGTCTGAGATTGAGAAAGGTCAAATGAAATGCAAAAAATACTTGTTGTTTGTGTGGCTCACCTTCAACATGGGCCCTTAAAATTTAACCACCCTCTACAAAGAAAGTGATACATATTTTATTATAAAGAGATTATTCCATAATGATTAACAAAATAATAAATATTGTGCTTTAAATGTACACAAAATTGGTGGTGGGTATAAAAGATTCGGCACAGCCGAATATAGTGCTCTTGCTTGTTTATTTTTATTTATTTTAGCTTTTTGCACACTTAAACATATTTACAAAACGCCAATACTCTCCAATCATCCGGTCTTAATTCTATTATTTTGTTCATCTATACCAATACCACCTGTATCTTACCACCATAACCTATCAAACTCTGTAAAAAAGAAACTCCACCACATATATATATTTTAAACATTTCCCTCCACTACAATACTGTTTTTATTTTTGCACTTCAGTAAAATTTTCATTTTTTCATATTGTTTTGCTCTATAAGCAGTTATGTTTGACTATATTTAAGCTACGTTGACGCGAAGTACTTTCGGCTACCCACATAGCTACAAAAATTTCTTTCATTGCCTTTATAAAATCATTTTTCTGCATTTAACTTTAACTCAATACTTCTGCGTCGCAGCGAGACAAATCATCTTCAATATTTTTTCATTTTATTCCTATTTAATAAAATATGTCGCATTAATTGCTAAAAATTAAATATATTTAGAAAATATTACAAACAATTTTTGTCGATATTGTAGTCAGCTGTTTTTGACATCTTTAAGATAGCACACACTAACAAAATACATAAAGGTTAGGTTAGGTTGAAAAGGAGGGGCACTAAAAGCCCAAACCCATGACAGGTATACATTTATGCCCAGTTGGCGTGTTGTGCGCTCCATGTGGGAACCGGAATTTCCAATTTAAAACCATAATCATAATTTCCCATAAATAAATATCGGACTAGTTCAAGAACTTAGTCCCCTCAATGTAATTCCTTATGGATCTCCAGTTTGAGTTCTCCAGGTACTCCGAATTCGGCATAGTATCCACTGTAAAATTCTCGCATCTAATATGCACAAACGCAGGACAATGACAGAGGTAGTGTACCAAAGTCTCATCCTCTTCCTCGCATGCTCTGCATGTTGTCTCTTCAGATAGTCTCATGCGAGCTAGATGAGTTCTCAACTCCGTATGACCTGTAATCAAACTGGTAAGTCTCATAAGTGTTGGTCTATTCAGTCTTAGAATTTCTTTTGATTTCCCAAGATTTGGGTCACCCCAGAGTGTTCTTGTCACCTTACCGACATCAGTGCTTTGCCATTTTCTGACATGTTCCTCCATCGCCCAACGTTTAAGTTTATCCTTAAATCGTTTAAGGGGTTTGGCGTTCTCCAAAGTTATAGTACTCAGAAGAGCTCCCATTTTGGATAATTTCTCGGCTGTCTCGTGTCCGATCAGCCCGTGATGGCAATGAAAAAACTCCTAACGCCTTTCACTTGCGCACTTAAAACCAAGACTAGGGATAGTTGAGAGAGACTCTACAAATATTTAAAAATTATTTATTCGAAAAATATTTGTAGCCTCTCAATAATTTATCTATTCTAGAAAATTTCTAAACAATTAGTTTTTGCACATTTTAAAAATGACATATTGATTACAATTATTACAATTTCTTTGTTGTAAGTTTAACTTACTAAATATAAACATAGATTTAAGACTAGCTACTAGGACTTTTGCCTCTAGGAATAAAATATTTTTTTTTCTTTTTTACTTATTGAAGCCAAATTTAAATTTCTTTTACTTTTTTGACATTAGACAAAAAATGGAATCCCCTTTTCCTTTTTTTACAGTTGTTGAGGTTTTAATTTATACCAAATTAATGAAAATAACCAAAGAAATTAAGCATGTATAAAATTAGAAAATACCTCACACTTAAAAAACACTATTTATACCGAAAATGCGATTGAGCAACCTTTTCGATAGCAAAACAAAAGAGCAAGAAAAAAACTGTTGTTCCCAAATGACGCTTGGTTAGTGGGACTGCCGGATGAGGTAACAAAATAAACTCACATTCATTTACGGAGCAGTACAAAAACTGAATTAAATTCTAGCAAAATAAAAATCTATCCATTGTTAAGTAAAAGATCCTTAAATACACACATATGTCTGTATGTACATATATGTATATCAAATATTATAGTACATAAAATTGTACAATAAGCGTTATTTGTATGTGTAAGTTTGATAAATACACAATAGTGCCATAATAAATACTTAAACTTTTGATGTGTTCGTTAGTAATCAATGTGTTATTATTGGTTATAAATGAATGTATGCATGTACATGACTAACATGAGTGAACGTTTCTGTGGCCTTTTTTCCACGAGCACACACACAAAACAAATTTATAATCAAACTAAAGTGCGCACATATACAGACAAATAAGTACAAATTAAAGATTTCTCTATGGGCCTTTGTTTTGTTTAGTCCTTTTTATGGCAATTTTTAGCCAGTGTGTGTTTAAGAAAAACGTACATTTAATTGCATGTGTATTTGTTCGTGTTTGTTTATGAATTTTCCCTTTGGCATTAAAGTGGCTGCTATTTTTCGACGAGTTGTCTTTAAAAGCCCTAATCTTAAGAGCCATTTGTAAAGCAAATACAGTTATCCTTCTACCACTACAGCCCTCATTGTTTGTATTAAAGTTGTTGTTGTCCTGCCAAAACATTAGCTTAAAAACTCACTTTAAAATACTCATCCTATTTATCTGTGAATCTTCTTAAACTGGTTTATCCAATTACTTCAATAGTTCCATTGAATCTATTGAAGTTTCTAATATCAAAGGCTTCATCTTCATTATCGCCACCACTCTTTTGTTCAACAATCTTCTTGTCTTTTGTAACTATTCATTTCATTATTTGGTTTTTGTCTTTTAAGTTTTTTTTTTCTTTCTTTTTTTTAAGAATTTAACACTACCAAACATTAAATACTTTTCATTTTCTTATATAATTTCTATAAGAATTGAAAAGAAGTTCGCTTTTTTGTTTTTTGTTTCTGTCATGCTGGAGTTTATTTGAAAATGACTTCTCCTTTTTGACACTCAAAGGGAAAATTACAAAAGACAAGTTGGTTGGTTGGATGGCTGGCTAGATGACTGACTGAATGATTGCATGATACTTTAATGAGTAGTAACCTGAAACACACAATTTTTTTGATGAATTCTTGTCATCACGTTTATTATTATCATTATGTAGGTTGGGCAGGTTGCCTGTAAACACTTGTCAACTGTATTTTGAGAGCAGCAAAAGGGACGAGCAGTTAAAATTGCTGGTTAAAAAGAAAAAATTAGTTGTAATTATTTAAAGTTTTTAAAGATACTTGTGTCAGTATATAAGATATTTAGAAAACAAAGCAAATTAAATTATCAAATACTCGTTAATTAGATCATGTAGTGTACTTGCCTCGTCTAGTCAAAATTTTTTATTTAGACGACAGTTTGGGATACGTTCAAATAATTCATGTTAATTCCGAATTTTAAAATTTACATTGTAACAAAAATTTTAAAAAGAAATTCGAATATTAAACATATTAAAACAAATAATATTAACACATGGCCCGGTGTATCGATCAAATTAACTGGCCCACACCAACATAGTGTTGATAACCGACTACATAAAAACAAATACGATTGAAATAAAAAAAAGTTGTAAAATTGTAAACTGCTTACATTACCATCGAACTGATGGTTGAAGCAAACAATTTATAACAAACAAAAAGTGATAATAAAATGAGAAAGAATTACAACAGAAAAAAGACTTTGGTAGTAAATTTTGTTCGCACTCACCTTTGGTAGTAATCATTTGATTATCGAATTATATATCTTAACTGCTTGAAGTACCAATCAAAGACTGCTGATGATGATACCATAGCTGGTTTCGAAAATGCTTTCCAATCTGCTAGTGTCGGTAAAAACTAAATTTTTCAGTGTATTCTTTTTTTATCACAAATAAAATCGAATTTCTTCAGAATTAAAACAATTTTAAGATTATAAAAGCTTTAAAGCCAATTTTAAAAATCTAATAAACAATATAATACAAATTTAAAAATGAAGTATGAAAAAATTTGCTTTTTTTTTAAAAATGCTAGGCAACTAGATTTTAATATGTTTATTTATTTTCGATTTTGATTAGTCTTACACTACATAAACACTGTTAAAACGTAGCTTTAGTTCGTGTAATACCCTGCTCAGACAGATATTTTTAATTGTTTCAATTTAGTGTTGATTGAGCAATTAAAATAAGTGTTCAGACATACTCAATTTATCTTACTCCATTAGCATTTGATAGCTGTAAAATACAATGTATTTATACCAAATCAAATAATGCCTTCATTTCAGTGTTTTACCTGTTAATAAAATATATTTACAATTATATTTATATATATATATATAATTATATATATGTATTTGAATTTATTCAAACATTTTTTAAAATTTTGTTCAAAAATATTTCATTTTCTTAATTTATATTTTTTGTATATTTATTTGTTTGACATTATAAATGCCACCTATAGAATTTTCTTCTCACTGAACATACTTCTCAAGAGTCGTATTTCGAGTTTTAGACAATTAGTGAACCACTTAAGTATATATTGCTCAATTTATAAGTAATTTTTAGTACGGGACATTGAGCTCAATAAAGGCCTTCAATTGCGAGAATATTATAAATTGACAATTAAGGCGCCTGTATGAACATGGTATAAATTAATTTAGTTGATTACATTCCGATGTTCATACACAGATAGATACCTATAGACAAAAATACATATTTAGATATATATTTTTTTTCGTTTATAAGTATACATGCATACCCAGCAAATACTCTCATTACAAAATGATGAGTTGATTGTACTAAAAAACAAGTAAGAGCACTATATTCGGCTGTGCCGAATCTTTTATACCCACCACCAATTTTGTGTACATTTAAAGCACAATATTTATTATTTTGTTAATCGCTATAGAATAATCTCTTTATAATAAAATATGTATCACTTTGTTTGTAGAGGGTGGTTAAATTTTAAGGGCCCATGTTTAAGGTGAACCACATCTAAACTTCAACTTTTTTCTTGTATTTCATTTGACATTTCTCAATCTCAGACTAACTCAATTCGAACCGTGGAAAGAAACGCAATCGAGCAACGCTTTTAAATATTAAAGATTTTTATAAAAATGGGCGTTCAAATTAAATGCGTTTTGTGCACTTCGTGATTCTTTTGGTCAACATAATCGTTCGAATTCGTCCACAATCGTGAGAATTGTAAAAAATATTTAAATGTCTGCAAAGCAGGTCTTTATGAAATGTGAAAACATCTGTGAATGCCATCTTAGTTCGTTGAATGGGAAACATTGCTGTTTTTCACGATAACGTGGCAAAAGAGCAAGCAACCTCGATTCATCATCGTGCCCAACAATTGAGCATCAACAGTGTCATTGAAAATATGGACTATCGGATCGAAGTGTGCCGCCTAGGTTGGGGGGCCATTTGGCCGATATTTTGTTCCATACATAATTGAACCATACAAATATTATCATTACAAAAAGAAATAATAACAATTTCCTAAATAATTTGTGTTTTATTTAAAATCAACATAGTCCCTTAAAATTAAACCACCTATTATGACTTCGGTATGCTAGTAAAATGTTTTCGTAAATTTAGTCTTTCAATGAAAGTGGCCGTTAAAATACGCGTGTCAATAAAGTTTCTGCTAATAAACATAACTTAGTCCTTTAGTATTCCAAAATCTTTATTCATAGAGAATTTACATGAATTTATGAGGAAGAAAGTGAATTTAAGGTTAAATTTTAAGGGCCACAGGGTGATTTAAAATATACATTCTCTGCATTTTTCTAAAACGGGAAATTTATTAGTAAGATTTTGATTTTTAAACTTCTATAACATTTTGCTTTTAAAAGATTTTCAAACGAAATAAGTTTTGTATAATTCTAAAATTTGTTAGCCATTAGTACATGAAAATCAATTGTTTATAATGTTTAGAGATAATTTTTTTTTACTTAGGTCAAAATTTTCCTAAATTCCCATTTTTAATAGAGCATAACTTCAGGAGAACATAAGCATAAGTTGTTAGCATGCCATCTAGTAGTTGCTAGTAGAGTCATCTATCTTATCATCTTTATCTTATATTTAGCTACAGTACAATGTATGGTGCAGTGTAAGATGAATAAATGCTAATATATATGACTAATATATTTTTATAAAAATTTAAGGAAAAAAGTGTGCGTGGCACATATATTTTCCGTTATAACGAAGACTTTGACCAACAAATTTGCAAAATTTCAGAATCGTACATATAGTTTTGTCAGTTTTATTACGTTCTAAATATACACTGTATACGAAATGTACACTGTGCGGTATAAATTTTCGTACCTTTTTATCTATAACTCTTTTCCTAATTCAAAATTTAAGCGATTTTCAGGGAAAAATATTCTTTTGACTCGATAAATATATATTCGAAGTTTCATGACTACGTTTATGCGTCTGGACACAATTCAAAAGTGAAAGTGGGCGTTATAGTAGGCGTGTCAAAGTTGTTTTTGCTAATGAGTACAACTTAGGTGTTTCAATATAGTCCTTTATTATTCCAAAATCTTTATTAATAGTGAAATAATATGAATTTTAGGTAAAACGTTATATGGGAGGTGGGCGTAAAAGTGGGCGTGGCACCTTAATTTTTTGGCATAGTAATGAAATTGCCTAGGGGGATAGACGTAGCAAAATTTATCATCATACCTCTAATTTTAGCGGTTTTATGAGCTTTTAAATTTCATTAACGGTAGATAACGTGAAAAGTAGGCGTTATAGTAGGTGTGTCAAAGTTATTTTTCGAATGAGTACAACTGAGGTGTTTCAAGATAGGCCTTTATTATTCCAAAATCCCTTTTAATAGAGAAATTATATGAATTTTAGTTAAAACGTTATATGGGAGGTGGGCGTAAAATTAGGCGTGGCACATTGATTTTCCGTTACAAGAAAGCGTGTCACCAAAAAGCAAAGTGTGCAAAATTTCAGAGTCGCACATCCAATGTTGTTGCTTTTATGACGTTGTTGTTTTTAAATATACCGAAAAATACACAGTGCGCTATAAATTTTCGTACATTTTGATCGATAACTCCTCTCCTAATGCATAAATTTAGACAATTTTCGGGGAAAAATATTGTCTTTACCCAGGAAATATATATTCGAAGTTTCATGAGTCTACGTTAAGGCGTTTGGACACAATTCCATTTTATTCGATGTTCGAAGGACACGGTTTTTTCGACCTACTCTTGCTTTTCGAGCTATAACTCTCTTCCTAATATTCCGATTTAGCCCATTTTCAATACCAAACAAACCTTGTCTATAAGAAAGATTCTGGCAAAATTTGAGCCCCCTAGCTTTTTTGGTGCGACCTCTATCGTGCTTTCAACAGACGGACAGACGGACGGACATAGCTAGATCGTCATAAAATCAAACCCCGTTTCAGAATATATATACTTTATGGGGTCTAAAATGGATATTTCGATGTGTTACAAACGGAATGACAAAATGAATATACCCCCACCATTTTTTTGGTGGCGGGTATAAAAATCTATTCATTACTTACAATTTGGTATCTAACCCCTTTAATTTAACACGGCAATGTCATTGGAGGCAAGTACTTACTACGCTATCTTACAAATAGGGATTAAAATAAGTGCTTACCACCCTCGCTTATAAATAGGGGGTCGTATATGTAATCGTTACACTCACTTATAAAAAGGGACTTTAATAAGTACTTACTTTTATAGCAATAAATAAGTACTTGATTTTAATAACCTAAATAACCCATTGATGTATGGACTTACAGAAGTCATTTGGTTTGAAAATTCACTTTGATTATTCTGCGATACAATAATTTTAAATTTAATTAGTAACAGTGGTATATTCGGCTGTTCCGAATATGATATACCCTTCACAACGTGTAGTCATGCAATAACAATTATTTGTATCACCATTCATCTCATATAAAATACGTACATATATGTAAAAAACATAAATATAAAAACATATATAATTATATAATTATAATTTAAAAAAAAATATGTAAAAAAATAATAAAAATATAAATAATATAAAATAAAAAAATAAAATAAAAAAAAATTTTTTGGTTCAGCTGGGATTTTATGCCACGTTTTTTTTAACCAGTATATATGTATGTCGTTATTGTAATTGTGAAAAAAACGACGTGGTCGTGGTTTTTTGCTCATATCTCAGAAAGTTATAATGCGATTATGCTGAATTTCAAAAGCGATTCTTTCCCGGATATTTCCAAGAGATTGATACCATACACAGATCTGTAGAACATGTAGTTGCTTTTAAAAGTTGATTTCAACCAACACACGGACATACAAACAGACGGCCAGGGCTTTTTCGAATCCTCTATTCATAAGCTTTCAGAAAATATATACTTTATGGGGTGGGAAATGAAAATTGTAGAAATTACAAACAGAATGACAAAGCTATATAAAAGTGGAGCCCGTTAAGCATTATACATACGTCTGTCCAACTGTCCGGCTGATCGTCTGCTCGTGTGTATGTTGAAATAAACTTTTTAAAGCCCTTCCGACATTGCCAAGTTCCGTGTAGGGTATCAAAATATCAGTAATATATGGGAGCAGATTAGTATTGAAAATCAGCGTAGTCGCCTTTATACGAGCAAATAGACACTAGTGCCTTTGTTTTTTATACCTGCCACCAAAAAGATGGTGGGGGTATATTCATTTTGTCATTCCGTTTGTAACACATCGAAATATCCATTTTAGACCCTATAAAGTATATATATTCTGAATCAGGGTTTGATTTGATGACGATCTTGCTATGTCCGTTCGTCTGTCTAAAACGGAATATTAGGAAGAGAGTTATAGCTCGCAAAGCAAGAGTAGGTCGAAAAAACCGTGTCCTTCGAACATCGAATAAAATGGAATTGTGTCCAAACGCATTAACGTACAGTCATGAAACTTTGAATATATATTTCTCAAGCTGAAACAATATACCTTTTCAAAAATTGCTTACATCTATGCATTAGGAAAGGAGTTATAGATAAAAATGTACGAAAATTTATACCGCGCAGTGTATTTTTCAGTATATTTAAAATTTCAAACCTAATAAAACGGACAAAATCAGATGTCCGATTCTGAAATTTTGCAAACTTTGCTTTTTGGTGAGAGGCTTTTATGTAACGGATAATCAATGTTCTACGCCCACTTCTACGCCCAACGTTTTAACTAAAATTCATATAACTTCTCTATTAATAAAGATTTTGGAATAATAAAGGACTATATTGAAACATCTAAGTTGTACGCATTAGCAAGAATTACTTTGACATGCCTACTATAACACGCACTTTTCACGTTATCTACCGTTAATGAAATTTAAAAGCTCATTAAATCAAATTTGCTATATATATCCTTCTAATCAATGTAATTGTTGTGCCAAAAAGTTTAAGTGACACGCTTACTTTTACGCCTACCTCCCATATAACGGTTTATCTTGAATTCATATAATTTCTCTATTGACAAAGTTTTTGGGAAAATAAAGAACTTTTTTGAAATATCTAACTTGTATTTATTAACAGAAACTTTATTGATATGCCTACTTTAACGCCCACTTTCACTATAAGACTAAATTTACGAAAACATTTTACTATCATATCGAAGTTATTAAGGGTGGTTTAATATTAAGGGCCGATGTTGATTTTAAATAAAACACAAATTATTTAAGAAATTATTATCATTTCTTTTTAAAATGATAATATTTGTATGGTTCAATTATGTTTTAACAAAATATCGGCCAAATGTGCCCCCCATCCTCTATCTGATAGTCCAAATTTTCAATGACAATGTTGATGCTCAATTGTTGGGCATGATGATAAGTCGAGGTTGACTGCTCTTTTGCCACACTACCGCAAAAGAACAGCAATGGTTCCCATTCAACGAACTAAGAAGGCATTCACAGATTTTCTAACATTTTATACAGACCTACTTTGCAGACATTTAAATATTTTTTACAATTCTCACGATTGTGGACGAATTCGAACGATTATGTTGACCAAAAGAATCACGAAGTGCACAAAATGAATTTTGATTTGAACGCCCATTTTTATAAAAATCTTTAATATTTAAAAGCGTTGCTCGATTGCGTATCTTTCCACGGTTCAAATTGTCTGAGATTGAGAAATGTCAAATGAAATGCACGAAAAAAGTTGAAGTTTAGGTGTGGTTCACCTTCAACATGGGCCCTTAAAATTTAACCACCCTCTACAAATAAAGTGATACATATTTTATTATAAAGAAATTATTCCATAGCGATTAACAAAATAATAAATATTGTGGTTTATATGTACACAAAATTGGTGGTGGGTATAAAAGATTCGGCACAGCCGAATATTGCTCTAACTTGTTTCTTTTTATACCCTTCAAAGTGTAAAAGTTTATATATAATTTTGTCACTTCGTCTGAAGTTTTAATAATATTCATTTCCAACCCCATAAAGTATATATTTTCTGAGAGCTTATAAAAGGTGGAGCTCGTTAAGCGTTATACGTCTGTCCAACTGTCCGGCCGATCGTCGGCCTGTGTGTATGTTGAAATCAACTTTTAAAAGCCCCCCGACATTGCCAAGTTCCGTGTAGTGTGCTTAGTGTTGATGTCTTAGTGTTGGTAATTGAAAAGAATAACAAAGAAAAAGGGGAAAAGCTTTAGTGTTGAAGAAATTTCGTTCTCACTCACCATGGCAAATATATGAGTTTATAGGTAAAAGAATTAATTTACAAAATTAATTTTCATATAAACTTGTGAGTTAAATAGATGATATTTACTATCAACACTAAGACATCCCGATCAAAAGAGTGCTGATGATGAAACCGTAGCTGGTTTCGAAAATGCATTCCACTCGGATGGTGTCGGGATAATAAGATACTTTTCCAGTATATTCTTTCATTACCACAAATAAAAACTGATTTCTTCATATGTATATGAAAAAGAAAATATATGAGAAATTTAGTATAAAAATGAACTTGAGCCAGAATAAAAATAATATAATCTTTAAGATATTAAATAGTTCGACAATTAAATAAAAGTAAAATTATATATTGTATAGATATACTATTGTCCACAATATCTAAAATACATAATAAATAATAGTTTCATGAGAAATATATTTACTGGAAGTTTTAAAATATACTTTATATAACAAAAAGGGTGTTACTTTTACCCGAAATTAGAATCTTTAAAGTAATGTGTCAAATGTTGCACATTTTTTTTTATTATGTGAATATTTTATTTTTTTTATAACATCAGTGTTATATATAAACAAAAGATGTTGTAAACATTATGATTGCAAATTGATAATAATTATTAAAAGATTTCTCCTACTCTCTTTAACAGTAGAAACTAAAAAATAAAAAAATATTTTAAATATTTTCTGTTGAGCTGGCGTTTATGTACTACTAAACAAATACATACAATACTACAGTTTTATGATAAAAATCTCTTTAGAACAGTTCAGTAACATAAAGAAGAAGAAAAAAGAACATAGAAAATAACCAATAAACACTTTTTTCCTTATGTATGGTTTTATATAATTTTCAATGCCTTGCAATATTGAAGTTTTTATGTAATTTGGCAAAGTGTTTGGCGGTGTTTATAGATTTTGGCCAGGCTATAAATAATACACCCGAGAAAAACTAACAAGAGGAATTAAAAAAAAAACGTCAGTACATCAAACTGCGGGTTCGATAAAAATATTTCTCTTCAACATTAAATCAAAGTTTACAGTTATATATAATTGGAATCGGTTTTTAAAAATATAAACTGAATAATGATTAATTCGGTTTTAATGTAAACTTACAAAGATTGATGTAATTAATGCAAACTCTTAAACTAAGTTTTAACACTTTTCCATTTACATTTTCAATAGAGTGCAATAAGTAAATAAACAGAGTAAATTAAAAAATTTATAAAAAGGTTTTGGCTCAAAATAGTACGCAAGTAGAAATTTAAAAAACTTTAAATACATTAAATAGATAGAAGACAACAGGCTACAATATAATAAATACTCGTTTATATGAAAACGTAATTTTTGATGCCATAATTGCTACAGGACTACCGTCACCACTGTACCTAACTTAAGCATATTTAAATACCCTGGTGCGAAGGGTATACAACTTCGTCATTCTGTTTGTAATTTCTACAATATTCATTTTCGAAACGAATAAAATATTTGAAAGCCTATGAATATAGAACATTAAGCTGAACAATGTCCGTTGTCCGTGTGTATAGTAAAATTAATTCTTAAAAGCCCTACATGTTCCACACTTCTGTATGTAGTAAAATTATTTTGAAATTAATAAAAACGACTCCCTCCGTATTTTTTGATATTTTAGAATTAAAAATTAAAAGTTCTCCGCCCTAGGGTAATTTAGAAAAATGTTTGATACTATTTTTAGATGTGATATGCCTCGAAGAATGATAGAAGAAAGATTACGACAACTCGAACTCAAAAATTTAATGTTCTGCGCAGGTGGGTTAAATGACGACACGAAACAGACTGACATTTAAACATGACAGTGGGACAATTTCTTAATTTTTCCCATAAATAATTTTATATGAAAAATTTTTTTTATATTACTCGTAGTTTTTTTTTGATTACTGTTATGTATTAGGACTTTCATATGTAAGAACAAACAGTTTTTGACCTCAAATGAAAATTTAATACGCTTTTGTGGATCTAGTGCGATAAACTTCTAAATTGTTCATGTAAAGTTACGAACTGTCTTCATTTGTGTCACAATTGGCTTTTTTCGCTTCCTCTTCACATGGTATTATTTCAGTTTCAGTAGCTATATCAGTGGCAACTATACTCGGAACTGCTCCCGGTTTCAATTTTAAAGTTGCTCTATTACTACATCCAGTACACAATTATTAAATAAAGAACTGCGCAAACCAATATACTTCTAACTTACCCATTTCAAATTTAAAATATCTTTCAAAATCGTCCGGCTTAGAATGCAATGAACAATGTCTCTCCCTAAGTATCTTTATGGTGTCCTTTCGTTTTCAAAATGTTATCCAAAGCTTTCTTTGTTGCTCATTGTTTTTTTGAAAAGTGTAAAAGGACACATCTAAGATATGATATGTATATTAAAAACACGCACAAAATTAGTTTTGAACACAATTTCTCACTTGATTTCTTTCAATCGTTTCGCATGCATTTGCCCACTGCGCACTTCATGTTTACAATTTGCTTCAAATTTTTAAACAAGAATTTTTTACACTTAAAGCTTTTAAACAGCCTCCACACACGGTTATTATAATAATAATTATTTTTTAACACAATATTTAATAGATTAAAACACAATATTCTTGATCTATAACGAAATATGATAAATAAATTTTTGGAGAATTGTCAAAGTGATTTTTGTTACAGGGTTACCAAGTCTCACATAACATATAAATTGTTTCGAACAAATTTAGGAATAAATCCAGAATATATTGATATTTAATATTAATAATATAATTAATGGTTTTCTAATTTTTGATTTTTCTTGACTCTTCTTGAGTTTTAGGTATTTTTTTTAATATGTTTTTTATTTTTTAACTTCAATATTTCGAGACTCTACATGAACAAATAATGTCCTCTAGATAAAGAAAAACCAAAATGCTATCATTACAATTGCAAGAGATTGTGTAAGCTAAATTAAATATTTTTAATTTGAATATAGAAAAATGTCAAAAACATATGTACATGTTAGTAATGTCGGAAATTATTAAAACCCACATTGGATCGGCCTTACTCATAAAAAACATTTAATGTTTATTAAGCGCATAATTGATGAATAACTGTAGAAAATTTGTCAAATAAGCCTATATTAAACATAAAATATTTCTTGTAAATAAGGCAAATATACATACATTTAATATACATACAAACGCCAAAATCAGGAACTAAAAATATAGAATTAGGTTTTTGTCTTAAATTGTCTTGATTTTATTTCTTTATTGCATTATGTATAAGGTTTAATGTTATTGTTAAAGTTAAAGAAATTTTTTTGATCATGTGGAGTTAATTTTCAGTTCTCAGTTTTATAAAATTGTATCAAAAATCAAAACCAAAATATTTTCCTGAAGAAGATGCACAAAGTGATACCGAAATATTAAAGTTAAAAAATAAAAAACAAATTAATAAAAAAAAACACCTCAAGCTCATGAAAATAGTCAAGAATACACATATAGCCCTTAATATTTTGGAAATACATAGAATAGGTAACCCTAGCTTGGGTTAAGCTACGTCATCTAACGGCAAAACATGCGCATGGCGTAATCTCCTTTTATATCATTCTTGATATGCCTCTGTGTATATTTGTAAAGAGTGTATCGAAGAAAATTTGTAGTTGCATTAAGCAAAACTCAAATCGGGCAATAAATAATTTTTCTTTTTATCACGTTAGATTTTGTATATATGTCAGATATTACTATTTAAAACTCATTAATTTTCAATTGTTATTAAGATCAAAATGGACTGCAAAAAAAAGTACGTGAAAATATAATTAAAACTTTTCAAAAAAAAATCCGTCATGCACTTTAAAAAAAAAACAGCAAAAAATTTGAAAGTTAACCCTCGAACTGTTCCAATTCCATTAAATGGTATAAGGAAGACCTGAGCATTGAAAGAAAACCTGGATCAGAAAATAAAAAAGGTTCAAGGGATATTGGTAAGGCAGAAAAAGTCGAGTTTCGATAAGCACCTAACACAGAAAAGCAGTGCGTACGGTGAAAGGCTTTAATAGTTTTGTTCAAGGTTCCAAAGCTTATGCTGGGCTGAAGACATACAAAGTTCAGAAAGTTCCAGATCAAAATTCGGTAAAGAACTTAAAAGCGAAAAAACGAGCGAAAAAATTGAAGGCAGATTTCATCAAAAAATACACCTGTTCTGTGAATGATGGCGAAACCTGCGTACTGGCAGACTTTTCTCAACTTCCTGGCCAAGATTTTTATGTTGCTGACGAAAGAGGTAATGTTTAGGAAAAGTTCCGGACAAAAAAAAACAAACAAAATTCCATAAGAAATTAGTCGTATGGCAAGCTATTTGCAGTTGTGGCAAACGAACGATAAACACAGAAATTTATATCACGGAGTGTCTACAAAACCACTTTTACCTTTTTGAGACAGCATCGAGTGCCTACATATTTTAGGCCTGATTTGGCATCATGTCATTATGGAAAAAAGGCACTTGAGTGGTATTCAAAGAGAGGCAAATCCACCTTACTGTCCAGAGGCCTGTGGAGACGTACTGGGCTCTTGTAAAAAAGGAATTGAAGAACACAGGAAAGGTGTCCTAGAACATTTATGATTTTATATATAGCTGGACCATCTCCTCTAAAAAGGTAACCGAAGCAACTGTAAAATCTTTAATGGAAGGATTTTCGAAAAAAGTCGGTTATTTTATAAATACGAAATAAAAAATTTAGAATTCAATGTTAAATAAATTTGTACAATATGCCAATAAATTTGCGTATTTTAAAAAGTTTCTATATTGCACGATTTGAGTTTTATTTAACTGCAACTATAATTTTTTTCTCACCAAACTACAAGTCGTGGCCTTGTCGATTTTATTTGTGCACCAATGAACAGTCTTGAGTAGCAGAATTTAGTAATCTATAAATAAAGCTAAAATCCAAGATGATGTACTAAATAAAATGGTGGGGATTTGGGTCAAACATGACAGTGAAGGTATTAATAAATTAGGCGCGACCGAATGTAATACTCTTTCCTGTTATTTCAGCAGGCGACATTAAGAAAACCTAGCTAGAATGGAAAATATAATAATTATTGTGAAATAAATGTAAAATATTATATTTTTTTATTTAATAAATGAAAAGAGTACAAAGCTCAAATATTGCAAACCTATTACCAAGGAAGAGGTTTAAATCAAAGACATTAATAATAAATAAATGTAATCTAATAGGTTAGGTTGAAAAGGAGGGGCACTAAAAGCCCAAACCCATGACAGGTATGCACTAATGCCCAGTTGGCATGTTGTGCGCGTTAACTTTATATATATATATATATAACTTTATTCTATTTTTTATCTATTTGTTTTTATTGCGACCCGAATATCTCTCCTACAGTGTGCGTATCAAATTTAAAGCAGAAAAAAAATAAACCAAAAAACATCTTTTAAACGGAATTTTAAATGGCTACACTACAGTTCCTTTGGTTTGTTTTTTATAGGTTTGCATAATTGGATGTGGATGAAAAATTCAAAATTGATTGATATGCTTCCCAGTTTCCACTTTCACTAAATTGTAATATACACAATTGTTTCAAATCTAATATGAGTACACCACTAAAGAGGGCTGATGATGAACTCGTAGTTGGTTTCGAAAATACATTTCTCTCGGCTAATAATAATATTTAAAGGCTCGCAATTTAATTTAAAAAGGTTTAAGGAAGTATAATGATTTATGAAAATAAACTTAAGACATATTAATTGATCTAAAATTAAATTCAAATAAAATAATTTAATGTATTTTTTTCAAGTTGATTAATAAAAGACAACAAAATTTGATATTTTATTGACTAGTGTAAAAAATCATTTTTTTTTAATTTTTGCATAATTATATATTGGGTATTTTTTTGTAAATACAGGTAATTTTTAAACAAGAAAAAAAAATTGTAAAATGTTTTAAAATATTCAAAAAACAATTTCAGTAAGTGAACAAACCTTTTACACGTGCCAGTTATTAATTGCAGGAGAAATAGAATCGCTCAGAGTTGTCATAACATTGTTGTTAGTAATAATAATAATTTCAAAAAGTTTTTTTGTAAAACTAAAAAAGTTTGTTGAGTACCGTATGAGACAGCTGTTTTTTGTTTACCGTTATATCTTAAATCTTAAAAAATATACCACTATTGCTTTGCGTAGCTACTTTCGATTGTAAGTGTAGCTTTTTCATTAGTATTTTTAAATCTTCTTAAAGTTAATATTGCAAAAATTTATTTATTCAGTTTCCGCAATGTTACAGAAATTTTAAAAATGTTCTACAATTCGTAAATAATTTTGTACAAAATATAGTGTTTTTATCTACGGAAAAAAATTTCAACTTAATTTGTTCACATTGCCTCTCTTTATAGACATTTTTTTCTGAGTGTATTGCGGAAAAGGTGTACAAAAACTAGTGGCTGTAAAAATAAATAAACAGCCACAGACTGGTACCAAATTTAGCTTCAAAAAATAATCATAAAAACAAGGTTTTTGTAAATATTTAGTAAATATTTCAACGTTGATTTTGACTTTGGTTAATTTTGAACACAAACTGATTTGGCCAAGTTTTTTATATTTTTGTAATATTTGTTATCAAGGTGGGAGTTTCTAGCTCTACTTCTTACATTTGATAAATTACTATGATTTTGCTGTTGCTGCCATTAACTTTTTTTTTTTTTTTGCCAGCTTTGCATAATGCAATTATTTGGCTTAATAATTTTGTGTTGGCAAACAAAAAGCAAGTAGGAGGAACAACAAAAATAAAATAGTGGTAGACTAATTTAAAATTGTTAAGATAAAATGCAAATGAATTACCACAACTACTGTACGAACTAGGTAAATGGTAAATCATATTTTAGCTACCGGTTTTTTGTTGGCATTTTTACCTTATTATCGTTTAAAAAAATAGTCAGGGATGGCAAAGTGTTTTTACCTAAATTAAAGCTAAAGTTATTGTATATTATTTCAAGATTAAAAGTTTTTTTGGAAATACAACCAAATTATTATTATTTATCTAATTCTTTTTATTCCAATTAAACAAAACCTGAGTTTACATTTACATCTCTGATACCCATTGCAGAGCAAACACTATCGAATGGTGAACACAAGAGGAAAAAAGAAGCAAAATGATAAAGTTGAAGCTAATACTCATTTAATTTTAAAGTTCGAAGGTGTTGAAGATAATTTTTTTCCATAACGTTTCTTTTGGGGGCATAAAGCAACATAAATATAAGAAAGGATTGTGGATTTTGCACAAGCAAGTGTTTCAGTGTTTGTGTACATGTGTAGTGTAAAATCCTAAACAATAAGAAGCTTTAAGCAGGAGCATCCTTTAGTAGATCATAAAAATACTTTATATGAACACGACTAACAATTTAATAGGAATAAAAAAGGGAAGCTCAACGTTTTTAACTCTTATATTTAAGAACAGACAACGAAATGAAGAATCTTACTACTTCCTTACACTTCTGTCCCATATACAGTCATACATACGCATTTACACTTACATACCTTCCTTTTGGCTGCATAATATTTGTCAGATAATATAATGGTGCCAGACATTGTCTTATGAATAAATTGTTATGGAAATCGAATTAATGAATCCTGAGCACTCTAGACACTCTAACTCCCGGTACAATGATGTGTTTCTTAGGACTCTCATACAACAACTATGATAATGGTAGCTAAAGTAGGAACGGTACAGAAGTAGTAGTCGTTCTAAGTAGTTGAAGTTGGAGGTTAATACCTGAGCTTATTTGTTCAACTCTTTCGTTTGTACGTAATTTAATTATGTGTTGTATCAAATGTAGATGTATGAGTTTTTAACTATGCGAGCATGAGTATGTGCGTGTGTGTGTATAATTTTACAAAAATTTTTCTGTGTATTGTTCATTTCTTCGAGTTTTTTTTTAATTTTATTTAAGCTAAAACCAAAAATGAAGGTTTTTCTTGTTGTTCTTTATCATTTACTTGTCGTGCATTGAAACGTGTTTTTTGTTGCTGGTTTTTTCTTCCTTTATATTTTGCTACCAAAAGTTGATTGTGTATGAAGTGCGGTTTATATTCTTTATTTTCATTTTTCATTATGTGGAATAAATTAATATAATTAAAGTAATGAGTGGTTATGGATTAGAAGACGATGCTACTTTCTTTTTAATATCGTTTTGGGAACAAAATGAAAAAAAAAAAATGAAATTTTCTAGAAACGATAAGAAAATATTTAAAAATTTTGTATAAAAAAATTTCTTTATCAATCAACATTTATGATTTTTTTTAATACAATACATGCATACATGCTTATATACATCATGACAGAAAATCGAATGTATTTGGTATAATAGATATTTAAAATATTTAACCTCATTTTTATCCTTCATCTGTGATGCCAATGATATACATACGCAATATTGCTTTGTCATTCAGTTTGCTATTTCTACAATTTCCATTTCCGACCTCATAAAGTATAAATTTTCCGGAAGGTTATGAATGGGTAGTTAATTATCCAATGTAACTCTGTCCGTCTGTCCGTTTGTTGGTTGAAATAAACATTTCCATGCAACCACATGTTACACAGATCTGTTAGTGAAATCCATTTTTTAAATATTGATATTATTGAAACACAAAATTGAAATGTGTAGTCTCGATAATGGTCACATCCAAAAAATGGCGTACAATAAATATAAGATCCTTTAATCCACACAATTTTGGTATTCAATAAAATTGCTTGACCAGTAGCAAACAGTAAACTATAAAAAAATTTAAAATCCAAAATGAAGTCCGAAGCAAAATGACGGATGAATGGATAAATTAATGTAATCAAGGTAGTAATAGTAATTCAACTCTCACAGTAGTGGTATTCAATGAGAAGGGCATAACTAGTAAATTATTCAAAAGTTTAAATGCAAAATGGCATCCGAAACATAATGTCGGATAAACTTTTTTTTCATAAAACCATCAATCAGGGTATCAAATGAAAGGCCTTGACTATTACAATACAGTTAGCTATGGAAAAACTAAAAATCAAAAATGGCATCAGAATTTATAAAGAAAATTCAAATCTGAAATCTAGGGCTGTACATATTTTTTATTAAATATGGGTCGACATTAGAAAATATACAAAAATTGAAAAATGCCCTCTTCTACGTATATTAAAATTTTATATAATTGATAACAGATAACTTAAATAAGAAAACCGAATATATATTCAACTAAAAGAAGCTTCAATTGGATCTCCAGCTGCTTTAGTTATAGCAGATACTAAGGGTGTCCCAACTAGAACGCAATTTTTAAATTTTAAATAAAACACAGATGTTTAAAAAAAAATCGTGAAACTTTATTATATCGTAAAGTAGACAAAATGAGTTTATGTATGGAACAATATATCGTGCAGATGGCCGCCGCGGCTTTGCTAGCACACACGCGATATATATATATGTATTTATTTCGTTATTAAAAATTTTATCATGAACTTGATCCACTCTTTTTTTGTGGACCTAAGCCAATATTTATATATTTTGTTTTTTATATTCAAAGAAATTTAAAGCCTACATTTGACAATCGAAATGAATCATAGATGAACTTAAACAATTTTTAGGAATGTCTGTCGCCGAACAAAAACGATTTTCTTGCCTTTCAACGAAATTTTTATTAGGATTTATTTAGTATTTTATATTTGGTATATTTTGGTTATTTTCATTCTAATTCAATAAAAAATATTTAAACCAAATTCAATATATTTTAAAGATTAAGGGCCGTATTCATAAAAAATATTTTAGGTTTATTAAAAGCTTATTTGACAGATGTTGCATAGAAATTTGTCAAATAAGCCTTTAATAAACCTAAAATATTTTTTATGAATACGGCAGTTATTCTGTAATAAGTCAATGGACAGACTGATAAATAACGATAAGTGACATAAAAAAGAAATAAAGATTAAAGAATATTATGTTTAATTAGCCAAGCCCGGCGCGCGTTGCTACGCCCCTTAGTGAATAAATATGCATTCTGAATTTCAATTGAATATCAAGTGCAAAAAGCTGAAAATAGTAACTTTTTTTATGATCGTGACAATGCGCACTTTTGTAATCACGAAATTCTATAATCATTAGAGTTCAATACGTGTGCAAAGTTTCAGAAAAACCGATCTAGTGCAAGCCCACTTTTATAATCACGAAACTATAGAGTAATGACAGCTCAATATGTGTGCAAAGTTTCAGGAAAATCTATCTAGTACAAGTAGCTAAAAATCATAACTTATTTTTTATGGGCGTAGCCCCGCCCACTTTTTATCACCCATAAACACTCCCTGGGATATGTACAACAACTTGCCAAAGTTTAAGTTCGATCGGCTATACAGTTTCGGAGTCTACAGTTAACACACACACACAGAGTTCCACTTTTATATATTTAGATAGATAGAACCTTAGGTTGCTAGTATCTTTCTTTCAATAAAACAAAAAGAAATTACATCATGAATAGTCCACTAATTTTTAGTGGTGAGAAAGAAAAACTAAATTTTGGAAAAACTTAATTTTTAACCAAATAGAAAAATTAAAAGAATCAATGCATTTTTTTAATTAAAACCTATCACTAAATTTTTAAATTTACTTAAGCAAATAAAACGAATAGAAACAAATTTGTTTATTTTTAGTTGTTGTTTTAAAGCTTGTTTTTTTATCTTGTCCTTATTTTGTTTTTGGTACAAAAGCATCCCCCAATTAAAAAGACATTACTTGAGGTTTATCGTTATGCTAGTGGCAATAAAAAAAACATACTAAAAAGTAGTAGCACAAGTACTTAACTTTAGCATTTGAGGTAAATATGTATGTAGCCAAGTTTATTATTTTGCCGTGATTAGCATAATGTGTTTGAAACAGTAGCTTCAAGGAATACCTATATAAGCGAAAATTAATCTTCTTTAGAAAACAGAACTTCTAAAAGTAAACATTTAAAAAATATTCAAAAAGATTTACTAACATTTTTTTAAAAATGCAATATTTGTTTCTAAATGTTAAATTGCTGGTTAAAAATTACGTGATTTTTATATAGGAAAAAATTTATTTTCAATTAGTCAAAAATATGAATTGACTGCAACAAGAATTCTACAATTCAATCTGAAATAAAATATTTAGTTAAATGGACGATAGTTGCTCCAGTACTTGAAGATATTTTCTATCAAAAAATGTGAATGATAAAACCTTAGCTAGTTTTAATGCATTTCACTCGTCTAGTTTCGAGATACTAATTTTCTGTAGTATACTTTCGTTATTGCAATTAACTTGTAGTCTATAATAAAAGACAGTAAACAAAATTTTCATTTAATAAATATATTAGGAAAGCCAAATAAAATTTTATTTGAATTAGGATCTGGTGATGTCTTAGATTTTTAACTACCTCAGTTACCATTTTTATTTAATTTTTTATAGTTTTAAAGGACAAGTTTTATGAAATTCAATCGAATTTTTGTTCATTTATCAAATGTCGGCTTCAGGGTGAGTGGCAACATATATTGTAAATGTTATACCTAGATTAGTACGTCGAAGTTAAAAAATATTATGGAAAAATACATATTTCGTTGCCATCAATAACGATGTGCTCATGTTTGATTTGACAGATAATTAGTTTTATCCTTCCGCTGAACGAATGTGGTTGCGATGTGGGCCTGCGATCGGCCAATTTTGCAAAAAAAATTATCTTTGAAGCTCATTTTGATCTTGGCGGGTATGTAAACAAGCGAAATTGTTGCATTTGGGGCACAGGAAACCAGCCGATACACCCAAAACGAGTCACTGTTTGGTGCGGATTTTGGTCCAGAGGCATAATTGGGCAATTTTTCTTCGAAAATGAGCAAGGAGTGGCCGTAGACAATGGCTATCGTTATAGGGACATGTTGCATTTTTGTTCACAAAAATTTAAGAGGAGGATATTGGCAACATTTGCTTTCAACAGGACGGCGCTACGTGCCACACAGCCGATGCTACACTTCTTTTTATAGCATTTTCAAAAAAAAAAAAGTTATTTGGCGGACCTTTTATGATACAATGCAAACAAATGATTGGCTGTCGTTGCAAAATATATGATTAAATAAATTAAAAATAACTTTTACTTGTTTTCGACAACCAAATAATATGACCATCGTAATCATATGGGAAAAACCGTCGCTTTGCTGCACAGAAATCGCTAAAACTAATACGTACCATGATGAAGGTTTTTGGTACGGCGCTGTTTGGTCGAAGTCGAAGAGTTATGAACAATTATTTTAAGAGTCAAAATTTACAAAGGAAAGACATACAAAAAGAATTCGACCCAAAATACAAGCAAAATTCTCCAAGTAACTTTTAATTTACTTATGAAAGTAAGAAAAATTGGAGCGACTTAAATCTGCGTTTGTGGAATTTGCAGTGGCTATCTATTCTATGTTAACGAAGTGTATAGAATATGCCACTCCCAGTAGTCTTATCCGGCTCGGTTTTAGCATAGGAGAATAGCATAGAAGGCATTATAATAATACCAAACACGAATAAAAAATATTAAAAAAAAATCGGCCCAGCCATTCTCTGATTTTAGATAAATAAAAAAAGTGGGCGTGGTCAGTTTTTCTTACCGTTAAACTCGTTAGTTGGGTGATAACAAACATTAAAAAATATTTGTAAAATCGTTGCAACCATTCTTAGGTGATGCAATTACTAACTAACAATATTTGATTTTTATGTCTATAGATTTGTGATATAAGAAATAAAAAATGATAGTATTCCTTCTTATAATAAAAAATCCGATTTCCTGAAATTAAGCACAGAAATATGGTATTCGTGACTACATTAAGGACCTTTAAGCTAAAAAAATAAACAAAACAAAAAATACATAAATGTTTTACATAATCTAAACAAACATTTTTAAAAATCTAACGGTACATTGTGTGTGTGTGTTCGTAGGCAAAAAAAAACTTGTGCATAAACAAATAAGAATAATTTCCATAATTTTAACAAAATAATTGCAAATGATGTTCGAGACAAAATAGCATCAGCTTTAAGGAGGTAAAAACATTCTTTATTTAATCATTAAATTTGAAAGCTTTAATTAATTGTTTTGCTACAAATCCTCAAATCTTTACAAAATTGCAAATAAATTCGAATTTCACTTTAATTACTTTATTTAGGATCTTTAATTAATTTAATATAAAAAATAATTCCGTTTTAGTCGTTTGTTTTTATTTGCAAAACAAATAATCCTTGCAAGAGTTTAGATGTCATAAAACAACATGTCAATTTCTTTAAATAAATGTTATTTTAACATCATAAAATGACTGAGATTTTTTTTTTTGTTATTTCTTTATCTGTTTAGCCTTTTTTTTCTCAGCTACTGCTGGCTGCTACTGTTTACTTAGGTCTGGCTAATAAAAGACTTATCATCTCAATAAAAGTATTTAACACAAACGTTTTACTGCCTTTTCCTTCTTTTTTTACAAAAAAAAAAACAAATAAAAAATGTTAAAAATGCCTTTAAACCTTTTTTAGGACTCAAGAAGGACTTTTAATAGTAAAAAAAAACATGTTTGCATGTTTTACAATATGTACATACAATTTCAAAGGAGAGAAAATACTAGAAGGGGAGAATATTTGGTAGCTGGTGGAAAATCCCTTAATCTTTGAAAATGTTGTGCAATTATTCCGTACAAGCATTTTGACCCACACTCAAACTCACCACCATTCCATATTCCTTATTTACAACTGTAGTCAGAATGATACTTAAGTGAAAGTGACCCTCTCCTCAAAGGATTTAAAACAAGAAAAAATTCTCCAGGTTTTTTTTGTGAATTTATAAATAAAGTATTAAAAGTTGTTAAGAAGATGGAGAGTTGCTTCCAATGTTAAACACCTACTTTATCCATTTATTCAAAGAAATTGGTTACAAATCAAATTTGCATCTTATTATCTGTCGTATTGCTATTTTATATGCACACTTCGTTATTGCTGTTGTTGCTGTTATTCATAAGATCTATTGTCTTGGCAAACAGTGACCCAATTTAACGAACTAAAAAATTTGAATGTGATATTTGAGATGTGAATGAACAAAATAAGCCTACAAAACTTTGAAAAGAGTTGTGGGGAAATAAGTAACTAAATATTTAAATATTTTTTTTAATTCAGTTACAATTCATTTTTATAAAAAAGAGTTTCCTTAGATTCCTATTTTTCATAAATTTGTTTTTTGGTAAAAGAGTTTATAGTACTTCTCTAACAAATAATTTTTTGGCAGTCCATTTTAAAGGGAATAATAACAAATTCTGTTTTCAAATTTAGACACATTTTTTGCTGAATTCTCTTATATACTTTTTGTACGATTTGTAATAAAATCTTTGTAAAATATTTTTTAGACAAAAAGTCTTTAAAAAATTATACAAACATGATATTTCTTTTAATAAACTAACTTTTTATGCTTATCTTATTACGTTTTCAAAAATTTTACCAATTATAATAGCACTTCAGATAACAAAATCCATCTAAATAAAATAAAGATAACCATTTTTAATATATGTGCGATCATATTATGATTATTTTAGACTATTTGTGGTTATATAATATCATATTATGTTTATGTGGGATTTACAAACATTCAAAGATTATTAAATGATACCTTAATTGTTCTGTTTTTAATTTAATCATCTTGCTTTCAAAACGTAGTACCTGGAGATCTTTCAATATTTTGTTTTAAAAAAAAACCGGAAAATTTACAACAGTAAATGTAATGCTAATTTGGGACTATAAGAAATAAGATGAAAATATATATTGTCCATGGCTACGTAGGTGGTCTGTCCATCCTTTTGACATTTAGAATGTAATTCTAATTGTTAACCAAATTCGCCACTTAACACAAGCAAAAAAAAAACATGTACTTACATGATCACAACGATTATATTATCATCTCTATAATAATATGTGGAAATCGGATACGAATAATAGATATTTTTCGCCACGGTAAACAATCAATCAATTTTTATTATTAATTTTATTATTTAATCTTCACTGTTAATGAAGTCTTTGATATGCTTGTCTTTTTACAATTTTATGACAAATATAGTATGATGTGTTTGCAAAAATAAGATTATATTTAAAAGTATTGGAAATAAGAAAAATTCATTATATTTTATCTAAAACTGCTGTATCAACCTTTAATTTTTTTGATGATAAATATTTTGTTTTTATGTTGTTTTAATTTTTTTTGAGCTACAGATCACTTTTTTATATAAAAATTATTTTTATTTATTCCGATATTTCGCTAACACATTGGGTAGATTCTTCAGGGAAAGCTTTTAAAATTAACACAAATAATACAATTAAAAATATTAAAATTGTTCAAAAAACAACTTTTTTAAAAAAGGCGGGAAAATATTTTTGTCTACAAAAAAAAATTAAAACCACATTATGTCCTTCTTTCCATTTTATTATTTTAATATTTTACATGTTTAAAAAAAAAACCAAAAATTTTTTGAAATTTAAAAAAAAAAATTAAAAATAAATGTTAAAATGATAAAAAAATTAAATATAAAAAGTTTTAGTAATAAAAAACTACAATAAATAGCATAAGCTATAATTTAAATTAAATGTTTTTGTGCGTAAATACTAAATCACTTTGTTCAAATTAAAGTTTAACTTGAGCATTCCAATAGTTATTTGGCATTACCACTAATGCGATAACTGGCTTATACGGCGACTGCCCTGGGATCCATTCTGTGGCTTATTTTACTTTCAACTGATGGCTTTCTAGGACCATATGCATGTGCGTATATTATGTTGGATCGGCCGCTGTTTGAGATTGTTGAGTGCCAACACACCCTTAGAATCTTACACAGAAATTTGTTTTCGTAAAAAAAAATTGCGTTTTAGAAAAAAGAAAATAAACATATCAAGTTTTCAGTCATGATATAATAATCGAGTCATGCTTAAATTAAATATAATATTGGTAAATTACAACCATTTTATGTTTGAAATATAATCGTTAATTTAAAACATAGTTTGTTGCTCTTAGAAAACGATTGCCACAATAAGGTTATTTTTTTGTGCAGGTTTATGGTATAAATTCATCAACTAACGACACAGACATAGACATGTTTATAATCATCGCTCGGTACCTTCCAGGTAATTGAATAATAATTTTGAAAATTGATCGGTTCCCACTCTTCGAACATGGTTTAGTGAACTAATGTCCAATAAATTGAAATTGATAAGTAAATTGGTCACAACCAATAAAAGAGCATGTTTGGTAGGTCGATTATAACGACCATAAAATGGATGTAATTTACTAACCACATATCGCAAGAATTTTGACAGTAAAATTCTGTGATTTGCAAGTGTTGTTCGGTTTTTAAACTATTCATGGTGAAATGGTGAACTGACTGAGCATTTTTGGTATTTCCTGCATATAAAGAATATTTTTTTAAACTGAAATTTTAAAAGAAGTTTTCTAACATCTGAACTATTTATCTCTCTCGTTGATGGAAGATGAAAAATTGCTATACTAAGCTGAAATCGTTGAAATCGTTAGATCTTAGCCATTAAAACAATTACATTGAATGAAAACTCTTGTTATGATATTTTTGATTTTGGACTAAAATTGCAAAGTTATGTTCAAACTTTTAGCAGGTTTCAGGTCAAACTGCGAGCTAGAAAAAGTCCAGCTGAAGTATTTTTATTTCTACACACAAACAAAAATCATGGTTGTGGTAAACATAGTTTCTTAGCAACATACTATGATTGAATTGTACAACTATGTTTAAAACATATAATGGTTGCACGCTATCACTATTATGTTTACTTAAAATTATCATGCAACTAGCCAAGCTCGGCGCGCGTTGCTACCCCCCTTTAATGAATAAAAATGCAATCTTAATTTTAATTGAATATATAAAAAATAATATTTTATTGATTCTTATTGTAATGCAAGTGGGCATAGAATATTTTTGGTTTATCCATTTGCTGTAAAAATTAAAAAATTTTTTGGTGTTCGCTTTCGGGAGCATGCGACGTACAGTTGGCCATGTAAAAATCATGAATTTTCCAAATTCAATCCTGCAACACGCAGAGATTGTTGTTGAGCTTTGTTGCTGGTAATAGCGAAGGCAAGGTGAACTGGAAACTGTAGTCGCTTGTAGTTGAAAGGCAAATCGGTGGGAGCCATTGATTTGCGTGAAAATAGCTGAAAATAATAACTTATTTTTATGGGCATGGCACTGCCTACTTTTCTAATCACGAAACTATATAGTCATGAAAGCTCAATATGTGTGCAAAGTTTCAGAAAAATCGGTGAAGTTCAAGTAGCTGAAAATGATATGAGAGTGACACTACCCACTTTTCTAATCACGAAATTGTATAGTCATGATAGTTCAATATGTGTGCAAAGTTTCAGCGAAATCGGTCCAGTGCAAGAAGCTAAAAATTATACATTTTTTTATGGGCGTAAACAAATATCTACGCATCTGATCCAAAATAAATAAAGCAAATAGATGTCCTCCTGGATATTTCACACTTAATGAAGAAACCATTAGGCGACACTGGAAAACAAAACAAACAGTGAATTCCACAGGGGATACTCAGTACAGGTCGACCATCGCATACCTACATAAACCAAAGAGCAATTGAGGTGTGCAAATTAAACTTAAATTGGAACGAAATCAAATATCTAGCAAAAAATACAAAATATTTGAAGTTACTTGCTTTGGCCCTAAGCTGCTTGTAGGGACTTAAAAAATCAAATTTATATTTAAAAAATAAATAATTATTTATCATATTCATTGTACTTAAGTTATTAAACAGAACTTTCTATGCCAATATTTGCTTACATTTTTTCTTTTCTTTAATTTAATTTTTTTATTTTTTTTAAAATTTTTGTATACTTTTTTTAAATCACAAACTTTTAAAATAATAAGAATTTATTCAGCATGAAGAATAAGAGTTGAAATCAAATTATTATTAGAAACAATCATAGCTTGATTGCTTTGTAATCATACTATTATTTTAATTATTTGTAATTTAAAAATGTTTCGAATATAATTTAATTTTTGACATCATACTATTTTTGTCATTATAATTACGTAAATTATACTTTTTTTTAAGGATAACAATATTAATTTTTGTTGAAAAATTAAACATTAACTGATAAAGTTCAAACAATCAGTTGATTATCGTAACAAAATATATGATAAAATGAGTTTTCTTTGCGTGTATAAATGTTAAAACATAAAAGTAACAACTATTAGGATGATTTGGAGAATCTATCCAATTACTATGAATTAAAACTGGGAATCTGATATGTATCCACAGAAACAGAAAAAGATTCAACAAAACGATAAAACAAAACGAAACGATTCTATCCAAATGCTTATTCAAATTGTTCACTGGGTAATATTATTATGTTATTTTGAAAACATAAACGTTGTTATCGTGTTGAATTTTAATTCTTTGCAACATTTTTTTTTGCCGATTTGTGTACAAATTCATACTTGTACAACCTTTATACTTGACGTTTAAAAAAATTATAACTCCCATGCATAAACCAATAGATATTTTACTTGTAGCTTTATTTGTAGTCGACAAACCTAGACATTGTCGAAAAATTCTTTTGTCAACTTTTGAAATGGAAGCAGGAAAAAAACAACATAAATTGGCTTCAAAGTCATACCATATTTGCTTGTTGCTGTTTCAACTTGTTAGATGAATAACACTATCTCTTGTTACAATTTATACGTCGTTTTTTTATATAAAAGTAAAAAACTTTTATACATGCAAACATACATACATACGTACATATATGTTTATAAATTTCCATATAAAATGACATTATAGAATATTTAGACAACAATACATTTGAACGTATAGATATGTTGAGAAAAAAATGGTTATGGACAAAATTGTTTGTAAAAAATTGAATGGCCTGGAAAATGTCAAACATGTTCAGGTTGTTATTCACTAAAGATTTTATATTTTTTGTGCTCTACACAGCCAAACAAAAAGAATTTTATCGTGAGAGGGAAAGGGGTTTATTTTGTAAATGTACATTTGTACATAACTCGTATGTGTTTTACAGAGGAAAACAAAAAAATTGTCTGTTAGATATTGTAACATACGAGTATTAACTAAAATGGGTATTATTTTAAATGTTTAGTACAATGGTTATGCAACTTACACAATGGTAATCATAGTGATGATCATGGTGATGACTCAAATTGAATAAAAAATACTAAATTCTAAAAGAGCTTAAAGTTTTTAAACTCTTGTACACGATACCAAGTTCGTGAACACGTATTTATGATTATTTTGAGTAGAATTTAATATTTAAAGCAAAACACTAATTGTGTTTCTCTTTAAATATTTTAATGTGAATTAAATTTTTTGAGTTACAAAATTTTCTTCACTTTCTTTAATTATATAATTTCCCCTAATTTTTAATGACAACGATAGAAGTAAAACACTTTTTACCTTTTTGTACTTCTCGGCAAACTTCATAAGCATTTTATAGATGATGAATATAAGCAGAAGGCAACAGTGCGTTCACATTCTGCGTCAGTAGACAGACATCATGTCAGTTGTAATTTAGTTTGTCAAAAACATGTTCTTATTTCCATTAATTTCATGTGTATTACTGTGGAAATCTCCTTGGATATAAATGCGCTAGTATAAGTATGTATGTGTAAACGAAAAGGTGTAATTCCATAAGGTATGTCGATTTTCATTAAATAACCCAACAAATCTAAAAACCATCACTACTACACCACCACCACTTTGTTTAACATCACAAACACTAGCAACTACATTCTCATAAAAATCATGTCAATTTCTAACCACCATTAAAGACCAGTGCCAAAAATTTTCAAACTATACCCCTTCTTAAGAAGTTACATATAGTAAATAGAAGAAAAAACAATTCGTAACGATAATAAATGAAGTAATAATTTGGCAACGAATTTCTAATACCATCTTATAGCAGTGATTCTTAAGCTGTACAACCATAAATGGAAAGGGTTTTAAGTGCTTAAGCCTTTGTGAGTGATATATATTCATATATGTCATATCTACGTCGAAAAGGCGATATCCACTTGTGTCCAACAATCTCTATTAATTTGTTTTTTGTATGCTGATTTAACTTTAATGTTCAAAAGTGCCACATTTGAAAAGCGCATTTTAATAAACTTTTACAGAAATATATTCCATGTTGTGTTTCACGCAAGCGCGGCTTCATATTTCTATTAAAATTAAAATATATGAATTATTGCGTTTACTTTTACTTATCAAAGAAAAAAATATTTTGGGGTAGGTATATTTTGATCCTTGTTTGGTTATAGGGTATAAACAGAAGAGTTTTAAAATAACTCTAGATATGGAGTATTCGTGGCTGTGATCCAAAACATGTGTAAATATTCAAAATAGTGACAAAAGGACTGAATAAAAGTAATCATGTTTAAAAAAAAAATCAAGTATAGTTTTTCGAAAAAGGCCAATAATGGGCTTAAATACAAATTTATTTGTAAAATATTTTATTGGAAGATATTCTATAGAAATTAAATTACTTTTGATGTTGACTTTCTTCAATTCCTATTAAGATGCCTGGTGAACTTATCAGTAGTGTGATAATTTAAAATCTGGCTTCGATTTTCGTCAGATATTGTGGTCTGTTAAACTAACTCGAGCAAATGGTCCCGCTTCTCAGCTCGATTAAATTAATTTTGAATTAAAAACTAATTAAATGTACTGCAGAGAGTATAAAAGGCTTCGCCAATCCATTTATAATTTCTACAATATTGACTTCCAATCCCATAAATTTTACAGTTTCTGGCCTCTTATGAATGGGAGAGTCAATTAAGCGATGTTCATCAATTCGTGTGTTGATTTAAATCAAGTTTTACAACTCCCCACATGTTGGACAGACCCTGTTACAGGTTTCAGTTTCTTGGAAATATTTGTGAGTGTATCGCTATATCGAAACTAACTAAGTTATAAGTACCAAAATACAGCCACTTCTTTGGCCGGATGACCAGAGAGTGAGTATGGATATTAAATGAAAGGTCATGATTAGTAGAGCATAAAAATGTATACTTATGCACACGATGGTAAGGTGTTTCATTATATATAGCACTATTTTTTGTTGATATTTGTGTTTTAATAAAAAAAATTATTTTGTCAGTGGCTTTGAGAGTAGAGTAGATTTGGGAGTTTTTTTTTTGTAGTTTGTGCTAACTTATAATCTAACTGAATTGCAATTCTGTATACAAGGTGGCATAAAAATTCATATCCGAGGTATATATTTATTTAATATTTTTTTTCCATCACATTTTTGAAAATGACATTGATCCAGAGAACATCGCTATTATTAATGTTTCTTTGTACTCTTTTTACATCGTTTACATCAACCGTAAGGGTTAAAAATTTCAAGCTATAAGTTTTCGTACTTGTTATGCCCTAATATGGCAACCACACCTTCTATTACTTTTAATGTTCTTTATTTAAATGAATTGAAAACATTGGTTTTTGTAGTATACTCTCCTGACAAATTTCTTTATACAATAAGACAAACAACAAGCTGTATTTGAGGCAACACAAGCGGTGTTTGCATCTGTTGCGCATCTGCAACAAATGAATGCACACACTGTGACAGACCTGTTGTCAAAAGCACCATCGTTTGCAATGACTGCGTATAGTGCTCCAAAACTCCTTCTTATGAAGAATATTTTCAACGTTTCAATTCGGAGTATTCTTTATAAGAGTCCATAGCGTATTGACATATAACAATTATTTAAGATTATATTAATCCTGCTGGCGACTGCAAATTGATAAAGCATTAACGACCTTGAAATGCATTATTCAAAATGTCTATTATTGCGATAGATGCAACGCCCTGTTGAAACAACATATCATTCGATCTCAGTTTATTAGTCTCCAGTAATAAATAATTATTTATCATGACTGCGTACACCTTGGAAACTGACAGTAAAATTTCATGCAATCGAATAGTTCAGTATTTGCAATCGAAATTTGTTTGTAGTTGTAAAACTTATATTTTTAGTGCTGTTTATATGTATATTTATGATCTGAAACGAAATTCTGTATACCTATATATGTAACCATAAAATTCTACTATCGCAACTTAACTGTAAGATTGGCAACAATTCTAGTCCTCACAATCAATATTGCTATCTCGGTGTATTTATTCTACAGTCACAGTAACTGTTTTACTGTGGACGTCTTCGAATACATTGCATCCGCTTGCACCTCTGTCGTAAACGACATTCGAAAATAGAACAAATTTTCGAAAAAACTTTTAAAAAAATATATTTTATTAAAGGTGAGTTTGTGAAAAGAAGTTGGGAAAATTTTCAAAAAATAACAGAAACAACAGAACAGAAAGTTACCTACAATTTGTTCAAACCTGAGCTTCACATTCTTTTTTCACACATACTGGCAATCTAAAATTCAGGGAGAACTAAATACTGTTGGGTGGGCGAATTATTGCAAAAAAACCTAGTAACATAAAAATATTTAATTTTAATTCATACGTCTGCGCGCTAAAAAATAAATATAAATTATAATGTGATCAGGTGGTAAGAGGTATAGAAGTTACGAATAACCCCTATTAAATCCGGCTTAAAAGCCTGCTCACTTCATTATTATAAATACCCGTTTATCAGCAACCACTAATGTTTTTTTTAATATCGCATGTTATAAATTATTTGTTACACCCAGCTTTGTCGAAATTTAATTTGACTATTATTTAAAACATAAAAATTACTTAAATCAAATATTTGATAGTCCGCTGTGTACGTTAAGAAACGCTGACTTTCCTATTAACTAGGTTGCTAATTTAAGTTATCATAAGAATTAAATAATGGTGGCGGACGTTTCCTTGTTATTTCAATTTAGTCATATTCCTTTTGTATTATTATTTAATTACTTGTTCATTAAGTTTTTTTGTGTTGGGAAAATATGTAGACTCGATTAATTGAATATTACTGTTATTGACATTCAAGTTGTTTCAATTGCGCTAGAAACGTGCCCAAGTTATTATTGAATTTTATATTTTCGGTAAATTTGTTCTTGTTCGAAAATGAAGTAGTGAAAGAAAAAGAAACTAGTCATATATCAATTAGTTGGCAAGCAGAAATATTATTTTTATTATTAAGTTTATGCCACTCAATAATCCACTAATCAATCAAACTTGTTTAATTATATATAAAAAAAAATTAACTAAATATTGATTTATTAAATATTAATCATTCTGTTGGGCCACTTACAATTCATCATCTATTCCAGGGAATACAACGAAATTCCTCATTTTGATAAATTAGTTAGATCTTAATAATCCTCCATAAATCTTTTACATTATTTAGCCACGATTGTCATATTCAGAAAGTCTAGCGGTTTTATTTAGTTATAATAAATTATAAAAATCATGATATACTTATATTAGATTTACAAAATTTAAACTAAGTTTTAATAAAAAAACACATACGAGTAAGACTGTTGATAAAATTTTAAATTTAGTTCGCTGAGCTGCTTTCAATTGCCTTAACTCAGACACACAGTAAACTCACACCTTTACACCAGGCCAGCTATTCAAAAGAAAAATGCACAAAACAAAAACAATAAAGAGACATTTATGTGGCGAAAAAAGAAACAGAGAAAAATTAAGGAAATTAGTTTTTTCCACATGAAGGAAACAACAGCACGAATAAACGAAATAAAAAACAAGACACAAAGGAAAATATTTTTTGTTGAAATCACACAGAAAACAAAATAAATAAATATCAAAATGAACCAAAGTCTTCTCAGTATGTTACATATGATGGCAACTGTTTACAGAAAGGATGAAATTCTCTATAATCCTGAAAGAATAAGTAGCGTTCCTAGCAGTTGTATTTGAATGTGTGTGAATATGTTAAATATAGCAACAAGACATGTAACATTAAAGATATGTAAGTCTAGAACAAATTTTTAAAACAGAGGTTCTTGTAAGACTTTGTAAAAGGACCTATTTAGGCCTTGACATATTTCAGCTGTTATAAGGAAATAATATAAATAATAATATAACCAGGGACAGGGAGTTCATTCACTAAAAAAATGTGTTTTAGGGGCCTATGATATACATGCGAAATCTTAATTATACATTAATAATTACAAAAAAAAGTTTTTAGCTGATACAAAACATAAGAAAACAAAAGTCAGAGTTTTTTCTTAAAATACAAATAAGTAACAATTTAAGTGAAAGTATTTTCAAATTGGATTTTTTATTGGATTCTTAATGCATGATCCAATTAAATATGAAATTAAATATCCGCCAAATGGCCCTCTCGGCTCTGATGAGTTGCCATTAAAATTTAAAATGTTCTTGTCTTCTTCACAGAGATGTCAATGTATTTTATCAATAAGGCATTAGATCTCGGATTGGAGCTTATGTTGTTTCTGGTTTATTTAACAAAATTCTTAAGAAAAAAAATCTAACCGCGTTAAACCGCATGACTTTGTGGCTAGTTCACATCAAAATATCTTGAGATAATTTGTTTTGTAAATCTTTACTGCAGTTATTTGTTTTATGCACAATGTGGCAGGCGGCGCTGTGTAAAACCTAATACTATTCAGATCTATGCTGTTTAATTAGGATAACAAGAACTTCATTGTCAAAATTTTGTACCGAACGCCGTTCACAGTCATTGTAATTTCTGCCTTATTTTCAAACAATTTGGGTCTAGTTGAGGTCACAAGAACTCCGTTGTTATATTCCACTAACGAATGTCACTGCAATTTCGGCTTCTTTTTCAAAAAATTGAGGACCAATCACACCGACTGACCTAAAATCGCACCAGAAAGTTGCTTGTGCTTTTATCTCTCTTGGATTGATTGATGATTTTTTGAGTCTCAAATAAGACAATTTCATGTATTCACTAAGCTATTCAGAAATGTGCCGACAAATTGGCATTCACTTCACTTTGCTCTATTACTCATTGAACAAATTGTTGGCTATTTCATGGTTGGCTCTGTTGGTTCTAGCTGCTGAGTTTGCTGAATTTTGTACGCATAAAGTTAAAGTTCTGTTGAGATTGTTGCGGAATTTCGGGGTTTCGGCAATACTATTGTATTGTTTTTAAGACACCGACCAGTACGTTGACGCACAGGGGCCTTTTTATTTATAAATTCTTCGACCACTCTTTTTTAATGGTTGTCATATTAGGTGTACTTTCTCGATTTTGCGAGCGGTTTTAGAATAACTTTCCGCATTTTTGTAATAAATTTTAATAATCATAATGCGTTGTTTCTTTTTAACCACTCCATTTTGAATAATCGAAATAAACATATGTAATAGATGTCAAGCTTAAGAGCTGCCACTGGTACTAAAAAAATTACTCTTTAAGCAGACATACAAATTAAAAACTAAAATATTGAAAATATATTAATTATTTACCTTAAAACTTGAGATAGATAGATCACATACATATTTTTATACATTGTTGACTTTGTATACAAACACACACATACATGTGTTGCTTTAAATGCATTTACATCCCCGAGGGAGTTTCATTACGACTGGTGAATAATACAAATTGTTGACTCTACTATTATTTGCTAAAAGCCAGTATTTTGAAAAGAATTAAATGAAATTATGCGCTTGGTCAGTGGAGCTTTTTTTGATGGTCATTATGGTTTGACCGCAGCGACCACAAAGTTCTATATATAGAATGCTTAATGGTGTTTGGTTGGTGTTGTTCAGTGTTGCTGGCCGGTAAATGGTGGCTGGTGCCCTAAACCGCAGTAAATCACTGCAGGACATTATGGTCTGAAACTCACTACCGCAGACAATACCAACGTACATGTATGAATAAGGGATGAGTGTGTATGTGTTTCAGCGACATGTACATTATTTGTCCAAGGTGCTTCCTTTGTTATACAACTGCGGTTTATTTAAAGGTTGCTAAAACAGGGCGACCAAATTGCAAAAGTAAATTTTTGTTGGAAAATAGCCTCGCATATGGGTGTTTATTTAGTTGTTAAATTAAAGTATTTTTATTTGTTTTATATTTATATGTTTTTGTGTTTATAGAGCTGGAATGGAACTCATTAAATTTTAGTTTATTTTGCAATTAACGCCTGTTGCTGAAAATTGTTAAGTATTTTCTTTATCCCGACATTCTTGTTACTCCTGCTATTTGATGACAGCAACACCACCAAGTATCAGACTGGCAAAAACAGATGTGTTAGGGCGAATTTATACATGTTGACATAAGTACGTATCTTTATATGCACATACATACATACATATGTACATATGAATGTATGAATAGAAGCCTAAAAGTGTTGAAGTATGTGCAAAATTTCAACACTAATACTAAAGTATTTTCATTTAACACTCTATTAAATACTATTGTGATTTGTATGACTAGAGTGTGAGTTGAGAAAATGCCAACAGAAGGAGGTAATGAGTATTAATATTAAGCTTTCAGTTCCTTTACATGAGCGATGAAAGGGGGATAATAATATGAACCATATTGTGTGTTAATTTGTGGCATAAGAACTAATGCCATCGAAATATTAACTAACATCGTCACATAAGTAGTTTGATTTCAAAAACCAACAGGTGTAAATGGGAATTAATTAACCTGCGTAATTATTGTTTAATATACAGACATACATTTAAGCTCACAAACATAAATATTTGATAAAGGATGTGGTAACAATTATTTGTTTCAAGTTGTAACTACTTTGTCAGATAATTTGTATATATCATAGTGAACAATTTATGTATAAATAGTTAATAGGGAAGAGTTTGTTAAAAAACAAAATATTTTGAAATTCATTGATATCTTAAGTCACAAATGATAAGCATTGCTCGTTGTTTTAATAAATATATGTAACCTTCTCCGAGAAAAGGGACCTAGTGTGTGAAAAGGAAGTTTTGAGAAAAACGCATTCAAATTTTTATAACGCATTATCACTGTGAACACACCTTCAGTTGGGAGATGCGATTTGGTAGGGTTAGTTATGATTGGGTGCCGACTCTGGTGACGTCATGCCTATGTGGTGACGTATTTTTTTTTCGCTTTTAGTATGACAACACCTTTGCTATTGTTGCCGCTTTGTTTGTTATGATCTCGATACTTGATTCTTAAGCCGCAACCAGTGACCGACGCAACAAAGTTTTTATGTGGTATATAAATTTTTATCAGAAATCTAACTCACTTCCTATTTTTCTACACCCATTTAGGTAGCAGAATCCACTCTTAAGTTCAAACGTGTTTTTCGACACACTAGGTCCCTTTTCTCGGAAAAGGTCACATATTTAAGTTTTGTATTTATGTATATCTGTAAATTTTCATATATTTCACAAGAGCCAAGTAACGACCAGCAAAACAAAAATTTTATTATTTTTGTTGTGTTGGTTCTAATCTTGCAATCTGTATCCACCAAAAATTTTAATTGTAAAGTTTTCTCGAAAATAGAACAAAGTAAATAACAGCAGCTTTAAATGTACTATTAGTTGAAAGATGAAGAGTAGTTTAGACAACGTATTTTGAAAATTCTACTCTTATAATTAATAATCTTGAATATTTTTATACCCTTTACTTGTGGTGCCAAAGATATATATAGTTTTGTCATTCCTTTTGTATTTCTCATTATTTTACTCATTTCCAACCCCATAAAGTTATAAATTGTTATAGTTGAAACCAAGAGCGTTAGTTGAAATCAATTTTTGAAAGCCCCAAAATATCCCAAAAGCTTATGTATGGTATCAATATTTAGGAAATATTTGCAATCCAACAAAATCGCCCCATAGCTGTCTGAGATTAACACTACTCAACCCAAAAATAATTAGTAGATATTTTTGTTACTATTTATATAAATGCCTCTAAGGTTGTTCATTATAATTTTGGAACAAATCGCTCACTAATCACAAAGTTTTTGGCAAAAACGATTTGGAAAAATATATAATGTAGCCTTCACCTCTGGTGCCAAGCTTATAAATATATAACTTATTCATTCCATTTGTAGTTTCTACAATATTAATTTTCCGCCCCATAAAGTGTATATTTCCTGAAAGCATATGAATAGGGGAGTATACTAACCGCTCTCCATCTGTCCGTGTGTGGGTAGATATTAACCTTTAAAAGCCCTTTAAGGTGTGAAGTTCTACATGTGGTTTTATGAATGACTCTTTAATATATTCCAGTACAATCGTCTCATAATATTCTGTAATATGAGCAAATAAATACGACTGTCGGTTTTTCTCATATTTTTATCATAAAAATTAACATTTTTAGCCCCAAAAAAATTAATATACACTTTTGTTACTGTCAATATCAATGCTTTTATGGCTATTTTTAACAATTTTGGACAAATCGGTAACTAATTAGCAAAATTATAGGCAAAAATAATTTTTATATTATATCAAGTTACTAAAGCTCCTAAATAATTCTTGGACATGTTGAGAATGCCAAAATGCATCCCGTTGCCTCGTAAATTATTCTTTAGAAAAACTAAAAGACCAATTTGAAACTAATTGAGATATAAGCACCAAAAACAACTACTTTGGTGTTTTTCCTATAATGTACAAATAACAATCGATTTTGTTCAGCTTCTAGACAACCGAGAGGTTCGATGTAGATATGAAAGGGCTTAGCTAACAAAATATAATGAAACTTTGAAACTGACTAAAATCAGTGATGTCTACCACTACAAAATGGCGAACAGTAAAAGTTAAAATCTAAGATGGCGGAATAAAATGGTGTAATAAAATCAAAATTTCTCAACCGATTTTTAAAATGTATGGCTTATTTTATTCGTTGTATTCCTACCCTTCTGTAAATGGATAATAATATAAAATTTTTACCCTTATAATTTTTTTTAGTTACGTTTTGGAAACAAAAATAGTTCTCGTTTTGCATTAAAAAATTCGCTATTTGTTTTTGAATAATCCTAAAGTTTTGAAAATATAAACCAATTTTATTTAGCTGACATAAAGAAAATTTTATTGTTAACCATTTGCTGGTATTTAATATCAAATAATCGTTCTCAAGTTATGATGAAATGTATCGGTATAACCGCCTTTTTTTGGGTGAAATATTAGGTGTGCGCATAAAAAAATCTAATCCCGATAGAAAAATACCGAAAACGATTTTGAATTAAGCGCGTCAAAATCTCTAAATATCTTATTATATATTCTTATTCAAAGGCGATTTCTGCTGCAAACTAGTGTAATCCACAGCTACATATATACATAATAAATGTTATTGATTACACAGGTTGACAAAAAAACAAAAAACAAAACGAAAAACATCTAAATATCGATTCTTAGCTTTAAAAGTTTGTTTTTGTTTGTTTTAAATAGATAAAAAAATTCATTAATGATTTAAATCTATTTTAGATCAGTAGTTGGTAGCACTTAAATAAAATGTATAGTGTACATAGAGTAAATTCCAAACAGTATCAGCAGCGTACAGACCAGAAAGCCAAAACGTTCAATGGGAACCAATTGCATACCCTTACAGTATATTAATGTTCTCGCTGCTTATAAATTTAGGCCTTATAAAGTTATTTGCGTAAACTATAAATTAAAATTCTGAAGGTTTCGAATATTTAAAAGCCAGATAAAATCAAGAATCGTTGTAGAAAAAAAAAATAAAAAGTAAAAAAAAGCGGTAGTTGGTTATTTTCTAGGTAACACGAGAGATGCTAATTATTACGATTTAATTGAAACTATGCTTGAAAGCTTTGAAATAATGTGCTGCCGAATGTTCCATAAATTTCATATGCTACATGCTCATCTGAACCAATTTAGAGATAATGTGGATGCACCTAGACTGAACGGCAAGGAAAGTATTTTCATCAAGATGTGATGGACTTTGAACAATGTTACTAAGGGCAGTACAACGAAAGTATGATGGGAGTCTACATTTGGGTATTATTACGAGAAAGTCCATATAAAAGTAGAAAATTAACTAAATATATTAATTTTTTTATTATTTTGTATTTCCGATACTTCAGAATAAACATTTTTATAGTCCAATAAAATTTTAAGAAAAACAGACGTTTTATTATTATTTTTTTTAATTCTAAATATAAAAGCAAACTTTGTCAAGAACAAATATTTTTTCGTTTAAAAGTAACAAAAAATAAACTAAAATTTGTCATACAGAAGTCGGACTTAAAAATCGTGTCGACCGGTGTTAGTAGTTGGCGGCTCCGATGTATGAATATGTATGTTTGCAACAATTTTCAACCTTTGAATTCTTTATTGAAATCTTAAATTTCATAAACCAAAAATATATAAGAAATATTTTTTAAGTGCAAAATTATTTTCATAGTCATATTACACACTTAGATGTATTCATTTGTCCTATACAAAAAAAAATATTAATTTTATTAAAAATATTCTTGACTACAACTTATTTCAATATCAATTAATTGTTATGAGTTTTGGCTATACTTAGTGTAAGAAAAATTAGAAAAAAAAAAAAAAACATTAAATAAAATAAAGTGGTAACGTTTATAAGGAAAAATATTTTCTTAATTTGAACATACCCAGCAAAACAACGCATTACAAAATAATGAGTTGAAATTACTAGAAAACTGTTCTTCACTACTCACAATTTCGCATTTAAACCCATTATTGTAACAAGGCGATGTCATTGGAGATATGTACTTATCATGCTCGCTTACAAATAGTGACTCTTAAAAGTACTTATTACGGTCACTTATAAATAGGGACTAAAATAAGCACTTACTTTTATAGCAATAAATAAGTTCTTGATTTTAATAACCTTGTTAACCGATTACTTTTATGGACTTACAGAAGTCGTTCGGTTCTTCATTATATCTTTATCCTAAGCGCGGTAAACTCAATGGGAATAATAAAAAGTTGTGTACTTGAATGGCTTCTAGCAAATTTCGCAATAAGAACTTGTATTGAGTGTGTATCTCAGCAAATGTCTGAAAATAAGTACTTACTCACATTATAGATCAAGTCGTTACTGAAATACTTCTTAGTAGGGCAGACGATATGTAATAGTCATTGAAAAGTATGTTGTTTAGTAAGAGCAAGTTATTACCTAGTTTTTGTTGGGTAACTTTAGTAAGCTTGTGTTTTATTAAATTGGTGCCATAACCGAAGTCCAAATTTATTACTTCTTTTCTGCTGTTTCTGCTTACTTAAATTGTAGTTTGGTTAATTGTTTTTTTTTCTAATTTAACTAAAATTAATATTTTCTTAACATCTTAGAAGAGAGAACATTAAGTTTAAATTTAATTACTCACATAGTCATAAACTAGAATTTTAATAATAAAAATATCAGTTACAATATTTGTTTAAAATAAAAAGCTTTTATAGAAAAAATTGCCTGGAGAATATTGCTAAATATATGAAGCGATTGATAATATTGCAAATTTGTCTATATTTAATCATGGTTTATTTAACTTTATGTTTCTATTACTGTCAGGTTTATTGTCGGTGCTTTAACTTCATCTCCATGAAACATTGTTTGTTTGTTTGTGCGTTTGTTGTATTATAAGCCAATTTTCAGATTTCGTAACTAAATGACATTTTATTGTCAAAGTCAATTCAAATCAAATGATACGGAAACAAATCATTTGATATGATGTTACATTTTCTACTACCACTATTACAAATGCGGCACACAGTAACGCCATCAACGGCAGCATTATCCTCATCACCGTCATTATTATATAGCAAACACAACAATTGACAAACTTTAATAAAACACATTAACATACTTATGTACATATTTACTCCAATATACTATACACACATACATACGTATACAAACATACAGACTTGCATACGTTTGTATTTATGTCAAAAAAAAAAACCCATTCATGCATTCCCGTTAGTACATTTTACATTAATCTCCACGAGTTCTTTAGGTTATACCTTTTTATGACTTTCCATCAATGATGTTTGTCTCAATTTCAAGCAATTTCCGTTTGAATTCACTTGACTTTCTATGTGTGTTTCTCAAGGTATGCAAGAGTAAGAGAAACCTTTAAAAATTGGCGGCAAATGTAGTAATTTTACTATAATTTAACATACGGTTTAACGATAATATACTCATACCTAAATATTTATATCCAATCTCATACTCTGTTGCATTAGACGATTCAATGAGACTTTGCACAGTGGGTGGATAAAAATAAAATTGTGATATAATCTCTTTTTCAAGAATTATTTTTGTCTTGGTTTAAATTAACTACTAGTTAAAAAAATAATAATTAAAACAAAGCATGTTTGTAAGGGAGAAATGTTAAAGTTTCACTTGCAAACCCGCTTACAGATGGCATGAAATTTAAATGGCGTGCTCTTGCTTTAAAACATTAATTTTTAAGTGCAAAATGCGCATTTTTTTAAGCCTATTTAGTATGTAAATGTAAGCTTTTTATTTACAAATTAAATACATACCTGCTTCGCAGTAGGGGAAGTATGTTTGCACTTGTAATTGATTAATATGTTTTATTTTTCTTAATGAATCCTTCTACCAAAGCCTTAAAGTAAAGCTGTTTTCGAAGTGCATATAAACGTACATTCGAATTTTTTTTACTGGGAGGATAGTAAAATATTACGACTTTTGTCTTCCAGAAAAGAAATATTGATCTTCTAATAGAATAGTTTTTGGTAGTACTAAGTTGCAGGCCTGATTTAAGTATTAACATCTTGCTACTTATTATTAAAGTGTAACATTTGACTACTTGAAAATACTTAAAACAGTATTGCTGAATAATTAAAATCAACATTTTCTAAAACTTTTAAAGTTTTAAAACATTTTTATATTTAAAAAATTATGGCAATTTGATAATACGACAGATAGGGCAACTTTTAAATTCATCATATTTATTGCTTAATTAATAAATGATCATAATCGCTTTAACGAAACCTTTTAATAAAAATTATGATTTTAGTTAAACTTCCTTTCTTAAACCACCCCACTGTACTTGGTTTAGTGAACAAGGAATTTTTTTTATGGGTACGAGTATGTATTGGGATTTGGTAAATGTTTTATTTTGCTTCTTTTTAAGGCCATTATATGACTATGTAACAAAGCATTTAAGTCTTCTTTGTTCAGTTTTTCCCTGTTTCGTTTTTTTTTGTTTGGTACTTATTTTGTAACAATAATAAGTTGTATTTAAGTATGCTTATGCATAGAAATTATTTTATTTTCTTGAGTTTGCTATTGTTAGAAAACAAATAAGTTTTGATTATTTATTGTTAAAATAATGATTACGTTTACCTTTAAGGATATTAAAGGCTAAGCCAAAGTTTACATAAAAGGTGAATTAAATGACTCAATAAATGTTTATTTATAGATTTCAGTGCGTTTTGGTGCACTTTAAAGAAATAGGTTACAACATAAGGTATATGAATGCTTTTAGCAGTGAAAGTAACGGGTATATTTTTAATACATATATTTATTGTCTGTCTGTCTATAACTGATTTTAGTCGTACTAGAATATTTAAAAGAATTTAATATTTTTTTGCATAGACATAACCCATAAGGGAAATATAAAACAATTTGTACAATAAGTATTTAAAATCTTTTTATAAAAATGCTTAAAAATTTTTTTTTTTGGAATTTAGTACTCCGGACTAGTATTAGTTTTTACTTACAACAATACTTGCTAGTGTTTGTATGGCGAAAACATTAGGGTTTAAAATTAATAACTGTGGTGCATACCGAATATTTAAAAATTAAAATTTGACAAGTACAATTGACCTAAAAATATGGTAAAAAAATGTTCCCAGCTTAACGGGCTTTTCAAACAGTGGTATGCCGTGGATGCACTTGTTGTGCGACAATAACATATGGGTTAGCTGAAACCCGAGAACGGCCGATTACTAAAGTCATCAGGGTGAAAATGTGTTAAAGTAAACGCTTAAAATGATTTTGATAGGTTTTCCATTCGATATTTGATATTCAATTACCCAATTAAATAACATTTAAAGCATCAAAAGAGTGATTAAACCAATAATGGAGGAGAGTAAAGAAATATTAAAAAAAAAAAATAAATTTGCTTTAACCCTAATTTTGCCAACATGTATTTACGAAACACATTTCGGTGTTTGATTAAATATTTTGTCGTACTCGGTAAATTGTTGACTTTATAACAAAATAATATATTGAAAACTTACCAGGTTACAATAATTATAGTGTGGCTTTAAATTAGACTTTTTTTTGCATATTTGTATGTCATTCAAGATGGACTTTAATAAATAATCAATTGTATATTTATCTATTTTCTTTTTTGACAATGTGTATTAAAATCTAAAATTTTAATGGAATTTCAACTACAACAAAAACGCAGTTATTTTAGTAGTTATCTCACTATATGTGACAGCGCATAGAGAAAGGGACCTAAGGGTAAAAAAAAACAATTTTCACTTTTTTTTTGATGTGGACAACATCTGAGCATCGAATGAGACCGATGCCATGCCCCAAAAGTGTTCTCTTCCAGAGATATGCGCGTTTTATAAAAGTAAAGTCGACGATACTAAGCGCAAATAGAAAGGGCACTAACAGTAACATTTATTTATTTTAATTTTTTCCCCTACTAAATTAACAAAATAACTTGATTTTACGAAACTACAAAAAATTTATTTTTTTCCTTATGAACAATTTCAGAAAATAGAAAAATCATTTTAATCGACGGTTCTTGCGAATTGGTTCCTTAGAACTTGACGGTACCGGTCCTTTATTTTTTTTCGATTTCTTCTTAACGTCTGCTGCCTCCACTTCTTGAGGATTGTCTACTTCCTCCGAATCCTCCTCTTCGTTTCTATTTCCAGAGACCAGAGGAAGCGGAGCAACCGAATCTTTTTTTGAATCGTCAAAACATAAACCCCGGATCTCTTTAAACAAGTACCATTGACGTTTCATCGATAACCCTGGTGACGGAATTATAATTGATTTGTCATCGAAACTGGTATTGTTACTCAGATGTATGTTTTCATTTATGCTGGGTTATTTCGCAAACAGTTTACATTGCACTGGTGACTGAGCAATAAATACAAAGTGATGATACTTCGATATTCCAACTAAAATTTTATATTTAGTGGAGAAGTATTCGTCCCATTTTCCCCACCCAACAACAGGCTCACTTGAGTTTGGAAGTCGAATAGGTACAGGAACATTAAATCCATTACGAGATGATTTTCTAACACAATCAACTACATCCATTAAACAGTCGACATTAGTTTGGCCATATTTTGATTTGAAAACTCCAAATAAACGATCAGGTGAAAACTTTGTATGTCCGGTTAACAAAAAGTTTAATTCAACTGACTCACATCTGGAAGTATCGACAAGGTGTTGTAAATATCGTATCATCGCATTGTTTTTATTTTATGAAACACAGTTATCAGCGAATATCACTAACTTTTTAGTTGAATAGTGCAAGCATTGATATTAGTGAAGTCGGACCTTTTCCAATGTAATCGCTTTCGTCAATACAGAAGATGTGTTGAACATTTTGACGTTCGTTTGTAATTCCGAAAATTGCTGTTTTGCGACCTGATTTAAAGTATGCAGTTCCTATTTGCTGTGGACCCAACGGAAAGGTAACATTTTGAGCATAATCCGTAGATATTACTATATAATTCTCCTCTGGAATACCTGGATACATGGCATTTGGATCAGGCTTGATTAATGCTCTCAAGTCGTTATAGTACTCTTGCTGAGTGCTGGCAGATTGCAAATGATCAGAATATACCTTCAATGCTGCTTCTTTTTCAACATCAGTAACGTTTACTGTATTAACAGCATCTTTTGCAAGAAACAATATTTCTTCCACAGCGTCTGGAAAGTGCAAAGATTTACGATTTTACCACCTAATTCGACGCTGTTGGTGTATCTAGTGTAAACTGAAGTCTTACTTTCAGTAGTTGGAAGTTTTAATAAACAATAATCACGATGATTTGGTTGACGTCTAGGTAAAGTGATAGCAACAGTTTCAGCAAAAAAGGCGGATAAATAAAACAATTTATTTTTTTTCAGAGTAGTTAAAGCATCTGTACGAATAATTTTATTCGTCATGCCATGTTCGCGTGGATAAACACCACTTTTGTCGTAATGTTCTATTAGATTTTTGTAGCGTTTAATTCCCATTGTATACAGGAAGAAGTAAATATCACTGCATATCGGCAAACTTCGAAAATAATATACCTGATTGTACCGTTTCTTCATAGCTCGCGAACGATCCCCCACTTTTGACTTGAGCATTGCATCGTCAAGGTGAGCTGCCAGATTTGCGAGAATAATTAAATCTTGGGATTCCTTATCTAAATTCATGAAAGACGTACAAAAATCCACAGCCTTCTTCTGAGGGATCACTTCATTGCATTGATTTGAACAACACGGAGTTATTTTTGTACCATACAGTCGAGCAACTACCTTTTCTTCACGTAAATCAAGATTAGATTTGTCAAGGTACGTATTATCGGTATCATCTTCAGAGTCACTATCCGATAATTCTGAGAAGTGACCGTCATCATCCTCGTCATCAGGAAAGCGATAAAGTAAATCTACTTCTTCGAATTTGTCCACCATTTCATCCTAAAACAAACAGTAAGAATGTTATCAGTTTTAAATTATTTTCGCGAATAATATGATAAGGTTATGTGAAAAAATTTTCGTACTAACAGAGTGATATTCACGATTTAAAAGAATTATAAATGAGTATTTATTATAATTCACAATTAATAATTTCAGAAAATAAAGCTGGATTCGAAAAAACGCAAGCAAAATTAATATCAAACTCATGGAAACAGCGCGCTAAGTACAAAACAGTAAAAACCAACTACACAAAACAAAAGGTAGTGACGACCTACGCGCATTTTCAAGGTTGACCAAAACGTTCCTGACATTATGAGATGTGTCGCGTTCAAATGAGACCAATACCAACACTCTCAGTGATGGTATACCAAAGATACACGTATTTAAATCTTTAAAATGGCTCTCCTTTTACCTTTTGTTTTACCCTTAGGTCCCTTTCTATTTTTCGCGTCACATATGCAAGCTCTTTATACAGATTATTTCTAGGACTCATTACAAAATTGTACTGCGTTTGTTTTTGGTTGATTAGCTGCCACTATAACAAAAGACGCGACATAATCTTTCACATTAAATGTTGACAATAACAATTGTAAATGGGAAAAAAGCAAAGCGGTACAACAATAAAATGATAACAACTATAAAATATAAAGAATGTTTAGAATGCGAAGAAGCTAAAAAAGGAGGATGCAAACAATCTTAAAGTTTTGAATTTATAAATACGTATGAGCTTGTTTGTCCCCAAATGTGGCAATGGCGACCACAATAAAAAATAAACTGCGTAAATATTTGAAATAAAATAAAAATAAAATTAAGACACATCTGCTAAAGATGCCTCTGCTTTCCCTTTAAATAACGGTTACAATAGAGGAGGATGGAGCCCTTCATACGGACTATATTCAACAGTGGTTGGTTGCAGTGGTTTATAAGAAGAGTGAACGCAAGAATTCAATTCAATGGCTAAAAGATTTAGTTGTTGTCGTTTTCTTTGTCTACGAGATTTTGTGCACACACATAGATTCACTGCAAGATGTTGTTGCCAGCGACCTTGTCGCGTTATTTAACGCAAGTGTATGTTTATGCGTGTATACAATTTATATTATTATATTTTCAGGACACTTTACATGTCCTGCGGTGGTCGTTTGTTTATTAAACGCATAAATCGTATTCACAATGCTTGTCCCAGTGGCGGCAATGACAGTTGTTTTGCTTGTTTCTAATAACTTTTATAAAAAGTGTGCGTTTGTGTGAGATAACTCTCACTCTCTCTCTCACACACACATTTTCTTCGCTTAGTGTAAATAATGTACAACATGTTTTACTTAATTATAAAGCATAAGAGAAGGTAGTTTTTATTCTAAATACCCATCTACTATTTCAAAGGCAAAAGCTTGGTGGTATTACCTTGTTGTTTTTGTTGGTAGGTGTAAATTTATAGTCTTATTTTCGTTTGTAAGGGAGACAGTAGATATAAGAAGTGTTTTAACAGAACTTTGCAAGGTCCGAAATTGTATTATTTTCAAAACTGTAGATTTATGTAAAATAGTTTAATTTTCTAGTCAAATTGACGAAGTTGCAGCAAAAGTATCATTGCTATATAATGAGTTAAAAATACTTACTTACAGTTTGGCATCTGAACTCATTATTTTTATATCACGATCTTCTTGAAGACAAGTACTTGTCACGCTGATTTACAAATAAGTATTAAAATTTATAATATTACATCACTAAATGGGTAAATATATGTCAAGCAAAAAAATAAGTTAACAGAGGGAAAATATAATTTTTTATCCCCGTAAAGGTAAGCGTTATTATATAATTACAAGACTAGTAAGAATATTATATTCAGTATCAGATTATGCCCTTCACCATTATGTACATATATAAAGTAGCCACATCTTAGGTTGTTTGTCTAGATTAAGATTTAGTGTTATATGACATTTTGCTTTATTATTTCCGACGCCATCTGTGAGTTTGAATCTTAACATGATTGTATTCTATTGGTCAAGCCCCTTTATTTGTTATCAGTATTTTTTTTGTCTAATTTATTTTTTTGATCAATACAGTACAACAAAAAACAAGTCTTATCTAATAGTACTGGGTAGATAATAGCACAATAGGATATTTATTTATTTTATTTATTTATTTATTTATTTTATTGTTTCCTTGCACAACAAGACTTAGTCTTATAATTATAGTACAGGAATTTAAATTTGTACAAAAAAATTTTGCCATAACAAATAATACTTAAATACATGATAAAAATAAATTCTATTTTCAAACATTTTCAAAATAAAAAACAAAAATAAAAATAAAAATTTAATTATAAAGCAATAAAGTAATAATAAGACATTTAATCAAGATAAAAAAAATAATAACATTATACAAAAACTAAAAATTTAAAAGGTTTAATCAAAATAATTAAATAGAAATTTTTTAAAATTAATTGCGTTGCTATTTGTTTGTTGATTGTGTGGAAGAGCATTCCAAAGACGAATAGCATTTATGAAAAACTGCCACTCAGAAACGAGACAACGAAATCTTGGAATTATAATTTTTCTGCCTCTAGATGACCTAGCAAAACGAATCTTTTGAAATAAGTATTTTGGCTCTTCAGTATAAATAATTTTCCAAAGGAAAATTAGCATTCTTATATTTAAAAAGTTTTCAAATGATACTCCATATAGGTTTTTTGAAAAAGATGACACATGATCACGTTGCCTTAGACCATACACATATCTTACAATATTATTATACAACACTTCAAGCTTCTTCCTACTCAGGAAATTACAACGAGAAAACAATTCACAGCCATAAGTCAGACTAGGAACCAAATAGGCCTTCGCTAGTAGCATTCTCACCCTCAATGGCGTAAAATATTGCACCGACCATAATGTTCTTAACTTATTATATACCTTTATAACTAGTGAGTCTATGTAACTTGACCATGTTAGATTGCTGTTAAATAATATTCCTAGATTTCTTACTGTAGTTACTATGTCAACCTTTTCATTATTTATAACGATATCTGCTCTGATAGGAGTTACGGTTCTTCTATGGATAATCAGACATTTGGATTTATTAGGATTTAAACATAGTCGATTTGCCGATGCCCAACGATGAATGTTGGTCAAATCATGATTAAGTTTATTAATATTTTCTGTGATTGATTGCACTGGGCTGCCAATATACAATTGCACATCATCTGCATACATATGGACATTACAGTAAGATAATTGTTGAGGTAAGTCATTAACGTAAATTGAGAATAATAATGGTCCCAAAATTGATCCTTGAGGCACACCTCTTTTTAATCTTAAGGGATTGGAAACTGTGTTATTAACAGAAACTGACTGAAACCGATCAGAGAGATACGATGAAATAAGTTTTGTGGCTGTCATTGAAAATTTAAATAAATATCTTAGTTTGGTACAAAGAATATAATGGTCTACCGTATCAAATGCCTTCGAGTGATCAAGGAGAACCAGAAAGTTAATTTTATCATCCTCAAGATTACACCTGATGTTCTCAGATACATCTGCAAGAGCAGTTATGCAGCTATTTGATATTTTAGTTATAATAAATAAAATTAAAAAGTATAAATTACAATTAGAAGTATAAAAAAAATTAAATAATTTAAGACTTACTTTGAAGAATAAGTTATTAACAAGTTAAATGAAACACAGTATTATTGTTAAACGATGTTAAAATAAAAACTATAGGAATATGTTTGCATAATCAAAAATAAAATGAGAGTATTTGTAATGATCATTAATCCAAGTACAATTTTGAAATGCCCTGCATTGCTAATAGTTTGAGTATTAGGGAGAAAGGTATTATTTCTGTTACCTCTGTCAGGCATTGAGAAAATTAACCTCTTGAATAAATAATGGAAGAACAGCAAGGTTCGAAGTTTCAACAGGCTATTAAATGGCACACTATATATTTGTCTTGAGTACTGATATTATGACTGTGGGAAAGTCGAATTTAATATATGTATTTCGGATGCCATCTTTAATTTTTTGTACTTCTTTATAGTTTATGGTATTCCTCGGTTTTGACACCTAAATTTAGGGAGTTGATGGGGGTACATTTTTAAATACTATATATGACCCACATATAAATATATTGTACGTCATTTTGTAGTGGCCATCATGGATTTTAATTTTTTCTGCTATTCAAAGCATTTTTTCTAATAGCCTTAAAAACCCTATCTATTGTAAAAAAAAAATATTAGAAAATGGTTTTTCATTTGTAAATTGTACTAACAACACCGTATTACTGTTTATTTTTGTATGCACAATTAGTTTCAAGCCCATTTGTCAGTTTTTATTGGCATTAATTTACTTGACTATGGCTTGAAATTTGGTGTCTTTGTCATATCCAAAAATAAATTATGAGCTTGTAACTAGATATTTTAGAAAAAAAAAAAAATATTCTTAAAAAATACGATGTTTCGAATATCCCCAGAAGCATATAATTTATATAAATTGTAACAAACATGTTTATAAATAATCATATGGCTGTAAGTTTTAATTTTTATTTTATCAACAGTGACAGTCGTATCTATAAGCTCATATTTCCGAAAGTAATATACATAGATATTGTTCTAGATTTAAATAGCACTTCACTCCTGCAAAATGTAGGGCTTCTTAAAGTTGATTTCAACCAATACACGGACAGACGGACATTGTTATAAGTTTTGAGAAAAAAATTACTTCATATGATAAGAGTCTTTAGGAATCTTATAAAACGCTGAAATTTGCAAAATATATTAAAAATTTTTATTGGAATCGAAAATTGGTCTTTGTCATTTACTTCTTAAAAATAACTTCATGTAAATGTTGCCCGCGGCTCCGGTTCAAATGGTCCATTCGCAAAGTCCAATTTTGCACCACTTTTTTGAGCATTTGGGCTTGTATTCCATTAACAACACATGTTATGTTATACTCTAAGGCTTCAATCGTGTTTGGCTTGTCCACATAGACCAACGATTTCACATAACCCCACACGAAATAGTCAAAAGGCGTCAAATCACATGATCTTGGCGGCCAACTCATAGGGCCATTTCGAAAGATAAACTGCTCACCAAATTCATCCTTCAATATGTTCATTGTTTCGCGAGCTGTGTGGCATGTGGCACTGTCTTGTTGAAACCACATATCAACCAAGTACAACTCAGCCCATTTGGGCAACAAAAAGTCGCGTATCATGTCTCGATATCGTTCGCCGTTGACGGTAACGTTTCTTCCACGATCGTCTTTGAAGAAAAATGAACCGATAATGCCACCAGCCCTTAAACCACACCAAACTGTCGTTTTTTCGGAATGCATCGGTAATTGTTTTACGGTATGAGGCTGTTCTTCACCCCAGATGTGACAGTTTTTCTTGTTTACATATCCATTTAGCCAGAAATGAGCCACATCGCTGAACACAATTTTTCGATAAAACAGTGGATTTAACAGAACACGAATTTTGATAATAAATTTTAACGATTTGCAGTCTTTGCTCGTTTGTGAATTTCTCCATGCTGAAATGGTAGAGTATACTGAAAACTTTCACAGATGTAGTTGGGACACAATTACCAACCAGTGCTGCCAGCCCAAAAAACTTAATTCATAAAAAATTACACTTTAAAAATTAACAAATAAATTTTGAATTAATTAAATTCAGTTTATTACTTTGCTTATCCTAAAAACTTAAAAAAACAACATTTTATCATTTCAGAATTGTTTTTAAATTTTACGCTCCCACAACTTACAAGTCTATACTTACGAATGCTTGTTTGGGTGTTCTTCGTTAGATGGAATACATTTTGTCAAATATAAATGTAAGCACTCCAGTGTACTATTGTCTAAATACTTTCATTATAAACTGTAAGTTTAGCACAATAACATCTGTGCCCATGTGCATTTGCTTGTCCTGACTTAAGTGACTTTCAATATTCGACTTAAATATTTAAAGTTGTTGTTATGTAGATTTAAATTTAATTTTGATTACTATTTTTTTTTCCTTTCCACTCTACCTTTCTATTTACAACAAAAATGATTCCATATTTAGGATATTTTCAAACAGGCATTTATTTTTTTCATATTCAGGTCGACCTCAAGTCAATTTAAACATGAAAATCCACTCTTAAGTTGTTAGCCAAACAATGAGGGGCAACTGTGTGCATCAGTGTGAGCCTGGTGTCAGCTGCTTAAATTTCAATTCCAATATTAAGTATTTTTGGGTGTTTTCTTTTATCGTGTTGTCCTTTAAGATTTTTTAATCTGACGTTCTAATGAATGTCATAAATTTTTGTGTCGAGCACCCTCAAGCTGAGTCTTGTTATAGCTTTAATTTTGTACTTTTTGTTTCTACTGATTTTGGGCAGACATTTCAGTGTGTAAGTATTTGCGACAATTGGCTTCGTTTTGCTGCAGTTCGACAAATTGTTTTTTCTTACTATCGGTCACAAAACAGCAAATATATCAATTGAATTGTGATTTTATGTTTGTTTTTTTTTTCTTACTTAATGCTTTATCTAAAATTTTATTGTGTATAAGATTTAGCAAATAGCAACAGAACTTGAGTTTAACAAGATTCCCTTAAGGGTAAATATACTCGTTTGGAGTAAGTGTACTCATCATCGCCATTGTATGCAGCAACACCAACTTTGTATCTTCGTTAGAGTTTTGTGTCACAAGTATTAATATAAACTGGAGCATGGGGACGATGAAATGACTGAAATGAATTTCTATTTCAAAAATCAAGTTATTTTTAGTGGACACATCTTTAAAATGGTCAAGTGAAAAGTTTTGGTTTTGCCCAAGGGTAACATGTGCACAGTAGACTGTAGCGGAAAAAAGAATTTTAATAAACCTAATATTTTACAGTCCCCAAAGAAAAAAATGCATAGTTTACATCAGAGTTTCGTAAGATATTTTGTTCTGGAAATCGTTGCTGCAATTAATGGATTGTTTCATACCGCCTGTCAAAAATTCAGATTTGTTTCTAATGTATGACGTGTGGACTTTCAAGTCACTTTTGTGTGTTCACTAAGTCATGGAATAGAAGTGCGCTTTATCGAAAAATATTGTTTGACTTCTTCGTTTGTTTCGTGAAATTTAAAGTAGTTGAGAATAAAGCACAGTTAATGTTTTGGGGTTTTTGGCGTCACCTGCGTTTTCAACAGCAATGTTTTTAAGAGACCGACGTGTACGTTAACGCACAGGAATTTAACTGCTCACTATCTACTGAGTTTTTTGACCCCTTCTCAAATGGTTTACGACTGAAAATTCTTTAAATGTTCAAGTCTAAGCATTATTTCCCGAAATTTTTAATAAGTTTTCATAATTATCGTAAAGCGCTCCATTTTAAAAGTCAGAAAATACATGCCAAATTTCATAAAAATTTCATAAATTTGCATAAAATAATAGATAATTCGGTCGTCAAAAATTTCATTTAAAAGCGTCATTGTGGCACGGGCCGTGTGTGCTGTTGCTCCATCCTGCTGAAACCACTTGTTGGCTGCCTCAGGGCGTACAAAATTATTAAGCATAGCGCGATATCTGTCCCCATTCACCGTTACTGCATTACCAACTTCATCCTCGAAGAACGATTAAAAGTAAAATTCTACCACTTTCGTTCGTTGCTCAGTCGTTAAATTTTGCATGGTGGTGAAACACGAATCGATGAATAAAATCTGAAAAAAAAAAATAAAAAATATTAATAAACAAAAAAGTTATTCAATTTTTACACGCAGGCGTGACTTTTGGTCCACCCTGTATAAATAAAAATTTTTTTTTTTGGCTCAGCTGGGATTTACTCTAACCAGTATACCACGTTTGTTTGTATGTATGTTGTTACTTTTGTTGTGACAAAAACCGAGGTGGTCGTAGTTTTTTGCTCATATTTCAGTTGTTTATGATTTTAATTACCGATCTGCTCCCGAATATTTCTACTAATTTAATACTTCACGCGGGTCCAGGTGATGTCGGGGGGCTTCAAAAAGTTGATTTCAACATACACACAGACAGACAGACTGACAGAGCTTAATCGACTCCCCTATTCATAAGCTTTCAGAAAATATAAACTTTATGGGGTCGGAAATGAAAATTGTAGAAATTTCACACGGAATGACATACCTATGTATTTATACCCCTTTTCACTGTGTGAAGGAAATAATCAGACAAAGAAAAGATTTTTTTATACCCGCCACCAAAAAAATGGTGGGGGTATAGAGTTATAGCTCGAAAAGCAAGAGTAGGTCGAAAAAACCGTGTCCTTCGAACATCGAATAAAATGGAATTGTGTCCAAACGCCTTAACGTAGACCCATGAAACTTCGAATATATATTTCCTGGGTAAAGACAATATTTGCCCCCGAAAATTGTCTCAATCTATGCATTAGGAGAGGAGTTATCGATCAAAATGTACGAAAATTTATACCGCACAGTGTATTTTTTGGTATATTTAAAAACAAAAACGTCATAAAAGCAACAAAATTGGATGTTTGACTCTGAAATTTTGCACACATGGCTGTTTGGTAAAATGCTTTGTTCTTACGGAAAATCAATGTGCCACGCCACCTCCCATATAACGTTTTAACTAAAATTCATATAATTGTTCTATTAATAAATATTTTGGAATAATAAAGGCCTATATTGAAACACCTCAGTTGTACTCATTCGCAAAAATAACTTTGACACGCCTACTATAACGCCCACTTGTCACGTTATCTACCGTTAATGAAATTTAAAAGCTCATAAAACCGCTAAAATTAGAGGTATTATGATAAATTTTGCTACGTCTATCCCCCTATGCAATTTCATTGCTATGCCAAGAAATTAAGGTGCCACGCCCACTTTTACGCCCACCTCCCATATAACGTTTTACCTAAAATTCATATAATTTCTCTATTAATAAAGATTTTGGAATAATAAAGGCCTATATTGAAACACCTAAGTTGTACTCATTAGCATAAACAACTTTGACACGCCTACTATAACGCCCACTTTCACTTTTGAATTGTGTCCAGACGCATAAACGAAGTCATGAAACTTCGAATATATATTTATCGAGTCAAAAGAATATTTTTCCCTGAAAATCGCTTAAATCTATGAATTAGGAAAAGAGTTATAGATAAAAATGTACGAAAATTTATACCGCACAGTGTATATATGTACGATTCTGAAATTTTGCAAACATGGCTTTTTGGTCAAAGTCTTCGTTATAACGGAAAATAGATGTGCCACGCACACTTTTTTCCTTAAATTTTTATAAAAATATATTAGTCATATATATTAGCATTTATTCATCTTACACTGCGCCATTTATTGTACTGTAGCTAAATATAAGATAAAGATGATAATATAGATGACTCTACTAGCAACTACTAGATGGCACGCTAACAAATTATGCTTATGTTCTCCTGAAATTATGCTCTATTAAAAATGGGAATTTAGCAAAATTTTGACCTAAGTAAAAAAAAATTATCTCTAAACATTATAAACAATTGATTTTCATGTACTAATGGCTAACAAATTTTAGAATTATACAAAACTTATTTCGTTTGAAAATCTTTTAAAAGCAAAATGTTATAGAAGTTTAAAAATCAAAATCTTACTAATAAATTTCTCGTTTTAGAAAAATGCAGAGAATGTATATTTTAAGTCACCCTGTGGGCCTTGAAATTTAACCTTAAATTCACTTTCTTCCTCTTAAATTCATGTAAATTCTCTATGAATAAATATTTTGGAATACTAAAGGACTATATTGAAATATCTAAGTTATGTTTATTAGCAGAAACTATATTGACACGCGTATTTTAACGGCCACTTTCATTGAAAGACTAAATTTTCGAAAACATTTTACTAGCATACCGAAGTTATAATGGGTGGTTTAATTTTAAGGGACTATATTGATTTTGAATAAAATTATTATGAAATTATTATCATTTACTTTTATAATGATAATATTTGTATGCTTCAATTATGTATGGAACAAAATATCGGCCAAATGGCCCCCCAACCTAGGCGGCACACCACGATCCGATAGTCCAAATTTTCAATGACACTGTTGATGCTCGATTGTTGGGCACGATGATGAGTCGAGGTTGCTTGCTCTTTTGCCATGTTATCGTGAAAAACAGCAATGTTTCCCATTCAACGAACTAAGATGGCATTCACAGATGTTTTCACATTTCATACAGACCTGCTTTGCAGACATTTAAATATTTTTTACAATTCTCACGATTGTGGACGAATTCGAACGATTATGTTGACCAACAGAATCACGAAGTGCACAAAATGCATTTTGATTTGAACGCCCATTTTTATAAAAATCTTTAATATTTAAAAGCGTTGCTCGATTGCGTATCTTTCCACGGTTCAAATTGAGTTAGTCTGAGATTGAGAAATGTCAAATGAAATACAAGAAAAAAGTTGAAGTTTAGATGTGGTTCACCTTAAACATGGGCCCTTAAAATTTAACCACCCTCTACAAAGAAAGTGATACATATTTTATTATAAAGAGATTATTCTATAGCGATTAACAAAATAATAAATATTGTGCTTTAAATGTAATATTATATTGGAAAATAGAAAGCGAACTTCATCTTTACACATAAGATGGTACACAGCACACAGTTTAATGGAAAATGTGTGCAAAAAAACGTGTTAAGCTCTGTACAGACGGTTGTCAGATTTTACTTAATTGCTACACCTAAACATATGCTAACAATGGAATGACAATAAAGAATTGCTTCCATAAGGTAAATTGTCAGTTCTGACAGTTGTGAGACTTTTGTCAGAAAAGCTGACAATTTCATTGGCAGATGTTGTTCTGACAATAACATTATCTGACGATGTTGTCCGACAAAAAATTGTAAGTTTAGACGGTTGTCAGATGACGGTATAAAAAAAATTGGCAGATCTGTTGTCAGAAATTGCTTTGGTCATGTTTTTTTTTACAATCTTAGATTCCGATAGCGTCTGGGGATCTAGAAAAGCTTTCACAAATTTAAAAATGGAATACTCTGTACCGTCCTCTTCATATTTACAATAATTTTTATTATTTTAATTTTGTTCTCCACTTATTGATACAAATCTAAACTGAAACAAGAAACACGCAAGAAAATTAACAATTTTTTTTTTGCACAACAGCTGTTGCATTGAAAGAGCGTTTTGCAGTGATGCCATATGAAGATACATATTTAAAATTCCCACGTTTTTAAAAAAATCTCCTAAATTTTTCCTAGTATACAATTTATGGAAAAAAATTATGAAAAAGGTTCAAATTCAAGATGGCCGTCATGACAGAATGGCGAACAAATTTGTATAATGAGTGAATTTTAGTTATTAAAAATTTATCTAATTTACCCCCTGCAATATTGGGATCAAATTAAAGGAACTGACAAGTAGAATACAGAATATCATGTGTAACCTATAAAAATCAAGATGAACGCCATGACAAAATATCGAACAAATTTGTATACATAAGATGATTTTTGTAATTAAAAACTTACCGCCATCAATAGTGGTATCAAATTAAAGGGCTTGACCTGTAAAATACAGTAGGCTTAACAAAAATTCTTTATTTAAGATGGCGTCCAACACAAAAGGGTGAATTACATATTTAATTGTAATTCAATATGGGTATTAAATAAAAGGGCTTGAATAGTAAAATAGATTACGCTATAAATCAATAAATATAATTATATTTTGATAATTAAAATTTTACTCTCTACAATATTGGTATCAAATGAAAAGGCATAGTTAGCATGTATTATTTCGTATATGCAAGTATGTATGAACGTATAGAAGTCCGAGATTATGTAGTTTGTATATGTATGTATAGACGTCTATGATTATAGTGTTTATATATATTTATGCATATACTACAAACATATGTATGTATATTTTTGCTATCAACTTTTCTTTGTAAATTATGATAAAGTTAATATCTGCATAATTCAAGCGAGTGCTGGTGACATATATAGTAGATTAGTCATGGTCGAATATAACGTTCTTAATTGTTTTTATGTATAAATATAATAGAAAGTACAAGAAAATTCCTAAAAACAACATTCTATTCAACAATACTAAAAGCAACATTTTATACATCTGACATCACTAACTTGTATGACAATGACGCCATTGTCATATGCACAAAACTTGTACATCTGCCAATATAAAATTATCTGTCAACATGTTTCAATGGTCTGACAATAACGATGAAGGTTGTTCAGACGATTGCAATATATCTGACAATATTGTTGTCAGGTTGCCATCTATCAATGGTATGACAATGACTTTTCTGCCAACATTGTTATGCAAACATTGCCAGTTCACACGGTTGTAAGGTATTTGCTACCAATTTTTCACACAATATTGTACGATCTGAAAACCATGTGTACGAAGCTTTACTTGTGGCTAATATCATTTAATACTCAATGGTTAGTTTTAGTTTACACGAGCAGAGTCTAGTAATGAAGCCCTTATAAAAGTTCGTTGTGATTGGACTTATTCCTACTTTTTGTATGTGGAAGCTTAGTTAAGCAGAGCAATGGACCAGTGACCATTGTGTCGTTGGAAATTCTTCAAATATAGTGATTATGTGACCCTAACAGAACGGCAGTTTCTCTAATGGTTTAATATTACTCTATTTAAATCTTATTTTGTAGATTCGAAACTTTTCCAGTGCAGCTTTTAAACACCAGATAGAGAGGTGTCTTAAAGAATGGCAACACCACCTTCTTCGAGGCTATAGTAGTTTGTTTTAAATGAATCAGTCAGCTATTTGTAGGCTTCATTTGGGATACTTCCCACATAAATTAATCATTTTTTTTTAAATATGAAAGCGGTTAGTATTCGTTCGCTTACCATATTGCATAGATGGAAAAGAAAAAATATTTTTTTTAGTGCGTAAAGGAAAGGCATGTTTAAGCTGCTACTTCCCAAGGATACAATTAGCGCTTGGATGCAGGTAAGCACTAAGTAAGTGATTCGATAAGTGCTTTTGGGTAATGAAATTTTTTAGTGGGAGTCCGAAATAGTTAAATAAAAAGTAATTTTTAAGTAAAAAGATAAAAGTTATTATTTGAGCGGTGTTATTTTTGCTGTTCTAAAGTAGTTCCGATAGAATACAACAAACAATAAAATTAAGAATCTAAATATTAATTGTTGTAAACGTATAAATTTATATTTACTTTTATGTAAAAATAATAACATTTATTTTATATTTATAATTCCTATAAATTAGAAAATATTGTGGACGACAAAGAAAGTTACGTGTATTGGCACATACACAGCCTAACTTTCATGGACAATTATTTTGAAAATTCAAACTGATGAAGTAATGCCTGAAAGTAAAGTTTTTTGCACTAAGTTTATGACTTAAACATTAAAATTTGGTTTCGATTTTTGTTTTTTTGTTTTACCAATCGATGCACTGTGCAATACCATCATTAAAATGGAGCAACACAAACAAATCTCTATACGCACAATAATAATAATAATAACAATCAATTGTGTAGAGGATATTATAAATGGACAATACTGGAATATTTTTGCTTGTTTTCTCTTATATTTTTTTTTTTGCTTGTTTTATCTTATTTTTTTTAATTTTTATTTCTGTCTTTTTTTCATATTTATTTGAAAGGTTAAGTTGGGCGTCTGTCAATTGTTATCCGATGAAGACAATCGACACATTTTGACAAGCAGCATGTTAAAACAAGATAATCACATTAGTCAACAAGACAAAATACTAAAACAGCAACTACTCAACTACATAAAATGATTTCAAATAAAACAATACACGAACAAGATAAAACGGAAACAAATAAGTGCGTATTTATACGAAAACATATAAGGAAAAACTCGTATTAAAATGCAATATTGATGTAAAACTTATCTGCAAAATTGATGTATTGTTTCTGTTTTCATACAAAAACAAACAAAAAAGAAGAAGAAATAAAATTAAAAATAAAAAATTACTTACATTTTGTAAAAATAAAAACAGCAAAGCATATTCTAGGAGAATTTATTAAAACTTTAAATAAATTCTTTTCTTCAGTGTTTTCTTACCGCTTACATCTCCAACGAAAGAATTCTTTAATAAAACGCATACAAAAAAAGAAAAGAAAATAAAAAATTTACATACTTTCATTTCATTAAGTAGCTTGTTATGGTATTTTATTTATTAGAAAAATAATCAAATAAAAATGAGAAAAACAAAGGAAATAAATGCAAGAAAATATCGTCTACAAAAATAATGAAGAATCGTAAAGCGAACAATAACAACAACAAGAAAATCGTTAAAAAATTCAACAGTGATTTGAAAAAATAACAATAAAATTAAATTTACCTTCTTCACTTTTTACCCAAACTCCCCCATAATGTTCGCTTTCATTTCAACAGTTGGAATCTAATTATTCATTTGAATGTATTTTATTTGTCCACCCCCGGTGAGTTTCTTTTGTTATCACATCGTTTTGTTGGAAAAATAAGGACGTTTTACAAATATTTTTTTTTCGAATTTTTTTTCTTTGTCTTTACTTAAAAATATTTATAATTTTATATGTTTGGCCATCATACTTTACGCTCTGTTAATTAGCTTTGATTTGTTGATGTTTTGCTAAGATTTTTATACGTTGCCATAAATTGACATTGATTTTCATTTCGTAGAGGCGTTTTGGGAGTTTTAATTAAAGCGACATCTGTCATTTATACAGTTAAGAAGAATAAATTGTTTAAGTTCGTAATGCTCTTAGGAAAAAAATTATATTGTTAATGATGGCTAAACTTCAAAATTATTTTTTCTTTTAAATAATATATATATATATGTTCCTCTAACTCCCACTGGAGCATAGGGCGTACTTGTATAATGTAATTAGATCGTTGATGATTTTTTTTTGCTAAATACTTTTGACTACTATAACAGAGAATAGCATTCATATGTTTAACTAAAAGAACACGTTTTACGAAAGCAAAATCTAAAATTGTCATTAGTTTATATCTATTGAAAACTGATGATATTACTACTGTATTTATACAACATACCAGTAGACTACTTTCATTTAAAATAAAAGCTTTTGTTCTACCGTAAAATAGAGTTAAACCTTAAGTGGTGTTCAGCTCAGTTCAACGTTGTTAGTTCAAAAATTAAAATAATTTAATCGAAAAATTGTCTATGAAAATTATTTTTTTCTTTTAATAGTGAAGACATCAAACTGCGTATAAATAGAAATTTGCTTGGGAACCCATTGCGTAAATTAACCTCAATTTATTTCTGCACAAATAAATATTCGATATTTATTGAAACACGTTTTTTTAACAATTTAAATCTAATTTTGTTCAACATATCTCTGTTACTTGTAATAAAAGTGATAAAAGTGTGTGTGTTTAAATTGTGATTACTTTGCCCTATAGGTTTCTTAATTTATTAGAGAGCCTTAGAAACTTAGTCGGCTCTATAGAGATGGCAAAGTCAATTGCCGAAGTGTTTAAAACATTATATTAAAAATACAACAATTAGGTTTTGTGTCAGTTTTGTCACTAACTGATTTTATTTAAATCTTAACAACTTATATACTATTTTAAATATTGTGTATTCTTATTCTATTTCTTATTCTATGTTAACCAATTGCCCTACTTAAAATTATTTGTTTACATAATTACTTATATTCTACTTACTATGACATCAATGTCATATATTTAATTATTATGCATTCTAGTGACCGATATCAATTGACACCAGTCACCAGTTGTTTATATTGTATTTTCATTTTGGTTTGTCTTTCTTTTCTTTTTTATTTTTATGTATGTATGTTTGTGTATGCATGTATAATGCACTACATACTGTTAACAAATCACGTGCACTGCTTGGATTTTTAAAACACTGGGCGAAGGAGTTTGAGGACCCAAAACAAAAACAATTCCTGTTATTTTGCCTTCAAAGCCTAAACTGGAATCCGTTAAACATGCCGCCTTATACTAGTACTTAGACTTGCTCTTATAAAGCTGTCAACGCAAAAAGTCGAAGAACGATGCTAAATGTCACGTTTGTACTCAACTTAATAGGGAAAGGGAAATGTATGCTCTGATTTCTTGATTTCCGATATCTCCTTTAATGTACCATCTCGTTCTACACGTTATTTTTATCCACTATCTGTCAAAGTTTTCAGAAGAAATTGTGCCAACTATGTTCCGTTTTTAAGAATTTGTACTGAATTTAATAAATTTTATCAATATATGTGACAGCGCAAAGAGAAAGGGACCTAAGGGTAAAAACAGGTTTTGTTCAGGAGAGCCATTTTAAAGATTAAATGATTTTTCTAAATTTTTAAATTGTTCATAAGGAAAAAAATAATTTTTTTGTAGTTTCGTAAAATCAAGTTATTTTGTTAATTTAGTAGGGAAAAAATGAAAATAAATAAATTTTACCGTTAGGTCCCTTTCTATTTGCGCTTAGAATCGTCGACTTAACTTTTATAAAACGCGCATATCTCTGGGAGGAAACACTTTTGGGGCATGGGATCGGTCTCATTCGATGCTCAGATGATGTCCACATCAAAAAAAAAAAAAAAAAAAACTAAAGTCTGTAACGATCTTGAATCCATAGATCTAAATAAATAAATAAATTAATTAATTAATTTCTGTAAAAATACCGATAAACTGGGTTTATAAGAATAAAATTATATTTTTATTGCAAAAAAAATTTATTTAAATTCCCACTAAAGCTTTTTTACTTTAATTTAGAAAAATTTTAATAATTCCTCCAAATAAAAAAAGTTTATTATCACTGCAATTGAAACTAAAGATCTTCTCATAATTAAAATTTAAACACGGATTTTAACTAATAAAAATATAAGGAAACTGCCGCCGAGCATTTTTTTTATTTTTATTTCAATACTCTACTTAATTCTTACATAATAAACTGTACTCTACCAGTCAAGCCCTTTCATTTCATACCTATATTTTCTATCCATGTTGTGTTAAAGCTAAAGTAGTTGTAATTTAGTGTTATAAAAAAGTACTGATTGTTTTCGTACCCTTCATCTGTGGTACACAATGGTATATATGTATCTGTGACTTGGAGCTAAAAGGGCCAATGTCACTTTTTTGCTTTTTTGAGTTAATCATTGCATTAGATTTGTTTTCTTGCTCTATTTCATTATGGTAAAACAGCTAAAGTTACACTTAAACCAGAACAGCTTCATAAATAAAATGCTGGCCAATGTCACCAAAAAAAGCACCTATAAAAGTTAAAGTTCAATTCCAATTTTCAAAAAGTAAATATTTTGACATTGGCCGTTTTAGCTGCAAGCCGCAGATATAGCTTTGTCATTCCGTTTGTAATTTCTGCAATTTTCATTTCCAAGCCCATAAAGTATATATTTTCTGAAAGCTTATGAATAGAGGAGTCGAATAAGCCTGACCGTCTGTCCGTGTGTTGGTTGAAATCAACTTTTAGAAGCAACTATATGTTCCTCAGGTCTGTGTATGATATCAATCTTTTGGAAATATCCGGGAATGAATGGCTATTGAAATTTGGCACAATCGAGAAATGAGAAATGAGCAAAAAATCACGACCACTTCGTTTTTTTCCATAACAACAACAACATACAACACACACATACATGCATACAAACGTGGTATACTGGTTAGAGTAAACGTGGCATCGAATCCCAGCAGAACCAAATTTTTTTTTTTTTTTATTTTATATTTTCTATATTACAGTAGACGCTCGGAAATTAGAACCGCTTTGTTTTTAGGGCAATTCGAATTTCCGAATTATTCTAATTTCTGGACGGTTTTTTATGCAAAAACTTAGGTGAACTTGACCTTAAAAAGATAAAGAAAGCTGAGTTTGCATTTTATTTTAGTTTATTTAACATAAAAACTGTGAAAAACGTAACAACAAAAAATAACAATTCAGTCCATTTACACCTTAGCATTACTTTGGTATAGTATACATACTAGCATACATAAAACTCATATTAAAAAGAACATGTTTTAAAAAAGTTCAAATATAATTGTAAATTCTCACTCAGGCTTAGTTAATTTCATATTAAAAATTAAATTTTCTGAAACAGTCAAAATACATATTATGTATGTATGTACATATTGTGAAATCTCTGTCAGGCTTTGTTTTTTATATAATCAGTAATGTTAGTTTGTCTTTTGGATTTTTGTAATTCCGACAAAACAATATCATTACGAAGATCTAAAAGATGCGTCAAGTACTTAGTGGAAAATGATTCATGGCTTTTGCAGCACTGTATTAAATTATTTACGCTTTTAGTAACTTCGGAATACGAAATATTAGGTTGGACTTCCACATCAATATCTTCATCCAAGTCAAATGATAGGATTTCGTTATTAAATATATGAATAGGTTCAGTCTCCAATGCATCTTCATTCCATCTTTTGATTTCTCTGACAGAGATGGAATTATTTGGATCAATTTGTGCCAAAAGTTTTTGATTTATTTCGAGAACTTCGTTATAGCCCTGATCTTCTTCCAGCAGCCGTGCTAGAGGCACATTATCACTACTATCGTATTCATCAGAGCCCCAATTGAAAAGCTTTGACCAAGAATTTTTTTAAGCTGTTTGCGGGACCTCATCCCAAGCTTTTTTTAATAATATTATTGCATCCTTAATTGAATGTGTGTTTAAGCTTTTGTATAGTTCACCATTCTCTGCGATTAATTTTGCTAGCAGTTTATTTCTATAAATAAGTTTAGTCAGCTTTATTGGATTTTGGTTCATTGGTTGAAGCGCTGCCGTTACATTATATTATTATTTTAAAAATTTTTTTTTTAATATTTTTTTTGTATTTTTTTTTTTTTTGGAAACCTACATACGTAAACTCAATTCATAATTTTACAATAGGATGTTTTTATATATTTATTTTTTTATATGTATGTACGTATTTCATATGAGATGAAGGGCAATACAAACAATTGTTATTGCATGAATACTCGTTGGGAAGGATATTATCAGATTCGACACGACGATCTGTTAATTTTTTACCATTTGTGTTAATCAGTCACTACTTTGAAAGTAAGTTTTTAATATTTCCCAATTTTATGCAGGCGTATAGCGTCCCATTTTGAAAATGCCAAACATAAACTTGAAAATAAAAATAATAAGTAAGAGCACTATATTCAGCTGTGCCGAATTTTTTATACGAACCACCACCACTGTACTTTTATAGCACAACATTTATTATTTTGTTATTAACAAAGATCGCTTTGGAAAAATGTCTTTATTCTAAAATATGTATCACTTTCTTTGTATATCTTCGGCATGCTAGTAAAATATTTTCCTAAATGGACGTAAAAGTTGGCGTGTCAATACAGTTTTTGCTAATAAATAAAACTGAGATACTTCAATAAAGTCCTTTATTATTCGAAACACTTTGTCCATAGGGAAATTATATGAATTTTAGATAAAGCGTTGTATGGGAGGTGTGCGTTAAAGTTGGAGTGTCACCCTCATTTTCTGACAACAATGACATTGACTAGAAAGCTATATGTACGAAATTTCATCATCATACTTCTCATTTCAATGCCGAACAAACCTTGTGTATAAGAAATATTTTGGCGAAATTTGAGCTCCCTATCTTTTTCGGTTCAGGCTCTATCGTGCTTTTAACAGAAGGACGGACATAGCTGGATCGTCAGAAAAAGAAACCCCGATTCAAAAAATATATACTTAATGGGGTCGACAATGGATATTTCGATGTGTTACAAACTAAATGGAAGGATAAATATACCCCACCATAGTTTTGGTGGCGGTTATAAAATTAATAAAAATTACAAAGTCAAAGTAATCGGTGGTATCAAATTGAAAATTTTACATGGCGCACCCTATATCTCATTTAGTTTTAAGCCGATTTGTGAATTTTTCTCAAGACTATTATCCGAGGCTACGACTTGCAATTAATTAGTAATTATCTTGGTATATTTATATGCTTAATTACCTTAATATGTTTAGAAAAATATATATTTTCCTTAATATTTTTTTTTTGGCGAATATTTCTAAAGTACATATAAATAGTAAAAACTGGTTCAACAAATTATATGTGGATAGAATTAATTAATTAATTAATTTTTGTGGTAAAAATATGAGACAAAACAAGGGAGTCGAGTTTACCTGATCGTATCTCAGACACTTATGAGGTTATTTTGATGGATTTCCATAACAATTATATCCCGCCTAATAGTAGAAAAAAAATATGGATCCCACAGAAACGTCTATAAATGAATATTGTAGAATTTACAAACAGAATGACTAAGCTTTATATTACCATGGCACCACAGGTGAAGGGTATAAAAACGTACTTTTTCAAAAACGCAACTAAAAATTTTTAAATTTTTATTTAGTTTTCTAAAAATTGAAAAATTTTTGGTTGGGTTTTTGAAAAAGTTGTTTAATAAGAACTTAGAAGTAAAAACTTATGACCTTTTAAAATTTTTAAAAAACTGTTGGGTAAAGGTTTTCTGATGCTCTAAGCACCAGTGACATGCATATAAACCAGCTTAAACTAAATTAATATTAAATTAAATTAAATTTGCTTATAATTTTTTTTATTTTTTAATTTAGGTAGAAGCAAAACTACCAACAATTTTTTTGTTCTTTAACTTGGGGCTATTTTGAACTGTCACAAAATGTGTTGCTCTTTAAATTATTATATAGAAACAAACATTCATATATTTAAAATATAAAATTATTTTTTATTGTATTCGAGCGTTCTTCTCTTTTGGTATGAACATATTACAAAAAAAACTTATTTTTATTTTGAAAACAAAAATTTATAAGAAAAATTACAAAAAAAAAACAATTTGATTAAATTTATTAATCAATAACTATAAAATATTGAAAATTAACTAAGGATTTACTTTTAAATTAAATTTAAAAAACCTAATTGTAAATATTATCTGCAAAAATTTTTACTACTAAAAGCTTTAATATCCGTTAAATTTTTCTCTATTAATAAAACACAACACGAAATGTTCGCATACCAATACAAACTGAATCGCAGTGTTTCCGAAAGTAATTTTTTATTTTCTTTATATCTAATACTTAAAGTCAGAATCTCCGAATTGTATTCAAGGCGCATGTCATTATGCTCTTATTAAAATTCCACAACAATTTAAGGACTTCCCTTTTTCACAAGGAAACGGTAGGGAAAAATGTACAAACTTAAAGGAACCATACAATAGGTGTTTACTAGTGAAAGAAGAGAAAGAACGCCTACAATTCCAATGGGCAGCAGCTAAACTAGAAAGGTAGGTTAAGCTTAAGGACAATAACAAAAAAGTGCATATTCCAGTCTTATACATATCTTTAGAGACATTCGTATATAAGTATGTATGTGGCTATATATAGTTATATACACTACAAGTATATGTATGTATGTGTGTATATTTAAATATAAAGTATATGAAGCTCATACAATGTATGTTCTTATGTGCTTTATTTTTAAGAAAATTATTGTTGTGTTATATTTTTTTTACTCTTAATATATTTCTTCCTTCTATGCTCTACTTATATATAAAGGTCCTTTTCATATTCTACACTCTGGCATGCTCATGCAATAAGTGTGTTTATAATTGTATATGTAGTATATACAAGTAATTTTTCTTTCTATTTTTATGTTTTTTATTTGATATTTTTTTTTTTTTTGAAAGGATACCTTTCGAAATCCATCAATGTGTGTGCTTGCAATTTGTGCTTGGATTGCTTTTCTAAATATATGAGCTTTTCTTCTATTTATTGCTATTTTTGTTGTTGCATCAAGCAAAAAGAAAAAAAAATACTAGAAAAATAAATGAGGAATTTAATTAATAAATAAGCGTTTGAAAAATATGCATTCGTGTGCATAAAACTAGAAGAAGTAGTCGTATGGTAAGTATAGGGATAAATGTCATTCCACCTGTGCTATTCCATGCTGTGCATGTGCCTAATGGTAGTGGGGTGTAGTAAATAAATATGTTTTAATAAGATAAACACACTACAAAATACTTGATTATGTATTTAATTTTTTAGTTTTGCTTTCATTATTTTTATTTATTTGATTTTTTCTTAGTTTCAGATTGCCTGCAGTATAATAAGAGTTTAAGTGAATTTTTCAATATTAATACGAGTATCGTATTATAACACATCGTATTTGCTGCACTCACAAACACGCACACAGTCACATGCACTCAACTATGCTCATGCATGCATACAGGCAAACAAATATCCTTATAAACATTTAATTAAAATGTGCAATCAAATCAAAAAAAATCTTTTTCTTCTTCTCATCCTTAATGCTCTAATAAACTTGAATACAAATTCCTTAATAGTTTAAAATATTAGATTTGTTTGTATGTTTTCGCATAATACAGATGGATTTTGAATATTTGATAAATAAATAAAATAATTAGAAAATGGAATTTAGATAACAAAAGCTTAGTACCTTGTGCGAAATGAAGTGATAATTAAAATTTATTAAAAAGACAACCGGGAAGATAAGCTCACTCAGCTACTTTCATGTTGTAAACTTTAAGCTTGGCTTGTATGAAAAAATATATTAAAGATCAAAAAAAGAAATAAATTAATTAATATACTTGTAATATCATTCAGTTTTCGTTTTTCTTCTTTTTGAAAATGTAAGAAGAGAAAGAGTTAGGTATAAAGGACTTTCCATACTTTTAAACTTTTGGAAAACAAAATTAAATTTTTCACAAATAAAAATATCATTATCAATGCCAAAAAATAAGTATCAAAAACAATTTCGTTAGATTCTAAGTATCATTAGAATACGTTTTTTTTTTTTAAAGTTAAATTTTAAATGTACACAGAAAAAAAAATATGAATTTCAAAAAATTGCTTAATTTGACTCCAATTAAGAGTGCCCCTGTGGACTAGTCAGTAAAAGGACAAGTCAGTTGTTTGGGGGTTGCGGGTTCGATTCCCGCCGGAGACTCTGGAATTGTCTGCTTCTCTTTCTCTTCTATCCTAAATATTTCTATTCTTATTCTATTCTTCTCTCTATTAAGGCGTCACAATGGACCGTAATGGTCTCCGAGTGAAGGTGTAAGGGTAACTCTGCACCAGCCATACCTACCTACCTACTCCAATTAACAAAATAATACTACTAATTTAATGTAAATTAATAAATTTTTTAATTGAAAAAATATAAGTAAAAATAGTATTAAAAAATTTCTTACATTTTTGTTTATTTGTTTTAAGATAATTAGGACCCACTGATTTCAAAAAACGGGCCAAAAAATTTTTTCCAATATCCATTTCCCAAGAAAAGACTGTTCGAAATATCGAACACTGGCTCTATATGTCACCTTTGTATACACAACCGAAACGTTTGGATTTATTTGCTGTTTTATTAAGTTATTTAATTCGCTTCAAATCAAATGATACAAAAGTGGTTAAATTTAGCAGAAAATAATATTTTTAATGTTATTATTAAAATAATATAAAAAAATAAATAAAAAGATTTTATATGTACTTAAAAATGTTGATAGACTCATGGTCTGTTTTACCAATGGGATTTCAAATGATGGCATTTAAGACCAATAATCTGACACAGATGGCGGAGTGTGATATCCTGATAATAATAAAATACCGATGAACCATATATGTAAGTATGATCTCATCCAAATAAAACTCAGTATTATTTTGTCCCGTATATCTATTTGTTTCTCGAATAATATGGCCAAAAACTTCGTCATCGTAAAATAAATGAAATAGTTGTAAAGGAGGGAGATTGACCAATTTTCAGCAAATATTGTTTTTTAGTTCAATCAATGGTACTGGATTTCGCACAATGTCAAATTGATATTCCTTTTGGATCCTTTTTGACCATTTAGAGTATCTAAAATATCTAAGAGGCTTGTATTCGAATCGAGGCTTTTTCGATGTTGAAGGTCCCGCATCTTCGCCAAACTCAGGATAGCCAATGTCTTCTATTTCATTTCTTTCAGTTTCAACTTCAACAAAACCAGCAGCCTCGTTCAAAGGATTCGGATCTACGTTCAAGGCTATTTCACTAAAAACACTACATAAAACTCGAAATTCACTATTATTTAGTATAACACATGACATATTTGCCTTGTCTTACAAAAACATTTATTATACAAAGTTAGAATAATCGACAAACCAAGAATATAACCAAAAGGCTTATGTTTCTATCTAATGCGCGTCATATAATAGATAAATAATTAGAAATGTCAGTCAAGTAACATCGTCAGTCAGTAGCTATAGGATAAGCACCAGCATTCGAAATTTCGAACAGTCAAGTTTACACATAAATGGAGTCAAACATATGAATACAATACGTTTGTTTTATAGTCTTCTATCTTCTATATATATAAAAGTGAAACTCTGTGTGTGTGTGTGTGTGTGTGTGTTAGCTATAGACTCCGAAACTGTAAAACCGATCGGGCTCAAACTTTGGTAAGTTGTTGTACACATACCAGGGAGTGTTTATGGGTGGAAAAAAGTGGGCGGGGCTACGCCCATAAAAAATTAGTTATCAGTTTTAGCTACTTGCACTTGACCGATTTTTCTGAAACTTTGCACACATATCGAGCTGTCATGACTAAATAATTTCGTGATAAGAAAAGTGGGCGGGGCCACGCCCCTAAAAAAGTTTTAATTTTGAGGTACTTGCACTGGACCGATTTTTCTGAAACTTTGCACACATATTGAGCTGACATGACTTTATATATAGTTTATAGTTTTTAGCCTTGCATTTGATATTCGATTAAAATTTAGAATGCGATTAAAATTCATGAAGGGGCGAAGCAACGCGCGCCTGGCTTTTCTAGTAGTTTATAAAATACCTACATATAATGGCAATAATTCCTCAACATTATTTTTTCATTTTATTTTTTTTTTAATATATTTTAATTAATTAAAAAAGTGCCTTAAAATATGGGTTACGGAAATTTACCACTAGCATCGAGGAGGAAGGGAGTGGTCATAAGGAGATAAAGTTTTTTATTTGGTGAGAGATGAGACTTAACACTAATATTAAGATATACATGAGTTTTGTCCTTTTTTTACATAAATATTTTTTTTTTAAAGACGATTTTTACTGTTTGAAAAATTTAACAGCGGAGCGAAATGGGTTAATAAACTGAGATCGAAAGATATGTTGTTTCAACAGGGCGTTGCAAATGTTCACTCATCTCTCGCAATAATTAACATTTTGAATATTATTATTAATGTCTATAATTGATATTTGGTATTTATGTAATAAAAGCATTTATAATATTAATGATATAGTAAATTATTTAAACTGTTAAAAATAAAGATATAAAAAATTTTTTTTTTTGATATTTATATATTCTTAATATACATATGTACATACATACATAATATGTAAATATGTACATATGTATATGGTACAAATGAATCTATATTTTAAATTACATTTTGTTACTTATATAACAATAATTTAGTATAAGAAGTAGGGTTCCACAAGTACACATATACAAAGCACATATTGAAAGCCGAAGAACCAAAAATATATGGTGGCGTCAACGATCTATGTATAAAGAGATATTTACCGGTAAAAAGGCTTAGATTTGGGCACATCTACATTGAAACCGAAACCATTTATTATATTTAAAACCAAACATATTTGTAAATACACACATGCATATGACTACTTTTCTGAACTTTTTCTTGCAGACTGTCCACTATTTTTTTATTGTTCTGCTCATTGAGTAAAATTATACTAAAATTATTCTTCGAAATAAAATTTTCAAAAAATTTCATTTTATATAATATTTTTTATTTTCGTTTCTTTTTTCAACTGACAGAAATCTTTTTTTTTTTTTAAAATATGTAATATTAAAAATATTATTTAAATTTAAAATCAAATCAAAAAGCAAATTAATGAAAAAAATTTAAGAAATACTTTTTTCTGTGTAATAGTAAATTGACTTTTTAATATTTTGTTATTTAACACTAATCTTATCAACATGTGTCTATGACATACATGTACTGCCAGTTTATCTAAATTCGAACGAAATTTTCATTCATCATTTAAATGTATTTAGAACAACAACAAATATTTTTAATTTATTTTTGTTTTCAATATACATATTTGTGGGAATGCGAATTTCTTTCGCATTTAGTTAGATAAACAGGCAGTTAAAAATTTTAATTGTTATTTTTTTATAAAAATAATGCAACATAAACTACCGACATGTGCCCATAGTTGCAATTGCTTGAAAATTCATTTTACGAGAAGTTGCTAAAGCACTTTTTGCTCCACAAATACACTAAAGGTCACGAAATAATTGCAACTGTATATAGTTCAGTGTAAATGGGAAGTTCTTCGGAAACAAGCTTTACCAAATGTTAATATTGCTACATGTGCGATTCTAAAAAAAATCGCCATCAAAAATGTTATAATAATGTTTACAATGAGAATGGTATGAAATTTTCATATATAAACCATGTGTTTGATAGAAAATTTCCTATAAATTTATTTGATTTTGATTAATTGAAGGTTTTGCCATCAAATGTTCCTGTATGTTCCTTAAAGACACATATTGATATGATTGTTAATATTTTATGTCAGTATTTTACAGTTTCTTCCGTTTACTTTTTGTTTGAGGTGATACGTTTACGCTCAAAATTAGACATGACCTGGGATACCTTTATTCTATTCCCAATACTTTTCCAAGGTTCAAAGTTGTGTACAATTGGGTGGACTTGCCTCCCAAATTACAAAATTGATATTATCCTTATTTGACTACTTCTCAACTGCCTTTATTCCATAGTAGCATAATGCCAAATCGGAATAGAATAGTGCAACACTGTGCAGTTTTATGAGAAGTAAAAGCGGTTTTTGTAAACACTCCATTTCCGTGTTTATCGAGCCTGATATCACAAATGATTAGTTTCTTTTGTCACAACCGTAAATGGCTTCTCACATAAAAAAACTCCTTGGAAATTTTAATTTGTTTCTTTGTCTGCCTCCTTTAACGTTGCCTAGTCCATCAGCCACATAAAAATCTTTCCCGAACTTATAACCACCAACAGGGATATTTTTTGTTTATAAAATTTGGTATACATTTTTTACTCATTCGTTTGCTTCTAAGTTCTTTACCATACTGCGTCAGATTTTGCAGCTTCTGTTGAACTTCTCAAAACGTTTCATTTGTATATATAAAATATGCACCTTTGAAAACATTCTAAAGAGTCTTGGTTAAATATTTCAATTACCGAAGAAGAAGTCCACGAAAAAAATCTTTGGAAAAAATCTCAATAAAAGTTCAAATTATCAATTTCTTTAATTGTTAGTTATGGTCATTACAAGATGATACAAACTTTTTGAAGGGTAGATAAGAATATAGAATTCATATTTGTTTTATGTCTGTTAGCGATCCAATTCAATGAATTATTAGACAAATTTATAATAAAAATATAATCATAATGATATTACTATATTCTCTATATCAATATTTTATTATAGGAAAAAAATTATAATTGTAGTAATTTAATTTTATTTAACGTCTATATCGTCACCATAATGTGTACTTTCTTCAAAAACTGTGATAGGGTTGTCATTTAAAAAGAGTATAAGTCAGAAATTGGTTTCTAAGCATTTGAAATTACAAATAATTGTAATATATTAGGAGAAAAAACCATTACTGCTACTAAGCAATCAAGCTGTGAAAACTTTTAAAAATATAATATTTTCAAAATGATAATTTGCCATCATAATATTATAATTGAATGATGCATTAAATAAATATAATAATGACAGCATGCAACCATTTTATATTCAAATCAAAATTATGGAAAACCATTGAGGTCATCTGTCTATTGTAATGTAATTTTCCTGGTATAACCCTATTTTATATACTACATGTGTTAATTAAAATAACTGTGTCTCTTACTGAAATCGAATTTTTCGTAACTTTTACATATAATTTAATATTTATTTTCAATATTTTAATTTACCGCAAAACTATGATATAAATGCAAAATATTGTCTTCACAATGATTTTATTAGCGTGCAAACTTTAAGTGATGAACATTATCATTAACTATTTCATTAAAAACACCCATAATTATAGAGCTCAGACAATAGGTAGAAGCAGGTGCCACAACTATCTTTGTGTGTCTAGTCATGCTAATTTCTATTCTATTTTGTTCTTTATATTTTTGCAAAAAAAAAAAGCCCCTTACATACTCAACCATACTTGTGGCAGACTTATGGGACACGTGAATTGACATATAAATTAGAAGGCCTACGTAATCAAATATCAATAAACAACAGCATGTTGTTAAAAATATATTTTTATATGTTTTTGGTTTGTGCATATACACACATAGGAAAACATGAACAATTTAAGCACAAGTGAACGTGTTTTAAAGGCCATAATTTCCAATCTAAATCGAATTAATCGATTATAAAACTCTGACGGCATTTCGTTTCCGCTTCCGTTTTACCAAACAACGGAACTGAGCAATTGCAATTGGTAGAACTGAAGAGGGCAAACAGAGTTAACGAAGACAATAGACTTATATTTGTGACTTATTCCTTTGAACATGTGCTCGGCAAAAACATTTAGAAATGTTTGACATTTAGACTGGTTAGAATAACAAGTAACACACATACACGCACACGTTTGTCTTACATTGCTAAATAATGTATATACATTTATTGTTTATATGTGCATACATACTTCCCAGCAGTTTTTGTAAGTTCAATACTTAATTTTACCAAATCGTTTTGAAATGTCCGGTTTATTTGTCTTATTTAAATAATCTTAAGATTTTTTTTTTTATAATCAACTAAATAAATTTAAATAAAAATACATTTTTTATATAAAAAATAAAACAACTTAATTGCTAACGAATGTCAGAACCGCAGGGTCCTTTCTTCCCTTGCACAAAATAGAGCACAATTGCAAAAGGGTTGAAGATTTATTGACGACGAAAAATGCAAACAAAAATTCTTTAGGGAATTTGTGCAAGTTCCTTGTAGAAACCCATTTGCGTTCGAAGAAATATAAGTATCTGACAATGCCTTGACTTGACTTTTGGTTTCTATGAATGAACCAAATAGCCAAGAACTTTTGCATGTGGCAAAAACAAGTGAAGAAATAGCATTTCAGTGGTATCAGCAAATTTCTGTTATTCTTTTTTGCTTGTCATTTATTTATTTCGTATAACGTGACAACATGCCGCTATTATTTATATTGTAGATCTTAGATTATTTTAACGTTTTTAAAATACCCTGCAGTTTGATTTTTTTTGTGTTATGAGAGATATTGCCAGGTAACTTTTCCTTGAGTAGGATTATCTGGTTGACTTCGTACATTCAGTACGCTTATATATACACATTATCGAGTATGAACTTACATTATTCTATTCCTTCCAGGTTTTCGGTATCTATTTTGCTTATATGGCTCTTTTCAAGTCAATTTATCAATATTAGTATAAGAGTACGTACTAAAATCGTGTTTTCAATTTTCATATAACATCGATAATATTGCAGTGTTTTCAATAAAAATTCCATTTTCAATAAATTTTCTCATCCTTTTCTAAAATTTAGTTTTTTTGTTTCGATTGAGCTGCAACGATTTAATCTCTTAATTCTGGCTGACTCCTGGCTATTGACAAAAACATTTGGCAAGGTGTTTATGACATTCGGGAATTCATTGTTAGGTATCCATTGCTTTGATTGCATTTACAAATAAAAACCGAAAAATGGAATAGAAAGCCTTACAAAAATGTATTAAACATTTGAGGAAATGTCATTTAATAAAAAATAATTAACAATTAATAAGTAAATGCTATGCTTCTCATTTCCTAATTTCATTAAAATGTAACATCAATAGTAATTTCGAAATAGAGTGCTGATGATGAAATCGTATTCCATTCGGCTGATATGTGAATTATTTTTTAATACTCTTAAATCTTAACTATTAAATTTAATTTATTTCCAAAAAGGTTAATACTATGTTCACACACGCGCCTTAATTGTCAATTTATAATATTCTCGCAATTAAAGGCCTTTATTGAGCTCAATTAACCATACTAAAAATTACTTATAAATTGAGCAATATATACTTTATAGTTTCAGTTATTGTCCAAAACCCGAAATACAACCCTTGAGAATTATTTTCAGTGAGAAAAAAATTCTATAGTGGCATTTCTAATATCAAACAAATAAATATACAAAAAACAAAAAGTAAGAAAATAAAAAATGGTTGATGGAACTTTTAATAAAATGTTAAAAAAAAAAAGTAAAATACATATATGTACACATGTATATAAAAATATAATTGTAAATATATATTATGAACAGGAAAAACTGAACAGAAGGCATTATTTGATTTGGCATAAATATATCGTATTTTTACAGCTATCAAATGCTAATGGAGTAAGATAAATTCAGTATGTGTGAACACCTTTTTTAATTGCTCAATCAAGACTAAATTGAAACAGTTAAAAATAGCTTTCTGGACAGGGTATAAGGAAGTTTAATTATTTGAAAATGAAATTAAGCTAGAACAAAATGATTTAAAATAAATTTTTTTATTTGAATATGTCACAAGCTTCTTTCAATTTTTAGGTATATAAAATGAGTGCCAACAAAAAACTAGATAAAAATTTAGTCTTATTGGATTGATTTTGAAAAAAAAAACCGAAATTATTTACAAAATTGTATTGTCGTTTCTTTTTATTATGAGAAAATTGGTATGGTTATATAATGTATGAAATAATATATTAGCCAAATGATCTCCGCGACCTTGGCGGCACACCTCCATCCGATGGTCCAAATTTTCAATGACAATGTTGATGTTCAATTGTTGGGCACGATGATAAGTCGAGGTTGACTGCTTTTTTGCCACACTATCGCAAAACACAGCAATGGTTCCCATTCAACGAACTAAGAAGGCATTCACAGATTTTCTAACATTTTTTACAGACCTGTTTTGCAGAAATTTAAATATTCTTTGCAATTCTCCCGATTGTGGACGAATTTGAACGATTATGTTGATCAAAAGAATTACGAAGTGCACGAAATGCATTTTGATTTGAACGCTCATTTTTATAATAAGCCTGAATAGCTTTAACGCGTTGCTCGATTGTGTATTTTTACATGGTTTAGATTGAGTTAGCCTGAAATTGAGAAATGTCAAATGAAATGGTTTACATTTAACATCGGCCCTTAAAATTTAATTAACCTTTGTATGAGTTTTTTGAATAATATATTTACAACCCAAGCTAAGCAATATAGTGACTCTTATTTTGGTCATCATAGTTGTTGCTACAAACTGTAATGTGAGTCCTATTCTGAGGCAAAAAATAAATAAATTAAAACTGGCGACAACTAACTTTTTGTCAGCCATATGCACTAGGGTATTTTTAAACAGGTGCTTTGATATCATTTTTTATTTTATTTTTATTTCGATGTTAGCTCATAATTTTTAAGAGTTCCACCTACTCAAGCCATGTGCAAAAGAAATTTAAATATATTTTTTTGAGAACAATGGGTTAGAGTGCACCCACATTACTTGTGCAACAAGCAAAATAGGTATTTTAATGACAAGTGCTAAAATTGGTCGCCATATATTGCTGCCGAATTAAAATCCAACATTTACCTCTTGTGCTCTTAACCTCAGCTACTAATTCAATATGGAAACTATTTTTAAAAAGGCACCTCAACACCTTGTGCTTTAAGCCCGAATTTATGGTTATAATAATTTTAAAGTATGTTGTGGTCGTGTTATATGATTATTTGGATTTGAACTATTATATTTTTTATGACCATTTGTAGTTACAATATAATATTCTAATGCCATACTACATTAATAAAACATAAATGTGATAACTGGCAACCATAAGATGTTTTAACCACAATCATAAAATATGTTTCTCTTAGATTAGGATAACCTCATTTATGTTTTTTTCTTTACGTGTAGAATGTGATTGAATTTTTTGTGAACATTTTATACAGTTTTTATTCTAATTTTCTGCTCACACATACATATGTATGTATGTTTACATTTACGCAATTATTATTCATGTTGTATGATTTTATTACTGCTAATTTGAAATAAACAGGAAATCTCTACATTAAATCATTCGATGTTAGAAAGTAATTTCAAATAATAATTCTATAGCAATAAACACAAAACAAACATATAGAAAACAAAATTTCAAATTTAGATTTAGTTTTTTTTTTTTAGAAATCTATGACTATTTATATTATACAAATCTAAGCAATTCTTTTCACAGGGCCTATAACAAATTCTGTGCATAAAAAAATTATTACTACTCTATTTGTTTATTGAATAATACATGTATACGTTTATTGTTTAACAACAACTCAATTGTCCCTAATATACGATTACAACTTCTAAAACTACAAACATAAAGACTTATATCGATTTATATATTTATTTCTTTATTCATATATTTTATTAACAATTCGTACAAGTATGAGAATAAAATAAAGAATTTTAAATTGAATTTTATGCAAATTTTATTTATTTGTTTGAATCAGTCAAGTAATGTTTTTCTTAAGTATGTGTTTATGTATGGGTGTTATTTTTTATACTCATCACTAAGAAAAGGTTAAGATATATTTATTCTGTTATTAGGCTTGTAATATAATAAAACGAATTGTATAAGACATTTAGTATATAAATATATTCTGGGTCGTCACACAACTTTATAAATTTTATTTTATTTATGTCCGAAATTTAGATAGAACCTGAGGAATAATATATGGCACAAAGATTAATTATTCATCAGGTCTATTTAGTTCTGCCCAGCAGTATATTTTAGAAATCGTGCAATAGATTGTCCTTTTATTAAACATTATATAGTAATGGCGGTTTCTCGCCAAGATCCGTGTTTTGAATAATTAATAGTAATAAACTACTGTTATGACTTTCGTTAATACTTTCTATATAATTTCCTTTATGCTTGCAATTGTAGAATGTATTACAATACAATTTTCAGTATCGCAATGGTATAAAAATAGCCAGTTAAAACTCAACAAAACATGTGTATGATATCCTGATAATTAACGAATCGTGGATCTACTCGTATGAGTCCAAAAGTTAACAGCAATCGACTGTATGGGTCTTCCAAGACAAGCAAAGCTTTGCAAAATTCATTCGAACACGAATTACTTCGAAGCAATAGTCGAATGGGTTTGTGAAAGAACTGGACTTGCCCCAAGCGTTCAATTAATGCAACGCAAAGTGGTGAATTCTAAATGGTGCACAAAGATTTGTTTGCCAGAAGTCCTGGGATCGTTCTCCATCACGGCATTACGACTTCGCCCACTTCTGCTCATATAAAGGATTTGCTTGACACTCAAAACGTCGATTTAATGAGTCATCCATCGTATAATTCCGACTTGTAACCCAATGACTCTTTTTGATCCCCGTACATACAAAATTTGCTAGGTCCTAGATTTTTGACACCTGATCAAACGGGTAGTACATTTAAAATTAATGCTTTGTAGATACCTCCCGCCAGAGACTCTGGACTGGTCTGCTTCTCTTCTATTCTAACTATTTCTATTCTTATTTTATTTTCTTCTCTTTATTTCAGTATTAAGGCGTTACAATGGACCATAATGGTCTCCGGTTGCGGGTTTAATGGTAACTTTGCACCAAAGTCGCTCCAAAAAAATGGGATTTACAGTGAAAAAACGCTTTAAAATCGTTTCACAAAAATTTTTGCGTAAATCAAAGTCACTTTCTTTCAGTTCTCTAAAGATTTGAATTTTAAAATAATAGAACTCTAGATCCATTTTTAAAATTTCATGAATAATCGCTCTTCGGAGTCCAAGTGAGGCTGCTCTTTTCCGTATAGAAAGTCGAGAATTTCCACGTAAGCTGCTTTAACCAGTTTAATGGCCCTAGCCGTGGGAATATACAAAGCCGAAGCAGTTGCGAGGAATCTCTGCACCCACGAACGAATTAAATTAACACTCGGTGCATCACGTATTCGCCGAATACCGAACTTTGAACAAAATTGTCGACGAGCAATTTCGGAAGAATCATTACTCTTAAAAAGTGTCTTCATAGCGAACGTGCGATGCTCAGTCGACCACTGCGGCATAGTGACTGACAAGTCCGCACAATCGATTGTTCCAACGGCACCACTCTCCTTCTGAACCTTTTATAAATTTTTGATATAATCGTATTGAAAAATATAAATTTGCCACCAGACACCCTGTGTAATGGCTAATACGAGTCAGAATACAATAAGATAAATGTAATGTTTTCAGAAGTTACATTTTTTTCGTCGATTTGTAAAGAAAAAGTTAAAAATATGATAAACAAAAATTTAAATTTTTATTTGAGATACTAATTGTTATAAAAACGAGATTGCCCACAAACAAAAAATTTTAACTTCGTTTGAAAACTTCCATCCACAATTGCTATTTTATTTTAACTACATTTTGGTGGTAGGTTGAAAAGTTTCGGCACATACCAACAACACATTTTAAAATATTTTATATTCATACTTACGTTTATTTCATTCTTTGCATGCGTGACAATTTATATTTCTTTTTAGCAAAACAACTACTACTTACTTAAGTCAATTGTAACAACTTTCATGTGTGTATGTCACCATTCTATAGTGTTTGTTTGTTTGTTTGTGACTGCCTGTCAGGAAATATAATTTACGCATGTAAAAACCAATGTCCAAATTTCAACAAAAGGGATATATTTTTTCTTACATTTTTTATGTATAGATTTTTTTTGCAATTTATTTAACAAGATAAATCAGTGAAGAGAATTTTTATTACGATTATTTTAAATTTAGAGTTTGCAATATTATTTAAACCTGTTTTATGTAAAAAAAAAAATAAAATCTACACTTTTTTTTGTAAATAAAGAAATTATTTACTTCTTAAACTCTCTAATCTATTTTGATTTTTTATTTATTTTTTTTTTTTGAATCGAAAAAAGATTTTGCATTAAAAATATTTTTCAAGGAATTTTCTTCTTATAAAGACGTACGATATTTATAAATCGCAAACCCTGATTTAATATTTTAATTTTACAAGCAAATAAAACCATTCATTCAAATTTGTATAAAATAAAAAACTCTAATTTATGTCGGTGGTTCACACATGAATGGTCATCACATACACAAGAAAAAAATTACTGGCCACAATAAAAACTTACAAAAAATAAAAAGAATGTGGCGCTATACATACACACACACACACGCTGAGGGTGGCAAAAAAAAATAGTAACAAATAATACTGTTTTTATTTTGGTTACACAATTTTTGTTAAACAAATAAAATCAATCACTTCATTGAAAAGTTTAAAACTTTCTATAAAAACCAGCAAACAAACAAACAAACACATGTGCTTTGCAACTTAAACATGTGTGAGTATGTTTGCAAAGAAAAAACAGAAAAATCACAAAATTTATTTTATTCATAAAATTGTTATAAAATACAATAAAATTCATAACATATTCATACATTTGCATATTTGGCAAATAGACTTACATTTATATGTATTTTTGTTTGTTTGAACCCCAGTCAAATATTAAAAATATCCTCTACTTATTATATTCTTAGCCTAAGGCAAGGACACTTTCCTCTGGCACCCTCTCATTTTTCATTTGATTAACAAGACATTGTTCAATATGGCAAACAATTTTCAATTGAACCAGCTTAAATTGAAATGATTTTTAGAAAGAAAATGTTAGAGCAAGATATTCACATTCAAATTCAAACATTTAAAATAAAGTCTGACCAAAAGGGTTTATTAAATTCTGTTAAAATAATTGTAAGCTTTAGTACGAAATATCTTATATTCTTCTAAACTTTAGTAAACACCTGCCGGTTCTTGCAGTTTAAAGGCCTCAAATTCCAAAGTGTTAAATTTTTAATTAAAATTAAGTTATTCATGTAAGTAGGGTATTGAGAAAACATTGTGTATCATCTTACTTCCAATTTAAGTTTGTCAGCACATGCATTGTAAATTCAAACTGCAATTGTTTTTAAGTAAATATTTATTGAAATTTATATACGAACGAACTTTATAGTTTGATTTGTTATAAGAGCTGTCAATTATGTTTTTTTTTGTAAACAACAAATAAAAAGGTTACAAACCATTCGACTGAAGTTATATATTAGTGGTTCTATAATTTTACTTAAAAATAACCTATATTTATACAGGGTGAGCCAAAAGTCGTAATCGGGTTTAAAAATTTAATAAATTTTTAAATAATGGAGAGATTCACAACTGAACAAGGAAACAGAATAATATAATTTTAATACTTAAATCAGCGATCAATTGTATATATTCGTAGCACTTTTTTATTTCAAAATAAAAAAATGTAGTTTTTGAGACAGTTGTGATTTTTTTAATTGGATTATAAAGCAGATATGTTCCGATAAGGAATGGAAAAAAATATTCATCAAAAAGGCCCCACATTATTGTTTTCATCAAATTTTCCATGACTTTTTCACAAAGATGTGTGTGTATCTCAGTGATGACGCGATGGATCTCGGATTTGAGTTTATCTGTATACAGCAAAGATTGAACAAAACTCCAAAGAAAAAAATCTCACTAAGTTAAATTCCATGATGTTGGTGGCCACTTGGCATCAAAATTTCTTGAAATAATTTATTCTGGAAATCGTTGCTGCAATAAATTGATTCTCTCATGCGCGGTGTGGCAAGTGGCCACAAGAACTCTGTCATCGTGTATCAATATCACATCTTTCCATTTCCCAACAAAAGAATCGCTGGCACCTTCCAAGGTTTGTTGGTTTAAGCTCGTAAGGATGACAGTTTTAAACGTTTATATGTATGTGTTATTCAAATTTGTTCTTTATTTATTAACTTATTTTTCCGAGGGTTATAAAACGAAAAGGTAAAACTTGAATTAAAAAAAAAAATATTGTTTTATGTTTTACTTTATAAGATTAAATCTAGCGTTTACACATGACACTAACAGTTGGAGAAACTCAATACACTTACGATTTTTTACTAATACACCTACATTATTCGCAATGGCAGCTCCAGTGGCAGCTAAATTTGCACTAAATGACAAAACGATAAATAATGTTACCCTTTTCAAATTAAAAACAAATTTACTCGATTATTGTAAATTTGTAATTATACCCTTCACACAGTCAAAAAGGGTATATATAGGTTTGTCATTCCGTTTGTATTTTCTACAATTTTTTATTTTCTGAAAGCTCATGAATAGGGGAGTCGATTAAGCTCTGTCAGTATGTCCGTCTGTTCGTGTGTATGTTGAAATCAACTTTTTGAAGCCCCCCGAAATCGCTTGGACCCTGGTGAGGCATTGAAATATCAGAAATATTTGGGAGTAGATCGGTATTGAAAATCAGAAACGTCGGTACATAAACACCTGAGATATGAGCAAAAACCCACGACCACCTCGATTTTTTTCACAAAAACAACATTACAACAAGTAACAGTGCTATATTCGGCCGTGCCGAATCTTATATACCCTTCACAACGTGTAGTCATGCAATAACAATTGTTTGTATCACCATTCATCTCATATCAAATACGTACATATGTATATACTGGTTAGAATAAATGTGGCATCGAATCCCAGCTGAGCCAAAAAAATTTTATTTTATATAATATATTATTTATATTTTGTTATTATTTTTTTTTTATATTTTTTTTTTTAACTTTTTTAAAAAATTTTTTTGAACAAATTTTTAAAAAAAATTTTAAAATTTTTTTTAAATTATTTTAAAATTTTTTTTTGTGATTTTTTTTATTATTTTTTTTTTATTTTTAATATTTTTTCTTTTTGTAATTTTTTCTTTTTTTGTATGGTTTTTACATATATTTATGTATGTATGTTGTTGTTGTAATTGTGTAAAAAACGAGGTGGTCGTGGTTTTTTGCTCATATCTCAGAAAGTTATTGGGCGATTGTGCGGAATTTCAATAGCGATTCATTCCTGAATATTTCCAAGAGATTGATACCATATAGAGATCTGAGGAACATATAGTTGCTTCTAAAAGTGGATTTCAACCAACACACGGACAGACGGGCAGACGGACAGACGGACAGACGTTCAGGGCTTAATCGACTCCTCTATTCATAAGCTTTCAGAAAATATATACTTTATGGGGTCGGAAATGAAAATTGTAGAAATTACAAACGGAATGACAAAGCTATATATACTCTTGTGCACCACAGGTGAAGGGTATAACAACAACATACATACAAACGTGTATACTGGTTAGAGAAAACGTGGCATCGAATCCCAGCTGAGCCAAAAAAAGTTTTCTTTTTTTTATATATTTTTTATACCCGCCACCAAAAAAATGGTGGGGGTATATTCATTTTGTCATTCCGTTTGTAACACATCGAAATATCCATTTTAGACCCCATAAAGTATATATATTCTGAATCAGGGTTTGATTTGATGACGATCTAGCTATGTCCGTCCGTCTGTCCGTCTGTCCGTCTGTCCGTCTGTCCGTATGTCCGTCTGTCCGTCTGTCCGTCTGTTGAAAGCACGATAGAGGTCGCACCGAAAAAGCTAGGAGGCTCAAATTTTGCCAGAATCTTTCTTATAGAAAAGGTTTGTTTGGTATTGAAAATGGGCTATATCGGAATATTAGGAAGTGAGTTATAGCTCGGAATGCAAGAGTAGGTCGAAAAAACCGTGTCCTACGAACATCGAATAAAATGGTATTTTGTCCAAATTGATTAACGTACAGTCATGAAACTTCGAATATATATTTCTCGAGTCAAAGCAATATCTCTCACCAAAAATTACCTAAATCTAATCATTAGGAAAGGAGTTATCGATCAAAATGTACGAAAATTTATACCGCACAGTGTATTTTTCGGTATATTTAAAAACAAAAACGTCATAAAACCAACAAAATTGGATGTACGACTCTGAAATTTTGCACACTTTGCTTTTTGGTGAAAGGCTTTTTTTTAACGGAAAATCAATGTGCCACGCCCACTTTTACGCCCACCTCCCATATAACGTTTTATCTAAAATTGATATAATTTCTCTATTAATAAAGATTTTGGAATTATAAAGGGCTATATTGAAACATCTAAAATGTACTCATTCGCAAAAATAACTTTGACACGCCTACTATAACGCCCACTTTTCACGTTATCTACCGTTAATGAAATTTAAAAACTCATAAAACCGCCAAAATTAGAGGTATGATGATCAAATTTGCTACGTATATCCCCCTAGACAGTGTCATTATTGTACAAAAAAATTGAGGTGCCACGCCCACTTTTACGCCCACCTCCCATATAACGTTTTACCTAAAATTGATATAATTTCTCTATTAATAAAGATTTTGGAATTATAAAGGGCTATATTGAAACATCTAAAATGTACTCATTCGCAAAAATAACTTTGACACGCCTACTATAACGCCCACTTTTCACGTTATCTACCGTTAATGAAATTTAAAAGCTCATAAAACCGACAAAATTAGAGGTATGATGATCAAATTTGCTACGTATATCCCCCTAGGCAGTGTCATTATTGTACAAAAAATTAAGGTGCCACGCCCACTTTTACGCCCACCTCCCATATAACGTTTTACCTAAAATTCATATAATTTCTCTATTAAAAAAGATTTTTGAATAATAAAAGGCTATATTGAAACACCTAAGTTGTACTCATTCGCAAAAATAACTTTGACACGCCTACTATAACGCCCACTTTTCACGTTATCTACCGTTAATGAAATTTCAAAGCTCATAAAACCGCCAAAATTTGATGTATGATGATCAAATTTGCTACGTATATCCCCCTAGGCAGTGTCATTATTGTACAAAAAAATTAAGGTGCCACGCCAACTTTTACGCCCACCTCCCATATAACGTTTTACCTAAAATTCATATAATTTCTCTATTAATAAAGATTTTGGAATAATAAAAGGCTATATTGAAACATCTAAAATGTACTCATTCGTAAAAATAACTTTAACACGCCTACTATAACGCCCACTAAAACAGACAAAATTAGAGGTATCATAAAGGAAATTTGCTACATATATCCTTCTAATCAATGCAGTTGTTGTGCCAAAAAGTTTAGGTGACACGCCTACTATAACGCCTACCTCCCATATAACGGGTTTTCTTAAATTCATGTAATTTCTCTATTGACAAAGTTTTTGGGAAAATAAAGGACTATATTGAAATATCTAAGTTGTATTTATTAGCAGAAACTTTATTGACACGCCTACTTTAACGCCCACGTTCATTAAAAGACTACATTTACAAAAGCCTTTTAGTAGCATATCGAAGTTATAAAGGGTGGTTAAATTTTAAGGGCTGATGTTGAATTATTCAAATTATTTAGGAAATTATTATTATTTCTTTTTGTAATGATAATATTTGTACGGTTCAATTATGTATTTAACAAAATATCGGCCAAATGCCCCCCCCCCATCCTTGGCGCCACTCCTCTATCTGATGGTCCAAATTTTCAATGACAATGTTGATGCTCAATTGTTGGGCACGATGATGAGTCGAGGTTGACTGCTCTTTTGCCACACTATCGAAAAAAACAACCATGCTTCCCATTCAACGAAATAAGAATGCATTCACAGATTTTTTAACAATTTATACAGACCTGTTTTGCAGAAATTTAAATATTTTTTACAATTTTCCCGATTGTGGATGAATTTGAATGATTATGTTGATCAAAAGAATTACGAAGTGCACAAAATGCATTTTGATTTAAACACCCATTTTCATAAAAAAAACCTGAATAACTTTAAAGAGTTGCTCATTTGCGTATCTTTCTACAGATCAAATTGAGTAAGTTTGAGATTGAGAAATGTCAAGTGAAATGCAGAAAACAAATTTAAAGACTAGGTGTAGTTCACCTTCAACATGGGCCCTAAAAAATTTAACCACCCTCTACAAAGAAAGTGATACATATTTTATTATAAAGATATTATTCAATAGCGATTAACAAAATAATAAATATTGTGCTTTAAATGTACACAAAATTGGTGGTGGGTATAAAAGATTCGGCACAGCCGAATATAGTGCTCTTACTTGTTTTAATTTTTTTTTTATTTTTTATTTAATATATTATTTATATTTTTATTATTATTTTATTTAATTTTTTTTTAATTTTTTTTTTTTGTTTTATATTTATTATATATATTTTAATTATTTTTTTTAAAATTTTTTTTTTTAAGTTTTTTTTTTAATTTTTTCAAAATTTTGTTAATTACTACCATTAGTATTATTAAAATAATACTAAGAATAATAAATATTAAACGCTTCCCCTTGTCTTTATGCAAGAGATTCGTAATACGTATACAACACTTGCATGCTACTACTTACATGTGTAACTGCAAGGTACACTTCACCCATCCGACGCGCACAGTAGATGTTATAGGTGGTATTCTCTCCGAAGTTATTCATCATAACAAAAGCAAAATTTGCTAAATTCGCTACGTAGTGCTTCGTGAAATATAAAATGATTCAAAAGAACGCTAAATTCATGTTTACGGATTTTTGGCGATCCTTTCGAGTACAATTATTTTAAGAGATCGACCGATACCGACGAACATGCTTCTTACTGTCCATAATCAACACAGTTTATTTAAATTTTTAAACGACTCTTCGAATGGTTGACACATAAGATGCACTTTCTTGATTACAAATTTGTCTTTGCAAGCACTGTCAGCATAACTTTCGACATTTTTATAATAAGTTTTTACAATTATAACATGTTGTTCTGTGAATTTTTTCACAATTTATTTACATGCAATGCTTGTAATTTTGATCAAAAAACAGCTGATGATTAAATTATAGCTGGAACACAACTTTTCTATGGTATTTTATCACCCAACTAATGAAACGAACGTATAGCCTCGGAATTAAGTCCAACATATCATTCCAAAGAAAATAACAAAATCTACACATATTCATCTTGAATCCCCTTTGCATGGCTATCAAAATAACCATGACCTCCTTAACACTTTAAACAAACAAATTTTAATTATGAATTTTAACTTTAAACTTTTGACTCTGCAAATGCAGCATTTTAAATGTGTCAATGACTTTGTGCCTAATTAAAGTTTTAAACAACTAAAAATCTTAAACAATCTTCATTACACATAAACTTTCAAATTTTGAAAAAACCTTCACTTATATAGATACACCAACCCTGCTGTTCTTGAACTCTACGTGCATCTACCAATTAAATATAAGTTAATGGAGAAAATTTGTTTTTAAGAAATAATGTTTAATAAATAGCAAATAATTTTTTCTCTTTTCGTAAAAGATTAATTTTATAAAAGTTCATGGAAAAAAGTTTTTTTAAGAGATAATTTTTCTCGACATAGATTTTACGACAGATTTTATTATGATAGAAATTTAAAGTAAAAATTTTTTTTTTATATACAATTGGTAACCAAATATTTATGACTTTGTCAAAAATTTTCTTTAATTAAACGAAAATTTCACAATAAGTTTAAAATGTGTCAAAAAACTTTGCATTAACAAGATCGGGTTCTTGTTGAAGTGCAATAAAATTACTGTGTTAAAGGTATTAACAAAAATTTTTTTTTTATATCTACTGATTAAATTTTCTTTAGGTCTTTGAAAATAAAAAAAAAATTTTACTTTTCCTTATTGTGCATTTATACCTGGATAAGTTCAGATCGATTTGAATTGAAATGCATATTAGTTTATTATAGTTAGTTTCAATAAGACACAAGGCTGGTTTTAAATGATTTTTGCAATTTCCGGCTCCAAGTGTAAAACTCAAAATATAAAAAAAAATTAAAAATTCCAGTTCTCTTCCAGTTGTAAGCTTATTTTAAATAATGGCTTAAATTCTTCTTTATACAACATAGTATTTATTTAATACAATATTATAATAACTTTAGTTGTATTCCTTAGTACTATTGTACCAGATTTTAATTAAATTTTGTCAAAATCTATTGACGAAGTAGATTATGTTTTATAATGACAACCTCGAAATATTAAATACGTTTTTGGTAAGTAAATACGACTTACATTAAGGCGTCATGTAAATGTGCAACTAAATTATTTTTTTTTCATTAACTGGCTTTTGGGTAAAAAAATATTACAGTTCTCTGGTAAAGGACTTTAGGGTCCTTATCAATATTTCATGCAATCAATTCATTAAATCGTGTTTCTCGACTACTTGTACATATAAAGGGTGGTTAAATTTTATCACTTTCTTTGTAGAGGGTGGTTAAATTTTAAGGATCCATGTTGAAGGTGAACCACACCTAAATGTCAAGTTTTTTTTTCCTGCATTTCATTTGAAATTTCTCAATTTCAGACTAATTCAATTCAAACCATGGAAAGATACAAATGTCAATACTTTGCAAAAAAAATTTTTTTTTTAAATCAACATTGGCCCTTAAAATTTAACCACCCTATATATCGGGTAATTTATCGTGAGTTTTGATTTTTAATTGGCTTTTTTGACTCATATCAAACTGTTTTGTAATTTTTGTGCAGAATCTTTTGGCAGGTCATCTTGGAAAGACTACTACCACAACAGCATCTCCAAATTGTTCAGCTGTGTTACGAAAACAGCTTCCTGTGAGAAATGTTATTCTGATTTTCTATCATGAACTTACGTTCAGTGATTAACATGGGCATAACAAGACCATTCTTGTGGTTGTGTTGTTGTGTGAAATGACTAACTGTTATTGTTTTTGTACCCATACAAAATTATTTAAGTTTCAGATATTGCCATTACCATAAAAACTTTTTTTAAGCTTTCACCACTCCCAGTTCTGATTTAATGAACAAAATTTCAATATTTAGGCTGATAAGTATCCCGAAGAGTACTTTGTGCTATAATCTATTTACTATTTCTGTAGCTCGTTTCTGTAGCTTTTTCTGAAATTGTTCCTTTTTAATTTGTAAATCTTTGTAAATGAATTAGAAATGTGTAATTTAAAGATCTTGAGTTACAGGGAGATAAAAACAAATTTGTAACATATTTTGGAATTGTCTTTTTTGTTTCTTTTAAAGATTTGTCTATTTTTAAGAAATTCTATATCCTACTACGTAATAGTCTAAAGTCTCTAAATTTGCACACCTTCACATTAACTTTATGACATACATTAACATATACATATGACATTGATAGTATCAGCGACCTAAGTTTAGATTCTTGCCTTCTTTTTTTTTTTTAAATTTTCTAATTTTCTAGACTATTTTCTTTAGTTTTTCTTTTGCCTTTTTGTGGTAGAACTTGAAACCAAATTTTGTTTTGCTCTATTTTAATTTACTTTCTCTATATATTTTTGCAGCCAGTTTTAAAAATAATTCTCGTAATAAAACTGAAAGCTAAAAATAAAATCAACGCGGGAACTTATTTCCCTGTTGTTTTTGTAGTGAAATTATTCAAAAGTTTGCCGACTTTCTTAACAAACACCAAAATGTCTATATGGTATTGCTGTGTTAGGAAAAAAATTAAAAACTTTGTATTCATTTGCAAAGTCTTGTTAGTTTCTTAGCACTGTTTGTTTTTTATTTTTTTTTATGCAAAAAACTAAATTTTTCTTTTACTTTTCTTTTCTTTTCTTTATTAGTTAGGAAATAGTTGGTGATCCTTTTTTTCTTTTAATATAAAGCACATGTTTGGTCTGGCTTACTAAATCTATTTTTTTTTTTTATTTTAATATCCTGTTTGTTTTATTTATCTTTTTTAAAAATAAATTATTTATTACAAATGATTAAATTAGGGTCAATTTTCATATTTTTTCATTAAAGAAAGTCTTATTTTTATACCCTTCACACAGTGAAAAAGGGGTAAATATAGGTTTGTCATTCCGTGTGAAATTTCTACAATTTTTATTTCCGACCCCATAAAGTATATATTTTCTGAAATCTCATGAATAGGGGAGTCGATTAAGCTCTGTCAGTTTGTCAGTCTGTCTGTCTGACCGTGTGTATGTTGAAATCAACTTTTTGAAGCCCCCCGATATCGCCTGGACCATTCGGGAGCCAGATATATTTTTTTAATTTTTTTTTTGTTTTATTTTTTATTTTACATATTGTATATATTTTTATAATATTTTTTTATTAATTTTTTATTATTTTTTTTTAATTTTTTAATTTTTTTTTGTCTTATTTTTTTTTAAATATTTTTTTATTTTTTAAAATTTTTTTTTTTGTTTTTTATTTTATATTTATATATATTTTTTTTATTTTTTATACAATTTTTTTTTTAATATATTTTTTAACACACATATGCACGTAAATTTATTATTTTACAATGGAATGTTTTTAATATATGTATTTTTATTAAATATATGCACGTATTTCATATGAGATGAATGGTGATACAAACTATTGTTATTGCGCGAATACACATTGTGAAGGGTATATAAGATTCGGCATGGCCGAATATAGCACTCTTACTTGTTTTAAAAAATCTTGATTAAAATTTTTAAAATAAGAAATATTTTTTTTCGTCCTCCATTTTCTGTAAGAAACACATGCTTTTAGTGTTTAATACAATTTTATTTCGACTCCAATAAAAATGATCCATCACAAGACACTCCATTTATTTTAAGCGCATAAAGTATGTGTTAGAATATTTAAAATATTTCACATTATCCTTCGATATATCTGTATTCATTCACCCATCTATCCTTTCAACAATATAACCACTTTGCTAAATGGTAACTGTGGTTACTAACACATTTAAAAGTAATAAAATGATGAAAAACTCTTTTTTCTTCAACTGGAAAATAAAGTTCATGTTGCTATTATATTTCCTAATGTTTTTCCTTCATTTTGATTCATATGCTTTTTTTTTTTTTGCTCAGTAACCAACAACTCACTAATGAAGTGTATAAAATTAAAGAAGTATCAAAGAGAGAGAGAGAGAGGGCATAATTGCATTTTTATTACTTTGTGTGTTAATTCAGCTCAAGAACAACAGCAAAATAATATAAAAAATTCTAAAAAAAAGTGGAATAAAATTACTAACAAGCCTTCAAGCTTATTTTGTTATAAAAATAATTTGCATAGAAATACAAAAAAAAACCAAGATTGAGTTAAAGGTCCTGTATGCGTAAATGGCCCATTTCGTTCATGCTGAAATGGCAAGTGAGTGAAGGGCGTGAAAATATTAGTGTTTAAAAATACAACCATCAACATCAAAAGGTGTAAAATTAGTAGATCTAAATGGTTAAACATAAAATCTCTATATAAAAGAACCTTTAAGAAAGTGCAACCCTTTTAACAAAAAAAAAAAAAAAAAAAAAAAAAAAAACATTAAAGATTTTTAACGGTAACAATGTTACATTTAAAAATTATTAAAAAAAAGTCATAAAATTTATAACAAAGTCGCTAATAATCATAAAAAAGTAAAATTAACTCATTGTGAATTGTAAATAGAGGCTTTTTAATACTAAACATTAGGGTGGTTCTCATTTGCTATGTAAAAAAATGTTCTTAAAAACTTCTAAATCTACATAAGTGAAACATTAGGTTAAAGTAAGAGACCGCACAGTTTTGCTTCAAACGTTTCTTTAAAAGTACTTTGGTATGTGTGAGAAAATCTTCTTAAGCGAATTAGTGAGTTCAAATATTAAAAAAAAATGTTGACAGCGTATTTGACTGGTTTTGAAAGAATATTCTGCACACGCTCTCTAAGCGAATCTAATTGCTCGTCAATTGTCATTGTAGCAATTTCCTTTTAATGCGTTTTCAAAAATCATGAATACGTAAATACTTCTTTCTTGTTTTGCGTTTTGATCGAATAGATTGGACATCAAAATGATTATGGCATAATATTGTTTCGAATCTATGATTTGGCATGTAGGCTTGGACTATGTTGGAACCAAATAGTGGGTGCCAGAATTCTTTGTGAATCATTTACCCAGTTTTTTTTATTTTTTTTGCGGCAACATTTAATTATAGACCAATAAAAGCCCTAATTTCGATGTAGTCTACTGGCTTCTATTTTGTTCCGTTACATATGTACATACATAAGAATGTTTTAACAACAACCATATTAATAACATCTGTGTAAAATATGCAATGAAGTACTCGGTTATAGAATTATTATGCTTTTCTGGTGGTAAAACTAATTTATATGTTGGTCCTCGAAAAATATTTTGTCTAAGATATTTTCTGATTTCCGCAGTGTTTGGCAATAAATTGCATTAAATTTAATTTTTTGTGACATAATCAGTTGTATTATTGTACTTTTGGAAGCTACAGAATTTTTTTTAATATTCATTTCATATTCTGGATCCGCGTCCATGAAAAACTAACTGTCATAGTCCTCATCATATTAATTTCCTCAATAATTCTCTAAATTTCCTCTTGTCTAATTATATTTCTTTTCGACATTATGTAAATTTTTTTTCCGTATTCACAACTTTCTTATTATAAATCAGACAACAAATGAAGCAAGCTCGCATTAAACGACAAAAAGGGGATTCCCACTTTTTTATTTTATTTTGTAGTTTACTAACACAACTTTTACAAGTTCAAATTTAAGTCTACAATCTCTAGAGTATTTTGGTGAAAGAGGAAGAGAGAACAGGGGGTAAATACAGATTATCCTCCTCTCCCACCAACAAAACTTTGCAAAATTTTGATTTAAACGAGTAAGTGCTGTGCTTTGCCGGGTCACTCCAACATAAGCGCCAATGAGATGGCTGATGAGTTTGCAAGACTGGGCTAGCAAATAGTGGATTCTGATAGGGTGGAGGCGGTTAGGCCTCCTTTGGGTTTCTATTTTGGTAGGATCAGGGAATGGGTTCTAAGCGAGACTAATCGAGACTGGATTAACCGAACGGACTGCACGGACTCTGTGGCAATGTTCAGTAAATCTGATTCAGATTTGCTTCTTTACAGAGATAGGTTCTGCGTGAGAACTATAATAGGGATGATTACGGGTCACTGTATGTTGGGCAGGATGGCGGTTAGAATGGGACTGGACCTATCGGATATGTGCAGGATGTGCGAGCATCCGGAGGAGTTGGAGACAGTTGAGCATATTCTGTGCCAATGTTCCAAACTGCAGATTAGCAGGTTAAAATGGCTAGGTAGCAGCTTCCTTGGCGAATAAGGGGATGTCTCGAGCTGTGGACTCGAGAATCTGATAGGATTCGTAATGGGAATGACCTGGCTTCGTGGCACGAGACTGGGAATAGGTCAATTGCAGGGTTTTGCGTCTTTTTTGACATTGATTTGATATCCACTGCTTTACCATATCGGGAGCCATGTTAATATCCGGCAAAACAGGGTAAAAAAATCGACAATACTACACCTAATGTCGCCACAGGATAATAAAATTTCTTCCATATCTCATATCGAAATAGACACTTTTAATATACGTTTTTAGGTTTTCAAAAGGCTTTTTAATAACTGTCAGAGAATATTTTATTGCCTTTATAAGATTCCTGCATCTGCTGAAAGAAGTTTCAAAGTTGGGTTCATAATTTTTTATAGAGAAATTTTAATTCAAAAAAGAAAAAAGACAAATTGAGCCCATTCAGTCAGTATATTCAAAAGCATTTCCTTTTATACTCTTGTCGCCTCTTAGTAATATAAATACAGAAATTGATATCGTTTTGGAACCCAAATTTTTTTTCAGTTGAGATTTTTTATGGTCTTTCGTAATTGTGCTGACTGACAGTAAAATTCCGGAATGTAATTCTATAACAACAATCATAAAACTTTATCGATATACTCATAACTAAATTACGTTAACAAACCATTTTACTTATCAAAACAGAAACCTTGTTCGATGTCTGAGTGTTTCATTTATAGGTGCAATTTTTCACACTTTTATTACTTTTATTGTCGATAAAAAAAGGACAAACCAATGGAAATTATTTGATCTGAAAATTTCTTAGAAAAATTAGTTTTATTGATTTAAAATATTGTACCAGCCTACTGCAACTCCCATGGATGAAAACAATATGCCCACCAAAGCAGCTGAAATCTCTCAGCGGTTTGATATTTTTGCATAATTTTGTAACCAAAATAAAAAATGATGTGAATTCCTAATTAAGCAACCGAACAAGAAAGCTATAAAATAAACAAATAAAAAAATGCACAAGGAAAAAAATTAAGGGAAAACCTCCTTAGAAAAAATTACAAAACAGCATCTTTTTAGCGTCAAAATAAAGAAATCAGCATACAACACGTTTATTTTACTAAACACTACAATTTCCAGTCAAGATTTTCTCCAGCTGCGGTCACGTGGGAATTATGTGGCAGTCTATAAAATAAAAAATAGAAAAACCAAACGGGAGAATCTAATGAAACAAGTGTACACTTTAAATATTAAATATGAACATTATTTCCCGACTTTAAATATGAAAATTCTCATAAAGGCACAAGAAATAATAATAAAATAAAAACATAACATTCCTTAAGGAGTTCGGATGAAAAAAAAAAAATAAAACTGTTTGGTCTCAATATTTAACAATCTTGTTCTTTAAAAGAAAACACCTTTTTTCTTGTGAACGAAATGCTTTTCTTCTTACTATTATGCCATTAAAAATTACAGTCTCCTAAAGCACGAAGAGCTAAAAAAAAAATAAGAAAAAAAAAATATTACAAAATTGACAAATTGATATTTGCATTTAAATTGAAAATTTACATTTGTATAATGCTTGTTATAAGTCTGAGTGTCATATTCTATGCTCGAATACTATGTAAGTAAAACCCAAACCAAAAATAACTTGGCTTGTGGTCACAATGGTATAATTTACTTTAAATGCCATATTTTTTATTCTCTACCCCACCCACCCCCTTACGGCATCCCTTACTAACATTTCAATATTATTTGAATATTTCGTCTATTATTTTTATTTTCGTTGTTGTTTTGACATTTCGTTTTTCTGTTCCTTTAACATATTTGACAATTGTATCCGCATATCATTTTGCTGACAACCAGCCATCAATATTTTTCCAAAGTTCAGTTCAGTTGAGTTATAGTATTGCGTTCATGTTTAATGCATCAAAAAAATCAAAAAAAAAAACATTACTGGGGGGTGATTTTGTATTTGTTTTTTTATGATGAAATATATAAAATAATAAACGTAGAAAATAAAATTTACATAGATCTGTGTAATGATAATGGTTATTTATATGTAAAATAATGTGAGTGTGTGCATTTCTTTTGTTAATGTTTAAATTTTAAAACTAGTAAGAGTTAATTTAGTCAATTTATTATGTTACTATCATACGGTAAACTTGCAATTTTATTTGTACTAAAGGGTCCGCCATCTAACGTTTTTTTTTTCAACAAGTGCTTATTTCGTGAATAGTAACACTTAGCTCATGTCTGACTTGAATTAGTTTTATCCTTACGCTGAACGAATATGTTTGTGTATACGCTTCGCTAAGTGGGCCTGCGATCGACTTACAGAAGATGCTGATTTTGCCAAAAAAAATCATCATTTCAGATGAAGCTCATTTTGATCTTGGCGGGTATGTAAACAAACAAAATTGTCGCATTTGGGGCACAGAAAACCCGCACGCAAACATTGGAAAGCTGATACATTCAAAACGAGTTACTGTTTGGTGCGGATTTTGGTCCAGAGGCATAATTGGGCCATTTTTCTCCGAAAATTAGTAAAGGGTGACCGTTACAGTCAATGGCGATTGTTATCGGGCCATGTTGAACGAACTTTTGTTCACAGAAATTGTAAATGAGGATATTGGCAACATTTGATTTCAACAGGACGGCGCTACGTGCCACACAGCCGAAGCTACAGTAGATGTTTTGTGGCCTGTTTTTGAAGATCGCATTATCAGCCGCAGAGCTGATGTCGTTTGGCCACCTCGGAGCTGCGATTTGACAACGTTGGACTATTATTTGTGGGGTGCCGTCGAAGACAAGTGTTACGCCAACAAGCCAGAGACAATTGACGCTTTATAGGATAATATTCGTGAAGCCATTCGTGAAATACAGCTGCACACAATCGATAATGTGCTTAAAAATTGGACCGGTCGTGTAGGCTACTGCACGGCCAGCCGAGGCAGACATTTGAATGTAATTATTTTCCATTATTAACCGGAAGGATTGTACTTTCAAATTAAAAAAAGGAATTTGAGAAAATACTCAATAGTTTTTTTATAGCATTTAAAAAAAAAAAAGTTATTTGGCGGACCCTTTATAATCCTGTTTAGCCTCTGGATCAAAAAAATTAATAAGAGATAAAAAATTATTAATTTTCCCTTAAAAAAAAAAGATGCTTTACTACAAAAGTTAGGCTATATCCAAAATGCACTTCCTAAGACTAAAGAGAAAGCGACTTAAAAATTCACTGACAGTTTAGAAATGAAGGTAAAAATTGTAGCTTAATTGTTAGCTGATTTTTAAGGGAGAGAAGCTTAAATCTTGAAGCAAACTTAAAAGCAATAATTTAAAAAACAATAAGCCCATCTTTAGTGCTTAAATTAAGCTGTAAAACAAAAGCTGCAAGCAACTAAATATTTTATGATTATAATTTAAGTGTCTTTGTAAAACTGTACTTTTTCCCTTTAAAATAAAATGGATAAATTTTTGAGTTAGTTATGATTTATTGTTGGATTGTAAAGAAGACATGTGCCGGTTAAATATGGAGTAAAATATTTATCAAACATCCATCCATGGCTCTGAAGACATTGCATGAAATTATCCATAACTTTTTCACAAAGATATGGCTGTATCTCACCGATAACGCTTCGGATCTCGGATTGGAGCTTAGAAATTGTTTCTGGTTTTTTGAAAAAAAACCGTTATTTCACAAAGCATTGAAGAAAAAATAGCGAGGCGTAAAATCGCTTGAAATTTGTAGCCAGTTGGCATGAGAATTTCTTGAGATAATTTGTTCTGAACATGGTTACAGCTGTAAATGAATTGTTTTATCCACGGTATAGCAGGTGGAACTGTTGAGGTCACAATAACTCCGTTATCATGTTCCTGTAATGAATAACGTTTAAAGTCATTCCAATTTCGCACTCATATTCAAAACAATAAGGACCAATCACGCCGCCTGATCAAAATCCATATCAGGCAGTTGCTTGTTGAGTGTGTATGTTTTTCTCGCTAATTGCATAAGGATTTTTTAAGCGCCAAATTAGACAGTTACATATATTGAAAAAGCCATTTAGATAAAAATCCGCTTCATTGGATAAGATGACTTTTTCAAGATATTGTCATTGACCTTATCCGTCAAATTCCAAGGTCTAGTTATTGAGCTCCTGAATGAGCTGAATTTTGAACACATGAAAAGGAAGGTCTTTTTTAAGAATTCGTTGTGTAGTGCTTCGTATAATTTAAAGCTGTTGAGAACGATGCCAAATGTATGTTATCGAGCTTCCAGCGACACTCTTGTTTACCACAGCAATGTTTTCAAGAGACCGACCAGTACTTTGATGACAAGGCGTGTTACTGTCCATTACAGAAGCTGTTTTTTTAAATTTTTCTCGACTGAAAAACTTTAAAGTTTGCGAGCGCTTTCAGCATAATTTTTCAAATATTTTTAAAAAGTTTTTAAAATTTTAACACGTTGTTCTATCGTAAAGCAGTCCATTTTTATACCCTATACCTGTGGTGCACAAAGGTATATATAGCTTTGTCATTCCGTTTGTATTTTCTACAATTTTCATTTTCGACGCCATTAAGTTTGACTAGTAGAATACAGTAAATTATCAAGAAATGTAAAATCGAAGATGGCGTCTGAAACAAATTGACGGATGAAATTTTTTAACCCCATCAATATGGACTAGTAGAATACAGTTAACTACGTAAAAATCAAAGATGGCGTCGAAAATAGTAAGGAAAAATGGCGTATAACTTGAAATATAGGTTAAGATACGATGTGGAAGTAGCTATGTACATGATGGTGAAAGATATTATCAGATTCGGCAAGGCCGAATACTGCACTCTTATTTGTAAATAATCGGAATGACTGTGTTTAATATCTGAAAACTTTTAGAGTTGCCACTTTAAAAAAAAAGAAAATCTCACTAAATTTAACAAGTAACAGTGCTATATTCGGCCGTGCCGAATCTTATATACCCTTAAAAATGTGTAGTCATGCAATAACAATTGTTTGTATCACCATTCATCTCATATAAAATACGTACATACATGTAAAAAACATACCAAAAAAAAAAAATTACAAAATAAACATATATTAAAAATAAAAAAAAAAAAAAATAATAAAAAAAATTAAAAAAAAAAATTTTAAAAAAATTTTAAAAAATTTTTTAATAATTTTTTTAACCAAATTTTTTAATAATTTTTTTAACAAAATTTTTTAAAAAAATTAAAAAAAAAATATTAAAAAAAATAATAATATATAAATAATATATTAAATAAAATAAAATAAAATTTTTTTGGCTTAGCTGGAATTCGATGCCACGTTTACTTTAACCAGCATGTATGTAGGTTGTTGTTGTAATTGTGAAAAAAACGAGGTGTTCGTGGTTTTTTGCTCATATCTCAGAAAGTTATGGGCCGATTGTGCTGAATTTCAACAGCGATTCATTCCTGGATATTTCCAAGAGATTGATACCATATACAGATCTGAGGATTTCAAGTTGATTTCAACCAACACACGGTCATACGGGCAGACGGACAGATTGTCAGGGCTTAATCGACTCCTCTATTCATAAGCTTTCAGAAAATATATACTTTATGGGGTTGGAAATGAAAATTGTAGAAATTACAAACGGAATGACAAAGCTATATATACCCTTGTGCACCACAGGTGAAGGGTATAAAAAGTGTATTCTTACTGACATATCCCTTACCAGTTTAAAACCTCCGCAATACCACCTGCTAATCTGTAAGAGTTAAGATTAAATTAGTCAATTATTTTTCCTTATAAAATTACAAAAAAATTTATAAAGCTTATAAAGGAAGATGAGTTCATCCCTCATTTGCTATTCATCTACTCGGTATTAGGTAGTATGTGAACGTACGCACTGCACAACCGTTTTAAAAAAGGATGTGATAATACTTTTCTCATTATGGTTTTTCCATAATTTTTCAATGGTTTTTTAATATAAAAAAAATTTGCATTAATTGCAGGGTATTTGCTTAGAGATATGCCAAATGGATGAAGTTTTGAATCATAAAAATTTCATAGTGAATTACTAATATAATTTTGATTGTACGGTTCTTCGGATAGGGACTTTTCAACTCTGCTAGTTGATATTGATTACACATGTTAAATTTCCTGCTATGTATTTTGTTTTCCCACATTATCATTGATGGATATAGCTTTTAACAAATACGTGCAAATAATGAAAGTATTTTATCGAACCGGTTGTTCTGTTCAGACAATCTCCCACGAGTCCGAGTCTTCTTACCACAAGGATTTATATTCACGTGTAGTTAAAAAAATTTTAGTACAGTGGTTCGTAGAAAATTATTAAGCATCCGTAGGTTGACAAAACTTCCGTACAGAATAATTCGATGGTGACTTGGAAGTTTGAAACTAGCACTCATTTTCATAAAAACATCATCGTCAGTCTTATGTCTGGATTAGCAAAAAAAGTCATCGGTTAAAGATTATATTGAGCTGCTTAATTCAGATTTACTTCAAACCGATGGTCACGATCAATGCTTAATTTTGCAATGTTTGTTTTGAACGAGCGACCTTGGAGTATGGTCATTTCACATAGAGGTTATGTAAACTGGCCACTAAAATTCTTTGACTTGATCTCATTAGATTTTTTGCTTAATTGCAGGTTTATAATTCATGAAGACTATATATCTAAATATTACTTTAAAAATTTGAAAAAAAGAGTATGGATATCAACATGGCTTAATAAAATATTTTTGATTTTTTAGTACCTCACGCCTTGATCAAAAGTTGATTTCAACATACACACGGACAGACGGACAAGAGAAGAGATGGACAAACGGACAGACTGACAATACTAAATCGACTCCTCTCTTCATAAGCTTTCAGAAAAGGGTATAACAAAGCCTTTTTTGAGGCTTTAAATCAAATAATTTCAAAAATAGACCCATTTATAAGGATGATGTATCTGTAAATGGGCTACCAGAAATATTTAAACGCAAGTTCGTTAAAAATCGAGGTACGCTTTTTTATAATAACATCTATCGATATATAGACTCTGTAAATTAAATTATAAATTAAAATTTTCGCACATATATTTTCTTATTGTTCTGTGTGAGTGATAAGTAACTGGACTATTTCATGAATTATGACTTAAATTTGGCACAATATATAAAGATTCCATCTCTGTACATTCCTTACTTCAGATTGATTTATTGAGAACTTAAAGGGACCCTATTTTACATTTTTGAACCCTAGAAATTACACAAAAAGCTATTTGCATTATCGGAGATGTCTAGCAAACAACAATGAAAGGTTTTGAAATTTTTAAAGTCCTGTATAAAGGACAAATGAGTAGGAAATTATAAATAGAGTAACTAAGAAAATGTTCTATTAGTATTTATTTAATAATTATAACTCTTAGCCCTTGTGTCGAAAAAAACTACAACGTTATACCAATACGTTTTAATTTTTTTTTTTAAATTAGTGCAATAATAACTGTTCACTAAAAATTCACTTCAATCCACAATAATGTATCGCACAAATTGTTTATTGTCTATAAACAAATGCTTACGTTTAAGCAAATACTGCATGCACACTTTTAACATCATTAAGATTTATTGATAACGATATCGATAGTAAGTACTACTAATGTGATTTGTTGTGTAAATATTTTACAATTAACACCAGTAATTGCTTTTTAAACAATCGTCAGGAGAAAGAACAGTAAAGTAACACATTTGTACTTACATATAGTATATAGCAAATTAGTTAAACTAACGGCTGTGAATACACGTTTAAAATAGAAGAAAGTTAAACAACAACTTAGCAGGACTAGTTAGTCTTGAATATATAATAGTGCGTAAGATGTGTTAGAATTTTTTTTTCTCTTTTGTAGTTTATTCTACCAAGTCTTTTCAATACACATTTTATATTTATTTATAAACTGTGGATGTAAACGCATACATGTGTACTATATGCGTGAAGTTTATGTATATTTTTAATTGAAAGCAATTAAACTTTCAATATCAAACAAAGACCAAAATAAGCATAAGAATGAGACTTAACAAAACACGAGTATTAAATAAAATTACATACACGCATTTAAGCCATTTAATATGTGTGTTTTTTAGATTGATTGCGGTGTTAAGTAAATGTTTTATATTACGCACCAACTATAAGAAATTATTTTTTCTAAGTAGTTGTGTGTAGTTGTTTGTTGATTCCGAATGTGGGTGGCGTAAGAAATAAAATATCTATACTTTAGATTATAAGTACAAGCACTTTATTATAAACTACTTCTAATACTTGAGCTATGTACATATGAACACACGTATGCACGCATTAAACTTTGTATGTATGTAACATTATAAGGGTTTTACAATATACTTTATATCGGATTTTTGCGTGAATGATTTAAAGTAAAACGAAATTCTTTAAGCATACTCACAAGTAAAATGGATAGATTAAACGGGTATGCTATCATGTCGTTTAGGTATAATTATGCAAAATTTTAATATAGTTTACAATTTCTAAATACAATCTTTGGTACAGTTTTTCTAAATTAAATATTTGTAAACTTGAGAAAATTTTTAACATTAGGAAAATACAACGTAAATGAGGTCTTTTGAATCCAACAAATATTTTGGGTACTTAACTTAACGTTTGTATTTTAATTATTTCTGAAAACCCCAAAGGCCGATACTAATAGTTCACTATTTCCAGACAAATAATAGCGACTGTTTTCTTTGCATTATATTTTCTAACAGAACATTTTAAATTTTATAGATTTTCATTTTACAGGAAATAATCTTAAATTAAATTTTCGTCTTTCAGATTTTGTTACATTCCATACGAGATTGAAAAAGAGTATATCGTAGGTCACAGGTATAAAGGCCCTGAAACAAATTATTGTAACCTTACAGAAAGTAAAAACGTTATAGAAACTGTATTATCAAAATCTAATTACGTTTAGTAAAATTGCTTGAAAAACTGATATTTCTGATACTATTTGTTGCATTAAATTTTTGTGTATTTTTGTATGAAATGCATTGGAATCACTAAAAACCCCAAATCCGTTAAAAATTTGTGATCATCGATATATAAGTTTGTCATTCCGTTTGTAATTGCTACAGTATTCCTTTGCGATATCATAAGGTATTCTTAAGTATTCCTTATCCTATTATATAGGGAAGTCGATTTAGTATTGTCCGTCTATCTGTGTGAGCGTTGCAATCAACTTTCTGAAGCTCCAATACATTTCAGGGACACGTGTGTAATATTATGGTATCAGAAATACTTAAAAAAATTTTGGTATTGAAAATCAGAAATTTCGACCCATTAGTGGCTGAATAATGAGCATAAAATCACGTACGCCTCTAAAAAAAAGCCGGTAGTGTTGTAAATAATGGTAAAAATGTGTGGGTTGTTGTTGTAGTAATTGTTATTTTTTTATACTTATTATTGTGTACGTACGCAAGCATAAGCATATAGTGGTAAAGAGTTGGCACAGCCAAATAAGTCGCTCTTACTTCTTTTTGATACTGTTCTTAGGGGGGAATTTGAATTTATGGTAAACCTTAAATGAAACTACAACACAAACAAATTGTTTAATATCCATTAAAATTTCTTTATTAATCAGATATTTTTAGGACATTACAGATTGAAAATGTTTTTGAGCATATGACACCTATAAATTCATATGTTTTCGAACATACACACCTAGCGTGAAGATGGCATCACAAAATGGTTGAAATTTCATTCATCCTTTGGAAGTTAAGCTGGTAGTGTTCGATCGCTTCTGATTTATCTGCATTGACCTTGAACTGAAAATTATATATTTGTCCAATATTTCAGTAAATTTATTATATCACGCACCCTCGTTTTTCGTTTTTTTTTTATAACCGCCACCAAAAAAATTGTGGGGGTATATTCATTTTGTCATTCCGTTTGTAACACATCTAAATATCTATTTTAGACCCCATAGAGTATATATATTCTAAATCGGGGTTTGAGTTTATGACGATTTAGCTATGTCCGTCCGTCTGTTGAAAGCACGATAGAGGTCGCACCGAAAAAGCTAGCAAGCTCAAATTTTGCCAGAATCTTTCTTATATACAAGGTATTCAAAACGGGCCAAATCGGAATATTAGGAAGAGAGTTATAGCTCGTAAAGCAAGAGTAGGTCGAAAAAACCGTGTCCTTCGAACATCGAATCAAATGGAATTGTGTCCAAACGCATTAACGTAGACTCATGAAACTTCGAATATATATTTCCTGAGTTAAAGTAATGTTTTTACCCGAAAATTAGCTAAATCTATAGATTACGAAAGGAGTTATCGATCAAAATGTACGAAAATTTTTTACCGCACAGTGTATTTTTCGGTATATTTAAAAACAAAAACGTCATAAAAGCAACAAAATTGGATGTACGACTCTGAAATTTTGCACACATGGCTTTTTGGTCAAATGCTTTGTTCTATCAGAAAATAAATGTGACACGCCCACTTTTACGCCCACCTCCCATATAACGTCTTAACTCAAATTCATATAATTTCTCAACGAATAAAGATTTTAGAATAATAAAGGACTGTATTGAAACATCTAAAGTGCATTCATTATTAAAAATAATTTCGACACGCCTACTATTGCGCCCACTTTTCACGTTATCCACTGTTAATGAAATTTAGAAGCTCATAAAACCGACAAAATTAGAGCTACAGATATCCTTTTGGTCAATGTCATTGTTATGCCGGAAAATTTAGGTAACACGCCTACTTTAACGCCTACCTCCTATATAAAGGTTTATCTCAAACTCATATAATTTCTCTATGAATAAAGATTTTGGAATAATAAAGGACTGTAGTGAAAGATCTATGTTGCATTCATTAGTTGAAACAACTTCAGCACGCCTACTTTAACGCCCGCTTTCATTGAAACACTAAATTTACAAAAACATTTTACTAGCATATCGAACTTATACAAAGAAAGTGATACATATTTTAGTATAAAGAGATTATTGCATAGCGATTACTGTTAATAACAAACAAATACATTTTGTGCTATAAATTAGGTAATTTCTCGGGAATTTGAGTTATTTAATCTTCCCGATTTCCCGGGATTATTTGTCGGGATCCCGGGAAATAAAAAAGGTGGCAACGATTCGAAAGCAGATGTTTATATTGAAATTGAATTCTAATGATTTTGTTTTTGATCTCATAGCTGAAGTACCTGTATTTTTGTTTTTTCGTGCTCATATTTGATCTCGTATCTAGAGAATAATATTTTTTTCAATAAAAAATATTTTTACTCAATTTATATTTTAAATTCAAGTTTCTTTATTAATTTTTATAGTTTTTAAGTGTTCCTTTTACGTTATAAACTATTTGATTCTTTTTAATAAAAAGTTTTTTTTAATTAAAAACAAATTTACTTTTTATTTGTTTTGCTGCGGGATCCCGGGATATCAAAAAAAAAAATAAATCTCGCATTTCCGGGAAACAAAAATTTTCGGGAAAAACCCTAGCTCCAAAAGTACGGAAAACTGGTGGTGGTTATAAAAGATCCGGTGCTTTTTTTGTTCGACATGTGGATTAATGACTTCACATGGGTTATAAAGAGCACCAAGCAGTGAGTTTTTCTACATTCTAATTATGTTTCGACAATAGCTTGCAAATTATAATCGTTTTTAATACCGCATATCTTTTTATTATACCATTTATAAAGTGAAGAAGGATATATATAGGTTTGTCATTCCGTGTAAAATTTCTATATTTTCTGAAAGCTTATGAATAGGGTAGTCGATTCAGCTGTATCAGTCTGTCCGTGTGTATGTTGAAAACAACATTTTGGAGCCCCCGACATAGCCTGGACTCGGGTGAAGTATTAAAATCAGAAACATCGGTAAATATACAACTGAGATATGAGCAAAAAACCACGGCCACCTCGTTTTTTTAACACAACAACGACATACATACATACAAACGTGGTATACTGGTTAGAGTAAACGTGGCATCGAATCCCAGCTGAGCCAAAAAAAATTTTTTTTTTAATATTTTATTTAATTTTTTTTTATTTTTTTTTTATTTTTTATTTAATATGTATATTATTTATATTTTTATTATTATTGTTTTTTTTAATTTTATTTTTATTTTTTTTTTGTTTTATATTTATTATTTATATCTTAATAATTTTTTTTAAAATTTTTTTTTTAATATTTTTTTAATTTTTTTTTTATTTTTTTTTTAATTTTTTTTTTTTGTATTTTTAACATACATACGTGAATTTATAATTTTACAATGGGATGTTTTTATATATGTATGTTTTTTATATGTATGTACGTATTTCATATGGGATGAATGGTGATACAAACAATTGTTTTTGCATAACTACGCATTGTGAAGGGTATATAAGATTTGGCACGGCCGTATGCAGCACTCTTACTTGTTTTTTATTAAATTCGTTAGTATAATGTAAGCCTTAACTGTGTTACAATAAATAAAGAGGTTAAATAATAATTTTAAATTAAAATTTTAATTTCAGTTATACAAAAATTGATAATAAAATTTTTTTAAGTATAATTTTCAAAAGCTTTTTTTAATATCCAAAAAAAAGTTAGGATATTGAAAGTTTAAAAATTGTTAGATTTTAATATTTTTTTAAAGAAACTATTTAATATATCCTGTTTTTTTGTTTAGAAAATTATTGTATATTTTTTTCTTCATTTTTTTGAAAAATTTAATAAAAATTTTTTTTAAAAATTTTTGATAAATTTTTATAAGGTTTTAGTAAATTTTGTATGTAGAAAATATCCGAAATTTTTTTAACAAATTAATAGAAAACAATTTCTGACACCATGCGTGGTATTTGCTTGAATATGCAGTGTACATGAATGTATGAGTGAATGATCGAAGCTTGTTTATTGCTGTTCCATGGGAAAAAAATTTAGCTTTTTTACCGATATGAACAGATAATTTTATAAATTGTCTCTTTTAAGCAAAATTTCCAATTAAATTTTGCTTTATAATTATAATTAGATTGCTGTTTTAAAAAATATTTTTTTATATATTTAAAAATTTTAAAGGCTATTTTCTTAATGGACGCATTTTAAAATATCTTATTTCTGTATAATGTATTTAAAGGATCTTTTTTTTTTGTCTATAAATACAAAAGTTTTCAAAAGTTTACTTTGTACGCCGATATAATTTTTACAAATTAAGTATCTAATTGTGCACACAACCCTCGTTAAAAGGCCTCCGGATTTTTTATCTATAATCGTGAGAATTGTATAATAATGACTACAACAACAATAATATTAACAGGTATATGATAACAGCAACAGAAATATAAAAAAAATAAGTAAAACTAATTAAATTCAATTAAATAACAATCAAACAATGTCACGCGGTAGCAGTCAAACGTTGACTGACTGGCCAACATACAAACACACCTACATACTTACCCATACACTGTATCTCCTGTAAACACTTACATACAACACAGAAAAAAGGACATTGAATTCATTTATATTTACTTAGTGTTGAAAAAAATTAACAACTGTTGAAAAAAAAAAAAAATAAAAAAATATAATCATGAAACATAATCTACAGAAACGTTTACATTTTATAACGCAATTATATTATGGGAACCAGTAAGAAGACAAAAAAGCCAACTAAAATATACATATTTTATTGTAGCAATTATTTTTTGAGGGCGCTACATTGTCAAGTCAGGGCATAAGTAGAATTTAACTAAGTAATTTAACAGAGATATTATTTAGAAGAATCAAATACAATTTTTGGAAGTCAATACTCTAGTTTCATAAATTTTCTGCGTAAAAAAATATTTACTTAAAATATTTACAAATTTTTCGCCACATTTTTTTATGCCACATTTTTTTGATTAGTTAAGTTGACTAAAGAATATTATAGTATAAGTAGAGTCTCCTGGAATTCTCCTATGATTTGTTAAAAAATTTTATTTTTCATCTGTGATTTCATGTCCTCTTTCCTTTAAGTTTTTCTGTTATTTTTTTTTTTACTTTTTGTTCTGACAGCAATAAAATTGACACGCGATTGTTAAAGTTAAACATGCAAGTGACAGAAGTTACAATGTTGTTGGTAATATTTTTTCTGTTTTAGACTTTGTACATATATTTAGTTGATATCATTCTCCCCGTTTTAAAAACTCATTTATTTATTTTTTTAATCATTAAGATTAATTTGTTCTTATTAAATGAGAGAAAAAATTAATTATAAAAAATAAAAAAAAACACATACAATTATATTTTATGTTAGCTTGTGTATGTGTGTTTTGATTTAAAAGAAAATAGGGGATTTTAAAACACTGTTATAAATTCTTATTATTAATTTCGTTTAAGATACTAAACATATGTATCTTCTTTATATTAAACTAAAAAACCATATCAATGGCCAATTGAGTAAAAGTATTAATGTTTTATCAGCGCTGTGATATGGCTGCACATCAGATGAACATGTTTCGATATCGAATGTCGTTTAAAGGTGAAATTTTTGCTAATTTATCTACGAAACAAATAAATTTCGTGAAAAATTATTTATTTAAATACGTATTTCTTTTATTTAATTTTCATTGCTGAACTTTTAAATCACGTTTAAATTTTAATATATTCTGGCTTTATAACATTTAGTTTCATTATAAAATCAAATATCGATATAAGTAGAATTTAAAAAAAATAAATTCTAACATCAATAAATTAAAATAATAATTCAAAAATAATGAAATTAACTTTTATATTTTATGTTTTAACAATTGCCCTTACAATGACATTTGTTCTGCTACCTTTCTTTAAAGATCGCAATCGGGAACCGTATAAATGCATGATTGTTTATATTAAGGAGTAACTCTGGCACTGCGGTGTGTGCTCTTATTTTATCTTACTGAAGTCATTTATTGGTTGAAACAGGATGTATAAAATTAATAATCATAGTACGATACTTGTTCCCGTTCACGGTCTCTGTATTTCCAACCTCATCCACGTAGAATTAGGGCCCTATAGCTCTTTGTGATGTCACTCCGCGGTATGCGCTGGTGAGTAACTCTAGGGTTCGCAGCATCCCAAATTTCACGTTTTCCTCATTAACATACATATTCATTAGAATAAAAATGTGCTTCATTGCTCATTATTAAGAAATTCTTCATTTTCGGTGCAAAACTTCAATAAGCGTATTGCCAAAGTTAGTTAGTTAATGATAGTTGACAGGTTTAAGATGTTGGATCAATTCGATATTATATGGATGCACATTTAAATGAAGTGATAAAATACATTAGATTGATGCTCAGGAGATGTCCAATAGTCCAAAACTTCTTTGCGTTGAAGTTTTTCTTTTCTATTCTTTATTACTGTTTCGTAGACGATCAATACTCACTTGGTTCTGTACTATTCTCCGACTTTCTAATTGTGGCAAGTCTGACACTGCAGCTTGTTGCTGAAGCGTGCAATTAAATGATTAACTGTGATTTGGCTAGATGTATTTCTGGCGGTGAAATAATTTCCATATTCTTGTTGCGTTATTACAACTGAATTTCCATTGGAAATGTTAAATTTTACTACTTTAGTTCGTAACTTGGTCGTAAAATTTTGCTCGGTTGGGTAATACCATGATGAAAAAAATCTAAGATAAATAATAATAACTTTTCGCCCACACTATATAAATAATACGACTACAGCGACATCAAGAGAGTCCAAAATTTCTTATTTTGTTAGACCAAAGTTACATGAAATGTAAATAAATATAAGTTACTTTGGTTCGTTTATATAGAATTTATTAATATTTTGAATATATGTAGCACCAGTATATACTAAAGGGTCCGCCATCTAACGTTTTTTTTTCAACTAGTACTTATTTCGTTAATAGTAACACTTAGCTAATACCTGATTTGAGAGATAATTAGTTTTATCTTTCCGCTAAACGAATATGGTTGAAGCCAACTGACCATCCAATGCGTCAACCCAATACGCGCCGTTGTCCCATTTTTAGGACGCATTTAAAAAGGTCTTATTTTAAAAACTGAATCGTACATTTTTAAACCTTTGCTAAAATAAGAAGAAAATATGGCATTCTCATTGATAATGTTTAAAGATTTTACCAGTTAGTTGTAAATGGCTGTCAACTTTACTGGTCATTTACACCTCTGAAATGCGTGTGTTCGTATTTAGTAACGAAACTTATAAAAAAAGATGAAAAACACATCGCTTGTTTATGTTACTATTCGAATAATTTTCTTAGAAATGGCTCCATGAAAGTGTTTGACTATTTCTGAGCTTACTGCGTTGATGGAAGATGATGAATTTCTGCCAAACATAGAAAATGAGGATCATAATCATTTTAATGTTGCCATTATAACGCCAGAAACAGACGACCTGACGGACTCTGAAGATATAATGGAAAATTATTTGGATGAGAATGACATGGTTAACGATAAGAATAGAAAAGATGACAACATAAAGTGGCCAAGAATTTCTCCGATACCATGGAGGATCATGAAGTTTATTTTGACAATTTCTTTACGACCCCCGGACTTTTAAAAGACTTCGGCAAGTTCAACTAAAGGCAACAGGAACTTTTCGTAAGAAAAGAACAAATTAGTATCCTCTAATGCCATGTCAGGAAATAGAGAAAAAAAAGCTTCATGATGCGATTTGATAAAGAGAAAAAAAAATACGGATGGTTCGTTGGAAAGATAACAAAACCGTGACAATGGCGAAAAACTACACAAGAATTCGTTCAAAAAAGTGGTGGTGGCCATTATTTACCTAGTTTTTGGATATTGCCGTTGCAAATACACAGAGATTGTATCAAGTATCTCACCCTTGTGAGGAAGCTTCTCTTTTTAAAATTCGCCGTAAAATAGATTTGGGCTATCTGCCAGGCGTGAAATCAGTCCACAAAATCGAAAGTTGCTGGAGGAAGAGTTAGTATGAAAGTACGCTATGACCACAACGATCACCTGATAAAACCAATAGCAACACAACGCAGAAGTGCAGATTGTGGAATAAAAACAACAAGAATATGCAAAAAGTGTAAAGTTCCATAGCACGATAAATGCTTTAAACTTTTTCATAGCCTATGAATAAGTATAAATTTGAAGTTATTTCTTGTGAACATTAAATAATTCGTTTCAGTTAAAATTTTTTAACAGACAAAATAAATTTTTGATTTTTAATCTTATGTAATATATTTTAATGCAATCTGCTAATGTCTAAAAAACGAGACCGTCCCTTATTTGAATAAAAATAATAAAAAAAACTCGATCAAATGACTTTACTTGGTCAACAAGATGACAACTGAATGACAAAGTTTATTAGTTTTATCATAAATGAATTACGGCAGGTGACGGGTTAAGTGGGCCTGCGATTGCGAAGATGCAGATTTTGCTAAAAAAAAATCATCTTTTCAGATGAAGCTCATTTTGATCTTGGCGGGTATGAAAACAAGCAAAATTGTCGCATTTGGGGCACAGAAACCCGCACGCATATATTTAAAAGCCGATACACCCAAAACGAGTCACTGTTTAGTGCGGATTTTGGTCCAGAGGCATAATTGGGCCATTTTTCTTCGAAAATCAGCAAGGAGTGGCCGAAGTCAATGGCGATCGTTATCGGGCCATGTTGAACGAGTTTTGTTCACAAAAATTTAAGAGGAGGATGGCGCTACGCGCCACGCAGCCGAAGCACAGTAGTTTTTTATAGCATTTTCAAAAAAAAAAAGTTATTTGGAGGAGCCTATAGTAATATAAGACGTTTTATCAATTAAATACAAGATTTTCAATTATTTCTGAACATTGCTACCTACAGGGACTACAGATGTCTTGTCATCATAACAAAAGTGTTGTACAAATCCACCAAATGCATAAACCTAAATAATTTTTCGTAGGACAACAATAGAATAATCTCTTTCATGTCGATGTTTATTTAACTCTTAAACGTATATCGTACTTTAAAATAATTTTGATTGAACATTTTGTCCAAACTTTTACAATAATCAAAGTATTGAAGCCCATAAAATGTCATATAGACACACTCTGTTAATGCCAAAATTAATTTTACTTTTATCTTCAAAATTAGCAAATTGTTTTATTCAATTTAATTTTTTGCCTAAATAAAAAGTAAAACATTTTAACCTTTAATACAGATAATCCTTTAAAATCCTTTTGAGTTGAAAAATAAAACTAACATTAAATCTCAGCAATTAATTTCGTTTATCAGTGAAGCGATGGTGCGCGAACATTTTAAAATAAAAAGGAAAAACATGAAAGACTAAATTGGAAAGAAAAACAAAAACATGTTGGCTAAAAAGCATTTATACGTTTTGCGAAAAATTACAGAAGCAAAGGAAAAAACAACACAATTTCAACATACAACAAAAACCAAACAAAATTATCACCCACTATCTTAAAGGTCTTTTAAAGACAGCCGGTGTATGTATGTACAACCATTATAACACTTTTTTTTTATGGAGACACTATGTGTCCTTAGAAGACATTGTTGGAAATGTTGATGCATCTGCTAGAGCTTCGTATAGTATATGTGTGCGTACGTTTGGAGATGCTGAAGAAGAATGAGTTTAAGTTTACCAAAAATCCTTTCACACTGCTGCACATAATCTCCGCCATCAACAACCGCAAAAACAAAATCCTTTTGCTTATTTATTTATATTTTCGACATTATTGTTGTGTTTTTTTTTTGTCTTCTATCATTTACCAAATGTTAAATGAAAATCTAGTCAACGGTAAGAGTAGGATGCAGCTTTTACTTCTTGGGCTTGTTATTTGTTTTTTAAGCAGCAAGACTAAAAATATTTTAACAAGACCTATAGTGGTAAGTAAAAGACGATTTTTAAAATAAAACAGAAGAGAGTATTACATTGCTATAATTTAAAAACGAAAAAAAAAAATCACAGCTGGAGTCTGTGACAGTTCCATAGAATAGAGATAGAAAATTCTTAAAAAAAATTTCTTAAGGAGATACATTTTGAAAGCATTCCATTTGTTGCCTTCTTCGCGCTTTCTTATTCAAACTGAATTGAATGCATTATCCTTTGCTTGTGTACTGGTGAATTCTAGTTTAAATAAAACCCAACAAAATATTATAACACTAACTGTCTAAATAATTTTGCGTAGTTCAAAATGAATAAGATTTTTCATAACTTCTAATTTATAAGTAAAAAAGGAGACATAAAGAATGCCTTCTCTAAATACAAAATAATTATTCATTTTTTTGTGGGCTTCAAAATACAAATGCAAATGCATTCAAAATATCCTTTAAAATTCATGTAAATAAACATTATTTACACATTTCACATGGGTTTCTTTTCATCTACTATGCATGAGTTTTATACACTTACTAGCTTATACCCGGTGTGCTTCGCCACCCCAAATTTTAGTATTTAATTGATATGGCAGGTGCCACGCCCACTATTGTTAATGCACCTATTTCTTGCCTAAATGTTCATTTGGGTGTCAAAGTTGCTCTTGCCAAATTTTACTACTCGATATCGTTTTCCAAATATACGAATTTTAGTATTTAATTCTTATGTTGGTGCCACACCTACTATTGGTAATGTACCCATTTTTTCCATAAATGTTTATTTGAATATCAAAGTTACTTTTGCAAAATTTGAGTACTCTAATCGATATCGTTTTTCAGATATACGAATTTTAGTATTTAATTCATATGGTAGGTGCCACGCCCACTATTGGTAATGCACATATTTCTTGCCTAAATGTTCATTTGGGTGTCAAAGTTGCTCTTGCAAAATTTTACTACTCTAATCGAAATTGTTTTCCAAATATACGAATTTTAGTATTTAATTCATGTGGCCACGCAAGTCCGCCCATTTTTTACCCAAATCTTCGTGTGGATGTCAAAGTTTACCGTACTTAATTTGAAGACTCTAGCTGCATTAACTTTCGTGATATATAATATTTAATACTTATTATTTAATAGGGCGTGGCACCCCGCCCACTTACAATTTCGGTCCAGCCGTTTAAACGTCTATAAAGCACAAACAAACACACATTGATTTATATATATATACTAGAAAAACCCGGCGCGCGCTGCTACGCCCCTTAATGAATCAAAATGCATTCTGAACTTTTTTAATGGGCGTGGCACTGCCCACATTTTTAATCACGGAACTGTATAGTCATGACAACTTAATATGCGCGTGCAAAGTTTCAGAAAAATCGATCTAGTGCAAGTAGCTAAATATGATAACTTATTTCTTATGGGCGTGGCACTGCCCACTTTTCTAATCACGAAATTGTATAATCATGAGACCTCAGTATGTGTGTGCAAAGTTTCAGAAAAATCGGTGAAGTTCAAGTAGCTGAAAATGATAAAATTTTTTATGGGCGTGGCCCTGCCCACTTTTTTAATCACAAAATTATATAGTCATGACAGCTCAATATGTGCGCAAAGTTTCACAAAAATCGGTCCAGTGCAAGTACCTCAAAATGATACCTTTTTGTTATGGGCGTGGCACTGCCCACTTTTCTAATCACGAAATTGTAAAGTCATGACAGCTCAGTATGTTTGCAAAGTTTCAGAAAATTCGGTCCAGTGCAAGTAGCTAAAACTGATAACTAATTTTTTATGGGCGTGGCCCCGCCCACTTTTTTAATCACGAAGTTATAAAGTCATGACAGCTTAATATGTGTGCAAAGTTTCAGAAAAATCGGTACATTGCAAGTACCTCAAAATTTAAACTTTTTTAGGGGCGTGGCCCCGCCCACTTTTCTTATCACGAAATTTTTTAGTCATGACAGCTCTATATGTGTGCAAAGTTTCAGAAAGATCCGTCAGGTGCAAGTAGCTAAAAATGATAACTAATTTTTTATGGGCGTGGCCCCGCCCACTTTTTTCACCCATAAACACTCCCTGGTATGTGTACAACAATTTACCAAAGTTTGAGGCCGATCGGTTTTACAGTTTCGGAGTCTATAGCTAACACACACACACACAGAGTTTCACTTTTATATATATAGATAGATTAGAATAAAGTAAATTTGATAAATGTATAAAAAACATGCTGTCCAATGACAGGCTAATATTAAAACCATGCATGTTTCACCTATGTATATTGAACCACTTCATCATACGTTGAAGTCATGCATTCACTTTTTCTTTTGAATATCTTTGGTTTTTTTTTTGCTGGGTATGGCTTATTTTAAAAAATATATTTGTAAAATAAATATTTAAATAACTTAATAAAAGGCTAATTTACGCTTTTATGTTAAATATGGTCTTACAGTTTAAGCCCCTTACTGTTTGCTGGGTTATGGTATTTACTGTAATTGTCAATATGTATGTGTATGTGTAATAGTTAATTCTATATTCACGGATTTCCTAGTATTTTCTTTGACTTCTACAGTCGCAGTCTACTGCCTTAAATGACTGACTGACTAGGAGTGAATGCATTTCTTCTGATTTCCGTCTGTTCTTGTAATGAGTTGATTATGTTTGTCTTTAAATTTCCGTTCATATTTCTGTTTTTCTGTCTGCGTAAATCTGCGTATTTAGTTTTTTTCTAAATTCATTTATATTTCATAAAATAGCTTGGTGACTTTACGTTTTCCTATTCTTATGCAATTGTAAAAGAAAGAATTTCTTTTTATTTAAATATTCTGTTGACACTCGCTCATGCTTGATGTGCCTGTACTTTAGGAATAAATATTTAGTACACAGTCGGTTGTTAACGTGACTTTTTGTTGCTGTTATTCTTCTTTTTTGCAATGCCTTATTTATTATAACAAAACTGAGGAGGATTTTTCATGTAATTATGGCATCGTTGTGTGTAGTTGATTAACACTTTCTTTGTGGCATGTTTGAAAGAAAGCAGAAAGGAGACAGTGAACTAAGAAACTGTATGTAACAGGAGGAGGGGCTCTTTCCTAAGATTGGTATGTGAGTTAAAGAGCTGTTTAAATAGTCTACTAATTATAGGGAAATTTAGTGTCATTTAATAAAATACTTACTTTTATTTAATGAATCTCAAAAGATGATGTGCTTGTTACTAGAATATAAGCTTCAATTTCAGCCGCTCTATTTTTATTAGCTATTTCAATTAGATTTCCACTATTAAAAGTATTTATTAATTATATTAATCTTACAAAGTAGTAGTAAATATAAAATATGTCTTTTAGAATAAGGGTAATATTTCCAGAAATTCAGAATATTCTTATTCGTATTCAAATAATTCAAATAAAAGGGTGCCACGCTGTCACATGTAGTTAAAATGATTGAGAAAACCTTTAAAGGCAAGTATACATGTCTTTTATTTCTTTAAAATAAAAGTTCATATACTCTCAGCATTTTGAAAAAATTTTCCCTGATACATATATTTGATGCCCTGGTGTATTTGTCACTTGTGTTTTAGTCTGCCATTCTGGAATTAGGATGTCTTCTAAGTAACATGGTTAACAGCTATTTAAATTTTTGTATCTCATGTTGTAGTCTTGAAAAGAATTCCACACCATAGGATGGTGAATAAAGCTGTTAAGTAGGATTTTCTTTTCTGCTTTAAAGCTGATTTCAAAAGAAAAAAATTACCATTTAAAGGATATTCTTTTTAATTTGTGCAGTAATTGATCAATGTTCAATGACTCAATATTTTGGTTATGAACATCAAAATATTTAATTATTCTATACGCACGTACGCACAGAATTAGAAAGGCTCTGATTCGTATTATTCACAAAATTAAGCTTTTTAATAATTCCAATACCTCTCGTAACAAAAATTTAATGCAATAGGGCACAGCACCTCCAAAATTGGTCTAGTAACGTCCATGCCTGTAAAGTAACATATTTATATTTTGTTACTGAGATCAAGGCGTTGGTATGTCATCCTAACAATGACTCCTGTTAAATGTGCGTGAGTAAGAACGAAGCTAAAGTTTTGGCTTTCAGCTTGGCAACAATTCTTACGAATAGAATAGGTGAGAGTGAAAATGAAGCGGTTCCCCTTTAACTAGGGGTGCCAGATGTACTAGACCATCAATACATTTATTGGTACTGCACTGTCTTCTTCAAAACACTTCAAACAGTACAGAAATTAACTGATTTTTATTATTTGTACTGTTATATTTTTTAATTGGAATCCCGCCTGAGCACAAACTATTCCCGTAATCCAAGAATCGCTGTATGAGTGAGATTTTGTGAGAAATATTCTTTTTGCAAGACGGATTAACTATAAGGTTAAGGTAAATCTACAATAAATGAATTAAAATGAAAACCATCGTACAATTTTATTGTTGATTTATAGAAAATTTTACTCAAAACTTTAACAAAAAATTTTATTAGAAATGAAAATCAATAACAATTCTCTAAAACACTTCACTGTATAACATTAACCCCTATTTAAAGTAAAATATGTAATAACAGCAGCGCTGAATTTGTAGATATTTTCTAACACAAACCATGCGATTTAAGAATATGGATAAGTACTTAAACGGATAACGTCTAATTATTATTACAATTTAATTTGAACAAAAATCCCGATCAGGAAAAGAAATTAATTTTTGCTGCAACAACCAATTAGCAAATTCACTTGGCTGGTCTTTTGGCTTAACTTCTTACACCAACTGCATCTTTTGCGCATGAAAATGAGTACGATAATTCATTGCAAAGAGCTTATGGAAATGTTTAATGTCAAAGTTCCTGGATTCTCGTCCACACTCTCCCTTACTGCGGCTATATTTTTTGGCAGAGCAGAGACGAGGAGGACGAGGATTCGATTGTATTACTTGACATAAAAGCCTAATTATCGACTCATTTGAAATATCTTTGTGACCGACGACTAGAGGTTTTTAGCAGACAGCTTGAGTTTAGGTTTAGCACCAATTTATAGTCAATTTTCCAATTCAGTCAATTAGTTAATTATAAAAAGTTATGATTGCGTTAAGAAATGTACAGTATTTGTGATATGGCCGTACTTTTTTTCTGAACTCCATATCTGGTTACACCATATTCAGTTCGAGCTCTTAAAAACACTAAGATTGCTTTTTGAGCGCAGTTTCCGCAAGGAGTAAGTCTTTCCTAGCACATAATGCCAACAGCTATAATCTTTAAGCTGGATTCTCATATAAACTTATATCAAAAAAGTGTTCATGTTTAATGCATTGTCTATTGAGTTGGTTCTGGCACAAAACTACTAGTTACAGCCACCAAGGCTTAGTGCCTTTTAACTGGACGATTGTCACAAAACAACGTTTAGACTTTTTACCAACGCTGACAGTTAATGAGACTACAATAAGAGCAACCATCGTAGATATAATTTTTTAAAGGATATTAATATTATTGTATCTATCTAAACCATTTTTTTATGAAAACGCTTAAATAACAAAGTAATACATATATTTTATAAGGCAATTCAAGTATTTCTTAACTATTCTGTTTACTATTTTACTTACTTACTTCTGGGGTACTATTTTACTTACCCCAGTAACTAGAGAAAAGGTTTTGTTCAATTTAATCCATAGAACTTAAAATATATAATCAAAAAAAATCACTGAGGCATAAGCTGCGTTCACATATACGTGAAACGTACTCTAACCTTTAAGTTTGTAAGAAATATAAAAAAAAATATCCAACTGCATTAAACTTGAAAGGTGCGTGATCGCGATTCATGGTTGTCTTCACGTGGTTTTTCAATTTCTCAGTCTTTTATACACCAACTGTGGAAGAGTTTCTCCCGTCTTATTAGTCTTCAAACAAAACAAAACCGTAGAATTACCAGATTTTGGTTAAGAGTATATATCTTTTGGAAGTTTAGCTTTTATCTTATCACTGGTGTATTGAAACTCAAAATCATCTGAACTGATTACATTTCGAATATCTAAAGTTTCGAAACCTTAAAAATTATTTATTTATTAACACTGCCCATATGTAAGGACTTTAGTTACAAAGAAATTTTAAAGTTTAGACTTGTTTATAGGAATTATATTGTTAAATTGAAAACATAGAAAAATTATGAAACTTAATTCCTGTGTCATTGTCAAATTGATGATAAGTTATGGCGAAGGACAAAATACTTGAATAGTTAGTTACTTTTGTATAACCGGCAAAAAGGGGGTGGTTGATTAAATTTTATTTTTCTGCATAACGATTAAACTCTTTTATTGAACGTCTATACAATATAAACAATTTTTACGAATTTTAATTTTCAAAATACACACATACACACCGCCATAAACAACTATGTATAGAACAAAAGACTTTATTCTTTTGTTATTTAATTGTTGTTGTTATTGCTGTTGTTATTGTCGTATTTTGATATCTTTGGTTTGGCAGTAACAATAAGCACCCACCATAAAACACCAGAAGCAGCTCCAGCACCTAAGATTCCTCATCAACCATAAATACTTACTCAAAATGTTTGGCAAAGATTTTTTTCTAAAGATGTTTCTTAATGCTAAAATTGTCGTTACTTGCGGTTGCTGTTGCTTTGTGTAGGTCTGAGTGGTAGGCTGATAGACAGACACTCGAACAGCTAGAGCGGGCTTGTATTTAAGCAAACGCACATCACATTATCAATGGTAAAAACCGCAACAAGCAACCACATAACCTTTACTCTACCACTACCAAGCCACCCTCTCCGTTACACTTCGCATGTTCTTAAACAAGTGACACTCAACCCAACTACGAATAACAACCCCTACTACAATCATCATCATCGTCATCGTCACCATCATTTAGGTTTATTGAAAAATTTGCTCTGCTGTTACTTGAGCTGTCGTCTACTAAAATGTGACATTATTTTCTTTTTTTCAAAAATGCTCGTAGTATTATAAGATTTGTTTGGTCCTTCTTAATATTTATTTGGTTTTTTTTTTGGCATTTTCGAAGAATCTCTATATGTAAATCCTTAAACATCTTAACGCAAATTTAACTCATTCATCTTGGTATTTGAAGTCTGTGTGGAGTAAGTAAGTACTTGCTGTAGGACTAGCACTTGTGCTTGTGAATTTGAAACAATGAAAACAACGCTTTGTGTTTTGTGTTGATGCCAAAGGATTACTCAATTAATTTAATTATGTGCCGTCAATCATTTCTTGCACCGCGACTTGTGTGTTGCGTACCCATTTTCGTTCTTGAAGCTGGCAGAGCAATGTGAAACAAGTCCGCGTCAACTGTTTTAATGGATTTTCCATTCATTTCCATTTATGCAAAAATCTTGTTTCTCATTATTTTTTCCATGTACGCTTTAGGCAATGATTGGCAATAAAAGAATTTTTAAGGAGCTTGTGACGGTCTGAGTAAAATTTTAAGTACTATCCTCAGCATTATCACTAATGTTTTATGAAAAAAAAAAATATCTTTGAAGGCTAATTTTATTAACCGCTTAAAACTTAAAAAATTTATTTTAAATATAAATGCGAGTATTAAAATTACTTATAATATTGCTACTACTAAATACTTATGTCAGTGGCAATAAGGCAAAATTGCTTGTGTATATTTTTTATAGTTATTCCCCAGCAAAAATATCTACGATAAAGTCGTCCAAATTATTTAAAAATTCGCCTGGTGGTAGTTTTAAATTGCAATATTGCAACGGTGCCGTTATTTTAAATTTAGCTTCTGCCTACTTTAGCAGTTATTCCCTTTTGCCCAGATATATAGTTGGTTTTTGTTAACTTTACTGATTTATTCAGGCTCTCCAAATCAATAAAATTCTACATTTTTAAGGTCGAAAAAGTATATAAAATAGATATACATATACGTTAATAATTATTGATAATTATATTTTTTAAAAGCCTTGAAAAATACACTGAATTTGAAATTCTGCCTTGCCATTAGTCTTATTTGTTTAGCTTAAGAGCTGTGTATGAAAATGATTTTAATTCTTCCTTTAAGAACTTCTTTTAAATTAAAAACCAAAATACGAATAATCCAACTCGTTTATACGTTTGACAGTATTTTTAATTTCACCAACTCCATTAGCGGCATTATACATTAAACAATAACAATAACAAATTGGATGGGGGCTGATGCTGAGTTTCTTAGAAAATGTTTTATATTTCCAAAAATTGTGGTAATTTTAAGAAAATCAAAAAGAAAATATTGTGTTTTTTTCTTCTTATTTTCCTTTTTTCCCTTAATTTAGTAACATTTGTAAAAATACTCCATGTATCTATCCTAAGGATATTTCATTTGTAAAAATAAGTTGATTTTTTCTTTTCAAGTTTGGTTTTTGTGGTGATATTTACTTTAATACCAACTTATGTGTTGTGTAGGAATGTAAAAGTTGTTTACATACGATTTTATTTGTACTTGTATATTCGTGGGTACATCAATAATACAGTGTGCAGTTTGAGTGTGTGTGAGTGGCTGTAAGTACATTTGTGTAAATGTACAAGTGTTGTATATCCTGTATCTCATATGTCAACTTTTACATCTTAAGATTACACATTTTAGGATTTTAATTATTTTAATTATTTTACCATATAACATGTGCACGCATACATGCATGCATATGTATGTAGATACATTGTCAGAGACATGGTAAATTCAAAGTATATTTATTTGTTTTTAATACAATGACTTATCACTCTATTTAAAAACAAAAATAAAAGTAGAGTGGTTTTAAGACAACACATTAAAAATTACACATCATGTGTAAGATAATATTGGCAATGAAATAAAATAACTCTGTTATGAGGACTTTATTGACTTGTGATTATTAATTAAAAGAAATGTGGCTTATAAAATACTTATAGATCCTTTGAAACCTCATCCTTGGAACTATATAACTCCTAGGAAAACTTAGAAAATGTATATATATTTATGTAAATATTTGTTGTACTAAAAATGGATTGAAAAACTATAAATCATTGTTCCTTATTAACGATATGCTTCTGCTGTCTATTTGAATTACAATTACATATAACTATTTGTACAAGTGAAGGCTATGTAAAGCTTATTTAAATTGTCCCTAAAATTTAAATAAGCTTTGAAATTCTTTGGTTTCTTATATGTTTAAGTTATATCAAACATAGAGAAAGGACTTAAGAAACTTGTGATTTTGGTGTTTTAAATTCCCATTGACTAGATTTAGTTTGATACATTGTCTCAAGTAATGTACAAAAGTACATTTTTAAATACTTGTAATGTAGTAATCCTTATAAAATGAATATCCTCCGTGGCTATACTAAAAGTTTACAAATATTGAAAATAAAGAAATAAATTGCAAAATTCTCTACAAATAAAGGGTGGTTAAATTTTAGGCACCGATGTTGAATGTGCACCACAACTAAACGTCAAGTTTTTTTTCTGCATTTCATTTGATATTTGTCAATTTCAAACTAACTCAATTCGATCCATTGAAAGATACACAATCGCACAACCTGCTAAAGCTATTCAGGCTTATTATAAAAATGAGCGTTAAAATCAAAATGCATTTCGTGCACTTTGTGATTTTTTTGGTCAACATAATCGTTCAAATTCGTCCACAATCGAGAGAATTGTGAAAAATATTTAAATTTCAGCAAAATAGTTCTGTATGAAATGTGAAGACATCTCTAAATGCCTTCTTAGTTCGTTGAATTGAAAACATTGCTGTATTTCGCGATAATGTGGCAAAAGAGCAGTCGACCTCGTGCCCAACAATTGAACATCAACATCGTCATTGAAAATTTGGATAATCGGAAGGTGGTGTGCCGCTGAGGTCGCGGTGGTCATTTGGCCAATGTCTTATTCCATACATCATTATACAAAGAAATGACAATAATTTCCTAAATAATTTGTGTTTGTTTTATTCAAAATCAACATCGGCCCTTCAAATATAATCCTTCTTTATAAACAATATGCAAAAGAATTTAATTTTATAAACATTTTGAAAATAACATAAAATTTAAACCCAATAATTTTTGGTAATTTTTTTGTTCCAAATACGCTTCACTGGTATCGAGAGGCTTCAAAGCGAATAATTCGTTAGACCTCACTTAAATTTTATTCATCCACTACCAACTTACGAATTCCTATTTTTACATCGGAATATTATTTCCTTGGAAAGCACTTAAGTTAAATTCAATACTGCTTATTTTTTACGTACTGAACGGTAATATTGATCAACCGAGTCGTTTAGAAACAATCTTATATTGTGTCCTAACCAATATTATATTGTGTACTAGAAAACAGTTCTTAACTACTTACAATTTGGCATCTTAATCCATTATTTTAACATGGCGATGTCATTGCAGGCAAGTATTTACCACCCTCGCTTACAAATAGGGAGTCGTATAAGTACTTGTTACAGTCGCTTATAAATAAGGTTTTGATTAGTACTTACTTTTATAGCAATAAAAAATTGCTTGATTTTAATAAGCTAAATCACACATTACACAGAGTTCGTTCGGTTCTTTTAAGGACGAAAATTCGGTTTGCTTATTTTGCGATATGTTAATTTAAAATCTGGAAGTTAGTTAAAATCTATAAATCATCACTTTGTTAATAAAATGCTTTGCCGCTGTTATCAAAATCATTATTACTTTATCTTAAGCGTGTTAAACTAAATGAGAATTGTAAAAAGTTATGTATTTGAATGGCTTCTAGCAAATTTTATTGTGAGTGTATGTAAGCAAATGCCTGAAAATAAGCAGCTACGTATCATATTATAAATCAGGTCATTACTAAGTTACTTCTTAGTAAGACAGACGATATGTTATAGTCATTGAAAAGTGTGTTATTTAGTAAGAGCAAGTCATTACCTAATTTTTGCTTGGAAGTATTTTGTCGGAAGCTTGTTTTTTTGTCAGTTCACATCATTAAAATTATTTACAAAGTAATCCACTTACTAGACAATTTAATTTATAAATTTATTAGAAAACAAATTTTAAGAATTGTCTGTTAAAAAATTTAAATTAGCGATATTGTTCCTATCTTTAAATTTAAATTGTTTTCTTATAATTTATATAACTAAAAGCATTTATGTATTTTTTTTTTTGCACTAGTCTGTAATACTACATTTACTCCTAAGCGAAATCTAGTAGATTTGATTTAAAATCTTTATTAAAATCTAAACCGTTTATACCACTGTTTTTCGACATTTTGCAAGATTTCGTTTTCAAAACAATATATTTATTTACAAGGTGGTCTGAGATGCTCTCTATGCTCTACTTCTTCAAAACTCAAACTCCATATAAAAAAAATGTAAACAATAAAGTACTTGTGCAACTGCAACCACCTTATATATTATGATTGAATTTTTCTGTGTGCAGCGTAGTATACTTTAGTACAATTTAATAAAAACCACAGTTGCATCACGAAGTAGTACTAGATTTTAAGTAGATTTTGCCAAAATCTAGTGGCGAAGTAGATTTCATTTTGTATGGGAAATCTGGTAGATTTCGCTCAAAATCCCTTAAGTACTAGATTTTGTGTAGGTGTAAATGTAGTATAAGGAATATTTTTCTTCAGAATTTAATTTAAATTAAAAAAATAACTCCCATCTCTGAAATACTTATGGCGAGTTACTGTATATTGAACGAGTTATATATCGACAACTATTTTGGACGAGACCGTAAAAACGATAATGTATATTTTTTACATTATTACTGTACTGCCCTCAATCAGATCACACCTCCTAGCCAGAGGACTCGCTGTCATATAGATTATAAATACATAAGTATTTCCAATTAATTTAAGTTGTTTTGTACATAGGAATTGTCATCTTTTTACCTTAATGCCAAAATACCAGGTACACACCCTTGTTATAAGACTTAAGATATTTTGGTTTTAATATTTCCATCAAAACCGATTTCTATTTCCTTACGATAGATTTATTCTCTAAATTTGCAATTGTTCATGTAATTATATATCACTTATGATTTGACAAAATTATTGGTTGAATTACCAAAATTATAAACCCTTATTATTGTATTATTACTTTAAAATTATTAATTCATTTACAAATGTATTGCTTTTAAGGGCGTGTCAAATCGTTGCATCTTTAAACAGCATACATTTTTACAATAAAAGACTAAGAGGAGAAAACAGTATGGATAGCTCAGACAGATGTATTTATGATTTAAGAAAGAAACACCGGTATTTACATAGAAGAAAAATTATGGTTGTGATAATTATAATCATATAATATGACCGTCGTGATCATGTCGCAATCATGTTTTTTTTTTTTTGCGTGTACAGAATAGGTAGTTATGGCTTAGGGTACCATATCCTATTACTGTACTTACGAGCTGGTACATTTAAAGAATATAATGCATTTTTTGGAGAAATATGGTGGAGTACCTGATACAACAATGGTAAAATTTATACTGCCAGAGGTGCCAGACAGTGGATCTGTTCATGAAACATAAAAATATTGGTGAATTGCTCGGCATTTGTAAATTTGTCCACCTTTTACAGAAATCTTCGATTAAAAATTTTATAGTTACTTCTGTTAGCTTAAATCTATTGAGGTAGTTTTTTGTCCTGAAATACCATTCCTTTATTTTTTAATTATTTTTTTTACAAGAATTTTGGCAAAAACATGGTTGAGATAATTGTTATCAGAGACATCATACTATTTTTGTCGTCATAATTTTGTAAATCATACTATTATTAAAGGATAGCCATATCAAAGTTTGCATGTAAAGTAAATATTAAATGATTAAACAGAGCCCAGCTTATCATCACAAAATATATGATAAAACAATATCAAAATAACTTATTACTTGTTTTCGATAAAAAAAATGTTGTTATAGAAACTATAATATGATCGTAGTGATCATGTATTATCCATGGTTTGTGTTTGCGTGCGCAGGAAAAGTTATAGACAGTTGGGTGGATTTCCCTTCCGTGATACAAAATTACATTATTATTTGACTACCACTCAAGGAGCTCTTTTTCATGTTGCTAAATAATGCCAGAAATATGAAGGCACTCTATACTGTTTTAGGAAAGAGCAAAGGCCGTTTTTGTAGATACTCCGTAATATATACTTCTGTGTTTATCGTGCTTGGCTTCACAAATGATAAGCGTCTGAAATATAGGTAATGGCTTGCTACACAAGAAACTTATGGAGAATTTATTTTTTTCGTCCGGTGATGTTCTTTAACGTTACCTCCTCTATCAGCCATCTTGAAACATAAAGCCGGAAGCTACGAAGAATTTAATCATCCATCGCACAACAGGCTTTTTTTCTTTTGAGAAAGAACTCACCTGCAGAAAAGTGCCTTTTAATTTGCATATTTAAAAAAAAAATCGATGTAACAATGTGAGCGTAAGCTGCGTGACAATAATTCGATTTGCCCATTAATATATATCAGCAGCCTTATTTTGTAACTCATTAAAGCTTAACTCTATCGCCTTAACTCTAAAAGATATATCTAAAACATTTTGAAGCCTGAGTCTCCGATAAATGGCCCTGCAGCCTTATTCTGTAACTCACTAAAATTAAATCTCTATCAGTAAAACTAAAAAAAATTTATTTAGAGAATTTTAACTAATATACAATATATCCCCTTTATATTTTACTAGTTTTAGCGATAGAATTTAAGCTTTACCAAATTACAGAAGAAGGCTGCTGATGTCACTATACTATTTAATTGATACTTTTTTGTATTGCCTTTCGTCAAACTTTTAGCAGCTTAGAAGCAGTATGGTATCAAAGTATGGTGGGTGTGCAATGCCATAAACTCTTACCTTCTGCATGTTCAAATATATACCGGACAAGCTATTACGGGACGGGAAAGTACGCGTAGTGAAGGATTTGGTAAGTCGATTTAATGGAAGCAGACGCAATATATAAGTAACATTTGACAATTTTTTTATTAGCTTTAAATTATTTGATAATTTGATAAATTTTACCGCGTTTAAAAACAATACGCAAAGAAATGGTGGGACACAAATACCGCCCTGTAGAGTCAACAGTCTTCAGCTTTATGCCCAACATTTCCATGTGCTCATACGTGTCGAAAAAAAATAAGGCAGTCATTATTTTATCTTAAATGCATGACGATGGTGCAATTAGCACAAGCGGAAAACCACAAGAAATCGAATTTAGAATAAAACATAGGAGAAGTTGTGGACTTGCCAAAGACAGACTAAGCGCTGGCCATTATCTCTATATATTATATATTTTGAAAATATAAAAAACATCCCATATAATAAGCCAAGACGCAAACGCTTTCTTCGTCAGCTCGCCAAGTAGCTATATATGCGAATCATTGAAAGTTAGTCAGTCAATGTGCAGGAAAAGCAAAACTCCAACACGAAACTTGGCATAGCTAGTTTTATAAGTACGGCCATGCAAAAAAGAGTTTGCCTTCAATGTCTGCAGCGGCTGGTGTACGGGAAAAAAAGTTGGAAGCTGTTTTTTGTTTAAAAATCCCCACCACGAGCACAGAAGACGCACTCGTAACATATGCTCTGCTTGCCAATTCAAGAAATTATTTTGTATGCGAAATTTAAAACTTTAGTTTTAATTAAAATAAATATAATAAAAACACAAATTTAAATAAAAAACAAACATCATTTTTATAGTCAATTCATACAATTGCACTAGTGGCCACATCTGTACTGTACACATCTGTATACGTTCTTGGGGGTCTCGACTTTAGAAGCTCATAGCTCCTCAAAGGCTTGATCTGGGATAATAACTGAGGTGTCAGTTGATGCAGATTTCATCAGTTTTCTTATACGTGAAGCTTCAGTAAAAAAGCATAAGCCGTTTAGAAGGTGCATTACTCAGAAGTGTCAAAGGCCACACCTGTACCTGGGTATAAGGCCAAGGGTTAAAAACATTCAAAATTCGCTTATTTATTTATTTATTTAATTTATTGTCTATAGATAATAATCCTTACAGACTAAAGTATGTAAAATAACAAAACAAAATTAAGGTTATATATAAAATAATATTCTATAACAATTCAACGATTTAAATATAAAATGATATTTCTTTTAACAATTTCTTCACTTTCATTAAGGCCAATAAGGTGATAATAATTATTAAAGTTTTCACATATACGACGAAGAGGATCATTATTAGCATAGTTGGATCTATAGTATTTTAAGTTAATAAAACGGAAATTTCGAGTTGGTCCGGTTGGAACATTAAAAGATATTTTACTTAGCAGGACTTACTTAGCAAAACAAAATTGCTGTCAATGCAAAATTATTTTCAGAGAACTTAAGAATTTAACTGTTAATTTTCGAATAATTATGATAAAATTCTTCTAATACTAGAAACTCCCATTTTAACAAGTGCACAGAACTCATGCATATGTGGTGAAAAGCATCCGCTGTTACATGAGTTAATTTTGTTTGTTTACATGATTTGTATAAGATATTTTGCGAGATGTTGCATTCATTTTTAAGCACATCATTTATGCCAAATTGCTTCGAATTTAGGGAGTCATTTAGAATTATTGCTTTTACACAATTAGTTTAGAAGTCTTTAAAATGCAATTCGATTTGCACAACTTCCAATTTTTTTGCTGTGATATTATTAAAAATTTACTTTTTTGATTGCAAAATTCATTTTCTGGTATCTTTTATGTTTAATAACTTATTAAAGTTAAGAAATTATAATTTTGGGTGAAATTTAATGCGTATGCAATGCAGCAAGTTTATCGAAATTATTGATTATTATGAAGATGCAATTTGAAAAATAGGCTCCATATTTGCTTTTGAAAAATTTTACACAAAGGTCTAATCAAATCGGCTGTAAAAAACAACAGTGTTGCCAATTAGAATACTCCGTTAAAAAATTAACCATCGCAGAGTATCTATGCAATGCATTCTTTAATTTAGTTTAGACGTTGTAGTTCTTTCACTTGTTTTAAAGATTAGCTTTTTAAATTTTTTTTTCGCACAAGTATATTTTTGTCATTTCTTACGTTTAAAAGGTCTTAAGGCAACGTACAACTTTTCTGCTATAAAAAATTTTTTTAAAAAGTTAAATAATTTTTACAAAGTTCCGAGAGGATAGAAAATTTCCCATTTTATGTCGTAGTTTTTTAAACTTTTTATAAAACGTTTCAGAGCAAAAATTGCATTTGAAACCATTTTTAAGGCTTCAAATAGCCTCTCAGAGCTCTTTAATTCATACTTAATTTTCTTTAAAATAAATTTAAATATTTATTTGACCAATTAGTTTGTGGCTGTGGTATTGTATTAGTTTGCACCGAATATTTTTATGTGTTGCACTACAATAATATTTGAGAAAATTTTTATTAAGCCATTTTTGTTTTTAAGATGTATTTTATTTAATAATTTTTTATTTCAGTCTCTGTATACAATATTTTCTTTATAAAATATAAAATTCTCTCGTACAACATTTGTTAGAACGATACAGAATTGTTTGGTGGGTATTTGCTTAAAATTATTTAAAGGATAACAATATAATGTTTGAGATAAGCAGTGACATATTCTTTCGTAGATAATTTGTGTCCTTTTTTTTACTAATTTGTTATAAAGTAAAGGTTTTAATTGTTTTTAAATCTTATATTTGGGCTGTTAAAATTCAAAAAGTTTGCACTTGTAGCTATTAAATATTTTAAAAATATTATTGTATTATTTTATTTAGTTATTTCATACAGGACGTTATTTCGAAAATCTTAATTTCATAATTAATTAAAATTAAATAAAATTCCGAATAACGAAAAACAGAATAATTTGCTTTAATTGTATTTCATTTTTTTCATCCTTTTAAATTAAAAACACAATGATTGATTTTATTTCAATTTTATTAAGAATTTTATAGTTGTTTATACTTTTTTATTTATTAATCACATACACAGATCTGGTGTCAAACATAATAATGATAATGGTGACTTCTCTCTTCTACAACGGTTTAGCACACATCACAATTTATTGATGCATCATGTTGCACTCAAGGACTCACCGGAACAGTTTTTATGTTTAGACGTTTTATGCTGATCAAAGTAAATAACCGACGGATTGAATTTCTCACTGTTTTATCTTGCTTAGGAACTTCGTTTTGTTTGATTAATTGACACAACTTAAACCTCAATAGAGTGTTTTAAGGATATTGTTGAAATTATATATTTTGGCGTGATGAACGAACACAATTTGGCTGCTTGTTGACACAAAGAAATTACAAATGCTAATGTCTTAAGCGCTAAAAAAAACAGTAACAACAACTAGTGCTGGCAAACAATGAAGGCGATGATTATAATGATAATCATCATTAAAAAAATTTCACTATATACCAACAATATCTTAATAGTGGCAAAAGAAGTGTTTAAATTTTGAAAATGCAAAAAACCAGCAGCACTACAATAATAATAAAACCTATTTGCTATGCTAACGATAATTTAAGCAAAGCAAAAAAAAAAATCACTGAAAATCGCCAGAATATTTCAGGGATTTCTTAAATATAAAACAAGGTTTGTTTAAAATAAGAAGAAAAAAAAATAATAAAAAAAAACACAAAATCCAAAAATATTAATAATATCCATAGTGTTAGCGTTGAATAAGGAGTGAACACAGTATGGGTGGGTGTTAACAAAACTATTATTTTAGGCAGAAAAGGGGAAATGAAAACAAACACGTGCTCTAAAGGAATTTACACACTTACAGTCCGAAAATTATAACAGAAAAATTTTGCAAACGACATGCGCAATACAACAAGAGCACACTGTCTAACTGTTATACCCCGTTGTGCTCCTTTTTTAAGTGTTGGATACTTGTGGGTGTTGAATACTCCGAAATAAAAAAAATTATTCGTTTAGGTTAATTTTATAATACTGCCAACGTCTTCTAACGTCTAACTGTGACTAGAGCATGTATGTTACTGTCTTCGTTTACTCCTATTTAGTTTAATGTTTCATGTTCAGCATAAACGTTAATTTTGCGGCAGAGAAGCGCAGGACATACAATTACGCGTAACATTTTCATATTCATACTAAAAACAAGTGAATTAAAGTCTATAACAGTTAGTTTGGGTATATGTGAGTGTATATCTATGTGTGTGTGTGTGTGGCCAAGTGTTGGCTAGAAAACAAAAAAGTTCGACAACTTTGGAAAACTCTGCTCGTACACATTAATGGCAGTAAGTTGTGAACTTAGAACAGGTAGAGACGCCGCGCGCTTTACACACATTTCCTCGAAAAATTTTCACACACTCTCATACAGTGTGGCCCCAATTGCAAAAAACAAAACTTAAAAACACAGACCATAAACAGTTTTTTTTTATATGTTTTGTGTTCATAAAACAACGTCAAGTGCAATAATAACTACAACAACTTTAAAAATTTATAACATTTTGTAGATGCAATAAAGAAAGAATAAAAATATATAAAACAGCAACAAAATATTTAAATTGGTGGAAAAGTATTTTTGCCCGAACTAAAATTGGAAAACAAAACCAACAACAACACCAACAAAATAAGAACAGTTAAATATGAATTTTATAACAGACTTGGGGTTTTAGCCTGGCTAACAGATGCGCTACTCTGCCATAGTCAGTTACAAACAATCCACGAACTTGGCGAATGCATCATAACAATACAATTAAAAAATTTTCGCAAAATACTAAAACTGCAAAAAACTATATAAAAAGTCATTAAACACTTTTCTCTACTCTGATAACAACAAGTTAAAAAAAAAAAGTTTTAAAAATGTAAGAGAATTTATTCAAAATAGCATTTGTGAAAGAAGTGTTTTACTAAAAGTTTAAAATAAAATAAAAATTCCCACAACTAACATATAGTTAATAAATTAATTTTTAACCCACTTATAGTTTAACAACAAGAAACTAAAACCACATTAAAACAAGTCTAAGAAAGTTACGAAAGTTGAGAAAGCAAAACTTTTCCTAAAAGTTTTTTTTTTTTTACAAATAAAAACAAAGTTTTCAGACGCGAATTTTAAACTTTTTATTCGTATGCAAAACAATTAAGTTTTATGTGAAAGTTAATCATAAACTAAAAAATAAAAACAATGCTCAATTTGTAAAATGTTTTATTTATAAATATAAAGAACTAAATAGGTAATTAATACATTTATTTATTAAATAAATTAAATATTTTTTTCTTTGTAATAAATATATTTTTTTTCTCATAAAACTTTATAAAAGTTAAACAAGTATAAAAACTAACCAAAAACAAAAATTCAATGCAACAAGAATTTTTCTACTAAATATTATGAAAATTAAATATTTTAATGTCTAGCTTTTTTTTAAACAATATATTTAAAATTTTTTTTATTCGTTTGTGTGTGACTAAAGTCAAGTTCACATTTGGTTAACATTTGACCAAGTAAGTAAGCGTAACCACAAGGTTTTGATAATATTTATCCTTCACGTAATATAGTTTAACACATAATAATGGAATGTTAAATTTTAATTATTAATATGTCTTAGTGTTTACGCTTAGTTGGCCAAATATTTGCCTAATGTGAATATATTTAAATACGTATTAAGTAAAATCAAATGTTTGTTTAAGAAAGCATTCAAATTTATTATTTTAAAAATATATTTAAAACAAAATTGTTTTTAATTTTTTTCATAAAATTTTATAATTTTTTTTTTAATTTTAAAACTTTTTAAAGTAAATATTTATAATAATTTTTTTTATTTCAAATTAAACTTCATCTCATTCTGACAGACATGTGAGAAAGTTAGAAGGTTTATAGAGTATATAAATGTTTGTGGAAGAACAAATAAATCCAACCATCTCGAGTATCACAAAATTTCAATTACAAGTTCTCTGTGTATTATTTACTAAAAATATATATTAAAGAACTGTTTCTAGTCAGACAACCCAACATCATTTTTATCTAAAAAAAAATTTGCTCATACGAAATATTTTTATATCGATTCAATGTAAAATTTAAAGAAAAATTAAATTTACTCTTTAGTAAGAGAGTAAATGTTCATATTTCTTATGAGATCACTTCTCTTAACTCTACGGGAGTAGAAGCAAATTTATAATTATTACGAATTACCTTCATCCTTTCAATACAGGGTATACAATTACTCTTCCGGTTTATTTAACTTTAAGATTTACATTTTCTTTCGACTTAAAATGTTTAGCTAAGATTAAAGGAAATTATTTAAATTGTCATGTAGACTCGAAATGGAGGAAGCAATTTAATGATTCTTAAGAAATACCTTTATCCTTTCTTTCTTCATTATGCAAAAAATGTATGCAATATCTCTGGTTCGTTTACCACGATTTTTTTGTTTGTTTTCTTTCTATTTGACTTGTTTAGCTGATCTTAAAGGAAATTCCTTTAAGTTATTACTTATGTGAAGTCTATTTGTTAATTTAAATCAACATTTTAAGGCCCTTACATAGTATTGGTGAGAATCAGTGTAATAGCATTATTGTGAAGTTTGCTAAGAAAAATCAAATTATTATTAGCCGAGATATGACCAAAAAACCATGTTTAATTCTGTTGTTACATAAAAAAATATTTTTTAAGATAAGCACTGTGTATTGCATATATCCTTAAATATATAAAAGTAAATAGTTTTGTGTTTGTTCTCTATGCGTGCCTTAACCACTGATGAAATACCTATGGAACATTGGTTAAGTCTTCTAAGATTGTCCAAGACTGTTAACAAAAGTGCCACGCCTATAAAAAGTAAATTTTCCCATTTAACTACTGCTGATTTTGTACCCAAATTGGTGGCTTGTGGCAAAACAATCTATTGTTAACAAAATTGGGCAGTGACACAGCCATACAAATTTAATTTTATTTTTCAACTTTCTTCTGAACTGACTTTCATTGCACCTTAAACACCTATAGAAAGGGGAATAGAAAAGGAATAGTACCAACAGCAACAAAGTGATGATTTGTTTTAAAAAATATATCATAAAATATTTTATAATGAAAGGAACACAAAAATATTGTTAAAGCCAGCAATGCATTCCGGGTTCTGCTGCAAGTAATTTTATAATATACTAATATAAGGTTGGTACAAGATAAAGCCGAACAATTTTTATTTTCCAAAAAATATTGTTTATCAAAAAAACTTTTTTGGAATTTTTAAGTCCCCAGAAAACATTTAAAAATATCTTTGGAATATATTTCGTTGGTTGTTTATAGTTTCCAATAATAACGTTATGAGATACGCATAATAAGTCCTAACATCATGATTTTCCAAAACATATTAAAATAAATAATAATTATTTTATTGTTTATAAATAAATACTTCAAGCTTTTCTAAAACTTATGACATGATGGCAATACGGAACTTGAGGACACCTTGAGAATTCCCTAATTATGTTAATATGTTGTGGCAATTACATGTATAAGATGCAGTGCAATCTATTAAGGAATTCTAACTAGTTTTATTTAACACGTTTCTCTATGAATATCAGAGTGAACTGGAAAACTTTTATAAAATTTACACTGTGTTCCCCTACTTTTTACTAAACTTTATGCTATTTTATGTCCTGCGAAAAATATTTACAATATCATAGGTTTTGCACATGATGAATGCACTACTGAATCCATTTTGCAAATTTTATTGGTATTGATACAATATGTATTGTTTAGAGCCGTAAATAATTTCTAAACTTAATTCAACTGATAATTTAGTTAGATGAAAAAAACCGAGTCGTCTACATGTAATTTGTTCAGGATTTGTAGTTTGAAACCCTTTTAAGTTTGTCCTATTGTCTACGTTAAACCCCCCCAGGACATGCTATACAACTTGCTTAGCGCAAGTCCAAGGTGTATTGTCACTACGGGATATAGAGGTGGCACTAACAACTCTGGTTTCTTGAAACCAGATTTAGAGAGAGGTAAAACTCTGGTCCGAGTGTATGCTCAAGGCTGATCAGAGACCTATCTGGTACCAAGGAAATCATTAAGCCCCTAAGTACACCTAGAAAAAAGACACTAAAATTCATTGCCAATTGAATGATTCAGTTCTTGCAATCGAACTTTTCTTTTGTAGCTGTTAAATTACTATTGCAACAATTATATTTACCTTGTTCTAAGAACATGATGATATTCCAAATAAAATCTCTTGGTGAAACCGTAAAATTCTACTATCCTAACTTAACTATGCGATTGACAACGATTGTAGTACTCACAACCGATACTGTTTTCGCTGTGTAGAACTTGTTCTAGACTGGTTATTGGTGAGTTCTCTTCGGATAGCTCGTGGTGGTTGTGATTACTCTCTAGCGTAAAAACAGACTAAGATGTGGTTAAATGGTTGATACTCAACCTTGGTCACACTTAAAGCTAACACTGATGTTTCTAAGGTTCTGTTGTCACCTCAACCGAAACAGAAAATTATAGTTTAAATGTTTGCAAACGGACGATCGTGCAGATTTCGGGCAACCATACATGTTTTGAGGTGCTATTGCCTTTCAACACAAGTAGTTACTTGGTGAACTGTTAGTATCTGCCGGACTGCACATCCGATTCTGTCGCTGGTTAATTACATAGCCTTGCAGAAAAAGCAAGATATAAGGGATAGATAGCCCGAGCTCCTGCAAGGTATACATTAAGATTTAAGAAACATAAGATTGATGTTCGGTGACACAACTTTATAAAAGGGCCAACGGCTTGGCGTCAGAAACTCAACCCAGTTAAAAAACAATTGTCAGATTATAGCATATGGTTCCGATGCTGACGTTAATCAAACCACATATTGTCCACAATAAAGAACTCATATCGAATATCCTGAAACGTGCTCTGTTTGATAATATTCTTATCTTTATCATCTGATATTGTACACGTTAATAATTAGAATATTGGCCTCCTAAATTTTACAGTGACAAAATTTGCGTTTCCCATAGTATGCTCTCAGTGATATCAGAATCTGGTCACTTGTTGACTTGTTATTCCATCACCTAAGCTTTAAGTTCAGTTTTTAGCATCAGAAAAAGTTGAATATTTTCTGAAGAAACAATTTTATGAAAATTATCTCATTTCCAGATAATAATTTGTAGGCTAAGTCGTTTCTGAAATCAACATAGTCTATAAAAGGTTCAAAGTCGCAAACAGGTTTATTATATTTTTCATTTCAAGACAATTTAAGATCAAAAAGATTGATTCAACTTCCACTTATAATAAATGTTATTATAATAAACATAACAGCTCATGTAATTTAAATTTAGTACTTTCACTTTATTGTTGGTGTCCCAATATAAAAACATATTGCCAGTTTTCTTTTAAAGACATTTCGGTTTTGTCTTTTTACCTGACTTATAATTTATTTGCTTCTTATATGGTTTTATTATATCGTATTTTTAAAAAATTATTTAAAATGAAATTTGAATATAATTTTTAATATTCAAGAATTCTTTCATAAAACATGACAGGATCAAGTGTTTTTTTAAGGTGGAATATCAGATAGGTGCATTTCCTAATGTTTATTTTAAAACAAGATTTGTTTTTATGTGAATTTTAACAATTTATTTATTTATTTTAAAACTCAACTTTTGAAACAAAATTTTTTTTTAATTTGATTTTAACTATATATTTTTCTAGTTTCTTTAAAACACTATCAAAGTTACATTATTTTTTAGTTTTAAACAGTTTTTTTGTAATTAAAAGGCAACAAAACACTTTCATATATAAAATATTTTTTTCTTTTACTCCTGCACTATTAAACCGCTTATTCCTAATCAACACATGCACATTAAAAATCAAAAATCAGAAATTAATCCTTAAGAAAATACCCCAAAAAAAAAGAAAGAACCATCATCAACAATAATAATACATTCCCTTATCATTTGTTGGAAACACAAAATCTCCCTCCATCCACAAAATAAACAACAAACAGTTGAGTAAAAATGGCATTACTAAAACGACCCTTAACCAAGGAAACGACGACAATTGTTGAAAATAACAACAAAGTTGACACAGAATATGAAACAGCTGTTAAACGTAAAAAACGTTGCTCACGTGATGATGACGCCAACAACAACATAACAACAAATACAAGCATTAAACAGGAAGAAAAATCGTCTTGGCCACAGAAAAAACGTTCACTAAATTCGAACTCAGATGAACAGGACGATGAGACCTTAATTCGTGAGACCCAAGCAGCTTTAAAAAGTTTATCGGGGTCTTGGCCAGAGGCCCGTAATAATCCCTATCGTTTGCCCGAACAGGATGAACCATCACCACCCTTTCAGAATCTCTTTGAGGAGAAGCAAAAGTATGATAACTATACTAAACTTAGCACTGACGTATCGTCAACTTATAGTTCACTTGACCTTTTACGTTTTCACAGACAAAAAGAAAATGATCAGGCTCGTTTAAATACCCAGGATGAAGTGCCAGGCTATGAGGATCGCAAAAAGAGTGCCTTTTCACAGGCCTCAGCCTTTAAACCTCCTTTAGATATCAAGCGTAATGGTGTAGTCGGTTATTCCACACACTACCCATCCTCTTATGCCACAACGGATTCAGCTACTGGTTACATGTCTTATCCCCTACCACCACCTACCGCAACTGTTCCTACTACCACACAAAATACACATTCTCATGCTGCCGCTTCTCTATTGACAACACGTTCTCCTTATGATGACAGGAATGCTCTAGAGTCTTCTTTTAAAACTGAAAGCGATACAAGTAATCACAAAAACTTAGAAGATGACAAACATTATACGACCTTACAGCCAGCTGGTGTGGGCAGTCGAGCCGCTACCGTTATGCAAGACATTAATCGTGAAACGTCTTTACCCGCCAGCGTGTCAACGACGGAGTCGCAAGTTACATCCACTGCCAATTTAATACCTCAGCCTACATATTCGCCGGGCAGTTTAAATCGTGGTAAGTGGTTTTATTTAAATTATTTTTCTTTAAGAACAACTTTTTTATTTAATTTTTATTACTTTTGGGTTTAAAAAATTATTTTATAAAACAATACTGAATTGGCGTAAACTTGTGCTTAACTTCTTGTTGCATTGAGTTTACAATGATGTTTAAATAAATAAGGAGGTAAATATAGACTGTATTTGGTTTAGGTAAAGACACTTTGTTATAATATTTATAATGTTGTTATATTCTATATATTTATAAAGGTTCTAGTCCAGGCAAATAACGATTTAACTTACCAGGTGTAAGATAACCAGGTCTAAACATGTCTACAATTTTCTTTTGGTTTATTATTTGAATATATTGTTTCCTTTGCAGCAGTCTTAGAATTAAATATTTCCTGCTAGATTAATAGACAGCAGTATTTTATACGATAATCCGTACTAAGTTGTGGCTAATGTTTTCGGCAGATCATAAAAAATTTAGGTAGGTGGGTAGGTTTGTTGGTAGGAAAGAGGAGTGCCGAAAGAAAGACACTTCTAACACCCACATACGGAGTCCCATGTGGGGTATTGTGTTATCTTTGATAAAGGCATAAAACAGAAAGAATGGGAGCGATAGAAAAGCAATTAATAATGGCAGGGCTAATTAATTATTATAGAAAACAGTCAAGGGTTATGTTTGATATTTTCATCTTGGAATCGCTTACACAACAAAATAACTCTATCGTTCTGTAGCTTCGGCCAGTGACCAACAATATGCTGCAAAGTTTCTATATCTTACTCATGCTCACGCATCCTAGAGAGAGAGTGTAGCGATCTGATCCTATCCCTTAATAGACCCGTAATAAGTGAGCTATTATACAAACCAAAACTTTAAAATAAAATAATGTTAGAAAAGCGAGGCAACAATTGTTAAACTTATGTATGTGTTTAAGTTTAGTTAATCATTAGCAATACTAAAACTCCCACTACTTTTGTGAAGAGATCTTGCTATAACTATTTATCGTAATTAACTCTCTTTAAACAAATGAGACCACTCATGGTGTAATTAAATTTTTTGTCCCTTTTTCTTACCCTTCACCTGTGGTGCACAAGGGTATATATAGCTTTGTCATTCCGTTTGTAATTTCTACAATTTTTATTTCCGACCCCATAAAGTATATATTTTCTGTAAGCTAATGAAAAGAGGAGTTGATTAAGCTTCGACCGTCTGTCCGTCTAACCATCTGCCCGTCTTTCCGTGTGTTGGTTGATTTTAGAAGCAACCATATGTTCCTCAGATCTGTGTATGGTATCAATCTTTTGGAAATATCCGGGAATGAACCGCTATTGAAATTCAGCAAAATCGCCCCATAACTTTCTGAGATATGAGTAAATAAACGAGACTGCCTCTGTTTTTTCCCATATTTTTACCAACAAAATCAAAATTTTTCAGCCATAGAATAATTTATAGGTGCCTTTGTTACTTTTTGTAGATATAATATGCATCTAGAGGTATTCGTGAAATATTTTAGACAAATCGGGCTTTAATTGGTAAAGTTATAGGCAAAAAAAAATTTTTTTAATTTATATTTCAAAAATTTACACACTAAAATCAGTGGGTTTCAGCTTCTAGACAACCGAGAGAGTCAATATAAGTATCATCTGAAAGGACTTGACTAGCGCAATATAAGCACTATAAAAAAACTTAAAAATCGTGTTGGCCGCGCCTACAAAATGACGGACAATAAATTTATATATTTGCCTAATCTGGTATTTTAAAATGTACCTTCTTGAACCCCCTCAATATCAAATTAAAGTAGAGTAGACCAGTAGTATACAGTAAATTATTAAAAAATATAAAATCCAAGATGGCGTCTAAAACAAAATGGCGAAACAAATTTTTTAATCCCATCAATATGGGTATCAAATGAAAGGGCTTGACTAGCAGAATACAGTTAACTACGTAAAAATTCAAAATCGAGGATGGCGTCGGAAATAATAAAGAAAAATGGCGTATAACATAAAATATAGGTTAAGCTACAATTTACATGATGGTGAAGGGTATTATGAGATTCGGCACGGCCGAATATAGCACTCTAACTTGTTATATATGGAGTTTGACAATTCTTGGCACTAAATCTCTTTTCTATACATGCAGTTTGACAAACATTGGCACACAAAACAATAATCAGCTGGGCTGGCAGCGCACCGGTATAAGTGCACCCTGAAAACACCTAATTGCTTTTATTAACTTGAGTAAGTTCTTGTTAGTAGTCTTAAAAAATGTATGTTTTAATATCTTAATTTAACTCGACATTAGAAAATACATTTACGCACCTAATTTGAAGCCACCCCGTCATTATTAGCATATTTTTTTTAAATATTTTTTTTTTTGTATATTTTATTGGATTTGAAATTTTTATCGGACTTTGTGTTTCTATATTAAACTTAAATTATATCGAAATAATAAAGGAATGATATGCCGACTTTTACGCCCCGTTTTTCAAGTTTTTTTTGCTAAGGCTTTCATGTAGAAATTATACTAACTTCAAAATATTCCATCAATTAAAAACTTTGTACCAGCATTTAGTTCCAGTAGTAATACAATTTCCTAACTATCTCCTTGTCTTAACAAATTAACCGATATTAATAAAATACTGTACTTACAGCAAATACCTCTAAAGGTAAAATATATTCATTAGATGAATAGGCTGTGCCACGCCAATATTTTTTTTTAACTTCACCGAGTCTTATGAACTTTGCACACACAACATACTAACTAAACAAATCTTTATTGCAGAAATTTGCTCGATTACGTTTCGATAACAAAACAAAATAGAAACTATATTATTTAAAGTTAGAAAAAAAAGAAAAAGTTTTTGCTTAATATCAAATGAAATAATATTTTTTTTTCAATTATTGCTTAATGAGCAAACGATTACGTTTGATAATAGTTATGCTATTGATACCCAGCGAAGGAGAGGAAGAAAATCTGGTGTAACACAGTTAAAAACCAAACTTTATTTTAGGATCTATTAAACTCTTGACAATAGGCTAGACAGGATTGTATTAACAAAAAAAATTATAATAATTAAGAATGCTATATCGACCGTGCCAAATGTTATAATACGATTCACCATCATGTACACAGCTATAGTGACCACATCTTAGCTTAGCCTAGATTTAAGATTTAATCATTTATGATAATTTGCTTTATTATTTTTGACGCCATATTTGATTTTGAATTTTAGCATAGTTTGCTGTAGTCTACTGATCAAGCCTTTCATTTGATATCCATTTTGATGGGTTTAAGAAAAATTATTTTCCATTTTGTTTATAGCGCCATATTGGATTCTATCTTTTTCATAATTTTCTATATTATAGTACTAGTCAAGCTTTTTTTTTGATATTAATATTTTGGAGGTTTAAAGTGGCAAAGCTGTAATAACTATATATCACTCAGATATCCGTCGTTTTATTTCTGACCTCATCAAGCCCTTTGGTTTGAGATCAATTATGAGGGGGTTAAGGTGGTTGCGATTTGAGTACTAGATTTGACCCATAAATAAATTGATTGTACGATATTTTGAAGTGGCGGCCATCAGAGATTTAAAATTTTTGATAGTGTATTATGTTTTGCGTCTCAAGTCCATTACTTTGATACTCATATCGCTCCTCTCAGTTTGCTCAGAAACTGAAAAAATGGATTTTCGTTTATAAATTTAAAAAAACACGTAAGCATTTGTATTAATGTGTCTATTTCTCAGTTATTTTCAAACCGATTTGACAGTTTTTCTCAACAATAATTTTTGTGTCTTTTTTTATATAAAACAAGTAAGAGCATTATATTCGGCTGTGCCGAATCTTTTATACCCACCACCAATTTTGTGTACATTTAAAGCACAATATTTATTATTTTGTTAATCATTATGGAATAATCTTTTTATAATAAAATATGTATCACTTTCTTTGTAGAGGGTGGTTAAACTTTAAGGGCCCATGTTGAAGGTGAACTACACCTAGTCTTTAAGTTTGTTTTCTGCATTTCACTTGACATTTCTCAATCTCAAACTTACTCATTTTGATCCGTGGAAAGATACGCAGATGAGCAACGCTTTAAAGTTATTCAGGTTTTTTATAAAAATGGGCGTTCAAATCAAAATGCATTTTGTGCACTTCGTAATTCTTTTGATCAACATAATCGTTCAAATTCGTCCACAATCGGGAGAATTGTAAAAAATATTTAAATTTCTGCAAAACAGGTCTGTATAAAATGTTAGAAAATCTGTGAATGCCTTCTTAGTTCGTTGAATGGGAACTATTGCTGTTTTTTGCGATAGTGTGGCAAAAGAGCAGTCAACCTCGACTCATCATCATGCCCAATAATTGAGCATCAACATTGTCATTGAAAATTTGGACCATCAGATAGAGGAGTGGCGCCAAGGATGGGGGGGGGCCATTTGGCCGATATTTTGTTAAATACATACTTGAACCATACAAATATTATCATTATAAAAAGAAATAATAATATCCTAAATAATTTGTGTTTTATTTAAATACAACATCGGTCCTTAAATGAAATGAAATTCAATGAAAGTGTGTTAAAGTAGCTGTGTCAATAAAGTTTCTACTAATAAATACAACTTAAATATTTCAATATAGCCCTTTATTTTCCCAAAAACTTTGTCAATAGAGAAATTACATGAATTTAAGGTAAGCCGTTGTATGGGAGGTAGGCGTTAAAGTGGCCGTGTCACCTAAACTTTTTGGCACAACAATAACATTGATTAGAAGGATATACACAGCAAATTTGATCATCATACCTCTAATTTTGGCGGTTTTATGAGCTTTTAAATTTCATTAACGGTAGATTACGTGAAAAGTGGGCGTTATAGTAGGCGTGTCAAAGTTGTTTTGGCGAATGAGTACAACTTAGGTGTTTCAATATAGCCCTTTATTAATCCAAAATCATTATTAATAGAGAAATTAGAGGAATTTTGAGTAAAACGTTATATGGGAGGTGGGCGTAAAAGTGGGCGTGGCAACTCAATTTTCTAGCACAGTAATGACATTGCCTAGGGGGATATACGTAGCAAATTTTATCATCATACCTCTTATTTTGGCGGTTTTATGAGCTTTTAAATTTCATTAACGGTATATAACGTGAAAAGTGGGCATTATAGTAGGCGTGTCAAAGTTATTTTTGCGAATGAGTACAACTTAGGTGTTTCAATATAGTTCTCTATTATTCCAAAATCTTTATTAATAGAGGAATTATATGAATTTTAAGTAAAACGTTATATGGGAGGTGGGCGTAAAAGTGGGCGTGGAGCCTTAATTTTCTGGCGCAGTAATGACATTGCCTAAAAGGATATACGTAGCGAATTTGATCATCATACCTCTAATTTTAGCGGTTTTATGAGCTTTTAAATTTCATTAACGGTATATAACGTGAAAAGTGGGCGTTATAGTGGGCGTGTCAAAGTTGTATTTTCGAATGAGTACAACTGAGATGTTTCAATATAGCCCTTTATTATTCCAAAATCTACATAAATTGAGAAATTATATGAATTTTGGGTAAAACGTTATATGGGAGGTGGGCGTAAAAGTGGGCGTGGCACATTGATTTGCCGTTACAAGAAAGCCTGTCACCAAAAAGCAAAGTGTGCAAAATTTCAGAATCGTACATCCAATTTTGTTGCTTTTATGACGTTTTTGTTTTTAAATATACCGAAAAATACACTGTGCGGTATAAATTTTCGTACATTTTGATCGATAACTCCTCTCCTAATGCATAGATTTAGATAATTTTCGGGGAAAAATATTGTTTTTACTCAGGAAATATATATTCGAAGTTTCATGAGTCTACGTTAATGCGTTTGGACACAATTCCATTTTATTCGATGTTTGAAGGACACGGTTTTTTTCGACCTACTCTTGCTTTTCGAGCTATAACTCTCTTCCTAATATTCCGATTTAGCCCATTTTCAATACCAAACAAACCTTGTCTATAAGAAAGATTCTGGCAAAATTTGAGCCCCCTAGCTTTTTCGGTGCGACCTCTATCGTGCTTTCAACAGACGGACAGACGGACAGACGGACAGACGGACGGACATAGCTAGATCGTCATAAAATCAAACCCTGATTCAGAATATATATACTTTATGGGGTCTAAAATGGATATTTCGATGTGTTACAAACGGAAAGACAAAATGAATATACCCCCACCATTTGTTTGGTGGCGGGTATAAAAATTAATAAGGAGCTTGAGTAACTTGATATATTTAAAGAAATACATATGTTTAAATTTAAACAATTTTGTCTATAGCTCGCTGATTAGTGACCGATTTGTCCAAAAATCATATCTATAAATCGTAGCAAATGTGCATATAAATTATCCCAGGTTTAAAAGATTTTGATTTTTATTTTAAAGATGGGAGAAAAATCAGAGGAAGTTGTATTTATTTGCTCTTATCTCAGAACATTATGGAGCATTTGAGCTGGATTTAAATAGCATTTTATTCGCGAATATTTTCAAAAAAAAGGCACTACATACGTATCGTTGCAATATATGAGGGCATTTTGAAACTGGAATTCATTGGATACCCCTAGTTAAAAAGCTCGGGGAAATATGGGGTCGGAAATGAATATTGTAGAAATTACAAACCGAATAGCAAAGCTATTTATACCGTTAGCGCTACAGATAGAAGTTATTAAAAACTATACAAATTCGTTTTAAAGCAAAGAAAATAATTTTTATGTATTTGAAGCTTATTTTAAAGTGATAAAATATATAATTTTGTGGTATAAAAGTGCTCAATTAACCCGAGTTCTCCCGGTTTTTGACATAGGCGTCCGAATTTTATAATATTTAATCTGCTGCATATTTAGTATGCCATTAACACATATTTATATAAAGTATTGGCTTATTTGGTTCAGATTTCGAGAAAAGGGATGTCGTCATATGACGACGCTAGCAAAATATAGATACAATGTAACTAAAAAAAGTCGAAATGATTTTGGTTTTAAAACATTTATTTCCTGTTTAATTCATTAGACTTTTTTAACAATAAAAAAATAAAAAGTGAAAATATTTTATTCATGAAGTTTGATGATAAGGAGTGAAGCAATCAATACATAATCCTTTATCACATTTTTTGGAAATGTTTGAAAAAAAAAAGTATCGCAATAGAAATGGTAAGGTAGAGTTGATTTTGATAAAAGGTATTGGTCAAATAAATGTAATAATGTGGATGCACATTTTCCAAACTCCCTTTCCATTTCTTCTTTACCCTGAAAAGTTTTTCCTTGATATGGATCAAAAGCAATTAGATAACCCGATGGTGAGTTTTGGCACCAAATTTTGTAGCCAAAACGAATAGGTTTGTTTCGTATGGGTTGTTTACAACCATGTTTCCCGAAATAGTCCACCATTGCTTCATCATGTGACCCTGACTCGGTTGGTTGAAAATGTTTCATAAACGCTTTCTGAAGATGAGAAATAAGTGGACGTAATTTGCAGAACTTATCAGTCTTATCCAAGTTAGCATTCGACTGAAAATGCAACGATTTCATAGTATCAAATCTATTTCTACGCATTGCATTGTATATAGCATAATTTATTAAATCATCGCCATTGCTCCAATACATTGCTTTACTAGACAACGGACTATATCCAGAAACGATCAAAATTCAAAAAAATTTTCTTACTTCCCTTTTGCTCAACTTCACATCTTGCCAATTTTTAGACAAACAATATTCAGTACTTTGGGCGATAATTAGCTCTATCAATTCATTGTCAAAAAAAGCTCAAAGTTCTGAACAGCTGTCATTGTATTGATTAACAGATGGACAAAATTCTGGAATTTGTGAAGTTTTTCCTCCTAGTTTCCAAATAATTTAATTTTGTTTCTTTCCTTGCACTTTTTTCTTTTGAAGTCTATGGAATGTTGTCTATCATATATTATTTCAGCAGGTGCCAGAAGTTGATTACGAGATAGAGTATTGATCGTTTGACTCACCTTCTTCCTCCAAGATATCCACAATTTCTCCTACGCTAAAACACTTACTGTAAAAAATATTTAAAAACAAGAAAATAAAAAATAATAGAAAGTACTCATTTCACCATAGTGTCGTCATATGATGACAACCAAATATATTCTCAAAATACAAAAGTTCTTTTTACAACTCGAATAGCGGCTCTTAAAAAAAACTTGTCTTGAAATGTAAGTTTTCAAATTATATAACTTAAAATTTACATAAATACAATCTACTATGTTTTAACTACTTATCTTTCAGCTGAACTCATAATTCTTAATTTTTTTAAAAAACGATTAAAATAAAAAACTTACTGAGCACGAACCGTTTGCACCACAACTTCGAACTAAATTTTTTATGAAAAAAGAATTTATGTGCAAGACATGTGCTTTTATTTAATTTTCTCTGACAGATTTTAACTATTCCACAATTAATTGAAGCTGTCAAAATTTTCGTCGTCATATGACGACGCTAGGAGAAAACGGGTTAAGTCTATGTGCGACTATACTATGCAAACTTGTTGGAGGATAAATTTTCAAATGTCGGCAATTTCGAATCAAGCGCTCCTAGATGTTTAATGTAGAATTTCGATTTCATACTTAAAACGCTATTGAACCCAACTTATAATTTATTGAATATAATATAAATCCAAAAAAGCAATAATTTCCCTTTTGATGACAGTCATATTTTTATCCTCAACACAAATACCTGTAGTATGACTCTTCAGACCAAGTTACAACATACTCCTTCCACAGCCTGCGTATATTGTATACAAGTGATGTTAAATCTATTTATACACGCATTGTAATTATAAGTTTGTATTATTTGTTATTATTTGCACATTTTGCCAGCACTTAAAATACTTTCTATTCCATTGTAGTCATTATAATTGTCTGTTAGAAAAATGAATGAAAACAAAATACCAGATACAGTTAGAGGTAAAAAGGCATGATTCCTAAATACTTCAGAAGCAGAGAAGAGAAAAAAAGCTTTTAGTATTTTCTTTACAAGAAGAATTATGCTTCTTTTCCCTTATCAGTCAAGTGTAGATAACTAAGCCTTGTGAACATACCACACATACATACTTAAGACCCTGAATAGTTGTTTAGCATAACCATATACTACATGTGTATGTGTATAGTAATCATAATAATACAAACAATGGGTATGTCTGTCTAATAAATTGTCTGTTCTACTAACAATAACAAATTTTGTCACACTAATTTCCGTGCATTACAGACATTTATAACTTTTTTCAAAGCGAAAAAATGTAAATGAAATGTAGCGATTCCTTCAAATGCGCATCAAAATCTACTTTCAATAATTATATCAAAATATATTCCTTGTAATGCCGAAATAAAGAATAATTATTGCAGAGGGTATAGCCAAAAACAACGGCTTAAAAAGCTATAAGGACACACGCTCACATGTGTATATGTATATAAACTTATATGAAAATAGACAAACACACACTTTATAACAACCACTTATGCGTATTTATTTTATCATTATGGCAGCATTATTTTAATATTTAAAAACACAACAACATCAATATTTCATATATGTAAGTATTTTCAAAAGTTTTCCTTGTGTATATATTTAGATTTAGATCTATCCTTTTTGTTGATAGTGAAACAAACAAATTTGAGTGACTTTTTAAATAGTTTCTTTTCAATTTTACGTAAGCAGCAACAACAACAACAATGTCAACAAAAATTTCATAAAGATAAATACACTAATAAGTCACTAAAATGTGCCTTTTGGCTTTAAGCTAATTTTTCTCATTAAGCTTATACAAAAGAGGATAATAATAAAACGACGTTAAGAAAGTATAAAACGGGATGTAGAAGGAAAAATTAGACGATGTTCTATAAAGTGTTTTTTTTTAATTTATTAAAAAATTTTCATAAATAAAAAATTTTGTATTTTATTATGCGCTATTTGTGATGTCGACTTTTTCATATAGTTTATAGAGTTTTGGACTAATATATCCCTTTATTGAATGTTCTAACAGTCAAACCAAAACTAGAGCGGGAAACGTTTTTTATCTGTCAAAAACTCTCAGGATCATACAATTTGCATGAAGCAAATCAAAATACTGCGGTGGCAACGCTTTTTTATTGTAAAATCCAATTTTGACTAGGCGTTAGGTAATGAACTTGGCTGCAGTACAAGTGTTGTTGTTTTTTTTTTTGCTTTTGTAATTGTTAAAAAGTTTTCCCATTTTAGCTAATTTCAAGTAAATTTAGTGATTTTATTTCTATTTTATTTCTGTTTATTATGTTTTAATAAACAAACACGTAACTCAACATTACTGTTCATTAACAACATTGACGCTCTTGTTTAGGTTTGTCACTTCGACGATAGCTCTTAGAACAACGCTTGCCGCTCTATTTTAGGTTTATCAGTCTTACATTATATCAAAGTGTGGGCTACTAGAAAATGTGTAAGAAACAATATATAGCAGGTTTGTGTTCGTTTTAAAGTTTTTAGAGTGAGAGAAAATATTATTCTACAAAACAAGTTGTGTACTGGTTTACAGCGCATAGTAGCTTCGGTTCAAACAGGCACTCGAACAAAAGCTTAAGACTTTCAATATAAGCATTTGTATAAAATCTCATTGGCATAAAGTGTTCATTAAGTAAATCGATATGGTCTTACTTTCTGAGAGTTCGTTTGGTATAGAATGTTTCAGACAATTTTGCGATGATATTTGCGACTAGTTCTTGTTTGTTATTTTTCAGGCCTTGGAGCAGTATGAAGAAGAAATCGTTAGTTATATTACTTCTAAAGTCATACTCTAGCATGATTTAAACATTTTAATGATTTTTCTTTTCAATTCTTTATACAAGTAAGCGGGGGAAGAAGACTTAGGCTTAGGTAGGTTGTTGGCAAAAAACGTTTGTCTAAAATATAGACTAAAATTGTCTGAGGTTAAAGTTATAAGGCATGTGTTCTTCCACTCAAATGAAGTAAGAACTTTTGGACGAAAATAGCTCTTCAGGCCATTAATGGCAACAGCCACCCACAAATCGCAATTTTAAAAAATTTTTTTTTTAAGATCGGTAGGTCATAATTGATCTTTATTCCTGTATCAGCATATACGTATGGCATTTGCAGCTTTGTATGCTCTATGGAATGAAGTTCTCCCAAACAATTTATATTTTCATACCCAGAAAAAAAGACATGCAAAAGAAATAGTGAATGCATGAGTTCAACCCATGACGAAGTGGTTCAATTAGGTAAAACTTTCATGATTTTTACCTTAACATGCCATTGGCGAACATATGCTTGTATGATTATATTAACAAAATTCATCTCATTTTAATAAGTGCATAGAACGCATGCATAGTAGATGAAAAGGTACCCATGTTTCATGAGTTGATAATGCTTGTTTCAATGAATTGTTTAAATTTGCATGCATTTGCATGTCATGAAAAATGCCATTCACATTGAAATAGTGCAAACATTTTTTTGCTGGGTAGCTCACTCAACATAATTCCTTTGAGGTTTTCCAATACATAGCCCTAAGTTATACCAATTTCGAATTAGTGTCCACGTTAAAGTTATCATATTTGATACGCCGAAATGCAAGCCGTTGTCAATGCTAGTCTTCCAACGTTTTGTGCTCTTCCATGCATGATCTTCATGATGTTATATCTCATAGTCATAAGCGACGTAGAAGAGGTTTCAACTCTGCATGATCTGATTTTTTTTTTTTTACTAATTTATTATTTGGATATTTGTATTTTCAATTTCGGAATCATTTTGTTGTGCCAAGATTTCATTTTTCCAAGCTATATCGGAGAGTTTTGAGGAGTTCTTTCATCGTTGACTTACTTGTTTGTGATTATGTCAAGATGGGTTGGTATCTATATAATTTCTAAATGTCCACATTTTGATATGTATATAATTCGTGAGTTGTATCATATTTACAGATTTACCTTTTTTTTCTCTTGAGGTTTTAAATAATAACAGATTAGGTGTATGTAATAATACAAATCGATGTTTTATTATCAGTTTCCATTTAATTCAGGACTAGAATCTGGTTGACAGATGTAAATATTTTTTTTTTTATAAACAAAATGGGTATTAAGATCGGTTCTATAGCTATAAAACTCTCTCAGCACTTTATGTTATAGTACCTTTTCTCGTACTATAAAGATGCACTTAATGTTTACATATTTCGTTTATGTTAATCTTTGATATTTTTCTACGGTAGAATGTCAATTATTTTTCAGTAATGTCATTCATCAGATATAAATTACTAGAAAAGCCCGGCGCGCGTTGTTACACCCCTTAATGAATAAAAATGCATTCTGAATTTTAATTGAATATCAAGTGCAAAAAGCTAAAAATTTTAACTTTTTTTAATAGGCGTGGCACTGCCCACTTTTCTAATCACGAAACTGTATAGTTATAACAGCTCAATTTGTGTGCAAAGTTTTAGAAAAATCGATGAAGTACCAGTAGCTGAAAATTATAACTTTTTTTATGGGGGTGATACTGCCCATTTTTCTAATTGCAAAATTGTATTGTTATGACAACTCATAAACACTCCCTGGAATTTGTACAATATCTTGCCAAAGTTTGAGTCCGATTGGTTTTACAGTTTCGGAGTCTACAGCTAACACGCACTCACACAGACAGACAGAGTTTCACTTTTATATATATAGATGTGTCTTGTTATGGAGCCTTTGTTTCAAGTCGCCATGCTTTTTTATTTTATTGTTAAATAGAAAAAAATTTTTTTCTTTAGTATTAAAATTAAAATTTCAACAAAAATTTTTCCATTTAAAAATTTATTCTATATTTTCTTAAATTTAAAATCATTACAAAAATTAAAAAAGTTACTCCCTCCCTAATTTTTCTACAAAATTAAATTTTTTTTTTTAAATTTCCTTTAAAAGAGAATTCTTCAATAAATAAATGAACAATTTTTCAAAATTAAAAATCTTAAAAATATTAAATATAAAATTCTTAATTTTACATACATAATACATACGAAACCTTTCGATCTTAAAAAATTTTACAGAACGTATTTATGTCAACGTGATTTTTTTACCGGAGTTCCAGGCCTCTAAATCAAAAATCTGCTTTTTAGTTTCAACACACACAGGCAAAGCTGTATACTCTTACATCAAGTTTAAAAACGTATAGAAAATTATTTTAAAATAAAATATTTTTGTAATTAATTAAAGACATATCAAGAAGGTAGAAAAAAATTTTTCACAACCACTTTTTACCCATAAGACACATTATTGTAAAAGTTTTTCTCTTTTATACTAAATAATTTTTTTGTGTACTTGCTAAATAATTAATTAAAATTTGATGGAAAACAGTTTTTGAATTATTTACTCGCTCACATGACATGTGAAAGCAATCTCGTTCACTCATACATGCACACACACAAACACATATGACACAGCACATTTTAACATTAAAAATGTTGGTGTTATTAGAAAGAAAGAAAAAATTGTCTGATCTTTTTTTTTGTTTTCCTTTCCTATCCTGACAACAGCAGCAACAAAAATTAAGAAAAAATTTACTGTATCTAATGTTGCCACATCCTTATTATAAAATTCTAATAATGTTTAACGTTAAGAGGGTAAAAAGGGTTTTTCCAATGTGAAATATTTTTAGAAAACAATTTTAAGACTTGCTCTAATATGTAGTTAGATGATGGGTTAAAGGTAGTGTATGTTTAGGTATATGCTTGTCACATGTTAGAAAAACTTATCTTTCTAAATTGAATTTAATTAAAAACCAAAAAAAAAAAATGTTACTCTTACATTCATTAAAGCAGCTTCTAGTGCTGCTGCTGATTTTAGCTGTAAAGGGTTAAGGGAAAAAAATATTCATGCTTATGTACATTATTTTCATATAAAATATATTTATGTGGCTCTTATCAAATACACTTGAGATGAAATGTGTTTGTAGAAAAGCTAGTTAAAATGCTTTTCGGAATTTCTAAATTAAATAAAGACATTAATCAAAAAATAATTTTATGTGATGTCAATCATTTTTATTCAAACACGATATTTTTACAATATATGTACCTACATGCTGACAGACAAACTTAAATAAGAGCTACGAGCTTTGTGCTGAGCGCTATCACTTAAGTCACTAACCTAAACAAAAGCGACAACGTTGAGCATCTAGTAATCTACACTAACTTATGTTGTTTAGTGAACCATAGAAAAAAATAAAATGATGATTAGCCGGAAAATAGCTGAAAAGGCATTTCTTTTCAACAATTATAGAAGACTAAAAACAACAATAGTAGTAGTGCACACAACTTCAAAACCAAATCCTCAGTTAAAATTGGTTCTTTCAAGTGCAAAACAATACGGCCGCAATATATGGGTATGACTATTTATGTCAGCTTGTTGCTTTTATTTGGGCTTGGGTGTTATATAAAAAAAGTTTGTAGTTAATTTAAAGGCTTTTAAAGTATGAAACTAAAAAAAAAAGAAACACAAAACGTATTTGTAATTTTCTAATAGAACAGTCGCTATGCACATCCAAAGTAATCTTAAAGGTAGTTAGTTTAAGCCCAAACTAACTTTTAGCTAAATTTTTTAATTTTCGGTTGTATTATTTTTAATAAATTAAACAAAACAAAAATACTTTTTTCTAGATGGCAATAAATGCCCCACTCCGAATTGTCATGGTCAGGGTCATATTACTGGATTGTATTCACACCATAGAAGGTACTAACACTACTACAAATAGAGAACAAACTCAAGTGATGTATTATTTAAAAAAAATTTATTTTTACAGTTTATCAGGTTGTCCTAAACGTGATAAAGTAACTACGGAATGTAAGTGAAAAAAAATTAACAAAAATGTAAAATAAAAGCATGTTTGTGAAAACTTTCAAAAATCTTTCAAAAAAACCATTTACTCTCTTACTCTCTATATATTTGACTCTATCTAAGTATTAGTATCTTCTATGTGTGTGTGTGTGTGCCTGTGTATATATAAATATAAAATTTAATGCATGATTATCATGTCTCTAAAATCTAGTCAACTACTACAGTAACTTTAATATACTTATTAAAAAATGTTTTCAACCCTTTTGTAAATCTCTGAAAAATTTAGAAACTAACAAAATGATTCTCTTGTTACTTCTTGTACTAATAACTTTTGCTATAGTTATGCTCTAACTCTTCTATAAATATTTGATGTTGGTAACTGTATTCCTATTGTTGTCTTCTGAGAGTCTGCAGTTGTAATTGATTAATTAATTCTAAATTATTGCAACATTTTTGCCTTTTCTATGCTCTTCTTTATTTTGGCTCGTCTTCATAATCCCTCTCTACCATGTAGTATTGGCTTTACATGAGCAAATTATTAAGTGTCCCACACCGGGTTGTAATGGTCGTGGCCATGTGCAGTCTCATCGTAGTGCACATCGCAGTTTGTCTGGTTGCCCTAAAGCCGTAAAAGGGGCGACAGCTAAGAAACAATTGAAATATCAGTCTAGTTCAGAGGATGAGAATAGTCGTACTGATTTTAAATTCCAAAAAGGTTTGTTGTTGTATTTTTCATTTGCACTTTACTGAAAAGGCAAACACAATATTTATATGAATAAATTGAAAATTTCAATATTTAATAACTCCAAAGGGCTGCTACAACAGCAAAATAAAAATTTATTTTTAAAACAAAGTTTTTTTAATGCAAACCCTTAATAACTGTGCATAAAACTAAATAATTGTAACACTTAAGAAAATATTGATTAAATTCGTTATTTATATTTTGTTGTTATTTTTCATCTCTTCATTTTTAGCTCCAGTAGAGTCTAAAGATTTACATCATATGGATAAATATAAACTTTCCTCTAGTCAATATTTAAACAATAACAATAGCAATTGTGTTAACAACAATAGAAGTAAATTGAACACTAGTCCTTTGCACAACAGTAACGGCAACAGTAGTAACAGCCTTAGTACAAACAACAATATGCCCATTATTAAATCGGAATTCAGTCCAGTTGCTAATATTAAATCGGAATACAATAAAAGTCCAATGCATTCGTATCTTGCAAATGAGACAAATGCCTCAGGTCGCACAAATTCCTCAACGACAGGTTCAGCAAACAATAATCAAAGTCAGTCGACTGGCAACTCTGCAAACGGAACACTTCAGCAGCAGCAACAACAACAACAGTCTACACACAACGACATGAATCGTTTTGTGGGCATGCAAACTCACGGTATTAATGATCAACAAAGTCCACATAATGGCCAGCAACAAACTTTACATCAACAACGGGGACCATTCATTGAAGGTTCTTCCGGTCTTATGATGTCTACGGGCAATGCAACATCCGCTGGTGCAGATGGCCATGAAAGTTATCACAATGACCATCATACCCAGCAAAACAATGTTCAGGCAGACCAGCAGCAGCAATATGAGCATATGCAGCGTTATGGCCATCATGTCACAAACGGTGATACCCTAAGCAAACCGCCGTCGGCTTATGGAGCCAGTGATATGTTGTCATCTAGCAATGGTAATACAGGCAATCTATCACCAAATACCAGAAGCTATGACCCCAATCCTCCTACTTCAATATCGTCCAGTATTTCTTCATCGTATGTAGATTCGTCGACAGCCTCTAGTGGTTTGACTACAGCCTTTGAACGTTACGATCCCAATTGTAATGGCCAAAGATCATCGAATATGTATCCTTATCTTTCGCAGTCAGCAGATGACTTGCAAGCCCAACAACAAAAATATTTGCAAGATCAGCAACTGCTAATGGCTAAAGTAGAGCATGATGAAATGGCCAATGGTGGTCCTATATATCCAAGGCCTATGTATCATTATGATCCTAGTATGGGTCCTTTACCACCCGGATTCTCAGCCATTAATTTGTCGGTAAAAATGGCAGCAGCCCAAGCAGCGGCCGCCGCAGCAGCATATCAAAATCAGCAACAACAGCAGCAGCAGCAACAACAACAACAGCAAAACCAACAACCTTCCCAAGCCTCGGGTCAACAGTCATCACAACAGCAACAACAACAACCTAAACAGAGTGGTTCACCATCACCTACCACAGCGCCTGTTGTTGATCTCTCTGGTGCTACCTCGGTCACCTCTTCCAGTCCGCAAGGTTTCAACTCACCGGCATCTCATAATCAATATAATCAACGCATTGGTGCTGGTAGCCCACAGCCGGGTGCCAGTCCCAATGTAGCCAGCCCCCAAGTGCCAAGTCCCCAGGGTCAAACTTTGGATCTGACAGTGACTAGACTACCACACAGTATCATCACCAGTCCCCAGTACGGTGCTCATCCCGATGGTGTAGTGGTTGGAGCTCATCCCCAAGGATTCGGTCCTGGATTGCCAACATCGGCAGCAAACGGTACGGCTAGATCTCCTCCAATGGAACCTGTTGATTTTAGTGGTCCTCCTCGTCCTTTAGGCTTTGGTCTCGTTGGTCATTTAGGTGGTCCCCGGCCTTACAGTCGTGAATCAACCCCAGACAGTGGTGGCTCCCATTACATTGACAGCTATAGAGATCCCAGTGGTGAGTGGATTTTTCCTACATGTGAACAAATGGTTGTTTAAAACAACTTAATTTTAAAATGTCAAACGATATTTGATATTTTGTTACTAAAACTCTTGGAAACACGAGACTTTTACTATTGATCTTAGCTTAAATTTTTTAATTTCGCTTTAGGACTTTTAACAAAAAATAGTTTTGACAGATAGTAAAAAATCCATAATACATTTGTTGTATTTTTCTTTTTGTTTCTACGTCTTTCAGGCTATTCTCCACATCCCGGCTATGGTATGGTTGTCCAATCTGATTATCCCCCAGCTGGTTATCATGGTTATGGAGCAGCAGCAGCATATCAATGTAGTAATCCTTATGCCACTGCTGTCGGTCCCGGCGGATATCCGACACCAGTTTCAGGTGGTTATTCGACCAGTCCAGCTTCATGTTACTCAATGCCACCACCGCAGCATATACCACAACATGACAAGACAAAGGATAGGTTAGTTGAATGGCAAGTTTCCCAACTATTAGTAAATAAAATTAATACCAAAAACACATATATACACATACAAAAACTTGTTTCCATATTTTGTGAACCATTTCACATATAAGCTTAATATTTTTTGCTAGTTTCTCATACAATAATGTTGAGGTAGGTAGACAAGGAGAAATTTTATGAAACCACAAATTTCAGAAAAAAAGTGTAGCAAAATTATACATCCTTATTGTAATAATAATGAATGATGACGATAATAGTATGAAACTAGTAATGATAAAGTGTCCTGGTTACGGCTTTTTCTAATGTTGTATGTGTTGGTAGAAGTTTACTAAGATATACAACAATAACACTTTTCATCTCATATGCTTGTTTTGTGACGAACACTGACCATGTCTTTGTGTATGTAAAACAATTTTAAAGGATATTTCTGTGTGTGCATTTATGTTAATTCATATTTTAATATTTATTAAGATGAGTGTTTCTATGCTTAAACAGGACGGTGATAAAATTTGTAGTCCTTTGAGTATAAAGGTTAATCTGAACTCTACAAAATCCAAACCTTTCCTTCACAGACACACACACACAATATAGGTGTACATAAACATGTACATTCATTTATGTAACTTCAGAGCTCAAAAGTCTAATTTGTATGTTAAAAAAAGATACACACGCACACTAGAAGAAATTGTTCTTTGTTTTCTTTAAAATTACGAAACAGAATTTCCTTTGTGTTTTACTGCTTTAATTTACAAAAGTTAATAAAGATTTAAGAATCACTAAAATTGTTCTTAGAAGCCATTCAACCATCAATTGAACAATGAATGGACATTTGTTTTCGTTCGACAGAACAAATAATGTTATTAAAAGCTTATAAAACTATTATTATTACAAATCAGATTCAATTAAAAATTCTTTAAGTTGTGATTGATTTTAGGGATTAGCTATTTTTCTTCTTATTCGTTTTATCTAAAGATAAAAACAAATTGAAAGTTTTTTGTAATTTTTTTTTGAATTTGCACTCTTTGCTTTCGTTAATTTAACTTTAAATAGCTTGACGGGTTGCCCACGCACGGACCGCAATCATCTACAACCCCATTCACAAGAACTCAAATGTCCCACCCCTGGCTGTGATGGTTCTGGTCATGTTACTGGTAACTATTCATCACATCGTAGCCTGTCGGGTTGCCCACGTGCCAACAAACCGAAAAGCAAACCCAGAGATGGTCAGGATTCCGAACCATTAAGGTAAGTAATAGTTAGGGGGTGAGCTCTATAAATCTTATTTCGTTGTTTAGAAAGAATTGTCTATTTTGGTAGAAACAGCTTTTTTTATAACTATCAATCTTTTAGATGTCCTATACCAGGCTGTGATGGCTCTGGACATTCTACGGGTAAATTTTTATCACATCGAAGGTAAGTCAATGCGAAAGTAATAGTTTTCCTTTTTTTGTTAATTCAGGGATGGAATTTTTTGACTTAAGTGTGAAAAATAAAAATATAAAAAAAAAATTTTGTGCTTGTGTTTATAAATTTTCAGTGCTTCTGGCTGTCCAATTGCCAATCGTAATAAAATGCGTGTTTTAGAAGCCGGCGGTACAGTGGAACAGCATAAAGCGGCTGTAGCAGCTGCCACCGCTATGAAATTTGATGGTGAGTAGTTTAAAACATTTTTATTTCTTTTCAAGTTTGTTTTTTACAAAATTTAATTAAAAACAGAATTTAGATTTTAAATAAAAATACGTTATTATTGGGTTAATATTTTTCCAATTAGGCACTTTTTAGTAAATATTTAACAGATGATTGGAGATGTTTTTTTTTTCACCTACAAAAAATGCAATATATACAGGGTGGTCCAGCTAAAACGATTTTTAGAGAATTATCTTACATTTTTTTATGATAGAAATATCGATAATAATGATGTGCGAAACAAAATATCAGCGAAATGCTAGTCACAGCTTCGGTGACATACTTCAAACCGATAGTCCATATTTTCAATGACACTGATCAATTAAATTCACGTGCCGAATTATCTCATTCCTAAGCTCTTGAATTGTTCTTGATTTATGGTCGTACAATTTTTCTTTTTAAATATTGCTAACGAAAAAAGTCTAGCAGCTACATGATTACAGCGGCCAATTAAAACCGCATAGCTGTGAAATAAAATGACCGTGGAATTGCTGGCGCAAAAGAGCCATTATTTTATTGCATGTGTGAAATGTGGCACCATTCTGTTAAAACCAGATATCGTCCAGGTCCATATCCTCAATTTGTGGCCACAAAAAGTCAAACATAATTCAACGTAACTGCCTGGGTGGCACAATTTTCCAAAAAGTAGGTGCTAAAGCCACAAGCTCATAAACCGCACTAAACAGTTACTTTTTGTGGATACACCGACTTTTAAGCAATTACTCGTGGATTCTCATTTACCAAAATGCGGTGCCCCGTCGCTAAGATTGATTTTATTTGTTAAGTCACCATTCACTTTTGTCTATTGTACCAAATATTCGGCGTATTGCCGTCGCTTTAAATAGCCAGTTGAATTTAGCTCTTGAGCGAATCGAAATTTGTAATCGTATTAATTCTACCACATTATTGCGATTAACAGCAATGTTCTCCTCATGCATGCACAGTTGTTTCACATTTTCTACAGAGCCGATTTGCTGAAATTTCCGCACAATTCTCCAGATTGTGGACACGTTTGATTGATTATGCCGACCAAATCAATCACAAAGTGCACGAAATGAAATTTGATTTAAGCGCTCATTTTCGCAAAAGTTTTCAACAATATTAACGCGCTGCTCAATTTTGTACTTCTCCATGGTTGAATTTGTCTAGCACTGAAATAATGAAGTGCTAAACTATGGCTCACAATTAACATTATGCATTATGGTTAGACAAACCTTTGAATGCAGGTGTATTCTTTTTAACCATTTACGGTTAGAACTTAAGCATAATATGGCGAAGATTTAATTTGAAGTAGAACATGTTTTACTATTGACCTTAAGTACGACGTTTTAGCGTTTGCCCATTAAGTCTCAGTTGCTTGTAAAAAATAATTTTACTTTTTCTGAATTCTTCCCAATGTTAATGGCTCTTAGATAAAATAAATTTTAAAAGAAAGAAGAATTTGAAAACTTTTAATTTTCTTTCCTTTCTAGGCTGCGGTTCTGCTTCACAGGCCATTAAGAAGCCTAAATTCGATGAGGTTACCATGGTGTATCCCAAAGGCTATACAGGTAAGCACTAACCTGCTCTTTATTTTAAAATATTAAAAAAAAAACATTAGTTCACCATTTTTTTCCAAGTAGTTTAGTAAAATTTTAAGTATTTTTGAGTAGTAAAATATAAAAAAAAATTATTTTATGTTGTGTGCGTGTGCTAACAAATTTTTGGATTAATCATTTTGTTTTATTTTATGTCAAAATTAATTTGCAAAAGTTTTTGTTACTAACACCTTTACTTAAAAACACTTTTTAACGAAAAATCAATTAACAAAAAACACATTTTTTCTAATTCACTTAAACACAAAAAAAAAAAGAAGAAATTTAATTAATTTATTAATTTTTAATTCTTATTTTTCTTTTCATTTCATGATGGGTTGATTTTCGGTTTTAGATTATGCGACATTTTGTATCGGCGCTGAATATCTACTGTAAAATGTCAAACAAAATCGTTTAAAAACTAAATATTTCTGTAAATACATTCCAACTAAAGAAATACACAAAACGACGTTTCTATAACAAACTTAAAACAGTCATGCATACCCAACTCTGCATTTAGGTAAAAAAAAAAGAATAATGATAATTTTTAAAGCAAAACTCTTAAACAAAATCAAGTTAAAAACGACTAAAAGTGCCTAAAACTTAAAAAAAAAATTATTGCAAAAGGTAAGCAAATACATGGAAGAGCGATTTCTAAATTAAGGTATTTTTGCTATTTTATATTTTTTTGTTTAAATTTTTTTCTTGACACTTGACTTTAATAAACATAAAAATTTCTTAGCACACGCTCACGAAATTTACAGCAAAAGTTTATAAAAAAAATTTGTTTAAACAAGAAAAAAAATTTTTTTGTTTTTGTGTAATTATTTTTAGGCATGGAAATGATGATGAATAGCGTGGGCTCTTCCTCATCTGTGAATAATCCCTTAGGTGGTCCTACTTCTTCGTCTAGCATTTCTACTACAACCGGTATCTTACCCGATAGCTTACAATCAGCTTCATCATCTTCTTCCTCGTCGGCAGTTAATGGTGACATTAATTCGGTGACACGCCATGATACCGGTGAAGACCTAAATAGCTTAGAAGCTGAAATCACCGAACTGCAGCGTGAAAATGCCAGAGTTGAATCACAAATGATGCGTTTAAAGTCGGATATAAATGCCATGGAAACACAATTGAACACCAGCGATAGGGTACGTAGGCTCAGGTTCGTTGAGGCAAAACAAAAATTTAAAAGCACTCCTAACACACCTAAGTATTTAAATATAAAAAATAATATTTTTTAGTTAAATATTAAACAAATTATTCATTTTTTAAAGCTACTTATGTATATTCATATTTTCATTTTATTTCCGTTTTGGGTTTTCTTCTGTTTTATAACATTCCCTGTTTGTTTTAATGATTTTTCCTAACCAGTTTGCAAAGACATACAAAGAGAACAACAAAAAGTTTTTTAAGAAAAAAAGGGGAAATAAAAATTAAAAGAAAATTTTTAGTCTAAAACTTTCTTTTTAAATTAGTTTTCAAGGACGTCTCAAAAGTCTTGACTTGGTGAAAAAAATTAAACAAAAAGTACAGAAAGCTGAAAACATTCATGAATTTTAGCAGCCATAATAAATGAAATACAGTTGAGAAAAGTTAAAGTTTTCTAACAATAAAACAAACTTTATTTTAACGCGCCGCCGTAAAGTTTTTTTCAACTTTTTTGTTTGTTTGTAAATTTTCCTTTTACTGTGCCAAACTCGCTAGCTAAACTCTAATAAAACCCAAACATAAAGTTCTAATTTCTCAAAACAAAAAACTCCTGCTCTGCCCTACTTCCTTCGTGTCTACATAACTTGTCTACTACAACTAACTTTGTGTTATTTAAATTATTATTAACTTGGTTTAAAAAAAAAGTCACCCCTCCAGTGTTTCATGTTTTTATCAAAGTTTATCAATTAATTTTTACCGAAAAGTAACAACTTTTTTTCAACCAGTTTCTTTTGCACCGACTTTCATTTGCTGTGAAAATATGTCATTGACTTTTCTTTTTTTTTCTGTTGCTTTGGTGTACTACTCAAAATATACAAGGGAATAAATTAATACTTTTTCACACGATTTAAATGCTAAACTCTTTGCATTAATCATTTTTTATTTAGGCTTTAACATAAACTTTTTAAACACTCAATAAATGCAAAAGTGACACAAGCTTTTCAGACATTAAAGTTTAGCTGAAGCAGAAAAAATACTGTTTAAATCCAATATATGTTTATGATGATTGATTAATTTTATTTTTAAAAACATAAACTAGTTTTTAGTCACATATTCAGAAACTGGCTAAAGGATATTTTTTTTGTATCCATAATAATCCATTTCTATTTATACAAGAAAGTGCAGGAATATAAAATGCAAAAATAAATTAGACCCCTGCAGCACGTTATCTGGGTAAAATGTTCGCGCATTAGTGTTATTGAAAATCCGGCTCATAGAAGTGATAACAGGTCATCTGGCTGGGGCGCAGGAGAATCCTAAATCTCGTTCTGAGAGACTCTGGTGCCTGTACAGCACATAAGTCGAGTTAAGTTTTTTTACTGATGGGGTGTAGGAGAATCCTGAACCTAGTACTTAAAGTGATTAGGAAAGTGCAGACCAAGGTTGACCATGGCTCACATGTTAGAGTTTTCCTCAGTTGAAAATAACAGCTAAAGAACGACGAGTTCCAAAATTGTTTAGGATCCAAATTATAAGCTATATGTAAGATCGATTTCGCTGTGATGTCAAATCAACAATAACTTTTTTACAGGGTTTGACAATAGCTTCTAATATAAGATAAGACAAATAATTTTCGCCGGTATGATTTCGAGATTATATCGATGGTCACAGGCAGAAAGGCTTCAACTCAAATAATTGTAAATTTTCAGAAGATAAAAACGAAATAGAAACTATATTATCATAATGTAACTTATTTTGTAAAATTGCTTGTAAAACTGTAATTTTATACTGTTGCCTGATATGTATGTGAAATATATTGGAATGACTAAAAAACCGAATTTCATAAAAAAAAACGTCTTTGGGGCTTTCTACTTGTGACCATCGATATGTAACAACAAAGTATTTCCATAAAGGCGGGCAGATTTACTGAAATAAACAGTACGTAAAGTATGAATGAAATTCATTTTAAATAAACTAAACACTATAGCTTCGTATGGTGCCAGAGTTTAAAGAATTTTATCGATCTGAAAATAACCAAAAAAAAATGCTCTTCCAGCCTTTTTTCGTTGAAGAAGCCAAAAATCATCACACATAAGTTATGATTTTGCATATGGATCCATGGGAGGAGTTGTGATCTTGAAAGCTTGCCAGATGCTGATGCAATAAGTTAAAGGTATTTTGTAAGGAATACGAGTACCATTCCATAAAAGCGGCACAGCTATGGATTATAAACTGCGATAGTATTAAGCTTTTGAGACATTTACAACATGATTGAATTAAAAATTGACAATTCTCACAGAAAATCAAGCAAATAACTGATAGAATTCTCTGTAGGACATATAAAATTAAACTTTTTAAAAGAAGACAAGGAAATGGTTCAAAATTGCTATAAATTTGAGACCGCTTCTAAGATGATAAATACATACATTTATTGTTAGAGTGCAATTTCTGGATAATATTTTTATATTTTACCAGTTAAACCTGGCCGCTATATAAATAAAAAGATGTTTGTAGTTGTTTGCTTATTGCTTTTAGTGAGAATTCTTTTATAATCTTTCTTTGGTCGAGCACATTTCATTATTAATATTAGATGTTTTTTTCACATTTTTTATTTTCTGTTAGAAGTCAGGAACGATGGTAATTCTATGCTAAATTTTATTAAAGTCCAGTAGTTTAGGAAGACAAACGGAAGGACAGACAGACGGATAGATATACAGACAGAAATACCAAAAAAGTATTCTTTTGTATTCTAAATCGTTGTCTGTATATACCACGTACAGATATAATTTTTTAATTATTTTTATAAATCTAGGCTTGTTGTTTGTCTCATTAAACAGTGTGTAATTTTTTTTGTTAATTGAAATGAGTACTTTAATGACAGAATTTACATTGACACACAGCTACAAGATCGTATATCGCTCGATAACCTCATTTGTTACTGTAAATCTATTGGTGCATACAAGTACGGCTCAGGCGGGGTAAAAAGAATTATGTTTCCTAAAATAATATATTTTTATTTTTGATAAGTATTGGCAGCCATTAAACAACAAATTCATAAATTTTAATAAAAAGTTCCTCTCTTATGCGTAAGCTGAAAGCATGGCAACATTTTTTTATAAATGTTCTTGTAATTATACTTAAATACATTTGTAAAAATTTAATTATAATGTAACAATCTTTTATTATTTAATAATGTAATACATATAATAAATTACGTAGAATATTTCATTGTTTAAAAAATTGCATTTCTGTAAGCTATGTGGAAACAACAAAGCAACAATATAAATTACTATTTTCAAAATGGCGTTTTTACGATTCCATACACACACTTCTGTATGTGCAAACAATATTTAAACCTACCTAAATGGTTTAAACATGTCAAAAAAAGAAAAACAGAACTTTAAAATAAGCACAAAATAAATAAACAACAACTACATAAGTCTACCAATGAAAAGTTTCTATTACACAATGCAATTGTATGCAGTTTTTTTTTTTTATTTAACTCATACTAAGAAAAAAACAGAAAATAAAGCTTCCAGCCAACAACCCCTAGAAACACACAAATAACAAAAACAGCAAAAATCCCCTAAAGGTTGAAAATACACACTCAAACACGTTGATAGAAAAAAATGTCCATGCGCAAAATGCATTGGAATGAATTAAGGTTTGTTTGTACTTTATGCTCCCAATACACACCACACCTTGTGAGGAGCAAGCAGAAGAGGTTCTATGCTTAGGTAGAAGTAAGTGGGTGTTTGTATGTAATCATTAATGTAAACAGCAACAAGCATTGAGGCTCCATATACCTCCTCCAACATTCCTCACACACACACACACACAGGCCATACAGTTATAAACAACTCTCTCTTGTTCTCCTTCTCCAAAGTAGTTTTTTTATTTTGTTTTTGTTGTCAAATCACTCAGGAATATTTTATCTGTATGATTTTAACCTTTTGGCCTCCCAAAGGAGGTGGTAGAATACGAGTATACATATATTTGATGTGTGTATGTATGTGTGATAAATTTTTAGGAGACTTCTATTGTAAGCTGTAACATATTACAAATACCAATGAAAATAACAGAAATAAATACAACATCCCTCGATACAATATGAACTAGCATAACCACCCTTATTGCTCGTACCCCCTGTAAGACACACAAATACACAAACTAAGGTGGGGAGCTTATCGAAATAGCCCCAACATATTTTTTTCTTCTTTCATTTATATAACAAAGAAAAAAGGGCGTCACAAATTTTTTTCTTTTGCTTTTTATACAATTTATGTTTTTTATGTACAGTAAAATGTTTTGTTGTTGTCATATTTTATATATATGTATGTATACGTATTTACAGAAATATTCCTTACAAATACATATACATATGTTTATATAAGTATCTACTATCTATGTGTTTGTATATTTGAAATTTCTGTAACCTTACATCAGCAAGTATGAATGTGTATTTTTTTTATGTATTTCTCCATTGAACTCAAGTGCACTTAAAATGATCCTGACGTTATTGCAGTCTTGTATTCATTTATTTATTTGTGTATTCATTTTTTCTTTGTTTTTGGCTTATATCAACCAAAATTGAATTAAACAAAATTCAATTTAATGTAACGCATTATGATGAAAGTTAAAAGTTCTGCAATATAAATTGTATACACACTTCTTGTTAAAAGAGCTTTTGTATGTTTTAAGTATAAATAATTGTAAGAAACTTTTCATGTTTGGCTTTAAGGGAAAAAAGAAAAACATATCAAAAGGTAATATATTGATGACACTTAAGAATACTTAGAAGAATTTTATTGTAGTGATCTAGATTAAATTGAGCTAAGTTAACTTAACTCTTATCGTTGACCTTAACGTTAAGCAAAAACTTGTTGCTGCTAGTAATCGTTCACTTAGTATTTTATACATTTTCCGAATATAAAAGCTCTTTACCATGAATCTGGATTTTCAAATATATATAATCAAATTAACCATGCAAGCGATTGCTTATTTCATCTTTTTTGACGAGCTTAAATATTTAAGGATTCCATAAACTAAAAAAGGGTTTAATTTTAATGTTGTGAAAATGGCTAAAAGATCGAAAACTAAACACACCAAAAATTTATTTATAGTATCATTTTTGTATATTTAAAGAACATTTTCGTTTTTGTCATTACGAGGTAATTTTCTCGAGTGTTATTTAGCAAAGTCTGGAGATATTATTAGCCTTCCGCTGTGGTAAAAAGGGTTTATATAGCTATGTCACCGTTCGACAATACCTACAAAAGTTTGTGTATATTTTTTGAATCCGTATAAATTGGGTAGATAATTAAGCGCTTACGAATACTTCCTGTAGTCGTACTTATGTTCGTTCATCTATCCATCTATCCATTTCTGTGTTTGTTTAAATAAGCATTTACAATCCAGAACCTACTTCACATAGCCATCACGCAGAGTAGGCGTTTTATTTAGGACGCCATTTTAGATTTTAATTTCTTTCATAATTTACTGCAATTACTGGTTAAGCTCTTTCAGTTGAAAATAATACGTTACGTGACGTTACAAAAACCGTTACAAAAAAGTATTTACCTTGACTGATTTTAATAGATATAAAAAGTAGATACTACATTAATTTACCGATCGAAGGCTAAAGTATTTACTTCATCGGATTCTATATAATCCGTAACTAATCGACCGAGAGCTGAAGAATTTATATCGCCGAATTGTAGATATTTCTGTAGGAATGCCTGTAACCCGTAACTAATCAGCCAAAAAACAGTAAACAGCCAAAAAAATTATACCATCGAAAAGTAAAAATTTATTAACGTAGCTAAGTCATCGAAGGCCGAAGCCTTTTGCATTGTATGTAACCCGTAACAAGTCGAGCCAAATAATTTATCTCGTTAAACCGTAGATACTTCCGTATTCAACCAATTGATGGCAGAAGCAATTACGTGGTCGGATTGTATATAACCCGTACTTAATTGATCGAGAGCTTAAGCTTTTGTCGCTACCGAAATCTCATTCGCAAATAGTAACAGCCTCGGAAGCAGTATGAGTCAAACCTCTCGTATAAAGTTAAATCCAGGACAACTCTGTTATATTGCAATAGCTCGAATGAAGCAAACTTTTGAAGAAACCTGGACAGTCTAATTCAACCCTGGATGAAAATAAAAATTGCGCTACACCTAAAGTCGGCGTTCAAGGGAGTACAGTTTTAAATACAAGACATAATTTCAAATACTGTACGCCGATTAGTTGTTATGGTTATAATTGATTCTGAACTTTTAATATTTTATTAAGTTCAAGGCCCTCATTCGATACCCACGTTCCTATCGGTTGTTGGTTGTGATAAAAAATTGATTTTGTAAATTTTAGGAAAAAAGTGAGGTAGTAAAGGGTCCGCCACCTAACGTTTTTTTTTTCAACTAATGCTTATTTCGTGAATGGTAACACTTAGCTCATGTCTGATTAGACAGATAATTAGTTTTATCATTCCGCTGAAGGAATATGGTTCTGTTTACGCTTGAAAACTCTTCGCTAAGTGGGCCTGCGACTGACTTACAGAAGGTGCGATTTTGCCAAAAAAATCATCTTTTCAGATGAATTTCATTTTGATCTTGGCGGGTATGTAAACAAGCAAAATTGTCGCACGCATACATTGAAAACCCAATACAGCCAAAACAAGCCACTGTTTGGTGCGGATTTTTACCCAGAGGCATAATTGGGCCATTTTTCTTCGATAACAAGCAAGGAGTGGCCGTTACAGTCAATGGCGATCGTTATCGGGCCATGTTGAACGAATTTTTGTTCACAAAAATTGGAGAGAAGAATATTGGCAACATTTGGTTTCAACAGAACGGCGCTACATGCCACACAGCCAAGGCTACACTGGATGTTTTGGTCCCTGTTTTTGAAGATCGAATTATCAACCGCAGAGCTGATGTCGTTTGGCCACCTCGAAGCAACGATTTGACTATTATTTGACTATTATTGATTATTATTTGACTATTATTTGTGTTAATAACCAATTTGTTAGATTTATTCAAGAAAAATTTTCGACACTGTGGTGTGCAATTTGTTATTACTATCGTGTTCAAACAAAATTAAATAAAATAAAGCTTTAAATGTAATGCTTTTTGAAATAATGGTTGTGGCTGATTACCACATAACCGGATAGCCATATAAATTCTATAAATATAGACATAGTTGCCTACAAATTATTCTAGGGTTGAAAAATTTCAATGTAAAAATATGGGAAGAAGTTAAGGAAGTCCTCTTTATCTGTTCATATCTCAGAAAGTTATAATGCCATTGTACTGATTTTCTATAGCAATTTATACGGGTCTGTATAAAGTCTTCTAAAAGTTGACAGATGAACGTTGCTCAATCGACTCCCCAACTTGGTGTTACTAGCGCGTTCAAATATAATTTAGAATATTCATATTTTATGTTTTTTTTTAATAATTTTTGTATATAACTTTGTCGATTGGTGGCTGATTTACGAATACCTATCATATCCATTAATAGAAACATAAGTTTTTATGAATTATTCTCGAGTACAAATATTAATTGTGGTGGTAAAAATATGAGACGAAGCAAAGAAAGTAATTTTTAGTTGTTCGTATCTCCGAAAGTTAGAATGCAATTGTATTGGTTTTCTATAGCGATTCGTACGGATATATGTTGCACAAAAAAAATCTTTTAAAAGTTGACAAACGAACATTGTTCAATCAACTCCCCTATTTATCAGCTTTCAAAAAATATCTACTTTATTGGTTGAAAATTAATGTTGTAGAATTTACACATGAAAAGACAGAGCTTTGTATTCCCTAGACACATGGACGTAATAATACAGTGAAGGGCTAATAAGCCAGTTTAGAAAACTAGATAAATAATTTCTCATATATGTTTCTGAGTTATAAGCAGAAAAGCCTGAATACTTCTAGTTTCTTTAATATTTTTAACACGCAAATTAAATATTTAATTTTTTATATGATAAACCCATAAATTTATTAGTGGAAATTTTTTAGTAAAGTAGTCACGTTTTTAATGATCTTCTATGACATTAAAACATGAGAGCTCAGTAAACTTCAAGTTTATTCCAATATGATTGGGTGATCAGGCTCGATGTGTATATAGTCCCTTCGTTAATTAGAATTAACATTATAAGAATCTTTAAATAGTTTCCTATAATTTTCCATATAAAAAAGAGCATGGGAAAATCAAGCTTTTTAAAGAGAGTTGGCATTACGCCTTTAAAATAAGATAAATGTGTTAACCTTTAAAAATAAGTCAGGTCTTTACAAAACGGAAAAAATAATTTTTCAAGATTTAAAATATTATACCAACTTATTTGTCCCTAATAATTTTATGCCTATTGAGCTTACTTCTTAATTATTGATTATACTAAAAATTTTAATAATAGCTGCACTCTATTTTGTTTTTTCATAAGTATATCTGATGTACTCTGTGTTCTTTTAAATATGATATCACTTTCTTCGATTTTTCTTTGTCAACATGTTGTTTTGTTTTTTCAGATGAAGATAATTTTTTTGGAAATATATAATTATTTTCTTATAATCCCATATTTATATTTATATTGTGATTGTTTAATTTATAAAAAGCTTTCCACGAAAAAGCCTCCTATTTCGAAAGCGAAATGTTAGATAACAATAAAACAATTTTTTGTTTATTTTGTTATTTATAAAATACTAGCCAAGCCCGGCACGCGTTGCTATGCCATTTAATGAATAAAAATGCATTCTGAATTTTAATTGAATATCAAGTGCACGAAGCTAAAAATAATAACTTTTTTTATGGTCGTGACAATGCGCACTTTTCTAATCACGAAATTCTATAATCATGAGAGTTCAATACGTGTGCAAAGTTTCAGAGAAATCGGTCCAGTGCAAATACCTCAAAATTATAACTTTTTTTATGTGCGTGGCCCTGCCCACTTTTTTAATCAAGAAATTAGATAGGCATGACAGCTCAATATGTGTTTAAAGTTTCAGAAAAATCGGTCAAGTGCAAGTAGCTTAAAATTGAAACTTATTTTTTATGGGTGTAGCCACGCCCACTTTTTACCCCCATAAACACTTCTTGGAATGTGTACAACAACTTGTCAAAGTTTGAGTTCGATCGGCTTACGGTTTCAGAGGCTATTGCTAACACACATACACAAACACACACAGACAGAGTTTCACTTATATATATATAGATATACTCCTTTTTCAAATATTATTTTTTATCTGTTTTATCCTTTTTCCTTTTTTTTCAATATCTTCTAAATTATGTGGATATATATCAAGACATATTTACGCAGTTATATGCAACAGTAAATTTGCTGTGATGTTGGCTGTCAAATACCACTTTTAAAAAAATTTAAACAATCACTTTTTATACATAAAACTTGACAGTGGCATTCCCCATCAGCTAGGCTGATAATATCACCTGTATGAATTCGCCTTGATATATATCTATGTGTGTATGTATTTAAAGAAAGAAAAAAAATATCATAGAAAATTAAAAATAATAGTAATTTTTAATATTTATCACTTCAGGAGACTTCTCCGCTGATTGCTCATCAACAGCGTTCTCTCGCTTCGGTGACTAGCAGTGCTGGAGGAACACCAGCTTTTGCAGCCGTCACCTCCAGCACAAACGCAGACAGTGCGCTTGCAGTCACTACAAACCTCAACGGCAGTAGCAGCAACAACAGCAATGCCAACAGCAGTAACAATAACATCAGCGGAAGTAGCTCTAACGACCAAACTACCAGCAACGGACTCCCCAATTCCTTCACCAGCATCAACTCCCACTTAGACACTACAACAGGTGTAGGTTCCGGGGTAACAGGCAGCAGCTCAAATTATGATCCTTCAACAGCCAACTCAGCTCCTTCAAATATCAATAACTATTATGAGAGCTTACGTAACAATGTCATTACCCTGCTGGAGCATGTACGCATACCACCAAGTGGTCATAATACATTTAACTCTATAGGTAATAGCTTAACATCTGCATCTACAGCATCTGCTGTTTCAACACAACATACTGCCTACGCCTCACATCCATCAATAATACCTCCGGGTCCTCTGCCTACCACCACAATAGCTGCCAGTTCAGCTGTCCCCATGTACGGTAGTTCTATGCATCCTTTGTCTACAGTCCACACAAACGGTATGCATCCACCACCACCTCCTCCTCCACCACCGCCTCATAGTTCTTCGGCTCATCATCCCTATACTGTGCATCATCCGGCCGGTTACTCTCACCATGAACCATTCGATTCGTATATTTCAAAACTACAATCGTTATGTGTGCCACCGGATGTTTACGCTCTGCCTGGTGATGATGGTTCGCGTCCAGTATACGATACGGTTAAGTCAAGTTTACATCAAGATTATACAGTAATGCCAACACCCATTTAAAGATATATATTATAAAAGAAACGTTTTACCAAACGATTTCTGAATAAACAAGTTGTCATTATTGTTTGTATATGAATAGCAATGAAAATTTTTTCAGTTTAATTGGAGAGATAAAAATAATTTTCAAAGTTGAACTTAAAGGCGTCAACATAATTTTTAAAACAGTAGAACAATGTGAAAGCGTCATAATTGAAAGGTGCTATCAAAACAACTGAATAGCTTCAATAAATAACCAACTGAATTTAGGTCTCTGATAACTGCTAAATAACTTTTATTTAACCTTTTTCATAAGTTTGTTGAAGCCCCATATTTTTCTTAACTTTAAACTGATAATGTAAGTGCAGTTGTACCAACTTGAAAACAATTTTTATTCTATTCTCGATTTTGCTTGCATTTAAAGCAAAATGATGGCAACAAAATGACATGACGTTAAAATTAATAAAAATCTCCTGTAAATAATTTAAAAAGTCAAGGAACTTAAGTCCTGGCAGTTTTTGTATAAAAAAGCAAATTTTAAAATTTCTTCTAATGTAAATAAAAAAAACTCTAATAGTAGTAAATTAAAAACTGAAAATAAAAACAAACTTTTAAAGTGTTTAATTACCATATTTATAACAAACAACTTTGATCAACTATACCAATAATTAAGCTAAAAAAACTTAAAAAATTGTATATAAAGTAAAGCTTAAAAAAATGCATGTAAATTACTAGACAACATTTTAAGAAATAAATATAAAATTAGAAACTAAAAAATACGAGTATTTAAAACAGATGTGATTTCTTTTTAGTATTCAATAGTTATTAATTGTGTAATTGAATTAAAAAAAAAATAAAAAAAAAATTAATGAAAAGCTGTTAAATTATAGAAAAAAATGTAACATGCTTTTCAAATATTTTAAATCAAAATAAAAATAATAAAAAAAAATAAATAAAACAAAAAACTTAGGAATAAAAGCCACTATGCAATTAATATAAATTTAATAACCAACAAATAATAATCAAATATTTATTACTCAGTTTTACTATGAAGAAAGCATAAACAAATTAAAAAAATTAAATTTTAATATAAGTTTAAGTGCAATATTATATATAATTAGTCATATTTTATTAAACGATCATGTAAATAATATAAGAGTCCTTATGGTAACTCGGAAGTAATCATATTGCGAAAATTATATTTCAAACTAACTAAATGTTATACGAAAGAAAAATAAAAAAAGCCATAAAAATAAAAAAATAGTAAATAAATATTTAAAAAACAAATAAATAAATATTTGAATGTTTTGATTTATCAAAGAAAAAAAAAACAATAGAATGGAATGGAAAAGGTAGGAATTATCTGCTAAGGATGTTAATCTTAGTAGATTTAAACACTCTAAAAACATTAATCTTTAAATACACTGATCGAAAAATTGTTTTCTGATCTGATTAAGCTTAGCTTGTGCATACGTTCGACTGGCTATATAAGCCTCACAATCACAATACAAGCCGTAAATGTTATATATCATAACTTTGTAATACAAAGCTAGCGATTTTTTTTCTACTAAAAGGTACAAGATTTCTCCTTACCTAACATCTTAAATATATGTTCAATCAATACTAAAATACCGTCCAAGGAGTCTTAATGATAAAACCGTAGGAGATTCTGAAATGCAGTCCACTGAGCTGGTGTCGGTGAATACTAACTTATTCAGTGCAGTCTTTCAATATGCATAACAAATAAAATTTAATTTCCTCCTAAAAAAAATTGTCTAAAATTATATAAACTTTTGAATAGAATGCAGTTGAGGTGGGCTAGAAATCTATAATTAAGTAAAAGGGATGTAAAACCTTTTACGAATTTATAATCGCTCTTTAATTATCGAATTATAAGTCGTTACGAATGAGAAAAGCAAAGATTAGGAATAAAATTAGATATTATAAATGTATCACTTATCCGTTGATTGTATATCTACGAGTGAAATTTTATTTATTGGCAACTGCCGTAAGCCTACTTTGTACACTTTTACAACATTGGTGACCTTAAATTGACAGAATTCAATGTTTAATTTGTTGGAAGTTTTAACTAACTTCATTCACAATAACAGCTTTAAATACAATTCATGTTAGTTTAAAATTTAAAAAATGGTTGTAGTTTGTCTAATAACTATATGTGACGCGAAAAATAGAAAGGGACCTAAGGGTAAAAACAGGTTTTGTTTAGGAGAGCCATTTTAAAGATTTCATGAGTTTGATATCAACTTTGCTCTCGTTTTTTCGAATCTAGCCTTATTTACGCACATCTGGCAGCTCATCGTGACGATGCAATGCTCAGGTCAAAAGTTGGTGATCGATCGCGAGCTATGAAGAAACGGTACAATCAGATATATTATTTTCGAAGTTTGCCGATATGCCGTAATATGTATGTAATATGTATGTAATATGTAATATGTCTTCCTGTATACAATGGGAATTAAACGTTACAAAAATTTAATCGTCATTGTTTCATTTATCTGCCGTTTTGCTGAAACTGTTGCTATCACTTTACCTGGACGTCAACCAAATCATCGTGATTATGTAACGATTCTTAAAGTCGGTGGAGTTTATTGGAAACGAGGCTACCTAATAATCCGGCTATGCTCGTCGTTGGGGGTGTGTCGTGTTCCCAAGTAAAACTTATGAATTAATTAAAATTGTGAACTTGTTACAAAGTATTTTATATTTTAGGTAGCTATTTTAAACAACAAAGGATAAATCAAGGCATATTCATAAGGTACTCGTATCCAATCAGCTGACTGTTTTTTTTTTATATACATTTTATAAGCGTTACCAAAGCATATTCATACAGGTATATGCAACGGCAAATTGATACAACAAAGCTAATTTTTAGGGAATTTTTTCTTTTAAGGCCAGTTTGTATAACAAGGATGGAAAAGTTGTTTTTGTATGTTTAATTCAATAAAATTTTATTAAAAAAAGGATATGTGCTTGTGAAGCACATTATAAATGGTGCAAGAGCAACAAATATACATAAATTTAGTAAATTCATTATCATAAAATGCACAATTAAGTTAAATGTTGAATTCGAATCCAAAATCTAATTTTCCATTCCTGCATTAATAAATGGAATTAAGGAGAATTCCACAAATTAAGACATTTGGGTGATTCACAAGGTGTCTTATCATGTCATATTGTCCTAAAATTTTACAATGGTTTAAAAATGTTGTTGTTGCTTTTCAAACAAAAAGTGTCTTATAATAATAGAACTTTGTACGCTATGTTTATTGTGCTGTCGTATTTAATAAGCAGAGACCTGTGCTAAACGGCTAAGCCAAGCCGCAACAGTTTTTGTAAGCCGTCGCCGTTCATTGTATAATTTTATCGGGCCGACATCCAAACTTGAGCGCAGTTGCTAATTTTTGATAACAAATCACTGGTGGCGTCAAATAAGATCGGCTAAGGACTCTGCTGTTTTTGTTTATCAAACAAAATTTAATTTATTTGTAACTTATTTACTTGAGTCTGCCATTACAACATCTAAAATGTACTTTTCGCACAAACTAGCTATTATTTTGTTTATTTTTACTTGTTTTTGGCATTATGAAGGAAAATATTTATTTTTATAATTGTTTTACATCAGCTGATTTAAATTCAAAATAGCACACTTAATTATGAGGGGTTGTTCACAATAGTCTTAATTTTTCATGCTATTTTTATAGGACATATGACTTTATGACACTACTGTGAATCCCCCAATTGTATTTTCCCATCATCATGTGCTGATAATTTCATCTGTATGAATTCGCCTTGAGCGTTACCAACTTTTTTTAAAAGTCATGCCTGCAGTTGTCAAACTTAATTTTTTTAATTTAATTATACAATAAATAATTCGCAGTTTCAGTTGGTTTAAAACGTTTTAAAAAATACAAACCCGTGAATAAAAAGTTTTCGCTTTAAAGTTTTTTAAAATTTATTCAAATTTAAGAAGAAAATAAAAAAAATTGTTTGACATATGCCGGCATAAATACTAAAACAAAATACATGTGTTTTTTATTGTTGTGTTTGTTGCCGCGATGCATATACCTTATGGATATGCCTTGGGATAAATAAAAAAAAATGAATCACATATGACAAGTTTTTAAATGAAATGTAGAATAATAAAAATTTGATGATTGGAATGAAGTGTAGTTGCAGATGGTATTCACTACACTTTTTCCATGCCCACCCTCCCTGCTGACTAAAAACATTGATTTCGGTTATCAGCCCTAAAAAAAGAAAATCAATATAAATTAATCTACATATTTATCCCCATGCCGTCCACTTCTCCTTTCGTAATTCTTTATATGACAATTAAAATTCCATTCTTGAAATTAATGTATTATTATTATATACATATATATATATATATTTTTTTTTTTTTTTTTACAAAATATTTAACAGTATTAATTAGAAAAAATTAAACAATTTAAAGTTTTAATATGATCTTTATGATAAGTAAAAAAACCGCTTTCATTTATTTAAATTATTTAGTATTAATGTTTAGTTTAATTAATTAATAATTAACTTATATTAGCGAATCTTCTTTTTAGTCAATGTCAGTTTTGGTAGTATCATGGTGTGAAATGTTAAGTAGAAATGAAGTTCGTTGAAATAAAATTTTTCAATACTTATGTTGTAACAAAATTTAATGCAATAACACACAAAATAAAATTAAACTATCTTATTCAATTTTATTGCTGCTTTAGTTACCAAAAATGAAAGTGCAATGTTTATAAAATGTATTCACTCAAATTGCATTAATTTTTGTATCTAAATTTAAAGTTATTAAAAGTGTCAACAAACAAAACATAAATAAAAACTTGACTTACATTTTTTTATAACCTCCAACGGAATCAGCAGGCGCCAGTTGATGGTTGAATGTTTCGTAAAATCCTTTACAAATTTCCCGAAATCTTACTTTACAAGTTTTCCTTTATATTTATGTAAGTGAGTTGATTTATATGAATATGTCAATGTAGTGAATAAATTTTTGTTATTTTTCTTAAATTTTCAAGTGCTGTAGTTTTAGTGATACAGCTATATTTTTTTTTCTCGAGTATTTGTATAAGATCGTTAATATGTATGTAACAATAACAACTTATGTGTTTAACTTATTTTAATAAGGACAAATTATTCCTCATTTTATCAAAATTTAATAAAAAAAAAAAAAAAAAAATTAGCGTTAAAACGTATTTAAGATCAAGTATTTGAGATTTTTCTTACTTTTCTTTTCCTCTTTCAACAAAAAAAAAATAAAAACCGAAATTCAAGCTAAACTTTGACCTTAGGTATCTTCACTGCACCTGGACACCTCAGCCAAATTTATCAAGCACCACAAACAGTTAGATCCAGTTCAACGATTTTTATCTAAACACAATGGAAATGTCCATGGTTTCATTAGTGGTAATTACAGGATCTGATTTTTTCCCTATCCTAAGGACTAAGCCTTTTCCAATTTATATGAATCTCTTTTTCGTATATTGGTCGATAATTTCTTGTCTTCTTTTTTTTTCCTTTAACTAATCCAGAATTCCGATTACGCACAATAACACCACTTTTACTCTTTGAATCGGAAAATCAAACGCTCTTTTGTAATTTAAATTTATTTTCTTAAACTCTGTTAACTAAATCTCTTTCTGAATGCTTCCTTTATCCTTCCAAGTTGAAATAAATGTAAATTAATTTCCGGTTACCGACTGACTCAGTTCAAATTTTAAAAAAAAAATAAATATTGATAGATAATTTCATAAAACTAAACCCAAGGCCAACTTATATAAACATACATACATAGATTTTTCCCCAAATTTATTTTTCCTAATGTAGAATTTTTCTACACCCAAATATATTAGATAGTAAAATTAACTTGAACCTCCATTCATTCCGAATAATATCAAAGCATAATATTGTCCCTATCACAATTATCATTTACTGAAACTTCCAACTACACTAGATACACCAACAGCGTCGAACCGGTCAGTAAAATCGTAAAACTTTCCAAACACTGTTGAAGAAATATTGTCCCCGCATCGTCACTATGAAGCTTTATGGTTGTTTAAACAACTTGAAACCCCATATTAGAATCCAATAGACATTGTACAAAAATTTAAATATTCTGTCGGAATATGTTGTTCATATCAAACCAAAATCTACCTAACCGCAAATATGTTATTCGTTTTTCGTGCTGCTTAGTACATTAACGGTTCTAGCTCCAACGAATATGAGTGTTGCCTTTTATATTTTAAGATTGAGCAATGCCAGTACTGCAATCTGGCAATGGACATTTTTACAGTAATTCTTGACATTTTTAAAATAACGTTTTGACGTACGAAAGCTATTTGTGTTGTTTACAGTAAACAAATCGTATGGGCCAAATACTGCAATTAAATCGTAAAAATGTTCGTGCTTCTAATTTTCTTCGACATGTTTCAAATGAACAGCAGTGCATCAATGAACTCTATTCGATTTTTGGCGATGAAGCACTATCAAAGTCCAGTGTTTATCGATGGTTTATTAAATTTAATCGTAAAATTTTGTTGCTTTCTATTTTTTTATAAATTTTTTTAATATCAAAAATTTTATAATTTAACTAAAAAAAAAAAATTTTTCTGACTTGTTCCTCGATAACTCCAAAACTGATGCCAAGATCAGAAAATGATATTAAAAAGGCTTAAAGCTGGAATAAGCACTCACATGCTTATGTGAAAAGGAGCATTGAATTTGAGGTCGAAAGAGATAAGAAAAAAACACAAAGTAATTTCAATATTTAGTACTGTAAGTTCAAAAAATCTTATATTTTGGCAGCAAAGAATAAAAAATTCACTTTATTGTATTATAACATAAAGAGTAGATGATTTTTTCCTACTGAAAATCTAACAATATAACGAACTAATTACATATTTCTTTTTTCTATAGTTCAGGAATTTAAAATACAATGTTTATGTTTGTTGTCTCTTCGAAACAATTCCAGAAATTTCAATAAAATTCTTTTAACTTACAGAAAATGTTTCTGGAAACACTTTTTTTAATGTCCACTTTCAATTTGGAAAATGTGCCACCACATTAAAGGTAACTAAACAAATATTTGTGGCAACAAAGCAAACATAATACAACATTTCTTTGACCCATGAACAACCACTGCCATAACTATCACAACTAATGGCCAGCATTTTAGATATTATGAAAATCATTTAAATTTAAGGATACTCCTGCTGATGGCTGTTGATATGGTAACCACATATAAACTGTTGCAAAAGTTTCTGCGTTTTCTCTGGAGTTCTTTTGAACATTTAAAGCACTTGGTATTAGTGACCGGTCAGCCAGCCCTTAGTTAGTACGAGTATGATTTAATAGCTTTTGAGTAAACGTTTTTTAAGCATATTATTTAAGGTTTTCTATTGCCTGGTAATGGCCGCATTTTTATTTCGAAGCAATTATCTTTGAAACAAAAACCTAAAGAGTATTTATTAAAATGGTTGCAAATGCCATTGTACGTTTGGCATAATAATAGTTTTTGCATGCAAACAATTTTTGGAATGTTTAATGAAGCCACAATAAATCAAGTTAAGTACCGAATTTATGTGGAAGGTATGTAAACTTTTCTATAATTTAAGGGTATGAACAAGTGTTCAAAACTATATAAAGAGTTGTATTTAAGAACAAAAACTATAGTACACAATATTAAAATATTGCCTAGAATTTCTATAAAAATTAAAAATATTCTTCACTTTTAAAAAAAAAAAAATTTTATGTTTTCCTTGTGTTTATTTAAGAATTTTATCTACTGCTTTTTCAAAAGCCAATTTTAGAACGCTGGTATCCTTTGACTAAGCTAAAGCATTAAAATCAATTAATTATTCTTTTGTTGAAATAAAAAGATTATTTGGATTTTCCTTCTCTAACAATTTCAAGTTGTTAATGTTAATGGCCAACATTATAACTTGCTCGTTTTTAGCTCTTAAGTTCACCAGGAATCAGTGTTGTGGCTATTGTTCCATATTTTGTACCTTTGTAAAAGGTATAGAGTTTGGTGAGTATTTTTGCTAAGTTGTTTACAATGGTATGCTTAGCCACACCAGTTTTACTTCAACCGTGCACTGTTTAAGATGCTCGGTCAGAAGAATCGTGTTAGTGAAACGCTCTGATTTAGCGACAAGAATATAATTCCATTTATTTGTAAATTGTTCTCTTATTTATACTAACTAAAGCTAATTTTACAAGACTATATCGTATTCATTCTAATGCGAAGTAAGACCTACTTACATTAAGCACTTTATTTTCGTTGGTCAAGACTTCACTCAATATTTCACGCATTTTACTTCATTTAATAAATGTTCTTTCTATAACTTTTTTGAAATAATATCTCTTGATCTACTTCAAGTGTCTTGTCTTCGTAAGTGTGTCATACTTTGCTTTTTATATTAAGGGTTTTCATTACAAATAATCGACTTATTAATGTCTGTTTAAAAAAAGGCATATAGAAAACCTCATACAATTTAATACTTATTTTAAATTTTTGTTTTTTCTTTATCATATTTTGGGTTACTATTTCTTTGTTTTTTGACAAACACACTACACCTTAATAACTTAGAATATCTTATATATTTATATATCCATAACTCATCTTTAAACTAATACAATACAAAATAATGTTAGGTAATACAAATGCGGCCTGGTTCATCCTGAAACAAATAAGTTTCTTCCTATAGTGAATGGCTGTTATGGCATTGCTTAGGTGGTTAAAAATTAAAATTAATGATGTGTTAATTTTTATCAAATAAAGATTTTTAAAAATGAAGTTGATCACACATACATTTATAGGGTATTTTATTCAATTCGTTAATAAAATCTTTTATTTATACTGACGTAATTGTTTCAGTCTACGCCGTTAAGTCGTTTGTGATTATTTGTTACACATCAACATAAATTTAATGCCTTAAAAAATAACACATACTAAGAAAGTGGTGGAAATATTCCAGTCACTGCATCAAATATAGTGTAGGAAGATAACAGGGACAACGATGTATAAAAGCAATATGAAAATATTTTTTAGACCCTTTACCTGTGGTGCCTGTTTTTGTTTTTTTTTATACCCGCCACCAAAAAAATGGTGGGGGTATATTCATTTTGTCATTCCGTTTGTAACACATCGAAATATCCATTTTAGACCCCATAAAGTATATATATTCTGAATCAGGGTTTGATTTGATGACGATCTAGCTATGTCCGTCCGTCTGTCCGTCTGTCCGTCTGTTGAAAGCACGATAGAGGTCGCACCGAAAAAGCTAGGGGGCTCAAATTTTGCCAGAATCTTTCTTATAGACAAGGTTTGTTTGGTATTGAAAATGGGCTATATCGGAATATTAGGAAGAGAGTTATAGTTCGAAAAGCAAGAGTAGGTCGAAAAAACCGTGTCCTTCAAACATCGAATAAAATGGAATTGTGTCCAAACGCATTAACGTAGACTCATGAAACTTCGAATATATATTTCCTGAGTAAAAAAAATATTTTTCCCTGAAAATCATCAAAATTAATGCATTAGGAGAGGAGTTATCGATCAAAATGTACGAAAATTTATACCGCACAGTGTATTTTTCGGTATATTTAAAACCAAAAACGTGATAAAAGCAACAAAATTGGATGTACGACCCTGAAATTTTGCACACACGGCTTTTTGGTCAAATGCTTTCTTCTGACGGAAAATCAATGTGCCACGTCCACTTTAACGCCCACCTCCCATATAACGATTTACCCAAAATTCATATAATTTCTCTATTAATAAAGATTTTGGAATATTAAAGGACTATATTGAAACACCTAAGTTGTACTCATTAGCGAGAACACGAGTGAGAGTGGGTTTTACTTTCAAAATACTGCCAGCAATTAACAAAATGAAAGTGTAAAATTGTGTCGAAACAAAATGGGGTGTATTAGTGTTTGGTATTTAGGTTACGCTATGATAAGGTGATTATCGGAATTTTCATACTCCTAGGCATATAACTGTATGTTTATAACAAGGATATATATGTGACCTTCTCCGAGAAAAGGGACCTATTGTTTTGAGTTTTGAGAAAAACGCATTTAAATTTTCATAACGCATTATCACTGTGAACACACCTTCAGTTGGGAGATGCGATTTGGTCGAGTTAGTTATGATTGGGTGCCGACTTTGGTGATATCATGCCTATTTGGTGACGTATTTTTTTCGCTTTTAGTTTAGCTGCTCTGTCTGTTATGATCTCTATACTTGATTCTTTAGCCGCAACCAGTGACCGACGCAACAGCGTTTTTATCGGGTCAATTTTTATCAGAAATCTAACTCATTTCATTTTATTCTGCACCCCTTTAGGTATCAGAATCCACTCTTAAGTCCAAGCCTATTTTTCGATACACTACGTCCCTTTTTTTAGAGAAGGTCACATATATAACATAGCACTCTTGACTGTTTTTCCAAAGTTAAGTACCTTTTCGAAAACCTTAATATAAATGTTTTTATTTTATGAACCCAGCAAAATCTTTACTTACCTAGTAAGTTAGCAAGTAATATTGGAGATACACATAAACTAGTTACTTTTCGACCGAATAACTACTTATTTTTGTTTGAGTTGTCCCAGAAATCATGACACTCGCTTACAAATGAACTTACAAAAAGCAATAAAATAAGTAGTTACCAATAAAGCTGAATTATAGCTAGATATTTTTGTACTGTTGCAATACAAAAATATATAAAAATTATAATATTGGGCATATTATAATATTTATGAAGTTAATTTAAAGTTCACTGTTTAAAAAAATATATAAAAAGTATTTACGAAGGTCATAACCAATAGGCCATTACTCTATACTTTAAAAAAATGATGTTGGTAACGACCCCCCATTACTATGTAATATATGAAGTAATGACAACCTATTACACAATTTCAAAAAGATTTAGCTGGGAAATTATATGTATTGGACATACATACATTCATAAAAAAAATCTTATTTACTTTAAACGTTTCAGTTTATAGTAGAATACTTGAAGTTTAGTCATTCAAAAGAGCAAAACATTTCTGCTTTTTATATATCCTTTTGTTACAATTAAATATATAAAACGGAATTAAGCCTGTTTGTCTGCATCTACATCTTCATAAATTAATTATAAAATTTTAATTTTGAATAATTGCTGCTGTTTTTACCACCAGTTTGTCATGGCATAATTTGTGCTCATAAATAAAAAACGAACTACTGCTTTTGGATAATCCTTTGTCTATTTTGTAAATACTCGTACACACACATGATTTGTTGTAGTAGAGTTTTAATTTTCATCTCTATACATCTTTCAACATTGGAACATGTTTGCATTGTTGTTTTTGTATTTTTTCCTTTAACCATTAAAAGATGAAAAATTTAATTACATATGAACTCATAAATTAACCTGCAACAATTGGTATGCTGAAAGTAAATAAAAAGGATGAAAAACCGGAAGCATGAATATAAGAGGAACCATTTTTTCGGTGTTTCGAAGAATATACGATTTGAGGAGTTGTTGGCTGTGTTCTTTATTTATGATTTAAACCTTGTATGAATGCTTTTATAAAAGTGGTTAAATCTAAGGGTTTTCCATAACATTTATCGAGTTTAATAAACTAATTGTTGAACAAATTCCTTTGAGAATTCTTTTCTTTTCGGCTCTTGCCCTTGTTAAGAAATTTATAGCTTAAAAAATTACTCTCATTAATGTTGCTCATTATCAGTCTATACTTTTCTCGCTCCACTTGTGTGATAGTGTTGTGGACACATGTGTGTAAATATCCCTGTTTGAAAGTATTTGTTTTATATGTGTGTTTTTTTATATCCTTTAATAACAGTAGCAGCAATTTAAAAAAAAGAAAGCAGAAAGAAAACATACAATTAACATCCCTAGCTTTTGGTTTCATCACGGACAGAGTGTCAACTTCCAAATGATTAGTCATTATTCACTAAAAACAAACTCATCACTTCGTTATTATGCGTATGTGTGGGTATATAAGGAGACTGTCTAAATGTTGTTCAATTAACTTTTGTATGTGTAAGACTGCAAATGAACAAGGGGGAAGAAATTAAGAGGCTTAATATATAAGTTCACTAGATACTCACACAAATGAAATGTATCAAATCTCCCTGTAAATATAATGTAAGATATTAAAAAATATTTGAAGATATTCCCAAATATAACTTTTTAAATAATTTTTTTTTTATAAAACTTTTCATTATAACACCAGATAAAATGAAAAAAAAATATAATAAAATCTATCGAGCCGTTCCTTATTGAAATTCTTACAAACACGCAGCCATTTTATATACAATTTAATTTGTTTTTACACAAACCTTTATTATTTTTCAAACTTTGTTTTGGTAATTACAGAAGAAGCAGAAATCGGTCGAGACGTATTTAAATTATGCTCTTACAAACACACATACATATGCACATACTAGATTATTGTTTTATAAAAAAACTGTTGCTACATTTTCTACTTTTTAAAAATATTGAGAAAATTGTTTTTAATATTTCTAAAATTTAGCGTATTCTCAAAAATTTTCCGCTTATGATAGAGAAGTGTTTTACAAATATATAAAAAACTTTAGAAATACCGACCAACTTAGATCGCTTTCTTTCCACTTAGATCAGTGTTTACTCTTCGTGGCAGTATCGCTCATATATCTGTAACAATGTTGTCGTTAAGTTCAAGAATTTTCTTCTGCTTGCTCACATATACTCGCTCCTTCGAATAACCCGAAATAATATAGCCGGGTGCTGACAAATCTGGGGAACGCGCTGGCCACTTTAAAAATGTTTCTTAAAAATTCAATTGTGTTTCGGTTAGTGCGGTCAGTTGCTTTATCCTGCTGAAACCATATCTTAAGTCTGTTTTCAACAACACTGTGTAAAAAATGTTTTGATCTTAATATCCAAGAAGTTTGGCCCAATGATATTTTTAGATGTAATTCCACATCATATTTATGGGAGTGCAAAATATGTTGATCAATGACTCTTTGATTTTTAGAACTCCATAATTTACAAGCCATTTAAGGAGAAATTTGCTTCTTTACTGATAATCAGATTTTAATAAAGTTGATTTTAGCGATAAATTACTAAATTTTTACAATTGTACTAAAATTTATTTATAATCTTAGACAACGGTCGCTTTTTACACTCAACAAATTTAAAGAAAACGAGTCGAATTTTATGGTCAAGAGTATTAGTGCATCAAAAAGTTATTTTGAAGCTAATAGCCTTTTTACACTTGACCACAACTTTCATCTTTTGTCAAATAAACATGATGTTAACATCTTTCCATATGAATTGAAGAGAATTGTTTTTTGTTGAACTTTTCTGTTTAAACTAATATTTTTAAATTTTTAATCAGGCTTGAGTTCATATTAACATTCTTTATTTTTACAAAGAATTTTTTAATTGTGATAAATGAAAGAATAAATCTTGAAAAATTATATTTTTACCGACACTAGCCGAGTGGAATGCTTTTTCGAAACCAGCTACGATTTCATCATCAGCTCTCTCTGATCGGTGGTTACATGTTGGTTGTAAATATCATCTATTTAACTCACGGGACATAAGTTAATTGAATTCGGTAACTACTTTTAGTTTTTCCTTTTTCATATATTTTACCACAATGAGTTAGATTGAAATTTTTAACCAAACAGCAACCCTTTTACTTTTGTTTGTTATTATCTTTCATTTTATCACTATTTTTGTCCTGCTCTAGCCACCAGTTAGGTAGCGATAAGAACAGATAATTGTTTTTAACAATCAATGTTTATAATCATTTGTTTTATTTGAGGTCAGTATACAACGAAATGTTGACTGACCAACAGTGAATGAATGATTTTTTATAATATGAACTCAAGCCTGATTAAAAATTTAAAAATATTTATTTATTATAAATTGTTTTTTTTTACATTATCTACTGTTTTACACAGGCTGTGGGTAAAAAACTCGAAGGACTATTCTATTTGTTTTCAAATCTCGCAGTGCATTTATATGCCATATTTCACAGGCATAGAGTAATGAAGAGTAATAAGAGAATGAAAAATTAAGAGCTTCATAATTGTTCGGTTTACCATAGGCTTGCACTATAAATAACTTCAATGCCAAATAAATAACTTCAATCTTCAAAAGGTATATCTTAGTTTTTATTCTCATTTTATATATATGAAGAAAAGCAGAACCACTAATAAAAAATAGAGCTTCAGTGATACAAAGGGTAGTACAGAAAAAATTACTAGATATCCCACTAATAGCTATAATGATTTTTGCGGCTAAACTGGATTTTAAGTCGCCAGATTTGACGGGAAAATAGCTAACTTCCCATCTCTGGTCTACATAAACAAGGCAAGAAGAGGACCATAAGTAGTTTTATATCTTCTCGGTTTCTCTGTCTATCAAATTATCTGTGTAAATATATTGTGCCTCTATTCCTGTATGTACATGTTCTGCTGCATCAGTTTCTTTTAACAATTAATAATTATTTACAAAATCAATATCGATGGATCGCCTGTATGTCAACAAATTAATGGAGAAAATCAAATAAAAAAAATTTGCAGATATATTTGGCCAATTAAAAGTAGTTGATTCTTAATATACTAGTAATTTTTTTACTTAAAAAAGAGAGATTTTTAACTCCTTTGGGTAAACATTTCAACAGATCAAACCTGAAGCTTTTCTCTGATCCGAAGATGGTTTTTAAGACATTTTTCTGAATAACCTAAAACAGGAAAATACAATTATATTCTTTTGTACGTTTTAAAAATTTTAATTCAATTACACAATTTTTAATTGAATTAATTAAAATAAACTTAAAAAAGTATAATTTTGAATAAAAAAATTAAATAAAGTTGTGGTTACGTTTTTTTCGTTTTTTGGTTTATAAATTTTTGTGGCAACAATGTACTTTAATAGTTTCGTTCTGACTGTGGGTAAAGCTGAGAATATAAAATACGTATTTTCGTAAAAATATACAACGAGGAATACGGTCGTATAATTTATAATTTATGAAAATTACCAACATCAGCTTTAAAAATGTGTAAAACAATATGAAATGGAATTAATGGTATTGATATGTGACCATTTTGAATTGGAATTTTTAGTAAAAAATTGTTTTTGAATAAGAGTAGTATTTTATAAATACGTGCTAAAAAAAAGAACAAAAAACAAAATTAATAAATTCTCATTTTATTCTCAATTTCAAAAAAAAAAACGTAATAATTTCTAATGATGTTTTTTATTTTTTGGTTAAAATCTATATGAAATATAAAAAGGACAATAATTGGAAACATATAAATATATAAAATCAGAGGTATAAGAAACATATGCGAACAAACCCTCATCAATAGTTCATACATATTGGTAGGATATGCTGTATTCACTTGTTATTTATGTGTGTGTTTCAATTGCAAGAAAATTTGTGACTTATTGATGTATATATGAAATGACAGCAAATCCCATGTGGTGTTCGTTTTTCGATGATGTCCATTCACATACATTTTTCCTATTCTTTGCTTATTTATTTATTTATTTATCTATCTATCTAACTATTAAAGAAATATAATTTTCTTAGCATAAATGTACAGAGAGGTCTTTGCAAAAGTTTTTAGTGTGAATGGGTTTCTTTGTTTAACTCTCACTTAACTTTACATTTAATTTCGTTTATTCATTCAAATGACCACAAAATGACATTTGCCTCCTTTGGGTTACCGAAGAAAGAAACGAAAATTAAAGAAGGGCGAGAAAAACAGTATCCCACAACCCCAAAATGAAAATAAAAGAAAAATAATTTTTCTTCTCCTAAATTCTCACTTAGGTTTGCATATTTTGGTATTGTCCTACATAATCTTATGATAGATGTTATTCTTTCCAATTTGTGTGACTTTTCCATATTTAAATTAAATATTATTCTCGTATTTTTTATTTTAGCTTTTCTTGTGGTGTGGGTTATGTATAGAGTGGAAACAGTTGTGACGCAGCGTTTTGCTGAGAAAGGGTTCAATTTCTCAGAATTGAAATTGACCGTTATCTATTGGTTTGAAGGAAAAATTGTTATGACAGATGGGCTGCAGCTAAATTTATTTTTGCTGCTAATAAATGACTTATGTTCTATTAAAAGGAATGGAAAGTTACAAATTTAACCTGCATCATTTGGTAGAATTTTTTTAGAGGAACATTTATAAGGCCTTAATAAAAAATTGCTGGCATTTTTTAAATTGATATAAGTAAGTCTTTGGTTTTCTTTGATATTTAACTAATAAAATATCTGAGGCCGAATTACGGCATTCGAACGTGATCGAAATTTGAAAATTCTTATTAGAATCTCTATACCTATAGCACAGCGAACTCGATCGTTCGAGTAAAATTTCGATCGTGATCGAATGCCGTAATTTGGCCCCTGCTTTTTCGTAAGTTCAGTTCTGGCAAACAATTCAATATTTTTCGCAATATTTTTAAAAACATAATTATTTAAACAATTTTATTTAAAATAATAAAAACCATTGTGAGGATATATCGGGGACATAACTTTTATTTCAGCAAAGATTATAACTTCTTAGTTCCCAAATTTTAGATATGTACATAAATTCGGAAAATGCAAAAGCTTCTACTAAACTAAGAGAAGTACATTTTTTTTCTCTGTAATTTTTGAAATCAGCTTGGATAAATAGTACCTTCTTTTAGAATTCTTTATATTATTACATTAATACAGAAAGGACTCAACTAACACTTTCCATACTTTAGAGTAGAAGGAAGAAACTTAATAAAAATTATTGTATTGCAGTATCGAATTTTTATACCCTTCACCTGTGGTGCACAAGGTGAAAGCTTATGAATAGAGCTTATGAATCGCTATTGAAATTCAGCACAATCGCCCTATAACTTTCTGAGATATGAACAAAAAACCACGACCACCTCGTTATTTTTTCACAATTACAACAACAACATACATATATACTGGTTAAAGTAAACGTGGCATCGAATCCCAGCTGAGCCAAAAAATTTTTTTTTATATTATTTTTTATTTTATATATTGTTTATATTTTTATTATTTTTTTTTTGAATTTTTTAAAAAATTTTTTTTTACAAAATTTTTTTTTTAATTTATGAACGTATTTTATATCAGATGAATGGTGATACAAACAATTATTATTGCATGACTACACGTTGTGAAGGGTATATAAGATTCGGTACGGCCGAATATAGCACTGTTACTTGTTTTAATCCAATTTTTCCTTAAATTCTTTACGCAATTTAATGCTATAAATTTTGTTTTAATATTTTTTAAGTTTATGTTTTAATTGTGTTATATACATAGGTCTTTTTATTTAATTAAATTAACATCAAACAAGTAAGAGAGCTATATTCGGTAGTGCCGAATCTTATATACCCTTCACAACGTGTAGTCATGCAATAACAGTAGTTTGTATCACCATTCATCTCATATGAAATACGTACATACATATAAAAAATATACATATGTATATAAAAAACATCCCATTGTAAAATTATAAATTTACGTATGTATGTTAAAAAAAATAAAAAAAAAAAAATTTAAAAAAAAAAATTAAAAAAAAAAATTTAAAAAAAAAAATTAAAAAAAAAAATTTTAAAAAAATAATTAAAATATATATAATTAATATAAAACAAAAAAAAAATAAAAAAAAAATTAAAATAAAAAAATAATAAAAATATAAATAATATATTAAATAAAAAATAAAAAAAAATAAAAAAAAAAATTAAAAAAAAAATTTTTTATATATAAAAAAAAATTTTTTTTGGCTCAGCTGGGATTCGATGCCACGTTTTCTCTAACCAGTATACACGTTTGTATGTATGTATGTTGTTGTTGTAATGTTGTTTTTGTGAAAAAAAAATCGAGGTGGTCGTGGGTTTTTGCTCATATCTCAGTTGTTTATGTACCGATGTTTGTGATTTTCAATAGCGATCTACTCCCGAATATTTCTGATATTTTAATACCTCACCCGGGTCCAAGCGATGTCGGGGGGCTTCAAAAAGTTGATTTAAACATACACACGGACAGACGGTGAGACGGACAGACTGACAGAGCTTAATCGACTTCCCTATTCATAAGCTTTCAGAAAATATATACTTTATGGGGTCGGAAATGAAAATTGTAGAAATTTCACACGGAATGACAAACCTATATATACCCTTTTTCACTGTGTGAAGGGTATAAAAATTACTTAAAAAAAGAAAAAAAAGAAAAAAAGAAACAGCATAAGATAGATATTAGCATTTGGGTTGAGAAACCATATCAGCTTTCCTCTAGTTAGCAGAAGAGTCGATGTGTACATAGTACTTATTTAGCTCAGCACAAATTCTCCTAAATAGATCAAAGTTAATGTAGTTTGATCTACATATGAAATTTTATATAAAACGGATCATAAGATCTGAGCTGCCTGTTAGAAACATTGATGCATATTTTACGTTGAAGATATGTAGAATCATTTTCATCTTCAATTGGATTCAGGATAAATGCAATATTGGAATCTAGTCTTTGGCTTTGTAACATTAGGAGCACCATGAGTAATAAACAAATTCGATATGATGGTAAGCTTATATCAGGACTTCAACGTAAGTTACGAAGGCAGAACAGCAATATATAGTTTTAGACTGTTTCAAGTTTTTATTATACATATTATTTAATATAATATTGGGGATCCCAAAATATATTGATGAAGCCTTTTACCTTAAACATCTCTTTTAACTAAAAATATTATAGAAACTAGAAAGAAGTAAACATATCATGCAAGCACATAGCTGTGACAAACAAATATAATTTAATTATTAATCAGATAGGGCTTTTTTAATAAATTTTGTTTGACTTAGGTCTTTTTTTAAGTGCTATTTTTTTATTTTTAGTCAGGCCGCTTAAATTTTTTTACCAGTGCACTTTAGGTCAAACGACACATTTTTCTGTTCGAAAGTCCAAAAATCAACTTGCAGTTTTATTATGGTTGTTGTTGTTTTTTAATTCTAAAGACTTCAGAATAAAAAAAAGTGATTTTTGTTTTGACTAAATATTAATAACCGTTATACAGCAGCGTGTCGAAGTCAACTGATTAAATTTTTTCTATAATTGTGTTCCTAAGTTAAGTAGTGCGTGGTCAACTTCAAGTGCGTATATCTCGGACTGTGTTTGTGATAATTTATTAGAGTAAAATGGAAAAGAAAGAACCAAGTAAGTAAATATATTTTTAATTTTAAATGTTTTATATATATGTCGCTATACTTAATAAATAACTCATTAGCGTAAACATCTATAAATAGTTAATTTTTCATAAAATTTTTATTTTCTGAAAGCTTTTAAAAAAATATACCCCATTTCTCTACTCTCAAATTGCACAAAATAATTAGAATATTATCTAGTGAGTTATTTAATATTTATCAAAAATTGCGATTTTTGCGTTTTGCGGAGTAATGCCTCTTTTTGTTAGGTAACCTCTGTATAAAAAAGATTGATCTTTTTGAAGTATGGCAAAAGAAGAGTAAAAAAAAACAAAAAGTTGATGACGTTTTGAAACACGTATATGACAAACTTGAAACCTAGTCAATTTCATATGAAATGGTGAAACAAATTACCAAAAAAATTAATTTGTTTTGCGTGAAACTAGAACAAAAGTGGAAAAAGTGTCATAGAAAGACAAATGTATTATATTCTTTTGAAACAGCAAAACTTTTTCAGGAGCGATATCCCTGGTTGCCAATGACTTCTACGGTTCACAAAATGTTAATTCACTCAAAGCAAACAATAGAAAATGCTCTACTTCTAATTGGATTTTTTGGAGAAGGTGCTGCCTGAAGATCGCCTACATCACGCGCGTAGAAGCACCCGCACCAATAACCTACTAGATGTATTTAATAGGGCCATGGATACTTCAGATCCATTAATTTCCACATGATTTTAAAACAGACGCATTTAAAAAAGAACACGTTTCATGTTACCACCTGAAGTAATTGAACTATTATGTTGCTGCGAACCAACAGAAGAACTTCACCATAACGAACAAGACGACGAAAATAATGAAAGTGAACAAGCCTCCTTTGAATTAATTTTACAAAGTGAATTGTGTATAAACAATTAATAAATATTTTAGTATTAAAAAACAAATTACTTAATTCTATACACTGTGTTTAAATTAATGGGTGCTAGAGGGTTAATTTTTGGTCACTTATGGGTTAAATTCCATTTTTTTATTGGAACCATCCATAATTATATAATTCATATAATAACTGTTTCGATTACTCTTATAATGTAGTCGTAATTAATTTTGCACAGAAAAAGTAGTCATTTGACCTAATGTGCAGTGGTGTATTTGAAGATCATCTTAAGGCCGGTTTTTATTAAGGTAATGATATAGTTATATGAAAAAATATAATAAAAATACAAAAAGCACCATAAAAATAAGAAAAGATTTTTACCTCGAATCAGTTGTCACTAATTTAAAGATTCTAACTTATCGAACCGTAGAAAATACAAAAAATATAAAAAAATGCGAGGTAGTACGTTTTTTGCCGCCAAAAACAAATAAAGGGTCCGCCATCTAACGTTTTTTTTTCAACTAGTGCTTATTTCGTAATGGTAACACTTAGCTCATTTCTGATTTGACTGAAAATTAGAACGAATATGGTTGTGTATACGCTTGAACAACGCTGGGAAATATTGCGACATTACTTTGGCTGATTTTGCCAAAAAAATCGTCTTTTCAGATAAAACTCATTTTGATCCTGGCGGGTAAGTAACAAACAAAGTTGTCGCATTTGGGGTACAGAAAACCAGCACGCAGACACTGAAAAGCCGATACACCCAAAACGAGTCACAGTTTGGTGCGGATTTTGGTCCAGAGTCATAATTGGGCCATTTTTCTTCGAAAACGAGCAAGGAGTGGCCGTAGTCAATGGCGATCGTTATCGGGCCATGTTGAACGAATTTTTGTTCACAAAAATTTAAGAGGAGGATATTGACATTAAGTTTCAACAGGACGGCGCTACGTGCTACACAGCCGAAGATAAAATTTTTTTGTGATAGCATTTTCGAAAAAAAGGGTATTTGGCGGACCCTTTAGTTCTTAGTCTCAAAATTCTAGCTTTTTAACCGTAGTTACAAAAACTACCATAAAAATGCGAAGAAGTGCCATTTGTGTTGCCAAATATATTTTTAATCTCAACTTGTATTAATAAGCCGTAATTTCAAAAAACTAAAATCATAATTGTAGAAAATACAAAAATTACCTTAAAATAAAGAAAAGTATATTGTGTCGCCGAATATATTTTTAATCTCAACTTGTATCAGTAGTCACTAATAAAAAAAATCCAGATCCATAAACGTAAAAACAACAAAGAGTTCCATAAAAACGGAAAGAGTACCTTTTAGGGCTTTCCATATTAATGTACAAATAAAATATTTAAGATATTTACATATCCATTTAACAAAAGAATGGATTTATATACATGATTTAAAGTTCATAAATCTATATACTCTTTTGTGCATAAAATTAAAAATTTTCTAAAAAGTACCAAACTGTTTTTTCGAAATTTTCCCCTTTCTTCCCCATGATGAATGTGTTTTAAGTTTTTCTAAAATATATAATTTTTGGGTACCTCTTTTGTATCCCTAGAAAATTTAAAAAGTTTCAACTAAGCAATTGTTCTTATACTATTAGACCATAACCATAATCAATTGATGTCCTTTTGAAAATAATATTTAAAAAAAAAGTGCCAAAAAGAAAGACACTAAAAAGTTTCATACTAGTCACCAAAAATACACTAAAATATAGTGCGTTCAAAATTCAACCTCCTTTTTGGGGGAGATTACCAAAAGTGGATCTTTATGCCAAAATAGGAACCCACTGTCCACTGTCCACATTTCATATTAGATAAATTACTAAATTGATACAATAACATAAAATATTATAAATTATTGTGAACTTTATGAAAAAATTTTAAGTTTATTGAAAATTATTTCAAAAAAATCATAATTTGTGGATTCACGTTTTCCTACAATGTTCGTATTAGTACAAGTGAACAAAGCAAGCAAATTAGCTTAGAACGCCTTCTTTAAATTATAGTTTTTTTCTGTTCAATGACAAAACTAACAACTAAATTTTACACTGTTTACGAGCAGTTAACACAACGATTAATTTTCTAAAGGAACACAAAGTGTTGACTTCTGTATCCTGTTATGGGAGGCTGAACAAACTAAATAAAGAACTATTAACAAGACACTCCTACTATTGCCACTGTTGGTTACACTAAAACTTAAATTACTGACCAAAGAAACCATGTAATTACAATGTATCGAAACAGAAATGCTCAACCCAAACCAGAACGGCAAACATTTATTTCAATGAGTTAAAATAAGGAACCAATTTTGCTGTTGTTATTGTTTTTTTTTCTTCCCGTTTCCGTATTTCTCAAGAAGTTTTTTCTACGTAAACAGCAATTATTTATGGATAATCTAACCAGTAATGGGACGTTAATTACTTTGGCATGTCAGTTGCACTGCTACTTTATACGTTTGTTCTTGTTATCGTTTATAGTCAGTACGTAAGTATGTACTCTGACTCTGGTGGTCTAGTAGTGTAAGTGTGAAAATTTACAAGTAATTGTAGGTTTTTGCTTCCTAGTTCACGTTAGTATATATTACTATTTTGTCGAAAATGTAATTAGTTTTTTTCTCTCAATGTTTTGACATAAATTTATAATTAATTATTTTTCGTAATCTAGTGGAGTGGGAGTTTGTGGATTTGACAATATACTAGTGGTTGTTAGCACATCATTAAAGTTTTTATGATGTATAAGTATTTATGTAAAAAGTTTGAATTTGTAAGACAAAAATGGATTCAATTTATTATTTAAGAGTCTGCTAATTGAAAATCTCTTAAATGATTAATCAGGAATATGTATTGATACTCTTGTGCTTGTTTTAAAAGGTAATTTGTTTCGCTTTCCTTCTTGCTGAACATCTGCTTGCATGTTAATTTAACTTACTTTGCTTTATTTAACGAAATTGTCATCAATTATCGCTGTTGTTAAAGAATCGTGTACTCTTATTTAATCATAAAACAGTGGAAATCTAATCTGGAAATCTAATACTTATTTTTTTTTATAAATTTAATTAAATTCATTATTTTTACTAAAGGAAAATTTTCTAGAAAACTAAAAGGAAATTATCTGAAAAAAAGCACATGTCTACACATGATTAATATGAGCAATTTGGTGGCTATTATTTTTATACCCGCCACCAAAAAAATGGTGGGGGTATATTCATTTTGTCATTCCGTTTGTAACACATCGAAATATCCATTTAAGACCCCATTAAGTATATATATTCTCAATCAGGGTTTGATTTTATGACGATCTAGCTATGTCCCTCCGTCTGTCCGTCTGTTGAAAGGACGATAGAGGTCGCACCGAAAAAGCTAGGGGGCTCAAATTTTGCCAGAATCTTTCTTATAGACAAGGTATTTAAAATGAGCTAAATAGCAATATTAGGAAGAGAGTTATAGCTCGTAAAGCAAGAGTAGGTCGAAAAAAAGTGTCCTTCGAACATCGAATAAAATGGAATTGTGTCCAAACGCATTAACGTAGACTTATGAAACTTCGAATTTATATTTCCTGAGTAAAAACAATATTTTTCTTCAAAAATTACCTAAATCTATACATTAGGAAAGGAGTTATCGATCGAAATGTACGAAAATTTATACCGCACAGTGTATTTTTCGGTATATTTAAAAACAAAAACGTCATAAAAGCAACAAAATTGGATGTCCGGCTCTAAACTTGTGCACACATGGCTTTTTGGTCAAATGCTTTGTTCTAACGGAAAATAAATGTGACACGCGCACTTTTACGCCCACCTCCCATACAACGTTTTACCTCAAATTCATATAATTTCTCTATGAATTAAGATTTTGGAATAGTAATGGACTATATTAAATCATCTAAGTTGCATTCAGTAGCATAAATAATTTCGACACGCCTACTATTACGCCCACTTTTCACGTTATCCACTGTTAATGAAATCATAAAACCGACCAACTTAAAGGTATGATGATGAAATTTGCTGATTATATCCTTCTAAATACTTAATGTCATTGTTACCTCGGAAAATTTAGGTGACAAGCCTACTTTAACGCCTACCTCCCATATAACGGTTTATCTCAAATTCATATAATTTCTCAATGAATAAAGATTTTGGAATAATAAAAGACTATATTGAAACATCTAAGACGCATTCGTTAGTAGAAACAATTTCAACACGCCTACCCTTACGCCCACTTTCATTGAAAGACTAAATTTATGAAAACATTTTACTTGCATATCGAAGTTATACAGGTAAAGTGGTACATATTTTAGTATAAAGGGATTATTGCATAGCGATTACTGTTAATAACAAACAAATACATATTGTGCTATAAATTGGGTTATCTCCCGGGAATTTGAGTTATTTATTCTTCCCGATTTCCAGGGATTATTTTTCGAGATCACGGGAAGTAAAAAAGTTGTGTACGATTCGAAAGCAGATGTTTGTATTGTTTATATTGAAAATGAATTCTAATGATTTTATTTTTTATCTTATAGCTGAAGCACTTGTATTTTTGTTTTTTTGTGCTCATATTTGACCTCGTATCTAGAGAATAATATTTTTTTCAATAAAAAATATTTTTACTCAATTTATATTTTAAATTCAAGTTTCTCTATTAAATTTTATAGTTTTTAAGTGTTCCTTTTACCTTATAAACTATTTTATTCTATTTAATAAAAAGTTTTTTTTTAAATTAAAAACAAATTTACTTTTTATTTGTTTTGCTGCGGGATAAGAAATAAATTTCACATTTCCGGGAAACAAAAATTTTCGTGAAAAACCCTAGCTACAAAAGAACGGAAAACTGGTGGTGGGTATAAAAGATTCGGCACTGCCGAATATAGTGCTCTTACTTGTTTTTTTTATTAATTATTATTTTAATTTTTTAATATAGCAGTATCGATGCACATCTTGAACACATTGTATTAGTACAATAACATTTCATCATTATTTTTTTTTTACGGGGAATTTTGCTTTTTGTTTCGTACCGAAAGTACTTAAAAAAATAAAAGTTAACAGCATCAAATGTCGGTGTCGAAAAAAAAATCAAAGCATAAGAATTGAGTTGTTAATTTTATACTGTTCATCTATGCATGTGCTAGTCAAAATACATTTTTAGAAGCCCCTATATGTTTTTCAGTCTCGTGTCTGGTAGCAGTCTAATACGGTTTCAGGCTTAAATCAAAATAATAATTCTTAAAATCAAACTCGAATCGGTTTAACTGTTTCTAAAATTAAGCAACACACATTCACATGACAAGTTTATTGTTATATTAAGCTTTTTGTACTTGGGTTAAGAAAGTACGTACTTAGCGTACTTCTGACACCGCTACAGCTTAATTTAAGTACGGATTACTTGATTTGTTTGTTGAGTGTACTCAAAATAGGTCGTACTAATAAATAACTCTTCCTAATATATAACTTCTGCCTTTGTTGTATTCTAAGTGAAATCAAATTGTTCGGAATTGCTTTTACAATAAAAAACTATGTTCTCGTCCGACAAGATGATATGGCACATAATTGGAAACAAAATATACACACTTGCATTTCTTTAATAATATCTTGAAATGCTTGTTCATTCATTGTAGAGTGTAGAGTAAAACTCGAAAAATGCAAAAAAACATTACAAAATAATGAGTTGAAAGTACTAGCAAGCAGTTCTTCATTACTTACAGTTTGGCATCTAAGCTCATTATTTTAAAACGGCGAAGTCATTAAAAGCAAGTATATGGTGATTTTTTAGCTATTATCTTTTTGGCAATACTGGCTTAAACAGCTGACGCAAGTTTCGTGTTTTGCTTCACTGTCAAACATCTTCAGTTTGGTCTATAATTAAACCATGAATCGTCTTACAAACGAACAACGCTTGCAAATTATTGAATTTTATTACCAAATCACGTGCTTTGTTAAGAAAGTTCATCGCGCGCTTCTTATCGAAAAATTGTGTTCAGCGACGAAACTCATTTTTGGCTCAATGGATACGTTAATAAGCAGATTTGTTGATTTTGGAGTGAAGATCAGCCAGAAGCATTGCAATGCATCCAGAAAATGTCATAGTTTGGTGCGGTATATGGGCTGGTGGCATCATTGGACCGTACTTCTTCAAAAAATATGCGAATCGTAACGTAACTGTGAATGGTGAGCGCTACCGTGAGATGATATCCAACTTTTTTTTGCCCAAAATGCAAGAGCATTACTTGCATGACATGTGGTTTCAACAGGACGGTGCCACATTCTACACAGCACGCTTAACAATGGACTTATTGAGAGGCGAGTTCGGTGAACATTTTATTTCACGTTCGGGACCGGTCAATTGGCCGCCTAGATCGTGCGATTTAACGCCTTTAGACTATTTTTTGTGGGGCTATGTCTATACACACATTCCCGCTTCAATTGACGCATTGGAAGACAACATTGAAGCATTTATTCATGAGATACCGGCCGAAATGTTGGAAAGAGTATGCCAAAATCGCACTAAGCAGATAGACTATTTGAGGCGCAGTCACGGTCAACATTTGCATGAAATAATCTTCAAACATTAAATTAAGGTGTGTCTCAAAATGCTTTTTACATTTTAAAATGTCTCCCAAATCTAGTTTTTTTCAAACAAAAAATACATTTTATTGGCGTTATGGAGAACAATTTCTAAACTTTATTATGCAAAAAACCAAAGTTTCAAATTTTATTTTCTTTTGCAAAATTTCGCACTTTTTTCTTAGCGCTTTGCATTAAACGTTGGACACACGTTTCACCGAAGTGTTTGATAGCTTTTTTCCAAATAAATCCAAATTTTTTACAATTGCAGAAGCTTTGAACTTTGTTCTTAGGTACTGCTTAATTATAGCCCAATAGCGTTCAATAGGCCTTAGCTCTGGACAATAAGGTGGATTCATGTTTTTCGGTACAAAATTTATTTTGTTGGCCTCATACCACTCAAGGACGTCTTTGCTGTAGTGGCAGCTTGCCAAGTCGGGCCAAAACAGTGGAGATATATTGTGGCTTCTGTATAATGGCAATACGGCCTTTTTCAGGCACTCATTAATATAAAATTGGCTGTTCATTGTACGATTCACAATGATTGCCTTTGAAGTTTTCCCACATGTACATATTGCTTGCCACATCATATATTTTTTGGCGAATTTTGAAATCTTTTTATACTTAAATTTATCGGAAACATAGAAACATAAAAACCCTGACCAGGAAGCTCTGAATAGTCAGCCTTACAATAGGGTTCATCGTCCATTAAAATACATCAATTAAAATTATTAAATTTGTGACGTAGCAACTGTCTTGCTCTTATTCTTGCCGTTTTTGTTCCTTTTTCGTTTCGGTTTGGAGCTTTCTTGACTTTGAATGTTCTTAAATTTTCTTTTTTCTTTATTTGTTCTACAAGCGATTTAGAAATATTTAGTTTTCGTGGGATATCGCGAATGGAAATTTTTGAATTTTGCTTTCAAAGTGCCTTCACCTTTTTAACGATTTGAGGATTCCTAAAACCACGAGGCCCTCCACCTTTTTTGTGCTTAATAGACAAGTCTTTTTTGAATTTAAAAATAACGTTACGGGCAGTCTGTCTGCCCGTCGCGCAACTTCAGCGTAACAAAGTTGTTTATTTACATTATAAATATCTACAATATTTTTTCTCACTTTTTCTCTATTTGACAACATTTTAAATACGGATTAAATAATTTGAATAAACTTATTAACAAAGTATTGTTGACACTTATAACTATCACAGAGTGGAACAAAAAAATTAATTAAATAATAATTGTTTGCGTAGCGCCCTGTAAAAATGTAAAAAATCATTTCGAGACACCCCTTATATGGACCGTACTATCGATTCTAATAAAGATTTCATGAATTTATTGAACATTTTGTGTTTTTTTTTTTAACTTTCCTATGGCTCTTTAAAAATCACGCTTAACTTACCATTCACGCTTACAAGTAGAGACTTAAATAAGTACTTACCACCCTTGCTTGTAAATAGGGACTGGTATAAGTACTTATTACTTTTATTGCAATATATAAGTACTTAATTTTAATAACCTTAATTACCCATTATTAAGTTGAACTTACAGAAGTCGTTCGGTTCTTTTAAGGACGAAAATTTGGTTTTATGCGATACGTTAATTAAAAATTTAAAAATCACTGAAAATCTAGAAGTCATGACTTTGTTGATGAAATGCTTCGCCGCTATTGTCAAAATCATTATTAATTTATCCTAAACGCGTTAAACTAAATGGGAATTATAAAAAGTTGTGTACTTGAATGGCTTCTAGTAAATTTCAAAGTAAGAACTTGTATTAAGTGCGGACAAAGTTAATGTTAATAAAAGGTAACGTTCGCTAACGTGAGCAATAAACTGACCATTAAGTATTTTTCGTTATTACAACCTCCCTGTAAAATAAATTGTATTTTTTTTAAGTATGGCAGCACTAAAGCAAATGCCGAACAAATTAATTAGTTCTTTAAGAACATAGTGGCAACTACAAACGAATAGTAAACAATTCCTTTATACGGTAGAAAATATGGTAACTTTTAATTTAAAACCTCACGTTAAAAGTTAAAGGTAGAGCTACCTGCCCTTTAACATATCGGACACTTTTAGCTTAAAGTGAAGTTGTAATAACGAAAAACTAGTTATTTGTCCGATAACATCTTAACTTTAGTTATCGGTAAGTTATAATAATGGCTCTAAGTATTACAACTCATATCTTGATTTGTGAAAAGTTTTTGTTTAGTAGATGGTGGCACCATATAATATGACACACATAAACATTTTATTTTACAACTTTACACAACAAGAATTAAGTATTGTAGAAATTTTTTTATTCATAGTCATAAACGAATATTCTATTGCATTGCTTTATAGTATGATACCTGGCAATGATAGGTATACAATTAAAACGCTTGCTTACTGCTAGAATATTTATTTATATGTATGTATGTATAAGTTTCCTATACAAAGACAAATATTAAACAATCAAGAATATGATTTTTAAACAGGGTAATTCGCATATGTACTTCATAAAACAAATTACGTTTTTGGAATTGATTGTACGAAGGGAGCATGCTACTACACGCATTCACTTTGAAAAGTATAAATAAAAGCTTTTTGTTAAGATGTATGGTGTAAAACACAGCAATTTTGTGAAAACTTCAAAAGCTTTTTTACTTAGTGACGATACTGCGTCGAGAAAATAGTTATCGCATGTTGAGTTTAAGTCCAACATATTAAAATCACACCTAAAAATTAAGGGTAGATGTCTATAGTAGTGGTAGAAAATCAGTATCAAAATAAGGGTGGTTTAGAAAGCATTTCACTGTAATTGTGAAATTTTAAAATTAAGGTGGTTGTTTTTTATTTGGTTGTTCGTTAAGCTTTATGGTGCAATAAAGCTTTTAAAGCTTTAAAGGATTGTGTCCAAGGTAAACTTTTAGATATTTCGATAAAAAGCTATAAAATTTAAATGCGTGCCACTCAGTTCATTTTAATATTAAGTTTTCTTTTAACAACTGGTTAACGTAATGTTATAACAGATAAAGCTTGTTTATTAGGTTTTATTATTGCATATGCTTAAAAATGTGTTTAAAACTGTCAAAGTTAATATTTTTAAATAAATTTGGTGATTCCTAAATATATAATTTTCAAACACTCTTCGTAGTAGTTCAGTTGGCAAATGCCGATATACGAATGCTTACGAAATTTTTTCCATTTGTATTAAAAGAAAAGTTTGAGTTAAATTATGGCGTTGTCCGAATGTTCTAATTTGACCTGCTGTTTTGTCTGTTGTTTTAATAAGTTTTTTTTAACCTTATCGCCAGGGGAATATGATTTTATATATTTCTGGATTTAATCCCATATTTTCTTTAAAAATTTACTGTGTACGGTGTGTGATTCACAATTTTGCCAAATCGTGGTGACCGAAAAAGGTTAAATTTTATGCAAAAAATTTCTGAAAAATTACTAAAAATTTAAAAAAGGAAATCTTAGGTCAGAGTTAAACTTGCCGGTTAATTTACTTTAGAGTCAGCTAAAGCTCAATGTGTTGGTGGGTGAGTTCCCAGCAACCAAGGAGACAATAATTTTAAATATGATTTCGAATTTTATTTTCTTGGGTAATACTTTAAGCTCTCGAGCTATACAAACATTTTTAAAATATAAAACAGCACCAAGGCGACCTTATACAGGTAAAATTTTCAATGAACTTGACTTGTCGAGATTTTGATTTCGGTATTAAACAGTTAACTTATGTACTTTTTTAATAATAATAATTATTACCAAATTTATGTATATTTTTTGCTTTTGTACCATTTTACAAATATATAACCCTTTTAAATCAAATTTGGTGAAACTAAATTTGATATACGAATTGGCCATGACAGATATCATCCCCTTAAAGTTGCTTTGTTCTATCAATTCGCCGTTACCTTGGCATTGACCATATAATTATTTTTTGAGTTTTAACTTTAGTATTATTTATTTTATATTATTTTTAGTTACAAAAATAAAGTAAATACTTTCAGTTAAGTGTAAAAATCTTAAAAAAAATTTCACAAATATCCAGTTAGTTGCACTAACATCAAGACAGATCTTATAATTATCCTTTTCGATTTAAAAACCTTGAGAGATAAAAATTGATTCCCTATTTCTTTTCTAAATTATACATACTTGGATACACATATCTTTAGGCTTATGTTGATTGTTTGCCACCAAGGCGTAAATTACTGCCAGTTTGGTCCCATAGAGGGGCCAAGGTCAACTAATGGCACAGTGTTCAGCTCACAACAAAACCGTTACTATTAGTATTAGGTGTACATAAATTAATACTGTTTTTATTTTATTTATTTATCAATATAATATTCACAGAAAAAAATAAATATGAACTTCAATTACGAAATTAATATTAATAATTAAAAAATTGTTTAATTTTGCTCCAATCATCAAAATGATACTATTAATTAAATGAAAATAAATAGTTTTAATTAAAAAAATATTGAGAAAAATATCAATTAAAACAGTATTAAAAAATTATTTAAAATTTTAAAAATTTTCAAAACTTATTTTAATTAAAACTTATTTTAATTAATTTAATCATGTCTATATTTGAAATTTGGTATATTATATCAATAACAAAAATTATTTACTGCCTGTTCAACGATGTCGAAAAAAAATCCCAAGCGAAATTTCATTCGTACAAATATATTGAAAACAACAACAAAAACTAAAAATTTGTTTTTGTTTTCAACGTATTTGTACGAATGAAATTTCGCTTGGGTTTTCTTTTGACATCGTTGAACAGGCAGTTAACCTGTTTAGAAAAAAAATAAATATATTTTTTTGATATTTATATATTCTTATTTTAATTAAAACTTATTTTAATTAATTTAATCATGTCTATATTTGAAATTTGGTATATTATATCAATAACAAAAATTATTTACTGCCTGTTCAACGATGTCGAAAAAAAATCCCAAGCGAAATTTCATTCGTACAAATATATTGAAAACAACAAAAAAACCTAAAAATTTGTTTTTGTTTTCAACGTATTTGTACGAATGAAATTTCGCTTGGGTTTTCTTTTGACATCGTTGAACAGGCAGTTAACCTGTTTAGAAAAAAAATAAATATATTTTTTTGATATTTATATATTCTTAATATACATATATGGTACATATGAATCTATGTTTTTAAATACATTTCGTTACTTATATAAAAATAACTTAGCATAAGAAGTAGGGTTCCATAAGTAGACATACTACACCATATCGAAAGCCGGAGATCAAAAAATAACTGGTAGCATCAACAACCTAGATATAAAGAATATTAACCGGTAAAAAGGCTTGATCAGACAGAGTGAAGAAATTCAACAAACTTACCTACTAAAATGAGAATTCTGAGGAATATAAGGGGATACAATAATTATTGGATTTGGGCACATCTACAATGAAACTGAAACCATTTATTATATTAAAAACTAAACATATTTTTATACACTTTCACTTACCAGAACTTTTTCATGCAGATTGTCTACTATTTTTTATTATTCTGCTCCTTGAATACTAATTATATTAAATTTATTCTAAGAAATTCAAATTTCAAAAAATTTCATTTAAAATAACATTTTTTATTTATTTTATTCAACTGACAGAAATCTCTTTGTTTTTTGAAAATATTTAATATCAATTAAAAAAATTAATTTAGTTAATGAAAAATATAATTAGAATTTTAAAACAAATCAAAAAGTCAATTAATTAAACAAATTTAAGGAATATTTTTTTCTGTGATTGGTTATAAATACCTGGTATTTTTTATTGACGTATATGATTTTTAGGTGGCATTTGACACTCTCTTAACTAGTGGCATTTTGTCATCTGTCAAGCAATTAATGTTTAGTTTGCTTTGGCATTTCAGCAAAAATAGAGGTAGACATAAATAGCAAGACGTTGATTCGATGAATGAGCCCAAACCAAGATCTCATTTTTACCCGATTTTCATAAGCGAATTTAACTTGGCGGTGAAGCCATCGATACGTCAATAAACAAAACTGCTCTATTCAGAATGATGAAAATACTCATATGTATGTTGAGACACCATTACACCTAAAAAAACTGACTGTTCGGTGAGCTTTATGGGCTGGTGGAATCATTGGTCCGTACCACTTTAGGAACTATGCTGGCTTAAAATATTACAGTCAATGATGACCTCTATAGAGCCATGATTGCAGACCATTTTGTTCATCATCAGTTGAATAACCATGATGTGCTTGGTAACAGTATGGTTTTTCTATTCGGATCTTTAAATTGGCATGTATGATCGTGTGCTTTCATGCCGGTAGACTATTTTTACGACTTACGGCGATAATTCCGAAACGATTGGCTACTTGGAAGACATTATTTGTTATTGTCGGTAATCTCTATCACCATTTTAATAATAAATAGTTCTTCGGACGGAACATGTTTGTAAGGCAGATATATTAAAGCTTCTCTAAAAAACTAACTTATGGGAGGCATTATATGGATATACCGATTCTCCGCTCTGATATATAACTTTTCTTTAGCACTAAAGTAGTACGTAAACGATAGGTTTATGCAGAGTGCTTTTAGTTTTCTATTTGAAAAACCTGCTTCGTTATAAGGGAAAAATGGATGCACTTGTAAACTTTTGAAAAATTTTTTTTATTAATTTATTTATTTACACTACTGCATTAAAATAAACATTTTTTCAAAAAGCGTGCTTCCATTTATAACTTAAATATTTGTGCTTCGAAAAATTTAAATCATTTTTTAAATGCGATTGTATTGGTTGTAAGTTTTTCTTAAATTAATATAAATAAATACAACCGGTTTAAGAAGAAGGACAGTTGAAAAAAATTATCCTGCATATATGCATAATCAAGAACCCATTAAAATCAATTTAGTATTTTAGAATTTATAAGCGATTAAGGTCTCTACTAGCACACACTCTAACCACCACGTGTGTCAAATAAGACAAAGCTTTGTGTGTTCAAACAAATTGTTTTGGCAAAATAGATAGACATATGGTACAAAAAACAAAACTGATAGGGAGATGGAGTACAATTTACACTCCCGTTTGTGTTCCCAGTTTATTGGATTAAATGCCGAATTGTGGGCTGCTTTCCCAGATTCATACATTTTTATAAAAATAAAATTTATGGATACCATCCGTCCTGTTGCAGCTAATTTATTTAATTATGCCAGCCATTGTATATATTTTTCTATAGTTTTGCATGACTCCTTTAGTATTTAGTTTGCATAATTTATCAAAAAAACAAGTAAGAGCGCTATATTCGGCCGTGCCGAATCTTATATACCCTTCACAACGTGTAGTCGTGCAATAAAAAAAATAAAAAAAAAATTAAAAAAAAAATTAAAAAAAATTTTTTTTTTTAAATAATTAAAATATATATAATATAAAACAAAAAAAAATAAAAAAAAATTTAAAAAAAATATTAAAAAAAAAATAATAAAAATATAAATAATATATTAAATAAAAATTAAAAAAAAAAAATAAAAAAAAATTTTTTTGGCTCAGCTGGGATTCGATGCCACGTTTTCTCTAACCAGTATACACGTTTGTATGTATGTATGTTGTTGTTGTAATGTTGTTTTTGTGAAAAAAAAAATCGAGGTGGTCGTGGGTTCTTGCTCATACCTCAGTTGTTTATGTACCGATGTTTCTGATTTTCAATACCGATCTACTCCCGAATATTTCTGATATTTTAATACCTCACCCGGGTCCAAGCGATGTCGGGGGGCTTCAAAAAGTTGATTTCAACATACACACGGACAGACGGACAGACTGACAGGGCTTAATCGACTCCCCTATTCATGAGCTTTCAGAAAATATATACTTTATGGGGTCGGAAATGAAAATTGTAGAAATTTCACACGGAATGACAAACCTATATATACCCTTTTTCACTGTGTGAAGGGTATAATAAATGAATAACTATCATTTAGGAGCTAGCAATTAAGTAAGTTATAAATTACTTATATATTTAGTTTTGCTTGCATAATCGCTAATTAATTATTTAAATTCATTTTTTTTTTTTCATGCTGTTATGTTTATTCCAATTCAATACATTCATAATTCTAAACCTAATCATTTCTTTAATATTCTATTTCCTCATAAATTATATGTCTTCATTCTCCCTTATTTAGTTACAAAGTTATTCAAGCGTGTCGTCATTTTTGCGCTACAACAAACTTTTACAGCAACAACATTTTATTTACCGAGATGATGATGATGATGCTGATGCACGAAATAGTATTTACTTCTTTTCAAATTCATTTTCAATAGTTTTTCTGGCAAAATACAATAAACTATGATTGTTATTCCAGAACATTTCTTTTCATCTTCTTTTTAAGATTTCATCATCATGCCTGGGTGCTATTTGCTTGGTATAGGATATTAATTTAACAACAATTATGTTGTACATATGTATTGTACATATACATTGTAGTTTATTGCTGCTGCTTCAATATTGAGAGTAAGCACTGCTACACAGTTACACAACTAAACGTATATGTGTGTTTGTACACTACTAGTACGCTAATGCCGCAGGAGTGTTTTCGTAGCGATAATAAGTTATTAGCCAGTTGTGTTTTATGTAGTTGTTTAAAATGAAAACAAGCTGTTTGGTAGAAAGCTACTAAGCACTTTGTTGGTATGAAAGTCAAGATGTACGATTTGCAAAAGGTAGACATTTAGGAAACACTGTGAATTTTATTAATAGGGTCGGTAGGTAGGTATTAACAGCGTTAACTTTAAGGGTTGAAAGTGAAATTCGTTATTTGTGAAAGTTAATAACTGATTAATTGTTTTTAATCGGCTTAACCTTTTTCGTAATTATAGGTGATTTGTGCTTTTGTATTAGAGTTGTAGTTTGCTTCCTAAATAGGATTTCTAAAGATTAGAAAACAATGAAAACAAAATGGTAAAACTTTGCTAAAATATTGTGGTCATTATTTATTTGTTCATAAGATGGAATTTAGTTCAATTTTTTCCTGTGACGTTGCGTACTAACATTCTCTTTTTATCTCTCTTAAATATTATAATAATTTATCGACGTATTAATTTATACACTGAGAAGTCCGAATGCTTTAAAGCCATAAGACACGAATAAGTTGCTATTTAAGATGACAATAGAATTTTATTAACCGAATAACACCCTGTAAATAGCAAGAGATTATATATACAAAGGATTATCTAAAACTTGTCTGAATTGCACAGGTTGACTTATATCTCTAAGAAATATCTGATAAGGTCTCAGCTGGATGTAAAAGTAGGTAAGTTTATCTGTTTATCGGTGGAATACCCATATTAAAAATAATAGGAACTCTCTTTGAAGGACAATTGCAACTTATTTGCATTATTCTAAGCCAATGTTGCAATTATATTTCGCTTAAACAAGAAAGTGCTTTGCCACCTAAAATATTTAACTCAGGATTTTTTAAACTTACTTATGGAATGCTGCTGCCTTTAGATGTTGCTTTATATTTATTAGCAAAGTTAAGGATTTCCAGAAAAGCGGCACTATTTATTAATTATTGTGTGTTCTTTCCTATAGAACTTTTTTTTTAAATTTTTGCAGCAATAAGGATTATAAATTATTTTTTTTAATGTATACTTCGTTAAGATAACTTGTGAAGGAAATTATAGATAATACATCAGTCGCGTATAAGTTAATTATTCATTAGGATTTAAAATACAGAGGTCAAGTGAGATGAGTTAACAAATGTTAGACGGTTTTTTAAAACAATTTTTAGCATTGTTACAAATAAAACTAAATTCAATGAATATTGAATTTTCAAAATCCTAAAATAACAGTTCTTATTGCCCGTTTTGACAAGGTTAGATTTCAACCGCTTAACGGTTTGGTAAAATACAGCTTCGGTTGTGAATGTTTGTAATGCTGCTAACCGCAAAAGTTAGTTGTAGCCAGTAGGCGAAAGTTTATGCATTAAAAGTTTGTTTTATTCGCGTATAATGTGCTTGAAAAATTTAAAATATATTTTAAGAATTAAACACAATTTAGCTTTTTTCATTTTTGGTTTATTTTAAACAAAATCTAAAACTAAAAGCTTTATCCAAAATTAAAAAAACAATAACATTCTTTATATTGCATGTGTTACATTTTTATACCCTTCACCTGTGGTGCACAAGGGTATATATAGCTTTGTCATTCCGTTTGTAATTTTTATACCCTTCACCTGTGGTGCACAAGGGTATATATAGCTTTGTCATTCCGTTTGTAATTTCTACAATTTTCATTTCCGACCCCATAAAGTATACATTTTCTGAAAGCTTATGAATAGAGGAGTCGATTAAGCCCTGACCGTCTGTCCGTCTGCCCGTCTGTCCGTGTGTTGGTTGAAATCAACTTTTAGAAGCAACTATATGTTCCTCAGATCTGTATATGGTATCAATCTCTTGGAAATATCCAGGAATGAATCGCTATTGAAATTCAGCACAATCGCCCCATAACTTTCTGAGATATGAGCAAAAAACCACGACCACCTCGTTTTTTTTCACAATTACAACAACAACATACATACATACATACATGTAAAAAACATACCAAACAAAAAAAAATTACAAAAAAAAAAACATTAAAAATAAGAAAAAAATAATAAAAAAAAACTACAAAAAAAATTTTTAAAAAAATTTAAAAAAAAATTTTAAAAAATTTTTTAAAAATTTTTCTAAAAAATTTTTTAAAAATTTTTCTAAAAAATTTTTTTTAAAAAATTTAAAAAAAAATAATAAAATATAAATAATATATTAAATAAAATAAAATAAAATTTTTTTGGCTCAGCTGGGATTCGATGCCACATTTATTCTAACGTGTACGTATGCACGTATTTTATATGGGATGAATAGTGATACAAACAATTGTTATTGCATGACTACACGTTGTGAAGGGTATATAAGATTCGGCACGGCCGAATATAGCACTGTTACTTGTTTTAAACTACAACTGCTATGCAGGTAATAGTTTTGAAAAATTTTCTGTCCGTCAAATAAAAAAAAAAATTCCGTCAATGAATTGAAGGATTTTTTTCTTTCGACCTGAATATCTCTTTAACTGTAAAAGTTAACCTACGCATGCAAGCTTAAAAAAATTTTAAGCCAGTATCTTAGTATGAAACTACTTTTAAATTTCAATTTAAAATAAATTTTGACAATTTTTATACCCTTCACCTGTGGTGCACAGGGGTATATTCTGTGGCTTGGAGCTAAAAGGGCCACTGTCACCTTTTTGCTCTTTGAGTTAATCATTGCATATAATTTGTTTTCTTGCTCTATTTCATCATGGTAAAACAGCTAAAGTCATACTTAACCCAGAATAGCTTCATAAATAAAATGCTGGCCAATGTCACTATGAAAGCACCTATAAAAGTTTAAAGTTCAATTCCAATTTTCTCAAAAGCAAATATTTTGACATTGGCCCTTTTAGCTCCAAGCCACAGATATAGCTTTGTCATTCCGTTAGAAATTTCTAAAATTTTTTATTTCCGACGCCATAAAGTATATATTTTCTTGAAGCTTATGAATACAGTAGTCCGTCGGTCCATATGTCTGTCTGCCGTGTGTTGGTTGAAATCAACTTTAAGAAGCAACCACAAGATCCTCAAAATTGTGTATTATATCAATTATTTGGAAATATCCGGGAATGAATCGCTATTGAAATTCAGCATGAGCAAATATATGCAACTGCCTCTCTTTTCTTTCCATATTTTTACCACAAAAATTAAAAGTTGTCAGCCATACAATAATTTATAGATACCTTTGTCACTATTTGTAGATATAATAAGCCCCTGGAGATATTCGTGAAAAATTTTAGATAAATCAGGCTATAATCGGAAAAGTTATAGGCAAAAAAATTTTTTTTTAAATATTGGTATCAAACTAAAGGGCTAAACCAGTAGAATACAGTAAATTATTAAAAAATGTAAGATCCAAGATGGCGTCTGAAACAAAATGGCGGAACAAATTTTTTTAATTCCATCAATATGGTTATTAAATGAAGGGCTTGACTAGTAGAATACAGATAACTACGTAAAAATTCAATATCGAAGATGGCGTCGGAAATAATAAGGAAAAATGGCGTATAACATGAAATATAGGTTAAGCTACAATGTGGAATTATACATATATACATGATGATGAAGGGTATTAATTGTTATTTTTTTATTTATACTCGAGATAACCAAGTTTGGAGAAATTTCCATTTTCACTAGTGTGTCGTGATTCGTAATTCTTACTTGCAAATTTTTAATAATATGTATTTAATGTTACAAAATGTGTGAATATTAAAAGTATGGTAATATTGATGAGAGCGTGTTTACGTCAGAATACTGTTGGCAGACTTAGACAGTTTAGAGGCAGTCAAATTTTAGTTTAGAAAATGTTCTTAACTTCTCTTTTAAACTTCTTTTAGTGCTTAGACACAAAAAAGGTTATTCGACAAATTTTAACATGTACGCCTATAGAGTTTGTGAGAATGTAGCTGTATGAATGGGAAAAAATAAGAGGAACCCAACAAAAGGTCAAGAAATATTTTGAAACAAGCTTGCCTCTATTAACCTTAAGTTTAACATGGTGTTTAATTTAATAAAGTTTTTTGTTAAAATTTCAAATCAATTCCTTGCTCCTCTTCACCTTATTCAGGTAATGCCAAGTGTATCAGAGTTGATGCTGTTAACATGAACTAGTATGAAAAATGTACATTCTAGTAAAATTTATCCATACACTTGTTAAAGAACTCTATATGTATACGACAAACTGGAGCTTTAGAAGTTATTGTTTTATTCATTATGCTTCAACAACATTGGCTGTGCTTTAGATGTTTCCAGGTGTCGTTTTTTATGCCCTCTGTTGCCTTGTTGCATTTATTGTAGATGATAATGGTTATTATCACCCTCAATCTGTAACGTGCCGAATTGTTAAAATTTACTTTGTTGCTAAAGTCCCACATTGTTGTTATTGCTGTTGGTATGGTGTCGATACATATTTGTGTGTGCATGTGCAAATGTCCTGGACAACATCAGTTAATGGAGCAGTAGTTTAGTTAATGCTATTGGCAACTGTTTAAATCACTTTCATCAGATGACGTCGCACCTCTCAAAACTAATAATTTTAACGTGTTTAGCATGCAACCGGAAAACGATTTACAGCTGTAACAATTTCACCGTTCAGCAAAAGTTGTCATTGCTTATTTTTGATATTTTTCTTTTTGCAAAGAAGAAAAAAGTACTTGCATGGCTGGATTTTCTTAAGTATTTATTTTACGACTTGATTTTTAAAGATTCACGTTTTTAGTCGTGCCCTCTTTCTACCAGCTGCTCAGTGTTTTATCTACCACTTTAGATTTATATTTATTTGTCTCGTTATATGGTGGTAGATAGTTTTAAATTTTTTCTTATTTACGTGCTCTTCTTCTGTGTCGATTGCATTATTGCCTTGTGCTTTTGTGGCATGGCGTGTTGTTGTACTCAATAATTGTGGCCGTATGGTTGGCAGCCATCTTTAGAGCACATCAATCAGTTTATTTTACTGTAATGTCAATAATACTGAAGAAAACCAACAAACTGCCATGAAGAATATAGTGGATTTTTCTTTGTAGTCTGATTGTTTATGCCTCTCAAAGGGGGCCAAATGAAAGTAACAAAAATGTCTTGTCAGGAGTATTGAGACACGAGAATGTAAAAGATTTAAAAAAAGACATAAAATTGGATATATTTGATTTAACTTGAAATTGCATTATTTTCAAGATAAAGTAAAAGATTTCTTTTTGAATGCATTTAGATTTTACTATTTGAGAGAATTTTTGTTGTTGTATGAACTGTTGCATTAACAAGGGCAATAGGAAAAGAGCTCCTTAAACGCGAGATTTTTTTTGAGGCAGAGAAACTTAATTTGGAAGTACTGTTTTATGTAATAGTCGCCTTGACAGTTTTTGTTGTATTGTGGTCCGGTTTGCTTCTTAATTTATTATAAAAGAGTGACAACAGAAGCAACGTTTGAAAATTGTTAAAATTTATTTTAAAAAATCATAATTTGTATTCGGCAAATCCATCAGGTGTCGAACGAAACGCCCTTTTGGTTAAAATGCCAAAAAAACATAACATCAGCAAAACTAATAGTTTAGAGCGCCAGTGGAATAATTAGTCCATAAGTCGTCACAGATAAATAAAACAGCTTATTAAGTTATTCGTGTTTCAATTCCAGCATATTGTAATTGCAGATATGTGGTTTCAGCAAGATGTTGTCACATGTCAGTTAACTCAAAGGGAACATTTGATGAACAAATAATATTAAGAAATATACTCGAAAAAAATGACCACATTAAACATGTGATAAAACGCAATTAGATTTTATATGCAGATAAACTAAAATCACTTAGAAGTTAATATTTGAGGCGTTATTTCCAAAATATACCCTGCTTAACTGCTAAGGGTAAGGTAAAAACTAAACCTGCAGGTTACTCCATATACGTCATATAGTTAATAATACGTACCACTTCCAAAATTCTGCGTACCGCTGTGTTAGGCATGACAAAAAAAAGAACAAGTAAGAGTGCTGTATTCTGATAATACCCATTACCATCGGGTACATAGGTATGATCCCACATCCTATATTTCATGTTATACGCCATTTTTTTTTGTTATTTCCGACGCCATTCTCGATTTTTAATTTTTACGTGATTTTCTATTAGTGAAGCCCTTTTCTTTGATATCCATAACGATAGTGTTATAAAAATTTGTTCGCCATTTTATTTTAGACGCCATCTTGGATTTTACATTTTTTTTTTTTGGAAATTTACTGTATTCTACTGCTCAAGCCCTTTCATTTGATACCAATATTGTGGGGGTTGAAGGAGTTACATTTTTTTAAATACCAGTTTGGCTCGTATATCACTTTATTGTCCGCCATTTTGTTGTGGCGGTCATCATGAATTTTAAGTTTTTATTGTGCTTATATTGGGCTTGTCAAGTGGCTTCAAATGATACTAATACTGACTCTATCGGTTGGCTAGGAGCTGAAAAATTTGTTTTAGTTTGTAAATTTTTGGAATATATATTTTAAAAAAAAATTTTGCCTATAGCTTTACCGATTAGAGAACGTTTTATCTAAAACTTTTCACGAATATCTCTAGAGGCATACTATATCTACAAATAGTAGCAAAAATACCTGAACAATTTTAATTTTGGTGGTAAAAATATGGGAAAAAACAGAGGCAGTTGCGTTTATTTACTCATATCACAGAAAGTTATAGGTCGATTGTGCTGAATTTCAATAGCGATTTTTTCTCGGATATTTTCAAAAGGCTGATACCATACAGAGATCTGAGGTACATGCGGTTGTTTCCTAAAGATGATTTCAACATACACACGGACAGACATAACTTAATCGACTCCCCTATTCATAAGCTTTCAGAAAATTTATACTTTATGGGGTCGGAAATGAGAACTTTAGAAATTACGAACGGAATGACGAAGCTATATATACCCTTGTGCACCACAGGTAAAAGGTTTAAAAAAGTATCTCACAAAATAAATATAAACACAAATATTTATTTGCTCATTAAAATATTGAATGAAATAACTTAACACAAATGATCATTTGCTCTAACTTTTCAATCTTTAAATTTATTGTGAATCTTTGATTATGGCTTAATTAAGTATAGTTTCTTCTTTATACTATACTAGCCAATCCCGGCGCGCGTTGCTACGCCACTTCATGAATTTTAATCGCATTCTAAATTTTAATCGAACATCAAGTGCAAGGCTAAAAACTATAACTTTTTCTTTATGAGCGTTGCACTGCTCACTTTTCTAATTACGAAACTGTATAGTCATGACAGCTCAATAAGTGTGCAAAGTTCCAAAAAAATCGGTCCAGTGTAAGAACCTCAAAATGATACCTTTTTTTATGGGCGTAGCACTGCCCACTTTTCTAAATACGATACTGTATAGTTATGACAACTCAATATGTGTGCAAAGTTTCAGAAAAATCGGTGCAGTGCAAGTACCTTAAAATGATACCTTTTTTTTAATGGGCGTGGCACTGCCCACTTTTCTAATGATGAAAGTGTAAAGTCATGACAGCTCAGTATGTTTGCAAAGTTTCAGAAAATTCGGTCCAGTGCAAGTAGCTAAAACTGATAAATAATTTTTTATGGGCGTGGCCCCGCTCACTTTTTCAATCACGAAATTATAAAGCCATGACAGCTCAAAATGTGTGCAAAGTTTCAGAAAAATCGGTCCAGTGCAAGTACCTCAAAATTAAAACTTTTTTAGGGGCGTGGCCCCGCCCACTTTTCTTATCACGAAATTATTTAGTCATGACAGCTCGATATGTGTGCAAAGTTTCAGAAAAATCGGTCAAGTGCAAGTAGCTAAAACTGATAACTAATTTATTATGGGCGTGGCTCCGCCCACTTTTTTTCACCCATAAACACTCCCTGGTATGTGTACAACAACTTACCAAAGTTTGAGCCCGATCGGTTTTACAGTTTCGGAGTCTATAGCTAACACACACACACACACACACAGAGTTTCACTTTTATATATATAGATTTGAATGTTGGGTTTAAGCTGGTTTATATGCATTTCACTGGTGCTTATGCCAGATCATCAGTAAACCTTTACCCAAAAATTCTTGAAAAAGTTTAATATTTTTATAAGTTATATTTTTAAATTGTCATTAACAAAATGAGAATTCAAAAATAAAACAAAAAACTATAAAAAACCTTTTCAAAAACCCAACCAACAATTTTTCAATTTTAATTTATTTTATTTTTCTAATCCCTTTAGCATTTGGCTAACCGTTGGTTAACACTTAATTCTTATAAGGGCAACCGAAAAATAAAATCTTTTATTAGATAATTTACTAAATTATTCGAGATATTCTCCCATAATTTTTCAATACTATATTTATTTGGTTGTTGGGTTTAAGCTGGTTTATATGCATTTCACTGGTGCTTATGCCAGATCATCAGTAAACCTTTACCCAAATTCTTGAAAAAGTTTAAAATGTCATAAGTTATATTTATAAATTCTCATTAACAAAATGAGAATTCAAAAATAAAACAAAAAACTATAAAAAAAACCCCTTCAAAAACCCAACCAACAATTTTTCAATTTTAATTTATTTTATTTTTCTAATCCCTTTAAAAAATAAAATAAATATAGTATTGAAAAATTATGGGAGAATATCTTGAATAATTTAGTAAAGTTTCTTCTTTATTAAAAAACTTTGTAAAATATTTTCATTTTAAATTAATTTGTAAACACTTAAGAATATTAAAAGTTATTTCGATATAAGCCGAGTGGAATGCATTTTCGAAATCGGCTTTGATTGAATCATCAGCGCCCTTTATCGGTATACTCATATGTTATTTGAAACTTCTAAGAATGTTACAGTTTAATGAAATTAGATTTAGTATAGCATTTAGTATAGTATTAAGGTATAGCATTTATTTCTAATATTTTCCTTATTTCTTGTAAATTGCCATTTTTTCTTCTCATATCATTAATAAATTTTTGTTATGCTTTCTATATTCATCCTATGGCTGGCAGTATTAAAAGCATAGTTGTCTTTAATTTTTCATTTCCATCAAAGCGATGGAGAGCGAACAATGAATTCCTATAAAATGATTATAACATTGATGTATTGAAGTTTATTTGGGACGCTGAATCCAAATCTGCACTTGGTTTTATTTTATCATCTCCACTTTTTGTCATATACCGTTATGTCCAAAATTAAGGCACTTCCACTACACATATTGGAATAACTAGAAAATGGTTTACTTTATTCAGTTAAACAAAATGCAAAACTCGTCAACAATATTATCTTCAGGTCGTGCTTGCAATGGTTTTAATTTTTTCCAGTATTTTCAGAGACATCGGGGAAGTTGTAGCAGAAAGATGTGTTTTTAAACAAAATTTCAACATTTTTAATTTTTTGCTACTTCTTTAAAAATATACAACGACGATACTTACAATGCGAACAAATAGGCAAATATGTTCCAAACAAATCGAGCCATATTTCGTTCAAATCGATCTAGAACTTTTTATTTTATTTATTTTTTTAAAGATACTACTGTGCAAGGGCACTTATGTAAGTATGTATATTTAGCTGATGTAAATATATATTTAGCGATTTGTAACACTAAATTTTGCTGTATCAGAGTTTCTTTTTTTATTTCAAAATGAGGTTCCTTCACATAATTCTGAAAAAAGCGAAACGCTTTCATCTCATTTTATTTAAAGATTATGTGGCTTTACGTGAGAGTAATACAATTTTACACTTTTTCCCATTTTGTAGTTTTCACAATTATTTTAAAATAAAAAATTTTTTTTTAATTTTTTACTTCAACAACCATTTCTCAGCCATTTTTTGTGATTTTTAAAGGTTTGATTGTTTTTCAAAGGTAACAAAAAGATCTTTGAAAAAAAAAAAATTTTAAAATCGCTTAATGAAATTTTTAGATAAAAGTCAGATATACGATTAGTACCTGTAACTTAAAAATGCTAGCTGATAGAGATTTTGTTTCCTCGTGTAATTCGTAGATGATGAAGGAATTTTTGTTGTTTCAGCCTATAGCTGGTACCATTTATGCTATAACGCACTCTTGTGCTCCAATTTACTCATAAATGATTTTTACCCACGTTTAGTTTCGTTGATTTTTGGGGCGAATGAAGTTATTTTGGTATATTGTTAAGCAACTGCTATCTTGCAATGTTCGAATTGTGTCATTGTCTTGTTGGAAATACCTTGTGGCGCTAAGAGTCATTTTGGTTGCGGATTCTTTTCAATTCCTTTGCAGAATATCTTAGTACATCGAACTGTCCAAAGTTGTTTTCATAAAGTGTAGTTTTCTAATTTTATTTGCCTGTATGAAGCCCATAATTGAACCACCGGCATGCTTTTCAATTGGTATGAGATTTGTAGTTGCTCGTTTGGTTTGCGTCAAATTTTTGCTTGCGATCAAAACCGAATAAATGGCCAGCGAATGTTCTAAAAATTTGTTGATTTGTCTACATGTTGTAATGCAAAGGTCAGTCGCTAATTTTTGTTGACTTCATTTACATCAGTTTTTTTTTTCTAGATTGTCTGCTATGGAACCCATTTTATATCAAAATACTTTGAACTGTTTTCGAAAGCACATTGGTAATGTGGTCATATTTTAATGTATTATTAATTTCCATGGGCATAGTTTTAAGATTTTTATCCATTTATAAATACTATTAAGGCGATTGAAAGTGAACAATGAATTCGAGTCAACATTTTTATGTTAAAGCAACTCTTGAAGGAATTTTTAGTGGGCGATCACTTTAAGGCTTGCTTTCTAAAGATTTTGTTTGAAAATTTTCTCTAAACTATTTGGAATTTTTTTCACGCTCAACAATTTTATTAAATGCATTAAAATAATTCTCCCTTTTAAAGTGTTTTATTTGCTCTCGCGTTTTAATGCAAATATGCTTTGATTTTCTACTCATTTTTATACCCTTCACACAGTGAAAAAGGGTATATATAGGTTTGTCATTCCGTGTGAAATTTCTACAATTTTCATTTCCGACCCTATAAAGTATATATTTTCTGAAAGCATATGAATAGGGGAGTCGATTAAGCTCTGTCTGTCTGTCCGTCTGACCGTCTGTCCGTGTGTATGTTGAAATCAACTTTTTGAAGCCCCCCGACATCGCTTGAACACGGGTGAGGTATTAAAATATAAGAAATATTCGGTATTGAAATTCAGAAGCATCGGTACATAAACAACTGAGATATAAGCAAAAACCCACGACCACCTCGATTTTTTTCACAAAAACAACATTACAACAACAACATACATACATACAAACGTGTATACTGGTTAGAGAAAACGTGGCATCGAATCACAGCTGAGCCAAAAAAAAATTTTTTAAATTTTTTTTATATTTTTTTTTAAATCTTTTTTTTATTTTTTTTTTATTTTTTATTTAATATATTATTTATATTTTTATTTTTTTTTAATTAGTTTTTATTTTTGTTTTGTTTTATATTTATTATATATACTTGAATAATTTACTTAATTTTTCGGGATATGCTCCCAACTAATTTTTCAATATTTTATTGGATAAGAAAAATTAAATACTTTAATAAGAAAAAAATGTTGGTTGGGTTTTGAGGAATTTTTTTTTTTATAGCTTTTCGTTTTATTTTTGAATTCTTATTTTCTTAATAAGAATTTAGAAATAAAACTTATAACATTTTAAAACTTTTCCAAGAATTTGGATAAAAGGTCTACTGATGATCTGGTATAAGCACCAGTGAAATGCATATAGACCAGCTATATGGGTTTAACAACCAAATAATATATATTTTAATTATTTTTTTTTACATTTTTTTTTAATTTTTTTTATATTTTTTTAAATTTTTTTTTTAAATTTTATTTTATTTTTTTTTTATTTTTCTTTTAACATACATACGTAAAGTTATAATTTTACAATGGGATGTTTTTATATATGTATGTTTTTATATGTATGTACGTATATCATATGGGATGAATGGTGATACAAACTTCTGTTATTGCATGACTACACGTTGTGAAGGGTATATAAGATTCGGCACGGCCGAATATAGCGCTCTTACTTGTTTTTACTTTACTTGTTATATTATGGACGGGTAGAAAAATTTCTAATAATAATAAATTTAGCATGGGCCATAATAATGCCAATATTCTTTTGTAAAATTTAAAAACGTGTTTCCATATGTGTTTTTGAAAAGTATAATACAATAAGTGTGTAGTTGGTGCATTATTCTGCGGTTTCATTCGTGCCTTTGCACTTTCAAATAAGAAGGCAACTTAAACTAGAAATGAAAAAATTGTCTGTGTGACTGTACGCGTTAGACGCACCGGCCAGATTTTCAAAAACATATTTGCAGCATTAATGATATAAAATGATGAATATTAAAAACGTTCATCTCTGTCTTATTAATATTTAAAATTATCCGACTTTATGAAATACCAGTGATGCCAGAACTTGATTAGCAAAAATGGCTAAAATTCTGGAAAAAAATGGCTAGAAAATAGCTAAAAAAGCTAAAAAATGGAGAAAAGTTTTAAATAGAAAGTTTTCAATATTTTAATAAAAAAATATAAGAAAAATTTATTTTAGAGAAAAATAATAAAATCTAAGACCGTTTGTAATATACTTAATACATCTTTGACTAGTTATAAAGTACAAGAATTGTTATCAATATTGAACATGCCATTCATGATATACAACTTCCGTAACAATAAGTCTGTTTTTTTAAAGAAATCATATCACTCTTATTGAAAACCCTTTTACATAGCTAATGTATCCTTCTGCTGTTGTAGCTTAAAATTCACTGGAATTAAAAGGTAAAGGCTTGGTCTTGATAATATGTTTATTCGATACCATTTATGTGTTTCAGAGTGAACAGTTAAATCATATAATTTTGCATTAATTTTACATTTACAATATTTACAAAAACTTTTTAACTTCTGTAATCCATTCTATTAATTTTGTATGGGATAACCATTCCTTCATAAACTTCTGGGAAAATTTTGTTTATTTTTCTTAAATTTCTTTTTTAATTTATTTATTAAATACATGCTTGGTTTTTTTACTCATTGATTGTTTGTTTGTTTATGTACTATTTTAAAGGGATTCCCATCAATGCAATTTTTAGTAGTTAAAAAAACATTGTTTTATAGAAGCGTTTATCTCTATTTAGGAAACGAAACAACAACAAAAAAAAGCTAAAAACAAAAGATTGCTAAAAAAGGCTAAAAATATATAGGAATGGCTAAAAAATGGCTTATAGCTAAAAGCAGATTTTCCTAGCTAAGCGTGTTCAAAAATAGCTAAATCTAGCCATAAAATAGCTAAATTGGCAACACTGTGAAATACACCCTTTGCTCAGGACTTAATCTATATATATAAAAGTGAAACTCTGTGTGTGTGTCTGTGTTAGCTATAGACTCCGAAACTGTAAATTCGATCGGACTCAAACTTTGGCAAGTTGTTGTACATATTCCAGGGAGTGTTTATGGGTGGGCGGGGCTACGCTTATAAGAAATAAGTTTTAATTTTAAGCTATTTGCACTTGACCGATTTTTCTGAAACATTGCACACATATTGAGTTGTCACGACTCTATAATTTCGTGATTAAGAAAGTCGGCGGGGCCACGCCCATAAAAAAAAGTTATGATTTTGAGGAACTTGCCCTTGAACGATTTTTCTGAAACTTTGCAAACATATTGAGCTGTCAGGACTATATAGTTTCGTAAAAAGAAAAGTGGGCATTGTCACGCCCATTTAAAAAGTTATAATATTAGGCTTCTTGCACTTGACCGATTTTTCTGAAACTTTGCACACATTTTTAGCTGTCATGACTATATAGTTTCGTGATTAGAAAAGTGGGCAGGGCCACGCCCATAGAAAAAAGTTATAATATTGAGGTACTTCCACTTTACCGATTTTTTTGAAACTTTGCACACATATTGAACTCTCATGACTATACAACTCCGTGATTAAAAAAGTAGGTGGGGCCACGCCCATAAGAAAATTATTTTGAGGTACTTGCTCTGGACCGATTTTGGTGATGACTGTACAATTTCCTGATTAGAATAGTGGGCAATGTCACGCCCATAAAAAAAATTATCATTTTCAGCTACTTTAACTTGACCGATTTTTCTGAAACTTTGCACACATATTGAGCTGTCATGACCATATAATTTCGTAATTAGAAAAGTGGGCAGAGCTACGCCCATAAAAAAGTTATAATTTTGAGATACTTGCACTGGACCGATTTTTTTGAAACTTTGCACATATATTGAGCTGTCATGACTATAAAGTTTTGAGATTGGAAAAGTGGGCAGTGCCACGCCCACTTGATATTCAATTTTAATTTAGAATGCATTTTTATTCATTAAGGGGCGTAGCAACGCGCGCCGGGCTTTTCTAGTATTTTATAAATGATATTTGGTGACTTCCAGTTTCTTAAAATAAAGTTCTAAAATATTGTACTGTTTTTGCAATATAAGGAAGAAATATATCCGGCTCAAAGAAAACAGTATCGGTTGTAAACGCATGAATTAATGTCAATTGTAAAAATTACATGTAATAGTAGAATTTATTCGTAAATATGTATGTAGTCAGCACTTAGATATTATGGTTCATGTAATATAAATTGTAAAACCACAAAAGAAAGATGGACGCCAAAAACTGAATCATACGATCAGCAATAACTATGATTGTGTGTTTTCTAGGTGCGTATGGAGAACATTTTTTGCTTAGACACGGAAGCGTTAATATTTTGTTTAAAGTTTAAGAAGAACTAAAACTGCTTTACTACTGTAAAACTGCTGTACTACTTAAGATACTTTTGATGTAAGAAATAATTTTTTTTTGTATATTTGTTCTAAATCAATCAATAAGAATTTATTTTTTTATTCTCTATTTACATCTTTTTATTCGTTAGCAAAATCCTTTACTCTGTATAACTTCTATATTTGATGAGTTAGTTGAATATTTCTTAAATCTTTTTCTGATTTGTTTGTCTTTCGACTGCGTTAAATTGGCATATTCTACTTGTAAGAAAATTCTAACACAATATTTTCGTTAAAAATTTTTCTTTTTGTTTCTAGACTATTTCTCAAATTTGTGGTGAATTTGATAAAACTTTGTTATGTTACTTTGTTTATTCTATCAGCACAAAAAAGGAAATATTCTTTTTTGTCTAGTATTTCTTTGTGTTGGGAGTTTAATTTTATTTTTTTTTGTAGTTTTTCTGTTGCTGCGTTTGGTTAAATGAGTTTGTGCGATTTTGTTATTGCAAAAGTTTCATACGCCATTTGAAGTTCTCTCTAATTGGAATGCACTAGGCAATTGGCCAAAAGATGTGAAGTTTCCGTTTCCTGTTTCTCTCAAGAATGGAAGATAAAATAAAAAACAAAAATATAAGAGGAAATTTCTAAAGTAAAATTTCTTATTTTAACACATTAAAAATTATATGAAGGTTTTTAGTAACCATAATCCATTTGAAGTTTTTACTACGTTCTTGGATATATTTGCTTACATTTTTACACCAAATTTATATAGTTGAAGTGTACAACAACATTTTGGCACTATTTACACAGACGACCAACTTTAACTTCTTACTCTGAATGCTGTTTTGCTTAAAAACCTCTTTGTATTTTTTTTTATTGTTTTATCTTTTGCTGACATCCACCTTTTTCCTTTAAATGATAAAGTGTGTATGCAAAAATTCTGAGAGTAGAGTATATATGTAGTATTGCGCTGAATTTTGTTTCTACAAATTCTGTTTTACACAGACAAAATTTTTATCTCAAAACGTTGAATTGATTTTACAATTAAAATATTTACAAATTCAAATAATATTTTTGATACACTAAGCATCTTGTCGTAACTCACTTTATCGGGAATAAAACTCGAACTTGTCAAATTTTCATGCAATATATTTTGTTTTATTTCTAGTATATGCAGTTTTCAGATTTAGTACGAAAACTTGTAAATATTTGTTTCTTTCTATTTTTATTAATTTCATAAATTGAAAAATTTTATTTTTCTACAAAAAAAATTTTCCTTGTACTTTAATTTTATTGGGAACAGAACTCAAATTTATTTATGGATTTTCAAGCAATAAGATTTGTTTTCTTTCTTAAATATGTAGCTTTAAGAAAAAGTGTAAAATTTGTAATTGTATTTTAATTTTTATGAATTTTTTAATTTAAAAAATTTTATTTTCTTAAAAAAAAATTTCTTTTTACTTTTGCTTTGTCGGGAATAAGACTAGAATTTATACAGGGATTTTCATGCAACAAAATTTATTTTGTTTCATATATATATAGCTTATTTTTTGCAGGCCCATTTGAGCACATTCTGTGTCAATGTCGCAGACTGCAGAATAGTAGGTTGAGATGGATAGGCAGTATATTCCTAGGCGAATTATAGGATGTCTCGGGCTGTGGATTCGAGTATTTAATAGGGTTCGTAATGGGAATGACTTGGCTTTGTGACAGGAAACTGAGAATAAGTCGATTGTAGGGTTTAACTCTATTCTATGTTGATTTGGTGTCCACTAATTTTCCTTCTTCTTATATTCGTTTTTCTATTCTTTTTTTATATACTAAGGCGTCACAATGGATCGTATTGGTTTGTGGGTGAGCCTTATTACCTACCTACCTATTTATGCAGCTTTAAGAACAAGTACGAAAATTGGTAGTTATTTGTTGCTTTTTATTTTTTATAAATTTTTCGAATTCAAAAATTTTATTATTAAACAAAAAAAAAATTTTTGTCAATCTCTTCCTCAATAAAAACGAGTTCGTCGTTCCAAAGTTACGACAAGATGTTTGGAGCCGTCTGCTAAAAAAATCTAAAATTTTACAAAAAACAAAATCCTTACCATAGAATTTGAAATAATAATTGACTATAAAGGACTGTAAGGGATAAAAAAGTGGTTACTTATTTGTTGCACAGTGTTTTTTAATAATAAAAATTCAATTTAAATAAACAAATATTTAGGTTTAACTTTTTCTAAAGAACTAAGAAAATTATGTGACCAAAGTTTAATTGGAAAAAGAACTGAATCATAGTGATCGTACTAAACGAATTTATTTGTTGGTAATCAACAAATGGATGCGAACTTTTCGAGTACTATTATCTCGGTCGCATTGTGATAGTCGAAATTGCTGCTCTTGGTTTTTGCAGAACCCAAATGTTGTTATAAAACAAATGTGTCCACAGTGTGTTACTGTATACATTTTGATAATTATACTGATCAAGCACTGACTGTTACAAGTTTTTAGTTTTGATGTGACAATGAAGATATTTATAGGAATCCTTAAATGAATTCAATTGGTGTGGCGTTATTTAAATTGAAATGTATATACCAATATGCCGCAACTACCCGTGTGTTGAAGGAGAAAATTATTGTCTACATCTAAGCTAATTGGTCATGAACATTTTTGACAATAGAGTAGATATGCGCAAGGAATAGCGTATATCCTATCTTTACGAATTTCATCTGAAATACTTCAAATACGAATGTATTATAATGATTATTCATTCAAATTATATAATAGGTTTAAAACTAAATCTTCATTTTTTTTCCTCACTGCATTTATGTTCCAGTTGTGTCAGTTTATTTTTATTTTCCAAAAAAAAAACTAAAAGAAAACAAGACGGAAATTTGTAATAACAATAAAAATGAATGAAGAAGTTGTTGGCATATATTTTGTTTATAAAGTGTGTATATGAAGCATGTTCTCGCTAACCTCTATATTCTTCATTTCTTTCGTTTTGTCTTGCACACATGTAAAACTTTCATTTCCGCTCAAGTGGATATTCGTACTTGGGAAATCTGCATAACCACATTAATACGTACGTATGTTTATATGTCTGTAAGTATGTGCTCCAATCTGTCTGTCTGTCTCCATATTAATACACCATAATGTATGTTGTACATATGTGTCTATTTAACAGTGTATAAATACACATGTATTCTTGTATAAGTACGTGTGTAATGCAAATCATCAAAAACAATTGTGTTAAGCAGGCTCAATGGTACTTAAGAAGTAATGACACCAGCTCATGTTGCACTTTGGCTTAGTGTGCAGTCATTTATTTATTTTGTTTTGTATGTATGTGTGTGTTTTTTTTCTTTAGGTTTGCATTAACATTGCACTTGAGTAAATTTGCTTTGAATCGCCCCACTTGTTTTTGGCTGCTATGACTGACTGTTTTGTCGCTGTTTATGCTGTTGTTTCATATTGTTTTTGTTTTGGTTGTTTTTTGTTTTTCATTCTACTTAATTTTCTAGTCGTTAAAGGCAGAAGGATAAAATTTACAATTTGCATAAAATGTTATGAAAAGAGAAGCATAAAAAATATATTTTGAATTATAACTGACATGTTTCAAAAACAAATGAACTAACATTTTCTAATTTAGAAGATTTGCTTTAGCTGCTTTCGAAAGTAATTTTAATATGAAAGAAATAAATCTTTTTAAGATTGCTGTGCACGTTTGTGTCAAATCTTAAATACCCTACGATAACTTTAAAGTGCTTATAAATTTGCTTATTCATTAAAATTATTAAAAACTATAATTAAATATTTTTGCGATAAAGCCTTGTATAAACAATTTCCTATATCTATTTAACACAACATTTTTTATAGTTTCGTGTGCACACATAACATAGATTAATAGTTGACTCTAATTATTTCACATCAATTTGTGTCTTAAAAAAGGCGTGTGTCTTTTGTCCAAATTTTGTAAAAAATTTAATTGATGCAGTGCAATATTTTGTAAAATCTTGAAGCCAAATCTTAACAAAAGCGATAAGCGTTTTCTAGCTGTCATATAATTTTCATTCCCCTACAATTTCCATTATGCAAGGCGAAATTTCGCAGCATCAACGCTTCGCAATTGAAAAATGCAATTTTGTCAAGGCGTTTTGTATTCAAGTTGGCTGCAGTGCAACTATTTTTATTTTTCTTACTTTCGTAGTTGTTGTAAAGTATTGCTATTTTAGCTATTTTCAGGTCAATCTTGCAATTTGGTCTCAATGTTTAGTTATATTTTATGAGTTTTAACAAACAGCAACATCGACCATTACTATTTATCAACCAACAACGACATTATTGGTGATGGGCACTTTTACACTTTTGATGTATTTTACAGTGGCTTTGTCAGTTGTGCGATGCATCTATAATTGCGCATGTCTGTCAAAATTGACAATTTACCGATGGTTTTTAATTTTTGCTCTGACATATAACCTAGAATAGTTCACAGCTGTTTTAATAATGATTTCTTTCAAATAAAGTTTCCAAAGTGTTTTTATTTTTTAAAAATATTTATAAATAAATTGATTTAAATTTATTTCTGCTGAATCACAAACACTATATTGTTGACGCCACAAATATCATATTGGAAAAACAGTTGATGTATGGTAGTTGTCAGTTTAAAATATAATACACTCCACTTGAAAATGTTTGTACTGTGAAAGCATGGTGACATTTACAGAAGAAAATTTTCTTTCACATCAGGTATAAGTTTTGTAGTGGGATATTTGACAATCACACAGTTCAAAATATTGTGTGCAAAAGTGTATTTAGATTTGATGCATCAGCGTCTGCGCTAAGCACAACACTACGCTTATAGCTGCAGTTATTGGTTTGACTGTTTAAAATCTTGTTCCTCTTTGTTTTCATTATTTTTATCTTATCAATTGTAGGACAATCACAACCTTTGTAGTTAATCTTCATGTGATGCTATTAAATTATAACAATTACAAAAATCATTTGTTTTATTTAATTCTATTACGCCTCTAGAGATATTCGTGAAAAATTTTGAATAAAACGTGCTCTTTTTAAATACATATTCCAAAAATTTACAAACTAAAGTCAATTTTTTTCACCTTCTAGACAACCGAGAGAGTTAATATTGGTATCATCTGAAAGCACTTGACTAGAACTAGCACATAAGCACTATAAAAAAACTAAATTCATGTTGGCGGACAATAAATTTATATATGGGACAGCTCTGGTATTTTAAAATGTAACTTCTTGAATCCCCTTAATAGTAGTATCCAATAAAAGTGCTTTAGTAAATTATTAGAAAATGAAAAATTCAAGATGGCGGAACAAATTTTCTTAACCCCATCAATATGGATATCAAATGACAAGTAGAATACAGATAACTACGTAAAAATTCAAAATCGAGGATGGCGTCGGAAATAATAAAGAAAAATGGCGTATAACATGATATATAGGTTAAGCTACGATCCCAGCAAAAATTACTGCATACCCGGAAGCAGGTTTGTAAGGGAGAGACAAATGTACTCTCCTGTCTCAACCTGCTTCAGGAAGGCATGATTTTTATATGAGATGTCCTACTTGGTAGGGCTCTTTGATGCTCTAATTATTTGCTATTTTCACACATGGTTAATGCAGTAATATCATGTCTCTTTTATGTGTTTATTTAGGCATCCAAAATGCGCTAAAATCATGTGTATTTTTTGCACATTTGCAATCATAATAAATGCGCCTCAATCATGTATCTTTTCTGCTCCTTTATTTGCTATTTATGTGTTACTTTCGTAGCATTAAAGCATGTTTTTATACCCGCCACCAAAAAAATGGTGGGGGTATATTCATTTTGTCATTCCGTTTGTAACACATCGAAATATCCATTTTAGACCCCATAATGTATATATATTTTAGATCGTGGTTTGATTTTATGACGATCTAGCTATGTCCGTCCGTCTATCCGTCTGTCCGTCTGTTAAAAGCACGATAGAGGTCGCACCGAAAAAGCTAGGGGGCTCAAATTTTGCCAGAATCTTTCTTATAAACAAGGTTTGTTTGGCATTGAAAATGGGCTAAATCGGAATATCAGGAAGAGAGTTATAGCTCGAAAAGCAAGAGTAGGTCGAAAAAATTGTGTCCTTCGAACATCGAAAATGCATTTCGTGCACTTCGTGATTCTTTTGGTTAACATAATCGTTCGAATTTAAATTTAAAGAAAAAAGTGTTATAACGAAGACTTTGACCAAAAAGCCATGTTTGCAAAATTTCAGAACCGTACATATAGTTTTGTCAGTTTTATTACGTTTTAAATTTGAAATATACACTGTGCGGTATAAATTTTCGTACATTTTTAGCTATAACTCTTTTCCTAATTCATAGATTTAAGCGATTTTCAGGGAAAAATATTCTTTTGACTCGATAAATATATATTCGAAGTTTCATGACTACGTTTATGCGTCTGGATACAATTTAAAAGTGAAAGTGGGCGTTATAGTAGGCGTGTCAAAGTTGTTTTCGCTAATGAGTACAACTTAGGTGTTTCAATATAGTCCTTTATTATTCCAAAATCTTTAATAATAAAGAAATTATATGAATTTTAGGTAAAACGTTTGGTGGCGGGTATAAAAATGAAATATATTTAATAGAAATTTCTGACTTCCATTTATAGCACCCTCGAATGCGCTCTAATATTGCGCTATAAGAAGGCACGATTTTTTTACTGCTTACCGGTACAAAATAAATTTTTGCTGGGTTGGCATAACACATATACGAATAGTGAAATAAAACTTGCTTATATATACAGCTTGCTAACACTGATGGTATAAGAAAATCTTCAGAAGATTTATGCATCCAAATTTCTTCTTAGCTTACCTCAAATTATATTTTATTAATTACTAGCCAATCCCGGCGCGCGTTGCTACGCCCCTTCATGAATTTTAATCGCATTCTAAATTTTAAGCGAATATCAAGTGCAAGGCTAAAAACTATAACTTTTTCTTTATGAGCGTGGCACTGCCCACTTTTCTAATTACGAAACTGTGTAGTCATGACAGCTCACTAAGTGTGCAAAGTTTCAGAAAAATCGGTCCAGTGTAAGTACCTCAAAATGATACCTTTTTTTAATGGGCGTGGCACTGCCCACTTTTCTAATGACGAAAGTGTAAAGCCATGACAGCTCAGTATGTTTGAAAAGTTTCGGAAAATTCGGTCCAGTGTAAGTACCTCAAAATGATACCTTTTTTTATCGGCGTGGCACTGCCCACTTTTCTAATGACGAAAGTGTAAAGTCATGACAGCTCAGTATGTTTGAAAAGTTTCGGAAAATTCGGTCCAGTGCAAGTACCTCAAAATTATACCTATTTTTTAATGGGCGTGGCACTGCCCACTTTTCTAATGACGAAAGTGTAAAGTCATGACAGCTCAGTATGTTTGCAAAGTTTCAGAAAATTCGGTCCTGTGCAAGTAGCTAAAACTGATAACTAATTTTTTATGGGCGTGGCCCCACCCACTTTTTCAGTCACGAAATTATAAAGCCATGACAGCTCAATATGTGTGCAAAGTTTCAGAAAAATCGGTCCAGTGCAAGCATCTCAAAATTAAAACTTTTTTAGGGGCGTGGCCCCGCCCACTTTTCTTATCACGAAATTATTTAGTCATGACAGCTCGATATGTGTGCAAAGTTTCAGAAAAATCGGTCAAGTGCAAGTAGCTAAAACTGATAACTAATTTTTTATGGGCGTGTCTCCGCCCATTTTTTTCACCCATAAACACTCCCTGGTATGTGTACAACAACTTACGAAAGTTTGAGCCCGATCGGGTTTACAGTTTCGGAGTCTATAGCTAACACACACACACAGACACACACACACACACACACAGAGTTTCACTTTTATATATATAGATTTGGAAAATTAACTGTGTTGCCAGGCTCTTTTTACTTTTTAGGTAGTTTACGATCTCTATGAATACTCTTTTCACATCAGTCTACAATTCTAATTACAGTTTCTGTAAAATGTTTTATTTTTTTTAATTTTTTGAATAATACAAACGCGTTGTTCTTCATTGATATTACTTTCCATACATAGTTTAAAAATAATTCCATTTTGCATATTTTACAATATAAAAAAAAAACAAAACTGTCAGCTATCAAATTGTTTTTTAAGGTTTCCAAATTTATGCCAATAAATTCGTAGCTACAATTCTTTTAGTGGCAACCGTCGTAAACCATTTTGATAAAAAAAAAACTTTTTTTAAAGCGTACTCCATCTAAAAGGAAAAAAGCCTAAGTTAACACTGTTTATGGTACCCTTTCAGATTGAATAAATCTCAATTCAAAAACATCTTCTTAAGATATAGTGCTGTGAAACTGTTATAGGCAATTACTTGTTCGGGTTTTCCTTTTTTTATAATCCATAAAATCTCTTACATTCTCAACAAATGTCTATTAATAGCTGATGTACAATTTATGTTTTATGCTGCTTTAATTCAAATCCCATTCACGTAACACTTACTTACCTCTCTCACTTTAATGCACCATAAAATGTAGCCTGCTGTACAAAAGCACACACAAGCTTTTAAGGCATAAAATGTAAAAAATTTAACAACCGCACTACCCGCTTTTTGCACCATGATTTATGTAATTTGTGATTATCTCACAGTTTTGGACACTTGCGGCTTTTCTGTTGTTGTTTTGTTGTTTTACTTCCACTTTATTCCCATTTTTTTAGCCTACATATTGCTTTGTTCCTCTGCAGTGTATTTGATTTTTTTTTTGGTTTTTTCTGGTTTTGGCCTAAAATTTGTTAAACAACAATTTTGCGTGATAACCACAAAAAGGTTCATTGCATTTCTTAGATGATGGCCCATTGTAGCTAGATATTCTCTACTACTGACTCCATTTGTTTCAATTTAACATCATCACAATGACAACAATGGTGTAAGTGTCACTTGCGAGAAATATTTAGTAGTACGTACGAGTCCATAAACATAAAAGAGCAAAAAAAAAAAATTAAGAACAGAAGTAATGGATTAGAAATAAAAGTAGGAAGTAATAAAATTAGAGTGTGTTTTGTTTGAACAAATTTAATTTTATTGTGGCTTTTTTAAGCACGAACTTTTTTGGTGAAGGTATGTGTATGAACATGTAAGTTTTATAAATTCTTTGTGTAATAATTTGATTTGTTTATTGTGTGTATTGGGTTTTAATAGAAAATTAAAAAGCTTTTCTTTTATTTTAACATTAAAACAGGCTAATAAAAGATATTCGCATTCGTATGCTGATTTTCATGTTGTTTTTAGAATTTAGAGATAGAGCATATCGATGCCTTACTTCCTTAACTTCGTATCTTAAAAAAATAAAATTTTTCAGGAGAAAAAAAAAAAAAACGGTTCATCTTTTTATACTTCGGTGTTTGGTTAAAAGTTTAAATGCAATTGTTAAGGAATTGATTGTATATATGTATATTAGTAGTAAAAATACACTAATCTGTTTTAGTTAAAGCAGGAAACAATCGTTTGATATGAAAAAGTCAAATCTGTATTTTTTAAGTTACGAGGTTGAGGAAGTAAGACATCGCTATAATATTCTAAGTGTCTGAACTTTCTAAAAAGTTTTAAAAATCATATGGTAAAAGTTGGTTTTTCCTTGCAAAAATACATTTTAAGAGAAATGATTTCTACATTTTTTTTTTAAATTTTAATAAATTTTTCGACATTAGTTTGTCTAACAAAATTTTTTTTCATGATTGGAAAAAAAACTAGAGATTCTAACCAAATATATTCTATAACACATTTAGCAATAAAAGAACAAAAGTTATCCAAATGAGTAGAAAAGCAGGTTGAAGCAAAATTCTTAGTGAAACTCTGAAGTATTTTATCCCAAAAATCTAAGCTACTTACCTCTAAAAATTAAAACAAGCTGAAATTTTTGGAATATGTATGCAATTTTGTGTACACGCAGAGAAAAAACAAGGTTGCGGTAAATATAATATAAGAGCAGCATCCCATGTTCAGATTGTATGATTGTAGTTAAAACCAAACAAATGCGGGTTAATATAATGTTTGAGTAAAGTATCATGAAATTATTATGACGAATATTATAACCCAGGCGAATTAATACAGGTAAAATTATCAGCCCAGCTGATGGGGAAACTTTTTGTCAAAATGGTTGATTTTACCTTGATTTTACAGTCAAATCTCGGTTTAACGAATGAAATTTTGTCATATCGTTGTATCGAATAATTCGTTATATCACAAAGATTTATTTTACAGTTGTTTTTTTAGGTTAACATAAAAAAATCAAATTATGTTAATAAATATATATATATTTGCAATATCAGATTTTTAAAACTAAAAAAATAAATAAATTTTGTACATGTTTACTTTATTTTGTACTCCTTATTTTTAAAAATTAACATAAGATATACAGAAATAAGTTTAGAATAAATATTATTTAGTTCATACATATGTATATGCCCCAGTTTGATTTAAATTTATTTAGTTGTCCATAATAAAAAATATATTAGTTGAAAAGCATAAAAAGGTTAAAATAATAAAAATGTTAAAAGAGTGTTTAAAAATTGCTTGCGTTTGGATTCTTATTCCGCGTCTCATGTCCACAAATTCTTCTTGTTGCATCGTCTGTGCCAGTAGGATCTCATCTTTCTCGTCAAACTCCAAATTACCGGGATACAATATTTTATTCCAGCACTTTGCTAATGTATCTTGCTTTAAATTATGCCAAGCCAAAGCATTAATGGATGTTGCATCATAAAGAGTAAAAGGTTAAAAAAAAAACAAAATTTTCTGCTTCAGATTACATCATTTTGGATAGAAGACTATTCCTATATTGTAATTTTACTAAACGAATAGCATTTTGATCCATTGGTTCATTGCAGTTTCTTCGATTCTAAAAAAGTTACCGCCTAAAAACTTTGTTTCAAAATGAGCGCGGCTTTTCAGCTTTTCCAATAAGAAGAGATTTAATCTTTTTTTATGCCTGAAGCATTTGAACAGCGTAGTAAAGTAACTCTTTTTTTTTTTTTTTGATATTTTCCTTCCTGGAGCTGTAGTTTTCCCAGCAGGTTCTAATGTTTTGTTAGGAATCATTTTCCAATAAAGTCCCGCTTCGTCACCATTGAAAATTACTCCATGAGTTAAATGTTTCTTTTTGAAAGCATTTTGCAATTCTTGTTTAAATGGTTCTTCTAAGTCCTCTCTTGATGATAAGTTTTCATCGGATGCCTTCAGAAGTGTTATGCCGTAACTTTTTTTGAATCTAGCTAACCAACCATCACCTGTGTTGAGCCCTCCATTACAAACTTTGTTTTGTATTTTAATGGCTTTTGCTTTCAGTGCTATTCCAATTACTGGTACAAACTTCTTCCTTTGATGCGGAAACCAATCGAGCAGCTTTGCCTCCATATTTGGGCACTCACCTTCTTAATGTGATCGACGGTTCTTTTATCCATATTATGTAGCTTGTAGATTTCACACAATTTTGTCTTTCATTTTCTCTAATATGCATATTGAAGATTTTGGAATCCAATATTCCTGTGCAATTGCACTAAGGTCTTTTTACAGTCATCCAAAATTTTCATTTTTTCACTTAAATAAATTCTTTTTCTGTGTTCCATTCTTATTTTACGCTGAAACTCTTAACAACCTGATAAAAAACGTATTAAAATGCCAAATATCAAATGAGTATTTATTGAAAAGCAAACGGTATTTTACCGTTTTAGGTTCTCTTTTCTATTGTTTTTGAATTACATGTAAATATTTACACACATCTGTTATTTGTTTTATTTTTAGCGTTTACTTTATGTTTAAGTTTTTGCCCTGCATTCGTTATATCGGGTATAAGTTTTTTGATTTGTTCGTAATATAAGGTAGTCAATGTAAAAATTTTTATCGTACGTTATATCGCGTTTTCGTTAAGTCGAGTATTCACTATAAGGGGCTTTGACTGTATTTATTAATGCAGGTAAGGAAAATGTGATTTTGGCTTCGGTATTAAACAGTTAACTTAAATGTTCTTATTTGATAATAAATGTACTAAATTTATGTATATTTGTTGCTTTTGTGTCATTATTAATGTCTTTCAAAAATTTATATTCTTTTTTTTAACAAATTTTAATATATTTAATATGTCATAACAACTTTTTCATCCCTGATATACGAAAAGGCCTTAATATAAAACATCACCTCAAAAGTTGCTTTGTTGTATCAATTCGCCGTTGCATATGACTTGATTGTAACTTTATAATAACAAAATAATTTTAAGTTTAAAACATGTGAGAAAACTTTATTTAGCCGCGCCGAATCTAATAATACCCTTGACCATCATGCGCATTTGTATAACGACCAGATCTTAGTTTAGCTTAGATTTAAAATTTAATGTACTCTGCAATTTTACTTTATTTTTTCCGACGCCATCTTTGTTTTTGAACTTTTACAAAGTAAGTTGTATTGTATTAGTAAACCCTCTTATTTGACACTCATATTGATAGAGTTGCAAAAAAAAAATTACTTGCTATCTGTATATTAACTTCTATATTGTTTACTGTATTCTGCTGGTCAAGCTTTCTTATTTTATCCCAAGGTTGTGGGGGTTGAAGGGTGAAAACCTCAATTTCTATATTCAACCTTTCCGTCTACCATTTTATATCAACCATTACACAGCAGCTGAAAAAATCGAATTTCCTTAACAAAGTTTAGGAAAAACTCCGAAGCATTTGGTTTTTTGTATCTCAGTTAGTTTCTAACTAGTTTGCGTGTTTTTCTCAACAGAAGTTTTCGAGACCATGGCTTACATTATGTTGTCTTTAACATATCTAAAATTTAATTAGGAACTTAAGTAACTCGCATACTTTTGGTAGCCGATTTTATCAAAATTTCTTACAAATAGCCCTAGGGCCTTACCATATACATATTGTTACAGATTTATGTTTGTTAGAAATGAATAATCTGGCATTCCCTTAACGTATTTCAATAATGACAGTAATGACGTTTCATTGCACATGCAATGACTCGCCCACTTCCGTTTTGTCTTTTATAGAAACACGATATATTGAATTAATAAAAGTTATTAATTTAAAAGTTAAGTTGAACAACTGCTTTCATTTTAACAACTGGCGACGAGGATGGACGAGGCAACGCTAAAAAACGTGTTGCTCTCCTTTCAAGAAGCAAATCGGCAGCTGCTTCAACAAACGCTTGAAAACAATATGTTATCGCTACAACGTGTTTTAAGTAGAGAACAAACACATACCGTGCCTATATTCAGAACATTTGACAAAAATGGGGAGAAGTGGTCAACGTACATACAGCAGATGGAGCAACATTTTGTGGCAAATGGAGTCACAAAGGGAGAAGTTAAACGTGCGTGTTTTCTATCGTGGGTTGGAACTGAGACATTCGAGTTACTTCAAAAGATTTGTGTTGGTAACATCAATGAAAAACAGTTTTATGACTTGGTGGCCATTTTAAATAATCATTATGTAGAAAAGATTCATGTGCTAGCGGCTAGGTTTAAATTTTACTCCATCAAAATGAAACCTAACGAAACTTATGCGGATTGGATGGCGGAATTAAGGGGTGCAGCAAAGGACTGCATTTTTCATTGTCCTAAGGACAACTGCCACGAGTCATTAGTCGACACAAATATAAGGGACATGATAATAATTCACACGCCACATGATAAAGTACGCAGCGCAGCACTGCAGAAAACAAATCCGTCGCTTGAAGAGGTTTTGCAAATAGCGTCGTTGTATGAAACAACAGTCAAGACGTGTTATGAACTAAAAGGGGAGGAAAGTGTAGCGGATGTTAATGCTGTCAATCATTCAAGAAGGAAATTTGAGCGTAAAAGGGTGGAAAACCGTAGTAAGTTTGATGACGAAAGTGAGAGTACATGGAAATCATGCCCTGGCTGTGGTTGCAAACATCAACGTGATGACTGCTATCATTATAAAAATAAAACAAAGTGTCGCAAGTGCTTAAAAACAGGTCACATTGCTGTTGTGTGTCAGAGCTCAAAATTGAGTTCACGAAAATTTAAGCAGGTGAACGTGGAAAAAGCTAATGCTGTAAGTGAATCGCCTTTCGAAGATATCGGTTCCATAGAAATAATCAGCAAGTCAGTGGAAATATGTAAAGTGAATCCGGTGAAAAGTAGCAGTGAAGCAAAAAAGATTCTTGTAGAATTACAGATAAACAAAAAAAGGAGTTTATTTCAAGTCGACACAGGCGCATCCTGTTCACTCATAGGGCTCAATACATATGAGAAACTGGGGCAACCCAAATGTCAGAGTACCGATAAGGTATTAAAGGCGTATGGTGGCAATCTTTTAAAATTGAAAGGCGTGATCGAGGTAGATGTTGTATGGGAACATATGCATAGAAGATTCCCGTTGCTGGTGGTAGACTGCGAGGAGGCTACAAACATCCTAGGCCTAGATTGGTTTAAAGTTTTAAAATTTAAATTATCATTTCCGCCATATAAGGTTAATGAATGTAAGTTTGCGTTTATAGGTCAGGCATGTCGCGAGAGTTTGATCACATCATTAAAACAAATGGCTGGCAGTTTTTCTGAAATTTTTTCAGCAGAGTTGGGGTTATGCAAATCATTGAAAGCCGACATAAAATTGAAAGATAATGCTACCCCAAAATTTCACAAACCATACAATTTACCATTTTCCCAATATGAAGCTGTGCGTTTAGAGTTGAAAAGGCTTGAAGGTATAGGTGTTTTAAAATCGGTTACAAGCAGCGAGTGGGCAGCTCCGATTGTAGTAGTGCAGAAACCAAACGGAAGGTTAAGAATATGCGCTGATTTCAAGGTGACCATTAACCCCCAAATCGAAGTAGACAGGTATCCAATTACACGTATTGAAGAACTATTTCATAAATTACAAGGTGGTAAATTTTTTACAAAAATTGATTTGAGCGAGGCGTACTTACAGGTGGAGTTGGCTGAATTGTCAAAAAAATTTATGGTAATAAATACACCTTTTGGGTTATATCAATTTTTACGAATGCCATTTGGGGTCTCTAGTGCGCCTGGGTTATTTCAAAGACTGATGGAGGAAGTTATTGCAGGGGTACCGCACAGCGCAGTATATTTGGACGATATCATTGTAACTGGCTCAACTAATGAAGAACACTTACGGAACGTTGAAGAAATTTTTAAGAGGCTTAAATCTCACGGTCTAAAATGTAAAGAAAATAAATGTGAATTTGCTCAAGAGAATATAGAATATGTTGGCCATAAAATTGACAGAAACGGTATCATGCCGTCAGAAAAAAGAGTAGAAGCGATCAAACTCATGCCGCGACCTCAAAATATCCAAGAACTTGAATCATTCGTCGGAAAAATAAACTATTACAACAAATTCATTGAAAATTTTTCGACATATGCAGCACCTTTAAATGAATTAAGAAAGAAAAATGTCAATTTTAATTGGACCGAAAAGCAGCAGAGTGCGTTCAATAAACTAAAAGAGGGGATTGTAAAAGCAACAAAATTAGTACATTTCAACGACAAACTACCGATTATTTTGGCAGTGGACGCATCTAGTAAAGGGATAGGTGCTATAATTTCACACAAATTCCCAGACGGTACAGAGAAGCCAATAGCGCATGCATCCAAAACATTGAATAGCTCCCAACAAAGCTACTCACAGGTCGAAAAGGAAGCCTTGGCTGTAATTTATGGCGTTAAAAAACATCACCAGTATCTGTATGGAAGGCGGTTCGAATTGGTCACTGACCATAAAGCATTAACAACACTGTTTCATCCTTCAAAAAGATTGCCCGTAGTTACCTTGCACCGGCTACAGAGATGGGCAATAGAGCTATTAGCATATGATTATACAATCCGTTTTAAGAAGTCAGTCGACAATGCCAATGCAGATGCCCTGTCGCGGCTACCAGTAGGGGAAGACCTGTGTTTTGATCAGGAAGAAAATTCCTTGGTTGGAAGTGTTAATTCGATATACCAGCTGACTGTTGACTCCTTTCCATTAAATGCCGAAGTTCTTAGGAAGTATACTAAGGAAGATGAAACTCTGAAGATAGTGTGTGATTACGTTCAGCATGGCTGGCCAGAGACAATTCCAAAATCTCAAGGTAATATTGAACCATTTTATAATAGGAAGTTTTCGTTGTCATTGCAGAGCGGAATTTTACTTTTGCAAACGGAGCACTTGAGAGTTGTTGTACCCGAGGTTTTACAAAAAGAAATCGTAAATATGCTACATGATGGTCATTGGGGCAAAAGCCGTATGAAAGAGATGGCTAGACGTTATGTGTGGTTCCCTGCTATTGACAAAGCAATAGAGAAAAAACATGATACATGTGATATATGTCTCGAAACATCCAATCATCCAAAGAGAGAATTTTTGCAATGGCCAAAACCTGGTCATCCATGGGACCGAATTCATTTAGATTTCGCGGGTCCATTTCATAATCGGATGTGGTTGATTATAGTTGATGCGTATTCGAAATTCCCATATACGATTGAGTTATCTTCAGCAACATCTACCTCTACCATAGCGTGTCTTCAACGTATAATTTCCATTGAGGGCTTACCGAATACCATTGTGACAGACAATGGAACGCAATTCACGTCATATGAGTTCAAACAATTTTGCACTAAAAATGATATTCAACATCTCACAACTGCACCATTCCATCCGGAAGCCTTTTCTAAAATTTTAAAGGAGGAGAAAAGCGTCGAAAAGACCTTGTACAAATACCTGGCTACCTATAGAAGCACACCAAATCCCGAAACGGGAAAATCACCAGCTGAGTTATTGCATGGTCGACAACCAAAAGTAATCTTAGAAGCGTTATTCCCAAAACCCAAACCATATACTCCTAATATCGCAAAATTTGCAGTAAATGATCCAGTGTTAGCACGAAATTTCTCAAGAGGGTCAAGGTGGCTCAAGGGTACAATAAAAAAAATTATTGGTGCAAACATGTACATCATAGGAACAATAAAAGGAGACATAAGGAGACACAGAAATCAAATCCGTTTATATCAAGGTGACCAGGGTGCTCTTTATCAAGAGCAGTCTAAACCAGATGATCCTTTTGAATTAGATCTAGAGACAGAGATGGAAAATCCTTTGGAACCACCGAAAACAGTTCCTGATCTAAATACAGATTCACCTCCAGTGGAAACGCCTGTTTCTACACACCACGAACATCAGCTGCCGACACTAAGAAGATCGTCAAGAGTCCGAAGACGTGTGCGTTTTGATCCAGAAGTTTGGGTCACTTAAAGAAACAACATTTTTATATTCTTGTAATTTTTTTTTTTAATTGCGATTGTAAAATTAAGTCCGGGGGAATGTTAGAAATGAATAATCTGGCATTCCCTTAACGTATTTCAATAATGACAGTAATGACGTTTCATTGCACATGCAATGACTCGCCCACTTCCGTTTTGTCTTTTATAGAAACACGATATATTGAATTAATAAAAGTTATTAATTTAAAAGTTAAGTTGAACAACTGCTTTCATTTTAACAATTTTTAAATAGCTTAATTTACATTATAATTTATTTTAGTTGTAGTAGTTTAAGTTACTGTAGTTTTATTTGTATTAGTTTATTTCGCTGGTTGTTCGAACATGATGTTTGTTATTATGTGTAGCATACTTTTAGGCACTTCTATTATTCCTGCACATTACTTAACGTCTTAATTTAAATGTAACGGTTTTCGAATGTACTAGAATGTACATACGAGAACTTTGTCGAATGTTACCGAACGCCACTATGTTGCTATAAATAGCCGAACAAAACAGCTAACATGATCAGTATTACAATAGAGCTTGTAAAGTGTGTATCAAAGTGAGTTTGATAAAGTGTGTAACCATAAGTGTAATAAGTAAAGTGATATAAAAACAATATCTGAGTGTATCTTAATAAATAAAGTGCTCCTAATTTTATAACTAATTTCAACTGTTTTTGACTGCAATAAAAGAACTCAAGGAAATAATCCAACGTTTATAAAAGGTATAAACGTAACAATATATAGAAATTGTAGCAAACGTGTTTATAAATTATTCTGGGGCTAAAACATGTTAATTTTTATAATAAACATATGGAGAAAAAGAGGCAGTCGTATTTATTTGCTGATATCTAAATGTATAGGGCGATAGTGCTGGATTTAAATAGCGATTTATTTCGGGATATCTTCAAAGGATTTATACCACGTACAGACCTGTGCTATATGTGGGGTCTTCTAAAAATGGGTTTACTCAACACTACTCCCATATATCCATAGCATCACATATGAAGGCTGTAATTAATGTGACCCTAAGTAACGAAAAATCATTGTTATATTTACAAAATCTATTGGTGGTTGAGTTAATATTAAGATTTTGTTGTATTTATATGAATATTTCAGTTACAGTAAACCAACCCAAAGATTTTTCGCAAATAAATTCTTTTAATTTTTGCTAATTAAGTAATTTTTCAATTGACTGAAAAATATTTCAAATATACAAGTCTATTAAAAATTTAATACAAATCGCAGAAGCTTATTACAAGAAAATGTAATTTATATTTAAAATACCTTCTATGACCTATGTATATCTAATTACCAATTTTGCAAACACAATAAAAAGAATTAAAATAAATTAAACTCAACATTAAATATCCAAACCAAAACTTATATATTCCAACAGTTTAGGTATGAATACATTCCAAGATGCTTGAAAGCAAATATTCTTAAAGTCATGATTTAAAAGGTTTAACTCATAAACTGTGAGCGGAAAACAAACACACCTAAACATAATAAATAGAATTTCTTATGTACATAAGACAGGTTATCAACGGCAACAATTTTAGGCAATAAATTAGTTGAATGAGTTGGTGATTTCGAATAGTTCAACGCCGGCGATAATGTAATAAACCTCTTTAGTAGGATATTTTGCTTTTGTTACATTTTTTAGTGTTTGTATGTTTACTACACAATATTGCACACAGATGCCAATCTCTAGAATTTGCTGGTCATGGTTATCTTTTAAAATAGACTTATCCTTTTTATTCTCATTCTTTAATTTTTTTATTTCGCTCAAAACATCCAATCACTGCTATAAATATCTTAAGGCGGTTATTTTTAAATAGCGATAAACCTTAACATTCACACGTACATACGGATACACGAACACATTAATTGGCTTTGGGCAAAAATGTATTTTTGTTAAAAACATAAAGTTGTTTTTAAAAAACTTTTCATAGTTGTTGCCTTGTGAAAAATAAATGTTAAAGGATTTATTGTAAAAGGCTTAAAAATAAGGGTTTTAAATGTTATCGTAAATATTATATGTACTTTCTTAGCAATGCCTAAGAAAAACGGGAGATATCACATTTGTAAATTTTATGGTTTCTGGGTTTTATGTCTTAGAAAATTGGGAAATAATATTTAAAATATTGTACTTGTGATACTTAAAAGTATAAATAAGAAGCTTTATATAAACAAAAACTGTTTTTTTTACAAATAACTATTACATAAAATTGTTTAAGATCGATAAAATCCATTTTACCATTTAGTTAAGGTTTTTTAAGGATCAATAAATCCTTATAATCTGATGGTAAATTATTTAATAATTTGTGCTGTAACTAAGTTCAGATAATGACTTTGTAACATTTTATAGGGTTTTTTTCTGAAGCGAACAACTTTTAATATAACACAAAAGTATGTTTCTAGTATTTAGGAACTTAAACATAATTTACAGCAAGAAGAAAACCCGGAAGAGGAAATAAAATATATTTTCCCCCTCCAAATCAGTTTTTATCCGATAAAAGCTCTAGTAGTCATTAACCAAGCACTTGACGCCGGTTGACAAGTAATTTGATATACATGGTGTAATATGCAACACATTGTTTACTTTATGATTTATCAACTAAGGGCGGTAATCTTACGCATGCGCAGAATAAATAATACAAAATTGCACAAATTTGCTGGACAGGTCTATTTCGATAATCTAATTATCAGTCATATTTGTATGTCCTTTATTAAATTAAGGCCAACGCTTGCTATGCCAAATGTGGCACCATAGTTCTGTAACTATATGTCTCTAATATGTATAAGTTCAGATAGGTCATCAATATTTTTGTACACATATTGATCAATGATTTCACTGCCACATAAAGTGCGTCAAAAAGCGATTTATTTGTATATAAAGTAGTTGGACTCTACTCCTTCCAACTTAAAAACTCAACTCTTACTCGAAAAACAGCTGTGAAAGAAACTCACATTTAGTATTAACTTTAAGTAAAAAGTAAAGACAAAAACAATATTTCTTACAATAGTGGAATAAGCGATAGGCAATCATTAAAATTACATCCTTCAAAAAAAGAAAAATAAAACATTTCTTCTGTTTTTTTAAAATATAGGCAACACGTACGAGTATATCAAAGTTCAAAACAAAATAGCAAAACAAACAAATTGTTTATTACAAACTATTTTTGAAATATTATCTAGTGTTTTCTTTTTTTCAACTATTTTAATAAAATAATTTATTATATAAAAGGTCCCAAATTGGGGTTGTGTTCAAATTATTTTTGTTCAACTTTTGGTTTTAATTTCATTAATGATTATAATTGAGGCTAAACAGTTTTTAAAATTTTAAGTTAAATACATTTCAAAACAAAAAACATGAGTAGTTACTACTTGTCTACTCTTTGTTACGTAACTGAAGCTTTGGACGAAAATGTGTATCATTTACTTAACTTACAGGTTTTTGTGGAAAAAGAATACAGGAATCATAATCATATTATGTCTTTGTTTCTAGTGTAGTCAATTCGTGTCCAATTAATTCAAAAACTTCAAAGTAACTGCTTTGTTCCTATTGTTAAATTATTTTTTTTTGTAATTTAAAATCTAAGGAAACTCCTCCGAATCTTATCTTCTCACAAATAACCTCATAAATCATGTAGTAAAAACCCAAATATAACCACATTGGCAAGAATTTTTTTAAGATTTTGCTTAAAATTGCAATTCGTTTTTGTGTTTCTAAGGCCTACTTTGTTTTTAGTCTTTGTGAAGAGTATGGCAAAAGAAACCGCAAAAAAAACGCATATAACTTTATCATTGTTGGGAAAAATTTTAATTATTTTCAACTTATAATGGAGTGAACAAATAGGTATTGCTAAACAAGTAAGTATGACTCCCTTAACGATTTCATTAATTTTGGATTAAAGATACAATTTATAGTGGAAAATAAATTATTTGTTTTTTGTTTATTATCTGGATTCTACTGTATTTGTTTTCCGTAATTTACCCGAGCAACAATATTTTTTATTATTCTTTCATGTAAATTTCAGAGCATATGAATAGTATGGCCAAATTGAAAATTAATGAACTGAAATAGAATTATCGGTGGTAAATAAACGAAAATTTCCCTTTCTTTGGAAACTGAAATCTATTTAACTTTTATAAAGATATTCTTCTACTCGTATTTTATATATATACATTTTATCACGCTCATATATCTACTTACATTCGCACATACGATGCGGAAAGTCTGAGGTTTGTTATCGTCATGTCACCGCTTTTATCGACTATTTTGGTGCCTTTTTTAATGACTTTTAGGTGATTTTTTGGTGACTTTTAAGTGACTTCTTTGATGGCATTGCAAACAAAGCGTCTACACTTTTTACACTTTAAAATAAGAAACAGAAATAATTGCAAAAACTTTACAGTAAACATATCTAGGAATATAAAATTACTTTACTTTTACATTTAAAAGTATTATTTCATTTCAATTAGTTAGAAAGAGACAAACTTGTAGGCTAGAATAACTAAAGAGAGCTAGTGCATACCTGACTCCAAAGTCGACAGTTTTCCCCTTAAGAAATGTCTATAACAAAGATCATTGCCTGGAATGTAAATGGCCAGTAGTACTAGGACTAGAGAAAGTAATGAGTCAGTACTGTTCGATTATAGACATTTCCTTAAGGTGACACACACACAAACATAAACACATGCACACATAAGTACACAAATGTGCATACATTCATATACGCAAATAAGTAATTATAAAAAAATTTTGTTCCACCTCAATATTTAAAAGGATATGGACAGTCAAACCATATGACAACACAATTTTATATTCCTAGTTAACTAGCAGCCAGCCATGGGCAAGAATACACATGAATAATATATAAACAGGTTTCATATAAATTACTAACCACCGGTTAAAAGAAGGGGTAAGAATGCCTTAAAAATGGCCATATTTAGCCTTATTAAGCAGATGGAAAAACTTCGTTACCCTTCACATACTTCTGAATTTTTTTAAAGCGTTAAGATAAACAACAAGGACTTTTTAACTAGGCTTTTAAAGACCATATGATGAGATCACCTTGAAACCCTTTGTCTGAAAAATTGATTATAGAATTTTTGATCTAAAAATTTTATCAAAATGGATGAAATCAACTTTTAAAAGCCCATATCTGTATTTGGTATCAATATCTTAAAAATTTTTGGGAATAAATTATTGTAAAAACTCCGCAAAATTGGCCTTTGACTTAATGAGACATAAGCAAATAAACATGACTGACTTTGGTTTTACCCATATTTTTTTTGTGATGTCAGTAAAGTAACGAACGTACAATATTATGGGGTAACCTAATTACTGAAAAATCAAAGGAAATTCTAAAAATGTAATAACAGGTCACACAGAGATAGATGAGAACTCATCTAGCTCGCATGGGACTGTCGAAGGAAACGACATGTATAGCATGTAAGGAAGAGGGTGGACTTTGGAACATTACATTTGTCATTTTCCTACGTTAGGGCTTATTAGACGAGAAAACTTTAATGGGGACACTGTGCCGAACTTGGATTAGGTAAGTAATAAAAATTGGATTTGCATTAATGGGATTGGGTTATTGACCTAGTCGACATTCTAAGGAAATTATAACTATTATTTTATAACGCAAACTTCGTTTCTTTATAGAGCTCACAAAATACTAATTGGGCATACTTATACTGTAACAAGTGTCACGGTGTTTTTCCTGAGATTTACAAATATAAGTCGAATTTTAAGGCTTTAAGACAACCGAAAGGGTTGATATTAAATGAAAGCTAGAATTTAAAAGTTGGTATATATTTAATTGGCTTGGCCAGTAGAATATAGTCGATTATGAAAAAGTTTAAAATCCAAGTTGACTTGCTTTAGAGTATAGTTAGTTAAAAGTGGCGTTGGAAATAGAAAAGCAAAATAGCTTAAAACATTTAAAACATTTGGCATGGTATATAATACTTTCTTACTTTATTTGATTCTTTTTAATTTAATCTGGTTTTAGTAATTTTATTTTGTTGTTCCTAAAAATTAAAAAACTAAAACATAAAGACATACAAGAATGATTTAACTTTAAAAGGCAGCTCAAAGGCCTTCTAGAATGCTTCTAAGATCGGTCAGGTTATAATAAAATTAAAAATCTTAAAGAAATTGTAAGTTCGCTTTCCAGAAGGCCTAAAATATAAAACCGTATGATATTTTCCATTCGGTTTTTATGCGAGTTAATTTATATACTCATGTACTTATGTTGTATGCACGTAGCAACGTTTTTGTATATTTGTGGATTTTGCAATGTCCTGAAGTGAAAATTAATGGCTACAAATTTTTATGGCAGCATTTGTCACTGATTTAATAGTGATTTACGCGTAAAAGCATGGATTCGAAAATGTATATGTTTATTTATGATGCTAAAAACAATAAGAACAACGCCAACCACCAAAAAATGCCAAACATTGCTGCAGCAACGGTCTTAGTTTATAGGGAAAATCCCCATAATGGTAATAAAATAATCTCCACCATCCTAAGTTGATTTCAAGTGTTAATGCATTTTTTTGTTTCCGTGTTTATTGTTGACTTTAGTCAATAACACATTTTAAAATTGTGTATGTGATTAGTGTAATAATTTTTTTTTTATAAATAGAAAAAAATAAATTTATTAAATTATTTGATTAATTTAATGTCTTCACATAAAAAGAGAAATTTAAAATTAACAAGTAAGAGCACTATATTCGGCTGTGCCGAATCTTTTATACCCACCACCAATTTTGTGTACATTTAAAGCACAGTATTTATTATTTTGTTAATCGCTATGGAATAATCTCTTTATAATAAAATATGTATCACTTTCTTCGTAGAGGGTGAATAAATTTTAAGGGCCCATGTTGAAGGTGAACTACACCTAGTCTTTAAATTTGTTTTCTGCATTTCACTTGACATTTCTCAATTTCAAACTTACTCAATTTGAGCCGTGGAAAGATACGCAAATGAGCAACGCTTTTAAGTTATTCAGGTTTTTTATAAAAATGGGCGTTCAAATCAAAATGCATTTTGTGTACTTCGTAATTCTTTTGATCAACATAATCGTTCAAATTCGTCCACAATCGGGAGAATTGTAAAAAATATTTAAATTTCTGCAAAACAGGTCTGTATAAAATGTTAAAAAATCTGTGAATGCCTTATTAGTTCGTTGAATGAGAACCACTGCTGACTTTTGCGATAGTGTGGCAAAGAGCAGTCAACTTCGCCTCATCATTATACGCAACAATAGAGCATCAACATTGTCATTGAAAATTTGGACCATCAGATAGAGGAGTGGCGCCAAGGATGGGGGATATACGTAGCAAATTTTATCATCATACCTCTAATGTTGGCGGTTTTATAAGCTTTTAAATTTCATTAACGGTAGATAACGTGATAAGTGGGCGTTATAGTAGGCGTGTCAAAGTTATTTTTTGCGAATGAGTACAACTTAGGTGTTTCAATATAGAACTTTATAATTCCAAAATCTTTATTAATAGAGAAATTATATGAATTTTAGTTAAAACGTTATTTGGGAGGTGGGCGTAAAAGTGGGCGTGGTACATTGATTTTCCGTTACAAAAAAGCGTCTGACCAAAAAGCAAAGTGTGCAAAATTTCAGAGTCGTACATCCAATTTTGTTGCTTTTATGACGTTTTTGTTTTTATATATACCGAAAAATATACTGTGCGGTATAAATTTTCGTACATTTTGATCGATAACTACTCTCCTAATGCATGGATTTAGATAATTTTCCGGAAAAAATATTGTTTTTACTCAGGAAATATATATTCGAAGTTTCATGAGTCTACGTTAATGCGTTTTGACACAATTCCATTTTATTCGATGTCCGAGGGACACGGTTTTTTCGACCTACTCTTGCTTTTCGAGCTATAACTCACTTCCTAATATTCTGATTTAGCCCATTTTCAATACCAAACAAACCTTGTCTATAAGAAAGATTCTGGCAAAATTTGAGCCCCCTAGCTTTTTCGGTGCGACCTCTATCGTGCTTTCAACAGACGGACAGACGGACGGACATAGCTAGATCGTCATCAAATCAAACCCTGATTCAGAATATATATACTTTATGGGGTCTAAAATGGATATTTCGATGTGTTACAAACGGAATGACAAAATGAATATACCCCCCCCATTTTTTTGGTGGCGGGTATAAAAATGAACTGAAGCCACTAATGAAATAATACGAAAATATTCATTTATTTTATAAAAATAAATAAATTAATAATGAATTAGATTTTTTAAAACACTAAATTGTTCTATAAACTAAAGAAAGAGTTTTGTGAGAATTTTTAATATCACGTCTAGATTACGACTAGACTATAAATTCTAAAAATATTAAAATAACATCAATATTTTATAATAATATTTCTCAGTCCAAACATTGTCAAGAACAATGTTATATTTAAATGTTGTCTAAAGTGATAACTTTACTTTGAATTAAAAATTTCCATAGAATGATAGGCAGACAGACGCTTAGGCGAATGCCAATATAGACGAAGATATAAATTTGACTCCGCGTAAATAGTTGTTTGTGCAGTACTTCCATTAGTATTAAAAACAAATTATATATTAAGGGAACTAGACATAGATTAAGCATGTTTAGCAAGCATTGTGCTAGGCTTTGTGGAATCGTCTTGTAGTGGTTGATTCATCGTAAGATTTGGTTTATTATGTAAAATAAGTTACTTTAATTTAAAGTGAACTTAAAATCTTTATTATCGGTTAAAAGTACAACTTAAGGTATTTGATGTTTGGAAATGATATCAATTAAATGTTGGCGACAACTACGTCTAAAGCCATATATGTTACCGGCTAATTCGATTTCCTTGGCAGGCCAAACCCTTTTCGCCGGCAGCGAATAAGCTCATAAAAATTACAAATAAATTCAATACCAAAAAAAACAAGAAACTGACATTCCAAAAATTTAACACATTAACCATACTAGAGACAGGTGTTAGTCCCATAATGCCCACCCAAACTAGTCGCGACAAAATCCGTAATAAATAGCGACCCACATACACCAAGACTTCTACCTTCGAATTGGGAGGTTCAATTTCGGGTTACACGTTAGAGGATAGCGTATAATATTAGCTTCCTAAGCCTCAATCGTATTTGGCTTATTCCACCAGCCCATAAACTAAACCATATTTTTTGTTTTTATTGATATTTATAATTGTAGCTCTTGGTTCTCTTCGGGTTGCTCATCAGCCCAAACACTTTAATAATTTTAAAGCTAGAAGTTTGCTTCATTACTGAACAAAATTTTTCAAATAAAACACTGGAAAATAATTTCTCACAAATACAGCTAAAACATTTGGAGACGCTGTTATGGTGTGAGTCTTTCTATGATGACTTGCCAATCAATACTGAACAAAAACAACATTACAGTTTTATATAAATTATGCGTGATCTGTCAAAAAAGCCTATTAAAATAAACCTCACTATGAATCACCCGATATGTGTTACACCGACAATGCTTGAAGGAATGTTAGTAAACATACAAAAAAACATTTTGAAAAATACAACTGAAAAGTTTGATTAGTGTTTTGATCATATCTAGACCATGTAAAATAAGGGTTAGGTTAGGTTAGGTTGAAAAGGAGGGGTATAAAAGCCCGAACCCATGAAAGGTATGCACTTATGCCCAATTGGCATGTTGTGCGCTCAATATGGAAAACGGAATTCCCAAACAAAAACCATAAACATAATTTCCCATAAATAACGGACTGTATAATTATAACCCAGCAAAAGTTTTAATTTTAATACGGCGATATCATCAGCGTTACTTTTAGGGCCAGTAAAGTAGTATTTTGCATCTTTTCCAAAAACTTCGATACTATTGTGATAATTTTACAAATGCCCCCTAAAATGGGGCATCAAGTTCGCTGTGCTTTATGTATAGAGATTCTAATAAGAATTTTTAAATTTCACCTTTGAATGCCGTAATTTGCTCCCTGATACATTTTAAATTTCGTGCCACTTTTCTGATACTCTTTACGTAAACAAATTTAATTTATTGTGCATTGTGTTTTGTTAAAATTTTCAGCCTTAATATATGCACATAACCCGGGGTCTCCACATAGATATTTATTTCCGCAATTGCCTTATTTTATTGTGTTGATCGCCAATTGCTGATTGCTTGAGCAATTATTGCAGCAATAAGCTGTCAAAATCGTTTAATTTTCTTTGATTTTTTGGTTTTATTTGAAGAATCAAAGGAAAATTGAAGTTATTTTACCTGATTATAACAACTTAGTGAGATATATTCCTTTCAATGAAAATAAACACACTTTAGCAATAAAGTGACACTATTCTGCCGACAGTTTTGCTTATGCTTAGAAATAAAAATTGCTACGTGGAGACCCAGCGTTTCAATGTTTTAATATATACCCAGTAAAAAAAATTGAAAGAAGTGCAAAGCAAATTATATTTTAAAGACTTCTAAATTAATTGTATAAAAGCATCTTATACAATTCATGTAAACAAACAAAATTAACTCGTGTAACAGCGGATGCTTTTCACCATTTGATTAAAATATTCATGTAAACACATGATCTCAAATGACATGCCAATGTTAAAAGCATTAGTATTTGCACCTAAATTAAATCACTTCGTCATCAGTTGAACCGTTGGAAAATTCAATTTTTTGTCATAGACTGCAAGGCGAATTACATAGATCCGCCCAGCTGATGAGGAACGCTTTTAATTTATTTTTTTTTTATATGTGGTAATTGACAGAGAAAATCACAGTAAATTCGCCCTTGCATATATTTGCATGAATATGCCGGCGAATGAAGGCTTATTTATATATCAGGAATGGAAATGTTTTTATGATATGTAAAACTTAAACAAATTTGATTATGTATCACGTAATAAATCGAGTCACTTGTAAGGAAGTCAGAATATACTTAATAGTAATTGAAAAGTATGTTGTTTAGTAAGAGCAAGTCGTTACTTAGTTTTTGCTGGGAGTTTATTCATAAATAGTTCTTAATTGTTTATGCATCTGTATTCTTATCAATCAATAGTTTAACATTTTTTAATCATAACATTTAGAAAAACACAAACCTAATGGAATTCCTAAAAAGTCTTAAATAAAAAATCAATTATATAAGCAGTTGTTTTTTGTATTGAGCTTAAGAACAAGTGAGTGGTCTCAAGCTCAATACAAAAACCAACTGCTTATATAAATTAAAAAGATCGAAAACATTCATTTATTATATAAAAAGATCAATTTTTATATTTTAAGATAAAATAAATTCATACGAGCGCATGTTTAAGACATATATTTGAACACTTATTTGGAATCATCTGGTCAACTCACAACATCATTTGTGTTTTGTGGTGTATATTGAAATATTTTTAAATTTTAAACAAATTTAAAATAAGGAAAGGGTTTCTGAGACACAAAATAAAATTCAATAAAACCTCTCAGTTTAGATTAGAAATAAATTTCTAAATTTTAAACCCTTAACTTATAACTTTTAGGCAATTTTAATTTCGCGTCCTTGTATACGTTATAAAGTTCAAAAGCATATGAAATAAAATTCTTTTACAAACCAATACAAAAATAGTGTCACTTCAATTACTTACTAGTTTTTTGAGTAAAAGCTAGAAACTACTTTTATTCGAATCAATAAAATAGCTCTTGTATATCAATTACATTGAACATTTACTATTTTGTTTTTTAAACTTTCTCTTGATAAATCACAATTTTGCACAACTCAATATTCATTATCAACAAACAATTGCACGCACTGACATATCACGAAACTAATAACGAAATATGAGAAATGTTTTCCATTTTTCACATTTCTTTTAATTTGCTGTTTTATGTTTTTTTTTTAATTGCCTGCAGCAGTAAATGGCTATAGGTGCAGATTATTTTCTTTTTTCAGCAATATTCAAACAGAATCAATGAAAATAAGTTTTAGTTTTCATTTGGTTGTTGTTGTTTTTTCATTTTCAGCATTTTCGTTCTGCTATTTATGATTCAACTGATTTTGCTAGACTAGAGTCATAATTTAAACGAACAAATAAATAGATTTTTGTTTTCTGTTGTTGCTGTTTTAAGGCAATTTTATGAGCAATGAACCGATAAACTGACTAATTAAAATAATAATAAGCACTTGGGAAAATTAGTTTTTACTAATAATTGAAAATATATTTACTAATTAAAAACGGCCTATTGTGCCGCGTCTGTGTGTATGTGTGTGTGTGTACATAAATGACTTAAAATTTTGTCATTTTAAAACTCTTTTTAATTTTATAAATGGTTTAGACAATAAATAGATTTTGATCAATAAACAACTTTGTGTGAAAGGCAACAAATTTAAATATAAGCAAAAACAACTTTACAAAGAGTTTTGAATAAATGTCTATTTTTTTAATAAAAGGTTTTTTAAATATTTTCGCTTTATGTAAAAATAATGTTAATAATTTTCTTCTTGAAGAAATTCAATTGAGTTTAATTTAAAAAAATTTACTTAACTATGGAATATTTCCATAAATATAAACATGTATTATTTAATAATAAAGAATCCAGGTTTTTTCTTTAATCTATTTCTATTAAAAATATGATATAAATTTTTTCTTTATATGTTTTATCTCTACATTATTTAAATTCAGCTAAAGCTAGATTTTTGGAAAACTGTTTGCGACATTAGTCTTGAGCTCCGTCATTCTTTTGGATTGTTTTGACGGATGTGTGACCTAGGAAACACAAAACCCTTATATAGGGGAACAGATTTATATTGTACCCTTTTTTCCTTTTTAAATTGCAATAATTTTTGTTTCGTAATTAGTAGACAGCTGGAAGTTTTTGACTTCTTTAAGCATTTAATGCAAATTATGTTTTTTAAAAAGATGTTTTTACTTTATCATGCTGAAATATGTTTTTTTAAATGGCTTTTTAAAAAAGCCAGAGCACAGAACAGAAAAATTTGTTAAAATTTTTTATATCAAAATATATGTGACCTTCTCCGAGAAAAGGGACTCAGTGTGTGTAAAACCGGTTTGGACTTAAGAGTGGATTCTGGTACAAAAAATTATTTACCTCAAATTTATTTACCTCATAAAAACGTTGCTGTGTCGGTCACTGGTTGCGGCTTAAAGGCTTGGTTAGCCGACTGTTGATGGAATGTAACCGCACCGTTTACTTAACGTACAACTTTATTGTAGTTGTAGAAACTTTAAAAACGTACCATATGATTTTTACATAAGCAACCAAAATAAAAGGTGTTGTCAACACGGTGCTTTAGAATTTATGGAAACGTTTTACAGCGGTTTTTTTAAAACAACTTAAGACATTTAAATGCGGCTTTTAAAGTTTCTTGAATAGTATTTTTAATACATTGTATTAAGATACAAAATTACGGTAAAAATTAATTGTTGATTTTTTGTAGTTTTTTTTCAAAATACCATGTTTTGAAACATAGTTTTTGGCCTATTTGAATATGTTCAATATAGATAATGCTGAGCATATCATTGTTTATTTGATAAAGCTTAAAAAAATGCGATTTGGGAGGGGGTTACAAACAGTTTCTTTGAATCCTTTAAGTAAGGTTTCTTAGATTTCATAATGTCTTCCCTAGTCATACACTTTGCAAAAAAGGAATCACTACATATTTTTTACAACAGATAGATAGGTGAGAAGAGTTCGAAGGCCACCCCAAAAAAAAAACTTTCAAACTTCAAATCCATTATGTTATAACCCTTGCTGTATGGATCGATGCTTCATATTGTTAAAATATGCACAATATAAGCAAAGACAGTAAAGAAATGGGGAAAAGTAATTTTAGGTAATGCTTTGTAATTGTTCGCGTTAATTTTAGTAGTATAAATTTGTCCTCTAACCATTACACTACCCACAGACTGAAAAAACATTATATTGCCATTCCTGAACTGAAGTCTTTCTTCTTTGCCTGTGACATTTAAAGGCAGCTTTTTATAATATTTAGGGCCATTATTATAACTTACCGATAACTAAAGTTACAATTTATTTTACAGGCAGGTTGTAATAACGAAAAATACTTAATGGTCAGTTTATTACTCACGTTAACAAAAGTTACCTTTTATTAACATTAACTTTGTCGGCATCCTGTTATATGGATGTGAAACATGGTTTCTCACAAAAGATATATATCAGAAATTACAGACATTCATCAATAGATGTCTTCGCAATATTTTAAGAATATGGTGGCCTCAAACAATAACTAACGAAAATCTGCTACTAAGAACTAATCAAGTAAAGATTGAAAGCGAAATAAAGAAACGTAAATATGGATGGTTGGGACACACACTAAGGAAAGAAAGATCCGAGGTCCCACATGCAGCACTTGAGTGGAACCCACAGGGGTATCGAAGCATCGGCCGACCGAAAACATCTTGGAGAAATACGGTGGCCAAGGAAACAAATAAATCCTACAACCAGTTGCGATACATAGCTAGGGTGAGGGAAGACTGGAAGATATATGTAAAAAACATTTGTAAATAGACTAAGTTCTAATTAAAATTTGTTAATGGATTGTAATTAATGAACATGTCTTAATAATAATAATAAAAAAACTTTGTCGGCAAGTTGTAATAATGGCCCTTAATCTTTAAAAATCTTTTCCTCTTTGTATAATACATTTTATTGTTTCTAAGCTTGCGTAATAGCCGTCTTTTTTTTAATTTTGGCAGCAAAACCACTAGAAATTAAAATTAGCTTTTTGTATCTCGTCTATTATTGCATACATCCTTTGAAGTTTTTTCAGAAATAAGACTTCCGTCTTATGAAATTGCTAAAAGAAAATTTGACTTTGCTCATTTTTTTTGCAGTTTTCCCATGGTTTCCCTGCAGATAACGCGACTAGTCTATACACGCATGTAAAGTATACTATGTAATGGACTAGGACTAATCCAAGGATCATCCAAATGAATGGAGGGGTTGTGATCGATTTAACATTACGATGTCCATGGGCTGGACCATATAACCCATCGGAGAAGTCTTAAAACTACTCTTTGTCACTACTCGATGGGGCACCACACGACCATTATACATGTCTTGACAACAATAAACATATGTAATCGCTAAAACACGAACACTTGTCGTTTAAGTACAATCTCTTGTTTAAAAATGATATGGTCCATGACTGCATTACATAGTACCATGTTGCAAGTTGTTCACTTTGCTAAAATGGACAACGTAGTCCAATATTATCTGCAGGGTTAGGCCAGATTTTATAATTGCTTTTATTTTTCCAGTTTGCTTTTTCAGATAAGGGCTTGAAATAATGAGAAATATATAAATCTGAAAATATAAGAACCTATTCAAGTCAGCGGCAGTGTATTTTCTACTTCTATTACTTTTGATCATATTTCCTTATTATATATTGAACTCTCCATGTAGTGTCTACATGAAATCAAGTACGTTTAAAATTGAACATTTATTGGGTACTACTCAGTTTTGCGAATTCCAAGGCCTCACCATTTTTGCATAATTCTTAGCCGGTGAAGTAAGTATATTTCAAGTAAATTTCAAAGTGAAATAACTATTATTGATTGATGCGCACATACAACCTTTTCATAATTCTCCAAATTGTTCTCTAACACGATTCATGTGTCCCACATTGGGGAAGTTTTGTCTTCTTGCATAAATTGGTTTTTCAATACTAGGCATTTGATTACAATATTTAATATATTTGGAGCTATAAGATCATCTTAAGCTCTTACATATGAAAAGTAATTTTCTTTGCTGTCTGTTACAATTTCAGGAGCAATAACTTTCAAAAGTCTAATTTCGAAACCACTTACAGTAAAACATCAAAATAATTTACCAAAATTTTCTTTAAGATATATTATTTTTAAATCGCCAATATTTTTCGATTTTAACCAGTATACACGCAAAAAAAAAAAACCATGGTTACGAAATGATCACGACTGTCATATCTTAGTTTCAATAACAATATTTGGTTGTCGAAAACAAGCAATAGTTATTTTTGTTTCATTTCATCATATATTTTGTCACGGTAATCAAGCATTTGTTTGAATTGTATCATTTAATGTTTACTTTTCGTAAAAATTTCAAAATGGTTACCATTTAAAAAAAGTATGATTTAAAAAAAATTTAAACAGACAAAAATAACATTATATTCAAAAGCATTAAAAATTAAAATTTATCATTAAATAATAGATGAGACAACAGTATGATTACAAATTAATTAAGCTATGATTTTTTTTTACATAATAATTTGATTTTAACTGTTCTTCTTCTTGCTGAATAAATTCTTATTATTTTAAAAGTTTGAGATGTCAAAAAAATTAACAAAAATTTTGAAAAATTAAAGAAAATTTACAAATAAACAAGAAAACCTAAAAAATGTTGGTATAAAAATTGCAATTAAATTGGTACAAGTACAATCAATATGTGTATGTTGCAGCAAAAGACAAAAATTTGCTGTAAAAAATCAAAGATTGTCGATTTCAATTGTAGTCATATATATGATTATTGAATGATACTTTAATTAAACATAAAAATGATAACTGGTAACCACTAAATGTTTTAACCATAATCATACAATTAAATCATAGTATATTGCTCATCGATTATGGTTACCACAACCATATTTTTTCTTTGCGTGTATTGTCCCAACAAAGTAAAATTTTTGTTCGCATAAAATATATTGTTGAGATTGCTCGTTTCACAGAAAAAAATATTTCGTAAATTTTTTCAATTAATTGACTTTTTGAATTGTTTTTAAATTCTAATTAAAATTTTATTTCATTTAATTAATTTTTTTAATTGATATAAAATATTTTCAAAAAACATTGAGATTTCTGTCAGTTGAAAAAATAAAAAATTTTATTTTAAGTGACATTTTTTTTTTTTGAAATTTGCTTTTGAAGAATAAATTTAATATTTGTTATCCAAGGAGAAGAATAATAAAAAATAGTGGACAATCTACAAGAGATAGTTCTGGTAGGTGCACACATATAATAAATATGTATGTATATCTTGTTTTAAATATAATAAATTGTTTTAGTTTCATTGTACATAGATGTGTCCAAAGCCAATATTTCTTGTATTCTGGTATATTGCTCAAGATTCTAATTTTGATAGGTAAGTCAGTAGTAGTCTACACTATTATCAAGCTTTTTTACCGGTAAATATTCCATTATGTTTAGGTTATTGATGCTACCAATTATTTTTAGAAATCCGGCGTTTGACATGGCATAGTATGTGTACTTTTGGAACCCTACATCTTATATTAAATTATTAGTATATAAGTAATGAAATGTAATTAAAATTTATGTTAAGAAAAAATATTCAAAACATTAATGTTTCCTTTTTGGGTAAATTTATTTAAAACAGTTTTAATAATATAAATTACTGATACAATAAATTCTTTATTTATTTAAAACACAAATTTCAATTATAGGCATGATTTAATTAATTAAAATCATTTTTAAAAATTAGGAAAATTTTTATTAATTTTTTAATACTGTTTTAATTGATATTTTTTGCAATATTTTTTCAATTACAACTATTAATTTTTATTAAATTAATAGTATCATTTTGATGACTGGAGCAAAATTAAACATTTTTTTAATTAATAGTATTAATTTCGTAATTGAAATTCATATTTATTTATTTCTGTGTTGCTATTAGCAATATCATCGTTAATTTACTGCAGTTTGCATATGAAAGTTTCGTTCACGTTTAGTTGTTTTTTTATACCCACTACCAATAAAATTTGTATGGGCGTTGTATTCATTTTGGGGTATACCATTTTTAAGACATCGAACTGTTGTTCACTTAGAAACCCATAAATTATATATTTTCTAAGTATTGGTTTCACTTTAGGGTGATATAGCTTCTCCCGTTTATCATCTGTCTGTCCTTTGAAAAAATGATAGAGCTCGAAAAAGTGCTAAATCAGTAGAATAGCAAGCGTAGGTTGTAGGCAAAATTCTTTCTGACACCAAATTAAATGCGTTTATTTCTGAACGCAATGACGTAAATTGAAAACAATTTCCCCACATATTTTTGGAATAAAATAATATGCTTCCCAAAAAACTTTTCCAATTCGTACATTACGATAAAAGTTTTATGTAAAAATTTTTAAAAATTTACGCCGCACACTGTGTTTTTTAGTCTATTTAATATTTAAAACTTCAAAATGCAAATATAGATTTTTGGTAAATAAATTTGTACTAGCAGAAAACTGCAATGAAATGCCCACTTTCCATATTTCCATTTCTAAAATTTAAATAATTTCTTTATAGACAAAGATTTGGAAGAAAAATGGACTTTCTATTTTAATTGCTAAGTAAAATTTATTAGCAGAAATGACTTTACACGCCTTCTTTAACTACTACCTTTTGCATGTGACTTAATCTGTTATTAATAGAATTAAAAAAAATATAAAATCGAGAGAATTTGATGTACGATTACGAAGTTTCTCAGATAAATATAAGCTTTTGATTTGTGTTACTGTAATACTAAAATGCTTTCTTTCAAAATTCATATAATTTCTCTATGGACCAAAATTCGCAAGAATAAATGTCTCTATATTTCAATTACTAAGTATAATTCATTAGCAGAATTTACTTTCATATGCGTACTTTATTGCTCATCTCTCAAATATTAAGGTAGATAGAAGTGGATAATATCCCTCTTATTGTAAAAAAGGTTTTATTTTGTGACTAAATATCGAAAAATAGAGTAATAACAAATCGGCCTTAAACAAAGAAAGTACATATACATACATTTGAGTATAAAGAAATTATTCTATAGTGATTAGAGTTGTTAACAAAATTTTTGGTATAAAAGTGGTGGATATCGAAAATTTGGCACAACCAAATAAAGTGCTTTTTAAGCTGTAAAATTCTTTTGCTGGACAAGAGCTAAACCAGAACTTCTTGTACTAGATGAGTGATACCTGAGTTATTAAAATGTATGTAAATATGATGAAAATATTTTCTAGAGGATTTACATTAGTATCTATATTCAACTTTGCTGATATTTTCATATCATAAAAAAAGGAATTTTATTAGACTTCAAGTACAGCAGTATACTAATTTGAGCATTTAGAAATGTGTAACATACATATGTATGTACTATACATTTTAATTATGCTGCAACCCAATGCTAACGAAGCCTTTACGAATGCCTTTTTGGTGATTATATTTGCAACCTTTAAGTTTTCCAACTGTTTATAACGCACTTTAAATACACCTTGAATATCCATTGTTGTCGTCTGTACAAGGTAGCGTATGTGGGTTAAAGTCGTTAAATGAACACTTGATTAAGAAGTTCAATCAAGAAAAGCATCGAAATCATTGTTGTTGTCGTTTTGCAATGTTAAACGAACATGAGAAATGCAAATTTTGCAAATTATTTCTTCAAACACACACGCATATACTGGCAGTTCAAAGCGTTCGTTTTATTGTAAGTTAGGCGTGTGTGCACATGTAAGCTGATACTTCTATTAAAGTGCTGCAAATGTGGGAGAAAGTCTGTCAATGTAATTGTGACTACTACTTTGTCTTTTAAAGTAGTTTCATAGACAAAAGAGTATTTTGCTTTGGAACTCTCATCACTGTGAAATATATGTGTTTGAATGTTGCTGTAAGGAATCCGTCGCTCGTATGTTGCAAGGTGATGAGTAAGCTTAACAGTTCAAAAGCATCGAAAACAAATGTTAATACTTGAATAAAACTTATACGCCATTGTGCTTGTGTGTAAAGGTCTGGGTAGAATACACAGTATTATATTGTAACATAGACAATGTTAGACAAAGATATTTGCACGTATTTGTACGTGCGACTTAAGTGACCCATGACTTTATAAACATTCGCTCACGCACACTGACACACTTACATATGCAGATAAACATAAAGTATTTGTTTATTTGTGATACATAGAGATGATATTAAACTTAAAGTCTTAGGTGGATGTGGGCTTGTTATTCATTATAAAGGATGCTGCACAAATTATGCTAAAACCAGAAATTTAAATAACTTTTTTGAATCAGTTATTTTATTTATTTATATCTTTGTTTTGTTTAAAAAATTATCCATGTTATATAAAACAAATGGTTTTTAAAGATGATAGACCTAAATGCTCATCAACTCATTTCTGACGACCGATAAAAAAAATTGAGCTTGAGGTCAGGATAACCTGAATTATTGTTTTCAACTCTGCTTCAATTCAATTAAATTACTTTGTTTATTTTTACACAACTCTATAAAAAAAAATCTAGTATACTAGCAAAGTATGACTAGCGGAAAGTTGAGTTTCTGGCTATTAATTTTCATTTTAACTCCGTCAAAACCGGTCTGGCTACGTATTTAGTTCTTTCTAAAATTAAATGCTATTGAAGTGGATTCATTTTCCGTGTAGTTCTGGGTAAAAAACTTCTTCAATATTTTTAAAGAAAACTCCTCTTTAACAAGAGTCAATTTTGCATCGATTTCTTCAAGGTACTATGGGCACCTTTATTAAACTGCATATTACTAAGTGAGTCGTTCTGCGTGCAATTTCATCTTATGGAGTATTTCTGAATTTGACTGACTCCATATATGGCACTGCCGCTTAGATCAAGCTGGAACTTTCCAGTTATAAACAAGCATTTTATCTAAGTGTTGTACTCTTCGGTCGTTTCAATTCTTTTATTACAATATTTCAGGTAAATAGACAAATCCATAGTCATAGTTTGTAATTTGGACCCTGTACAGAATCACGTTAAAATGATAATAAATTATTCACTGCAATGGCCGTATGCTAATTCCAAATTTTGGAGCCAAAATGCTGAAAGATTTTCTAGTCACTTTGTGTCTTTAACCAGAACATAGGTATTTCTATGGTACAGTTTAATGGTCGAAGCCTTTAAATGTGATTAATATGTGGACCTCACTATCAAAAAAATCTTTTTATAAAAGAAAAATAAATAAGCCAATAACTTACACCGAAAAAAATTATTACGTTTCTTTTTTCAGCAAGATTCTTAAACGAGTCCTCACATATTAGGCTCATATTTTGAACAATTCAAATCAGCTTTAGTTTTTAAAAAAATTTTATTTTTACTTTAATTTTGTATAGTGCTCAATCCATAGTACTTCTTGAGATTATTTTATATCATATTTATATTAATATTTTGGCCTGCAAACATTTTGGAAACATACTCTTTGTCTCTTTCTTTAATTAAATTGGAAAAGTTATTAAGTTAGTGGCCAATTTTTGGCTTCGTATTTATATCATTTACTTTTATTTTTCTTTAAATTCTGTTTAAGTACGAAATGGTTTAATTTTAAAACCAATTGGTTTATATTTAAGACTATTTAAGAATTAAATATAAAATTAATTCCGAGATAGTTTATATGTTAAACCAAAAAAATAAAAATCTAATTTTTTTAATGACTAATTGGAATAGAAATAAAACCAAAAATTGAATTGAGACTTTTTATTAAAAAAAACAATTCCTAGTTTCTTACATGTAATACCGAAACAGGTATTAGAAATTTTTCTCATTTTATTTTATTACTTTGAGTTTTATTATTATGCCTAAAAAGAATAAAAATCCTCTCTTAAAATAATTTTATTCCTTTAAGCTTAAAGACAATGCTTTAAAAGGAATTAAAAATATATGTTTGAAAAAGAAACCCAAAAAAAAGACATGAACGTGCTTGTTTTGGTTTAAAAACAACACCTGAAAATAATTATAAATAACTCTCTCTTTTTAAAATTAATGCCAATAAAGGTATTAAAGTAATACATTCAAAAACCATGCGGTTGAAAAATGCTTATTCATACAAACAAAGTGTGAGGAAAAAGTTATAAATGTACTTATGTGAAAATAAAAAGTGGTGGAACATTTTCTATTATTAAAATTTGTGATGCAGAAAGCGAGGAATTCACTCCAAGTGGAATATTAATTTCAAGGAAGTATTGTCCACAAGCCATAATTGTACTTATTACATCATATTTGTCTCTTAAACTTTAATTATTAACACAGCAAATTTAGAAATAGATGGAAGAGAGCTGCATTTCAAGGATCGCGACGGTGCCAAAATAGAATTTATTTTGCAATATAAGTGCAGCAGCAGTTTTTTGTAGAGTTTTGCTTAGACGGAGAAACAGTTTTAGTCAGTAGACAGTTTTATAACTTCTGAAAAGGTACCTTGTAAAAAAATACTCGCTATTAAATATTATCTAATTTATTATCTAATTGACTTCCTTTTTATTGATGGTACACACACCGATTGAAAAGTACAATTTTGGATCTCAGCAGCCAACTATTATTGCAGTTGGAGAAAAGAAATCTTCTATATCCCAATATTTTAAAAGTTTAGATGGAAAATTCATTAACTTACCTCATAATGTTAACCTTTGTCAGGTATCCGATTTGTACTTTAAGTCTTTTCATATATTTAATATTGAATTTGACATAACTTTGGCCAATTTTTTGCGCTTTTTTGCAAAGTTCGTATACAATATTGACCTCAAAAAGACGACCAGCACAAGACTGATTGAAGTCCATTCGAAGTTTCAAAATAAATTTAAAACATTGGTTCAATGTTAATACCTTAATATTATAAGCTCAGTTATTTAATTTTACGTTACACAGAAAACATTTAATTTTTAATCAAACCTGAAAAATTTTTGCTTTATTTGTGACCGAAAATTTAATTTAAGGCAATAATTTAGAACTAATTTGAAAATAAAAGAACAATTATAAAATGCAATGAAATTTTTTTTATTTATTTTCAGAAGTTAAATTTTACGAAAAAAGGTGTTAATTTTAGCTCTACCTAGGTTAAAAGCAACACTTGTTTAGCATAGAATTTATTCAGTGCTATATTGAAAATTACACTATTTCAAGAATACAGTTTATTCTGGATGTAATTAATCTAATTCCTTTCTGTAATCAAAATAACACCTCATTCGGTGTGGAAATTACTTTATATGGTATTACATTGATTCTCGTCAAGTATTATTTATGTAATATTTTAGTTTAATTGTAATACCAAAAAAAGTATAAAATGTAATAAATATCAGTGTTATTTTAATGCTCTTAAAAAATTGAGTAAAAAGTAATGCTCTCTCAGTGTCTCTTATTCAATGTCTTTATAATTATGCTATACTGGAGTTAATTTTAATCTTTTTTGACTTTGTTATAAGTATATACACACCGGCTTGGTGTTACAATTAATCCCAAATTTTTTACTGTGTACATACACGCAAAGAAAAACCATGGTTACGAATGATCACGACGGTCATATTATTTTTTCTATAACAATATTTGGTTGTCGAAAACAAGTAATAGTTATTTTTGTTTCATTTCATCATATATTTTGTCACGATAATCAAGCATTTGTTTGAATTGTATCATTTAATGTTTATTTTTCGTAAAAATTTCAAAATGGTTATCATTTAAAAATAGTATGATTTAAAAAAATTAATTTGACAAAAATAACATTATATTCAAAATCATTAAAAATTAAAAATAATCATTAAATAATAAGTGATACAACACAATAATCAAGCTATGATTTCTTTTTAATAATAATTTGATTTCAATGGTTCTTCTTCTTGCTGAATAAATTTTTATTATTTTAAAAGTTTGAGATGTCAAAAAAAGGAACAAAAATTTTGAAAAATTAAAGAAAATTTAAAAATAGACGAGAAAATGTAAATAAATATTGGTAAAAAATTGAAATTAAATTGGTAAGTACAATCAACATGTGTATGTTACAGACAGCAAAAGACAATAATTTGCCGTAAAAAAGCAAAGATTGCCGATTTCAATTGTAGTCATATATATGATTATTGAATGATATTTTAATTAAACATAATAATGATAACTGGTAACCATTATTATTTTAAACATAATCATACAATTCAATCATAGTATGTTGCTCTTCGATTATGGTTACCACAACCATATTTTTTCTTTGCGTGTATGAATGAAGCTTTATGAAACACTTAAATGGAAACTAATTAGAGTTTAAGTTTAACGAAAAAATTTACTATTTTTGTTCAAAATTAAACAAAACATTAGATTATCGGTACTAGCAATAGTATAAATTGCTTAGATATGAATTTGTTAATTCTTTTTATACCCTTCACACAGTGAAAAAGGGTATATATAGGTTTGATATTCCGTGTGAAATTTTTACAATTTTCATTTCCGATCCCATAGGGTATGTATTTTCTAATAGCTTATAAATAGGGGAGTCGATTAAGATCTGTAGTCTGTCCGTCTGACCGTCTGTCCGTTTGTATGTTGAAATCAACTTTTTGAAGCCCGCCGACCGCCTGAATCCGGGTGGGTTATTAAAATATCAGAAATATTCGGTAGTAGATCGGTATTAAAAATCAGAAACATCGGTATACAAACAACTGAGATTTGAGCAAAAAACCATAACCACCTCGTTTTTTTCACTACAACAACATACAATATTTTTATATTTTTTTATCTTTTTTGTTATCGTTCGGCACTGCCGAATATAGCACTCTTACTTGTTTTCTTTAATACTTGCTTAACTTTACACCTACAAAACAGAAAATGACATTCATTGCCAATCAAAAGTTTCAGTTCTTGCAATCGAACTTTTCATTTGTGATTATAAAATTTCTATTGCAAAAATTATAATTTATTAGAGCTGACTACATACACGCAAAGAAAAACCATGGTTACGACATGATCACGACGGTCATATTATTTTTTCTAAAACAATATTTGGTTGTCGAAAACAAGTAATAGTTATTTTTGTTTCATTTCATCATATATTTTGTCACGATAATCAAGCATTTGTTTGAATTGTATCATTTAATGATTACTTTTCGTAAGAATTTCAAAATGGTTATCATATAAAAATAGTATGATGTATAAAAATTAATTTGACAAAAATAACATTATATTCAAAATCATTAAAAATTAAAAATAATCATTAAATAATAAGTGAGACAGCAGTATGATTACAAAATAATCAAGCTATGATTTTTTTTAATAATAATTTGATTTCAATTGTTCTTCTTCTTGCTGAATAAATTTTTATTATTTCAAAAGTTTGAGATGTCAAAAAAAGGAACAAAAACTTTGAAAAATTAAAGAAAATTTAAAAATAAACGAGAAAATGTAAAAAAATATTGGTAAAAAATTGCAATTAAATTGGTAAGTAAAATCAATATGTGTATGTTACAGCAAAAGACAATAATTTGCCGTAAAAAAGCAAAGATTGTCGATTTTAATTGTAGTCATATATATGATAATTGATTGATGCTTAAATTAAACATAATAATGATAACTGGTAACCATTATATGTTTTGACGGTAATCATACAATTCAATCATAGTATGTTGCTCTTCGATTATGGTTACCACAACCATATTTTTTCTTTGCGTGTATTTATATTTCGAAACGAAATTCTGAAAATATAACATTAAAATTCTACTTTCACAACTTAACTATGCAATTGGCAACAATTGCGGTACTCAAAAACGATAATGTTTTCTCTGTGTGTGTGTAGTTCTGGGTGCTCTTAAACACTTAAAAAAATGCTTGAGATCCGTTTTTTATATAAACAAGGAGTGCTAATTTAGAAATATTGAGAGGGTTGCAATGGGTACATTTTAAAACAAGATTTGCCCCTTATGTAATTATATGAAGACCATTTTGTAGGCTTATTATATATTGCTATTGTAATGTACGATTTTAACGAATCTACAGAAGTAATGAGAATCTAAGAATTTTCTGCTAAAATTGCTAGCAGCATCAAAAAAAAAAATTTTGTTTTCAAGAAAAGATTTAAAGTTTACGTTAATTATATAAATACATATATAACCATTATTTCAACCAAGAAACGTTTATTAAAAGGTATTAATGTATTCAAAATAGGTATTCTAGGAGATCGAGAAAAATATTTTTTTTAAACCCTAATAACATACTTATATTTATATATATTATATCAACATCAAGATGTTTTGAAGCAACATTGTTGCTAAGTTTATTTACGAAACAAATCAATCAGTTACAAATTAGTTGAATGTATGTATTTACATATATTAAGGTATACTTAATTAATACGTTTATTTAGGTATGTATTTGTTATTAAAACATTCGGTATAGTTACTTAACGAGTTTTGTTTTTATAATTTGTACTATACTTAGTTCTAAATTACCTTTGTTGCATTTTATTAAATGGTTTTTGTCTGTAATAATTACTGATTTGTTAAAACACATGATGAGTTGCAATTAAAAAGTATTAACTTTTGCTTTTGACATTTTACTGTAAGCCAATTAAACACATCTTAAGTTTTCGAACCGAACTGTCATTATTACTGATATCAGGTTGAAACTTCCTTTTTCCTTTGACTACTGGAGTGGTAACATCGAAATTTCGGGTTATAAATTCGCAATAAGAAATCTTTAATTTAAATCCACATCCAATTGAAAGTTGTATAAATAATCGCTAAACTTAAAGTTTTAGAGAGTTTGCTAAGGTAAATATACAATATTTTTTATTTTTGTGATTTAAGATAACATAGTAATTATTTATCAGAAACGTAGGTATAAATCCAGGAAAAACTGTAAGCTTAAAACCTCGTGGACTTACTTTTGCGAAGGCTACCTCTTTTTATAGCTAAGCCCACAATAACCATTTTCCACAAAAGGTTAACAAAGAAAATACCAAACCGTAGACGCAGGTTGAGAGAAGGTATAAAATTGTAAAAAGTTTGGTTATACCAATATCATAAGATATTAATCTTATTTAACGTTTATTCCTATTTAGGCTTTGGAAGTGTTTGACGCACACCCACGCTCTCCAATAGCCTTCTATATAAAAAAAAAAAAAAAAAGCAAAAAAAAAAAAAAAATCAAAAACAAAAAAAAAAAAAAACATATAAAACATATAAAATAATGAAAAGTCAAAAATAACAGTATGAACATATAAAGACAAAAATATAGAAATAGAAGCATATGTATACCAATATCAAAGTGTAAAAAGGCGAATTAAAATCACAAAATAGGAAAGTCTCATCATCATTACAGTAATTTTGCTAAGACCATGAAGAAGTCACGACGATGTTACAAACTGGCAAAGAAATATCTAACCAATAAATTCATCCCTCAATTTCTTTAAACGTATTGTCAACAACCGATATTAATAACTACACGAATTCATTAAAATAGTACCAGAACTCATCACCAGTTGCACCTGTTTACAAATCCTCATGTTCAAGTCCGACCAAAAATAAACCATCCCCGTATTAGTCGTCAGTAAATCGATGTCTTCAAAATTGCTCAGTTTTGTCCAAAGTGCATTAAATAAATTAATAATCAAAACAGAATCAGTATAATCGCAACAAATAATAGAATCAAAAATACAGAAAATGCAGACAATATATCATTAATAAATAGTAAAGTTAGATAGGTAATCAGAAAAGTAGTGCAAAACAGAAATAAGAAATCAAATCATGAAAAGAGATACGTGGAGAGAAGAAATCATAATAGGCAAACAGAAGTAAGAAAAAATGTCAAAAGTAGAAATCAAATTGAAAGTAAAGTGCAAAGAACTCATAAGTTAAGAAAATAAATTTGTATTAATAAAATTAAAGAAGTAAGTCTGAAATTTATACCAAAAATAAAATAAAAAGTGAAATTGATATCTAGTGACGAAAAGTGATAAAATTAAAATAAACATCCAGAAACAAGATAATTTAAAGTAAAAACTATGAATATAAAGGAACATTAAGCATGAATTTAGGGAAGTATCAATAGAAAGCAAAAAGAAAAAGAAGTTTAGAGTTAAAAATATGTATTTTAAGCCTTTATAAGTTATATTAAAAAATGAAAAAGTAAGAGTAAGCAGTTAGTAAAATAGTGACAGAAGCAAGTAAAAGAAAAAGAAGTGCAAATTGTAAATTACATTTAACAACAACAATACTAGATATTTAAATAATATAAAAACTAATCCCTAGACTAGTAATACCTAACACTAAACCTACACAGTACAACATTTTTCAGTTAATTGCTTGCCAACTCAATTCTGTGAACTGTATGTGAAATTAGACCCAAAAAGAAGAATTTCTGCATCATTCGTTTTGTCTTCTTACCTGCGATTTGAAGTTAGTATCGATTTGAAGTTAGTACTATCGTATAGGGGAATTTATCACGTTTTAGGCCCTGTTGTTTGACATAGCTCGACAACCACTAGCCCAATTTAGTTGAAATAAATTTTAAAAAATTAAGAATTACAATTCCCTTAATCTGTTCATATACTGTTTTCCTATACAAGTAACACTTTCGAAGTTAAAAATGAATGTATGAAGGGAAAAAATTATTTTTTGCCTAAAAATTTAAATTTTTTTTTTTTTAAATACATAAAAAATCCAAAATGGAAAAAAGTTTCAAGTCTAGTTATTTTTTCGCAAAGTCACATAACCTATGAGCAAAATGAGACAAAGATCATAAAAATCGATGCACGCGTTTTGCTTTTATTCGCAATTGAGTAAATGTATGAATTTCAAAAATCAGTTATAGCCACCACCCTTAAAATAAAAATATAAATTAAAAAATTATCATGCAAAAAAAAACTTTATTTATAAAAACTTAATGAAAATAAAATAATATGCAATTAATACGCAATTATAATATGCATAAAAACAAAATTTAGAACATTTTTTCAATTATTGGCAATATCCATCCTTGTAGAAGTTGACGCTTGTGGTTCTGATGATCTTGTTTTCTTCGTAGGTTGTTCATATTCATGGTCTGAGTCTGTATCGTCATCCGAGATACACATACTATTCAAGGGCGTGTTTCTTTCACTGTGTCCACCAATTTCAATGTCTTCATCTTCGGTGCTTTCTTCAAACTGCATAATTGTGGAACTTCACCAACAAACCTCCGCAAGCAATGCATCCATTTTTTTGCTTTTGAACCGCTTTTCAAATGGCATGGTCACCTGGTGGAACCTCTCTCCTTGTTCGTCTGATTCCTGAGGTGATTGTGCCAAAAAAGTATCGAGGTGGTGGTGCAAGAAATGCAAGTTCAGCGTCATGGATGCACCGATTTTTTCGAAATAAAACAGCAACCTGTCCACTCGTTGCTGTATCTCTTCTCGCTGGACACGGTTCTTTCCTAGAACGCCTTCTATTACTTCTTTCAATGCGTTCCATGCATGTTGGTGGTCGTGATGCTCTGAAAGCAAATGTGTGAAAGAATCACTTTTGATCAATTTCCGAATATCAGGTCCATTAAGAATACCTGTTTTAAATACATAAGAAAAACGAAAAAATTATTGGTAATGCGAATGTATAGAAATTAACAAATTTAGATATGACAATATTGAAATACAGAGTACGATACGTACCGTTTTTAATTTTCTCATCACTGAGTTTCGGAAAGATGGATTTCAAACAGTCAAAGGCGCCGTTAACTTTTTTGACCACCACTTCAACGAATTTCCCAGCTATTCCCAGTTTCGTGTGGAGCGGTGGCAACAAAATATCATCCAGGTCCTTTATCATAGGTTCATTGCGTAATTTTAATTGTTTGTTGAGCTCGGGAGTTCTTCCTTTCCAATCTTTACATTGATATTGATTTCCTTTGTATCGTGAATCCCAATTACAAAGGAAGCAGAAGTATTTTGGATATCCGCCCTTTTCTATAATCCCTTGTAGTATGTTGACCACCTTCAGATCGCAACAAATGTTCCATTTGTGTTCATCGTATTTGATTTTCTTCAAAATTTCGCCCAATGCTTCATACGTTTCCTTCATAGTTGTGCTGAATCCCAATGGAATGCATGGTTTTTTATTGTTTTTGTGCAGCAGCACAGCCTTCAAACTAGTAACTGAACCATCGATGAATAAACGCCAGTCGCCAGCGACATAATCCATTCCCAATTTTTTCACTAAACCTGGGATATCATGGCCGTACGTGAACGTATTTGCTTCGTCAACGGAATAAAATTTCTGAAAATCAGCTTGGCGTTGTCGGTATGATGTTGCGCTGACATTTTGCTGTGTGAGTTTTCTTCTCTTCAAAAATGATGTCAGCCATTCGGAGTCGTGTTGTGATAGTCCCAGCTTGGCCACAATGTAATCCATTTCGATTTGTGGTAGCGGTTCTGGTGCACTATTTTCAATATCGGGTATCCAATCAGCATCATCCAAATCGGTCGGATTGGTGAAAACGGTTCCGGCTAGCAGGGACACAGTATCCGCACTCGGAGGTTTAGGTGCATCGGTATCAGCAGGGCGTTGCACTGGAAGTGTGGCAGTAAATGCAGCAGTGTATACTTTTGTTTTCAATTGTTGTCTGTTTAATCCAGGACGAAAATTTATGAATGCATAGCACCTGGATTCATCATGTCCAGTTGTGTCTTCCACCCAAATTACTGGCTTCATAAAAGATAACTTTCTACTTTTTCCGTGAATCCATTTTAGAAGGGTAGTATAACAACTGTTGCACACTGTGTTCGGCGTAAAATTTGCACCACTTAAATCTGTTTCATCGAAATAATTACAATACGCGGTTTTGAATTGCTCAGCAAACAAATTTTTTCGATCTTTTTTTCTGTATTTTTCGGACGATATGACCACAAACGTAACAATATTCATCCAAATATGGGCACTTGTTGTTTTCCATATTGATATATTTTATGTTTTGTTGTTATTCACTTTTAAAAAACTGGAGAAAAATCACTTTTGCTGTTCGCGTTCGTCGGCACTGGCTGAATGCCAAAAATCGATCAATGCACACCTATAAATACTACGTATTTTTGAATATTTTACCACCCTTAAATGTGGGTGCAATTTCTGTAAAAAAATCATATAGGTAGCCACCGGAAAAACCAAAATAATAAAAAGGTCCACTTTCCGTTTAATTGTCCACGTACATTTATTACCGCAATCATAAAAAATCAAATAACCTTTTGTTTATTCCTTTTTTTTTAATTCTCAGAATCATGAAAAAGGTGTCAATGTTTTCTCCAAATAATGTTGTGCATATCTCGAGCAAATTTTTGAAATTCATACATTTACTCAATTGCGAATAAAAGCGAAACGCGTGCATCGATTTTTATGATCTTTGTCTCATTTTGCTCATAGGTTATGTGACTTTGCGAAAAAATAACTAGACTTGAAACTTTTTTCCATTTTGGATTTTTTATGTATTTAAAAAAAAAAAAATTTAAATTTTTAGGCAAAAAATAATTTTTTCCCTTCATACATTCATTTTTAACTTCGAAAGTGTTACTTGTATAGGAAAACAATATATGAACAGATTAAGGGAATTGTAATTCTTAATTTTTTAAAATTTATTTCAACTAAATTGGGCTAGTGGTTGTCGAGCTATGTCAAACAACAGGGCCTAAAACGTGATAAATTCCCCTATACGATAGTACTAACTTCAAATCGATACTAACTTCAAATCGCAGGTAAGAAGACAAAACGAATGATGCAGAAATTCTTCTATTTGGGTCTAATTTCACATACAGTTAACAGAATTGAGTTGGCAAATCATGTGTTGTACTGTGCTATGATAGAGAAAACAAATTAAACAACACCAAAGACAATTTCAACTAATCATCTTAATAGTTATCATCATTAATCCAACTTCATCAAGTTCGAGGAGGCCTCATCGATCATCATGATTAAGTTTGGTAAGTTTTAATATTTTAATTGTGTTCTCTTTCATATGTACTTATTCGCTAAAAATATTTTGTTGGAGCATGCGCGAAACAAAAGAAGAAGACAAATTGTTGTACTTGACACTGATTTTTTTTGTTTTGTTTTGATAATAATAAAACTTAACTAATTCACAATTACTTCTATTTTTGTTACGTCTTTTCTTTTGCTCGGTCAGATTTAACGAAATAAATATTAACCTTTGGGTGAACCAAAATTACAATTTTTTTTTTTGAATTGCTCTTGAATTTCGTTTTTAAAAATTGTTTTTTTTTCTAAGGGTAATATACAAACTTTAAGGAAAAAAAAATAGAATAACGTGTAAGCTATTTTAATTGAATTAATAATGTTAAATTCGATTAAATGCAAATTTTAGATCCAAAGAAGAATTTTTTGAGATTATCTTTTAGTATTTCGGTCTATGTAAATATTAATAATATTTAAGTATATAAATTTTAACAGAACAAATATGATAATTATTGAATTATATTTATTACTATATATTAATAATATTTTTGGTTGAAATAAAAAAAGAATTAATCGTTATTAATAATGAATTGGTAAATACATCAAATACGTCTGTTTCAATCATGTAATACAATGTTAGAGTAACATAATCGTGGGATTCTAGAAAATAGTTCTCTTGTACGCCACTAGAATCAAGGTAGGGAGGGTTACGAGGCGAAGGTTCCCCTTAACATCTGGGATACCTATTTAAAAATGGTAAGTTGATCAATACACTTTGTTTAGCTTCATATGTCATACATAATCACAAAGGGGCTTAGTTTTTTTTTGAAATTTGTGATTATACTAGTCCACTGTAAGTTTAACGTAACGTATTTTTTTTAGGGAGTCTATAATAAGACTATGTAAAGAATGGAGATTAGGCTTAAAGAGGACACGAACTCCCCCAATCCCGACTGATCGCTAGCGATGTAATGGCTCCCGCCGTCCTCTTTTTCCTATCACTTAAGGGGAATTCTACCACCATTGTTTGTTTAAGTATCGAATTAGCAATTAGGCTGAATTGTATATTACATACAGAAATAAATATATATATTACGTACGGAAAATGGCGTGTCATAAGACAAATAGTGTTACTAGAAGAACTGTCTCTTTACCTAAGGGAATAAAGGCACACCTACTCATATTCAGTCGCCCATTACATGGGGCCCAAGCTATAATGATACTCTTACTCACACATACCGCCCGTTCCATAGGAATGGCCCGTTACATAGGAATGGCGCCCAACGTGAGCCGAAGCTTACCATGTAATTTTTCTTCGTAGGAATTATTATTGTGGGAATATTTCGGTTCTAAATTTTGTTAGTAGTTTCTAAATTTCATTATAGGCTAAGTGTAGAATGAGTTAAGTGGATGCAGACATTTTGCTTTTGAATAAATGTACAAGTTCTCAGGAATTTTAGATACTTGATCGTTCGAGTAATCTAACCGCTTACTTTGATATGTTCCTTTCAGGGAAAGTTCGAACCTCTACTTAGTTCAATCGTCGCTTTTGCAAAGATTTTGTAATCAGTTAGTTTTAAAATCTTCTTGACTAAGTTATTAGCTGCTATGTTATATTAGGATTTATATTATATGGCACGTTGCTATTTAATATCCAATGTACATAGGAACTAATGTACAGAGTTGTAAGTTTTTTTTAACTAATTGAATATAATTCTTCCATAGACCTGTTTTTTTCTCATGTATTGATCTTAAATTAAAACCATTATATTACTCTAACAAAAGTGTAACTATGATTGAAACAGATGATAAGTAAATATAAATAAAGAAAATTAAAAAAATAATAATTAAATAAAATTTATTTGAAACTTCAATAATTGATTTAAAATACAAAAATTAAAATGTTTAGTCACACACCTATTAAAAACTCAGGAGTACCTGTTGTTCAGTCACCTTCAGCGCAACCAACAGATCAGGATATAGTTTCTGTTGTGGAAAAATGTAGTATTTGCAACGAACCTAAAGACGGTAAAGTCGAATGTTTAGTAATTGTAAAATGTAATCATGCATTTCATCGTGCGTGTATAGAAAATTTTTTGTCCAATAATAACGAATGTCCTGTTTGTAATCTATCTTGTGAATTATCAGATTTGAAAAGAATTATTTTACCTGGCAAGCCTGGTAGACCTAAAGGAAAACCTCGCGGTGCTCACGCTGGACATCAGTATGCCACTCGCAGCGTTGCCCAAAATTTAGTGCAAGAATTTGAAACAAGTAATACAAACACAAATTCAATTAACCTATTCGAAAATTTAGTCCATGAATCAGATGAAAGAGCAACAACTTCACAAAATGGAAAAACTCGTTTAGTGAATAAAAGTTCTATTGATACCAATAATGATATGACCCTTACTGTTGATTATTCTCAAATTAATAAAATGATTGAAACAAACATTTCAAAATTCTTTCAGAATTTAAATCGTACCGATAATAGAAATCATTTTCAACTACCACATCCTCAAATCATTTCAAATAGAATACTTGATCCAGTTCAACCTACTCAAGTTCAACAACAGTTTATAGAAAATAATTTGTCTATGCAAAATCTACCGTGTCAAAATTTAAATGCACAAAATAACGGTTCAAGATCGTTAGGTTTTAATAATTTTTGTAATCGAAATATACCACAGCAAGCACAACAACAACGACCTTTTTGTAATTCAAATGTGAGTAATACGCAACGTTCAAATAATACCCTTGATTCCAATATGAGACAGTCAAATTCAACTAATTACGTCAATGGAAATCAGAGGGACGCACAAAATTTTCAGCGTTCACAACAGTCATCTAACGTCCCATCTAGCTCTAGAATTAGTCCAAATTTTTATCCTAATTATCAATTTTTACCTAATAGTTTTTCGTCCAATACAAGTTTTAACTCAGACAAGGTTACGTCACTTATTCAAAACTGGGGATTAAAGTTCGACGGAACACCCAATGGTCTGTATGTTGAAGAATTTTTATATCGTTTAAATTCTCTTACCCAGGATTATTTTAACGGAGATTTTAACTTTATTCGTCCAAATCTTCATATAGTTCTTGCTGGTAAAGCCAAAAATTGGTTTTGGTCTTATCATAAAAGAGCCCAACCAATTATATGGGAAAATTTTTGTAATGCTATTCGAGATCAGTATAAAGATTTCAAATCACCATTTGATATACGTGAAGAGATGCGTAATCGTAAACAGAAACCTGGTGAATCGTTTGATATGTTTTATGAGTCTATATCTACCATAATGGATCGTCTTCCTACTCCTCTTTCAGAGAGAGAATTAGTCGAAATTATTACACGAAATCTCAGACCTGACATTAGACACGAGTTATTATATCAACCAGTTAATTCTATTTCGAGTCTAAGAAAATTAGTGCAAATGCGCGAATCTTTTCTTAATGATGAGTATGTTCGTCGTAATTTTACTGCCAGAAACCCGAACAATTTTTTAGCACGTAGGCATGTTGCCGAAATTGAATGTGAAGCCACGGATGTAAATTCAGAAACAGATTTTCGTCAAGAGACTTCTATAGATGCAGTTCATAAGTCTGAAATAGTACCCCGATGCTGGAATTGTGATCAGCATGGTCATTTCTATGAAGATTGTCTGCAAGAGAGGACAGTTTTTTGTTACGGTTGTGGTACCAAGAACACCTACAAACCGCAATGCGCTAAATGTTTGAATCGTAAAAATTCAAAAAACTCCAAAACTTTCAGTTCCGCCGATGGAACAATTATAACTTCAACGAAAACATCTAAATGTAAAATAAATTCAAATCAAAACCATGATATTGACCCTAAAGAGAATTATTTCACTGAAAATTCTAATACCAACTTAAGTTCTAATACTGTTGATTCAAAATCTGAAAAAAATTATAGTGGTTTTCAAATTTTAAATCGTAATTTATGTAAGAATTGCAACGACAATGTAGATATTTCGAAATTAATTTATCCTAGGCAACCTTTTCATCAACGATGGGAAAACTATTACGCTAAACGAAACGAAATTTTTCAAGATTTTTCTATTCCGATAAATTCGTCTAGTCGTTATCAGAAACGTTCCTCAATACGACTTCGTAACTTTTATAAACGTCGAAGAAAATGTTCCAAATTATTAGTATCAGCCATAGTGAATATCCCTAATGATATGCGATATTATGCCAAAGTAAGTTTTCTTAATTTTACGGAATACGGTTTACTTGATACCGGCGCTAGCATAAGCTGCATTGGTTCAAAATTTGCTCTCGAAAATTTTCATAAGTTTCCAAATTTTACTAAATGTAAGTCTGTAGTAAAAACTGCAGATGGTAAATCACAACAAGTCATAGGTTGGCTTAACGTCGATGTAACCTTTAAAAATATCTCTCGTAATATAAACATTTTTATTATCCCTACAATTTCTCAAAGACTTATCCTAGGAATTGATTTTTGGAAAAAATTCAACTTGATACCCGATATTATAAGATCAGTTGATGTAGTTGATCAGTCATCATTAAATTTTTGTCCCTCAGAATTATCTGAAATGTCCAATTGTCCGTCCGATATTGAAAATCTTGATTCCCAAAATTCAGATAACTATTTTTTTAAATTAACCTCTGAACAGCAACAACAATTAAAAGCTGTAGTATCGTTGTTTCCAAATTTTGAAACAAAAGGACTCGGTCGCACTAGTTTAGTAAAACACGAAATCGATGTAGGTGAAGCAAAGCCGATAAAGCAACGTTTTTATCCTGTTTCTCCGGCAGTAGAGAAATTAATTTTTGCTGAAATAGATAGAATGCTTGCACTTGGCGTAATAGAACCGTCATCATCACCATGGAGTAGTCCAATGAGATTAGTAATAAAGCCTAATAAAGTTCGTTTGTGTCTTGATGCAAGAAAGTTGAATTCCGTTTCTAAAAAGGATGCATATCCTTTGCCGTCAATAGAAGGAATATTTGCTCGTTTACCAAAAGCCAACATTATAACAAAATTAGATTTAAAAGATGCATATTGGCAAGTCGAGTTAACGGAAGAGTCAAAACCTTTAACTGCTTTCACTGTACCTGGTAGACCCCTCTATCAATTTGTGGTTATGCCATTTGGTCTTTGTACCGCACCACAGACCATGTGTAGGTTGATAGATGATATAATTCCACCGGATCTCAAGAACAGTGTATTTGGTTACTTGGATGATTTGTTAATTGTATCGGAAAATTTTGAACAATATCTTTCAATTCTAGTTCGTATAGCTGAACAGTTTAGAAAAGCGAATCTTACGCTAAACATTTCTAAAAGTCACTTTTGCGTAACACAGGTGAAATACCTTGGCTATGTAATAGGAGACGGAGGAATAACTACCGACCCGGATAAAGTTAGTGCTATAAAAGATTGGCCAGTTCCAAAGAACCTCAGACAAGTAAGAGGCTTTTTAGGATTAGCAGGTTGGTATAGGAGGTTTATTGAAAATTTCTCCAGTGTCGTATTTCCTATAACCGAAACAATAAAAGCTAAAGCAAAATTTTTATGGACACCAGAAGCTCAATTAGCATTTGATAAAATCAAGTCTCTTTTAACCACAGCACCAGTTCTTAGTAACCCTGATTTTAGTCGCAAATTTTTCTTACACTGCGATGCAAGTGATTTTGGTATTGGTGCAGTTTTAGTGCAACTAGATGATGAAAATTGTGAGAAACCTATAGCATATATGAGCAAGAAGCTTAATTCAGCACAACGAAACTATAGCGTAACAGAACGTGAATATCTCGCTGCGTTAGAAGCAATTCAGCGTTTCCGCTGCTATTTAGAACTACGAGAGTTTGAAGTGATAACAGATCACGCGAGCCTCGTATGGTTAATGCGACAACCAAACCTTAGTGGACGTCTTGCACGATGGGTGTTAAAGCTCCAAGCTTACAAGTTTACTATTAGCCACCGTAAGGGAAAAGAAAACATTGTCCCTGATGCACTCTCCAGAATTCCCTGTGAGGAAATCGCACAAATAGAATTTACTGGACCTGAGATAGATTTATCTTCCTCATGTTTTAAAGATTTAGATTACACCCAACTTAAAGAAAAAATACGAAAAAATCAAGAAAAGTATCCCGATATACGCGTAGTAGAAGATTTCGTTTACATCAGAACACAACACTATGATGGTAACGAAGAAAATGAAAGTATTGCATGGAAACTTTGGATCCCAGTGGGATTAAGAACAGACTTAATAAAAAGGTTCCATAATGCTTTAACCACAGCTCACGGAGGAATGCAAAAGACGCTAGATCTCCTAAAGCGAAATTTCTTTTGGCCAGGAATAGTCAAAGACGTAAAAGAATTTATTCGAAATTGTGAAATCTGTAAATCGACAAAAGCACCAAACTTCGTAATGAAACCTGAAATAAGAAAGCAAATCGTTTCTGTCCGTCCGTTTCAACGGTTATATATCGATTTATTAGGTCCTTATCCACGAAGTAAATCCGGTCATATTGGATTGTTAATTGTATTAGACCACTTGACGAAGTTTCATTGGTTACATCCGCTACGAAAATTTACGTCTGTAGCAATCAAAGATTTTATGGAAAAACAAATTTTTCACATGTATGGTGTTCCCGAAGTTATCGTTAGCGATAATGGCTCCCAATTCAAGGCTAATGATTTAAATGCTTTTTTCACTTCACTGGGAATAAACCATATTTACACAGCTCTCTACTCACCTCAAGCAAACGCTTCTGAGAGAGTTAACCGTTCGATTATCGCAGGTATTCGATCGCATCTAAAATCCGATCACACGAAGTGGGATGAACATTTGAGTGCAATTAGTTGTGCACTTCGAAACTGATGTCACCAAGCGATTAACATCTCGCCGTATCATGCCCTTTTTGGCTTTGATATGATAACCCACGGGTCATCATATACGTTATTGCGAAACCTAAAACTTTTGGATGAACCATCATATCGTTTAAATAGAGATGATAGTTTACAGTTAATACGCGGAAATCTTCAGAGACACATAAAGAAAGCGTATGAGAGAAATCAACATTATTATAATTTACGTACTAGACTACATAATTTTACGGTAGGCCAAGAAGTCTTTCGTAGGAATTTCGTGCAGAGCAATGCTGCAGAACGTTTCAATGCGAAATTTGCTCCCTTATTCATAAAAGCCAGAGTAAAAGCAAAGATGGGAAATCACTACTACCAACTTGAAGACTTACAAGGAAAACTAATCGGAATATTTCATGCGAAAGATATTCGTTTATAATCATTTTCCAGCTAATATTGCTACTCAAAGAGACAATATTATCCGGTTTTGTAATGTACGATTTTAACGAATCTACAGAAGTAATGAGAATCTAAGAATTTTCTGCTAAAATTGCTAGCAGCATCAAAAAAAAAAAATTTTGTTTTCAAGAAAAGATTTAAAGTTTACGTTAATTATATAAATACATATATAACCATTATTTCAACCAAGAAACGTTTATTAAAAGGTATTAATGTATTCAAAATAGGTATTCTAGGAGATCGAGAAAAATATTTTTTTTAAACCCTAATAACATACTTATATTTATATATATTATATCAACATCAAGATGTTTTGAAGCAACATTGTTGCTAAGTTTATTTACGAAACAAATCAATCAGTTACAAATTAGTTGAATGTATGTATTTACATATATTAAGGTATACTTAATTAATACGTTTATTTAGGTATGTATTTGTTATTAAAACATTCGGTATAGTTACTTAACGAGTTTTGTTTTTATAATTTGTACTATACTTAGTTCTAAATTACCTTTGTTGCATTTTATTAAATGGTTTTTGTCTGTAATAATTACTGATTTGTTAAAACACATGATGAGTTGCAATTAAAAAGTATTAACTTTTGCTTTTGACATTTCACTGTAAGCCAATTAAACACATCTTAAGTTTTCGAACCGAACTGTCATTATTACTGATATCAGGTTGAAACTTCCTTTTTCCTTTGACTACTGGAGTGGTAACATCGAAATTTCGGGTTATAAATTCGCAATAAGAAATCTTTAATTTAAATCCACATCCAATTGAAAGTTGTATAAATAATCGCTAAACTTAAAGTTTTAGAGAGTTTGCTAAGGTAAATATACAATATTTTTTATTTTTGTGATTTAAGATAACATAGTAATTATTTATCAGAAACGTAGGTATAAATCCAGGAAAAACTGTAAGCTTAAAACCTCGTGGACTTACTTTTGCGAAGGCTACCTCTTTTTATAGCTAAGCCCACAATAACCATTTTCCACAAAAGGTTAACAAAGAAAATACCAAACCGTAGACGCAGGTTGAGAGAAGGTATAAAATTGTAAAAAGTTTGGTTATACCAATATCATAAGATATTAATCTTATTTAACGTTTATTCCTATTTAGGCTTTGGAAGTGTTTGACGCACACCCACGCTCTCCAATAGCCTTCTCTCTTAAAAAAAAAAAAAAAAGCAAAAAAAAAAAAAAAATCAAAAACAAAAAAAACAAGTAAGAGCACTATATTCGGCTGTGCCGAATCTTTTATACCCACCACCAATTTTGTGTACATTTAAAGCACAATATTTATTATTTTGTTAATCATTATGGAATAATCTCTTTATAATAAAATATGTATCACTTTCTTTGTAGAGGGTGGTTAAATTTTAAGGGCCCATGTTGAAGGTGAACTACACCTAGTCTTTAAGTTTGTTTTCTGCATTTCACTTGACATTTCTCAATCTCAAACTTACTCATTTTGATCCGTGGAAAGATACGCAAATGAGCAACGCTTTAAAGTTATTCAGGTTTTTTATAAAAATGGGCGTTCAAATCAAAATGCATTTTGTGCACTTCGTAATTCTTTTGATCAACATAATCGTTCAAATTCGTCCACAATCGGGAGAATTGTAAAAAATATTTAAATTTCTGCAAAACAGGTCTGTATAAAATGTTAGAAAATCTGTGAATGCCTCCTTAGTTCGTTGAATGGGAACTGTTGCTGTTTTTTGCGATAGTGTGGCAAAAGAGCAGTCAACCTCGACTCATCGACCAATAATTGAGCATCAACATTGTCATTGAAAATTTGGACCATCAGATAGAGGAGTGGCGCCAAGGATGGGGGGGGGGGTCATTTGGCCGATATTTTGTTAAATACATAATTGAACCATACAAATATTATCATTATAAAAAGAAATAATAATATCCTAAATAATTTGTGTTTAATTTAAATACAACATCGGTCCTTAAATGAAATGAAATTCAATGAAAGTGTGTTAAAGTAGCTGTGTCAATAAAGTTTCTACTAATAAATACAACTTAAATATTTCAATATAGCCCTTTATTTTCCCAAAAACTTTGTCAATAGAGAAATTACATGAATTTAAGGTAAGCCGTTGTATGGGAGGTAGGCGTTAAAGTGGCCGTGTCACCTAAACTTTTTGGCACAACAATAACATTGATTAGGAGGATATACACAGCAAATTTGATCATCATACCTCTAATTTTGGCGGTTTTATGAGCTTTTAAATTTCATTAACGGTAGATTACGTGAAAAGTGGGCGTTATAGTAGGCGTGTCAAAGTTGTTTTGGCGAATGAGTACAACTTAGGTGTTTCAATATAGCCCTTTATTAATCCAAAATCATTATTAATAGAGAAATTAGAGGAATTTTGAGTAAAACGTTATATGGGAGGTGGGCGTAAAAGTGGGCGTGGCAACTCAAATTTCTAGCACAGCAATGACATTGCCTAGGGGGATATACGTAGCAAATTTTATCATCATACCTCTTATTTTGGCGGTTTTATGAGCTTTTAAATTTCATTAACGGTATATAACGTGAAAAGTGGGCGTTATAGTAGGCGTGTCAAAGTTATTTTTTCGAATGAGTACAACTTAGGTGTTTCAATATAGTCCTTTATTATTCCGAAATCTTTATTAATAGAGGAATTATATGAATTTTAAGTAAAACGTTATATGGGAGGTGGGCGTAAAAGTGGGCGTGGTGCCTTAATTTTCTGGCGCAGTAATGACATTGCCTAAAAGGATATACGTAGCGAATTTGATCATCATACTTCTAATTTTGGCGGTTTTATGAGCTTTTAAATTTCATTAACGGTATATAACGTGAAAAGTGGGCGTTATAGTGGGCGTGTCAAAGTTGTATTTTCGAATGAGTACAACTGAGATGTTTCAATATAGCCCTTTATTATTCCAAAATCTACATAAATTAAGAAATTATATGAATTTTGGGTAAAACGTTATATGGGAGGTGGGCGTAAAAGTGGGCGTGGCACATTGATTTTCCGTTACAAAAAAGCGTCTCACCAATAAGCAAAGTATGCAAAATTTCAGAGTCGTACATCCAATTTTGTTGCTTTTATGACGTTTTTGTTTTTAAATATACCGAAAAATACACTGTGCGGTATAAATTTTCGTACATTTTGATCGATAACTCCTCTCCTAATGCATAGATTTAGATAATTTTCGGGGAAAAATATAGTTTTTACTCAGGAAATATATATTCGAAGTTTCATGAGTCTACGTTAATGCATTTGGACACAATTTTATTTTATTCGATGTTTGAAGGACACGGTTTTTTCGACCTACTCTTGCTTTTCGAGCTATAACTCTCTTCCTAATATTCCGATTTAGCCCATTTTCAATACCAAACAAACCTTGTCTATAAGAAAGATTCTGGCAAAATTTGAGCCCCCTAGCTTTTTCGGTGCGACCTCTATCGTGCTTTCAACAGACGGACAGACGGACAGACGGACGGACATAGCTAGATCGTCATAAAATCAAACCCTGATTCAGAATATATATACTTTATGGGGTCTAAAATGGATATTTCGATGTGTTACAAACGGAATGACAAAATGAATATACCCCCACCATTTTTTTGGTGGCGGGTATAAAAAAAAAAAAAAACATATAAAACATATAAAATAATGAAAAGTCAAAAATAACAGTATGAACATATAAAGACAAAAATATAGAAATAGAAGCATATGTATACCAATATCAAAGTGTAAAAAGGCGAATTGAAATCACAAAATAGGAAAGTCTCATCATCATTACAGTAATTTTGCTAAGACCATGAAGAAGTCACGACGATGTTACAAACTGGCAAAGAAATATCTAACCAATAAATTCATCCCTCAATTTCTTTAAACGTATTGTCAACAACCGATATTAATAATAGTACCAGAACTCATCACCAGTTGCACCTGTTTACAAATCCTCATGTTCAAGTCCGACCAAAAATAAACCATCCCCGTATTAGTCGTCAGTAAATCGATGTCTTCAAAATTGCTCAGTTTTGTCCAAAGTGCATTAAATAAATTAATAATCAAAACAGAATCAGTATAATCGCAACAAATAATAGAATCAAAAATACAGAAAATGCAGACAATATATCATTAATAAATAGTAAAAGATAGGTAATCAGAAAAGTAGTGCAAAACAGAAATAAGAAATCAAATCATGAAAAGAGATACGTGGAGAGAAGAAATCATAATAGGCAAACAGAAGTAAGAAAAAATGTCAAAAGTAGAAATCAAATTGAAAGTAAAGTGCAAAGAACTCATAAGTTAAGAAAATAAATTTGTATTAATAAAATTAAAGAAGTAAGTCTGAAATTTATACCAAAAATAAAATAAAAAGTGAAATTGATATCTAGTGACGAAAAGTGATAAAATTAAAATAAACATCCAGAAACAAGATAATTTAAAGTAAAAACTATGAATATAAAGGAACATTAAGCATGAATTTAGGGAAGTATCAATAGAAAGCAAAAAGAAAAAGAAGTTTAGAGTTAAAAATATGTATTTTAAGCCTTTATAAGTTATATTAAAAAATGAAAAAGTAAGAGTAAGCAGTTAGTAAAATAGTTGACAGAAGCAAGTAAAAGAAAAAGAAGTGCAAATTGTAAATTACATTTAACAACAACAATACTAGATATTTAAATAATATAAAAACTAATCCCAGTAATACCTAACACTAAACCTATGATAGAGAAAACAAATTAAACAACACCAAAGACAATTTCAACTAATCATCTTAATAGTTATCATCATTAATCCAACTTCATCAAGTTCGAGGAGGCCTCATCGATCATCATGATTAAGTTTGGTAAGTTTTAATATTTTAATTGTGTTCTCTTTCATATGTACTTATTCGCTAAAAATATTTTGTTGGAGCATGCGCGAAACAAAAGAAGAAGACAAATTGTTGTACTTGACACTGATTTTTTTTGTTTTGTTTTGATAATAATAAAACTTAACTAATTCACAATTACTTCTATTTTTGTTACGTCTTTTCTTTTGCTCGGTCAGATTTAACGAAATAAATATTAACCTTTGGGTGAACCAAAATTACAATTTTTTTTTTTGAATTGCTCTTGAATTTCGTTTTTAAAAATTGTTTTTTTTTCTAAGGGTAATATACAAACTTTAAGGAAAAAAAAATAGAATAACGTGTAAGCTATTTTAATTGAATTAATAATGTTAAATTCGATTAAATGCAAATTTTAGATCCAAAGAAGAATTTTTTGAGATTATCTTTTAGTATTTCGGTCTATGTAAATATTAATAATATTTAAGTATATAAATTTTAACAGAACAAATATGATAATTATTGAATTATATTTATTACTATACATTAATAATATTTTTGGTTGAAATAAAAAAAGAATTAATCGTTATTAATAATGAATTGGTAAATACATCAAATACGTCTGTTTCAATCATGTAATACAATGTTAGAGTAACATAATCGTGGGATTCTAGAAAATAGTTCTCTTGTACGCCACTAGAATCAAGGTAGGGAGGGTTACGAGGCGAAGGTTCCCCTTAACATCTGGGATACCTATTTAAAAATGGTAAGTTGATCAATACACTTTGTTTAGCTTCATATGTCATACATAATCACAAAGGGGCTTAGTTTTTTTTTTGAAATTTGTGATTATACTAGTCCACTGTAAGTTTAACGTAACGTATTTTTTTTAGGGAGTCTATAATAAGACTATGTAAAGAATGGAGATTAGGCTTAAAGAGGACACGAACTCCCCCAATCCCGACTGATCGCTAGCGATGTAATGGCTCCCGCCGTCCTCTTTTTCCTATCACTTAAGGGGAATTCTACCACCATTGTTTGTTTAAGTATCGAATTAGCAATTAGGCTGAATTGTATATTACATACAGAAATAAATATATATATTACGTACGGAAAATGGCGTGTCATAAGACAAATAGTGTTACTAGAAGAACTGTCTCTTTACCTAAGGGAATAAAGGCACACCTACTCATATTCAGTCGCCCATTACATGGGGCCCAAGCTATAATGATACTCTTACTCACACATACCGCCCGTTCCATAGGAATGGCCCGTTACACTATCCAAATGCTTTATTATTCCTTAGTATTTGATATATTTTAAAAAATTAAATATATTTTAAAAATTATTTTGCGTAAAACATTGCATATTAGTGACCAATTTGTTCAGAATTACTTACGGCCAGCTTTAGGTGGATACTTTATCCACAAATAATAGCAAACGTGTCTGTAATATAATATAGGGCTGAAAAATGCGGAGTTTTATAGTAAATAAAGATGGAAAAAACCGAAGCGGTTAATTTCGACTAAAACATAGACAGACGGACATAATTTAATCGACTTTCCTAGTCATAAGCTTTCACAAAATATTTTCCTTATGGGATCCGGGATAGCTTATTCCGGGAAATGTTTTTTGTTAAATTGAAGCTACTCAATGTGGTAGAGAAATATTGTATAAAAATTTAATTTAAGATTGAAATATTAGAGCTACATTCTATATAAGTAATATGAAAAGAAAACGTCTTCGTAATCTATTTTAAGCAAATGTTTTATGAAAAATTTGAATAAAGTACACTTTAAACTAGTTTTTAATTTTATGAATATGGGGTTAAGAATTTTTTTATAACCTTTTTTTTTAAATTAAACCTTTAAAATATTTCTTAGTTTCTTTTAAAAAGCTGTTTTTTGGAATTATTTAAAAATTGAAACCGCTGCAATATTTTTATTTCATGATACTTAAAAATTGTATGTGTATATTTGTTTGCATACAACTTAAGTCTACAGTAAATCTTACTAGCTACGTATTTAAATTTAAACTTAAAAAAATGGCTATAAATCCTATAAGTTTCTCAATTTTTTTGTTTTTAAATAATTAAAAAATACACGGCGAGCTCTTTACTTTTCCAAACAGCAGCAACACTGTACATTATGGCGTCACCTTGTTACGCCACTTTTCACACTTAGAATGGTTCAAAAGCTGTGCTGAAATTTACTAACAAAACCAATTTATAGCAATAATTACGTTTAAAGAGTTACATGCCATATGTTGCTGGAAGCATTCACCAGAAACAATTTCATCATTTTCTGGCTGGAAAAAAGACATAATTCCATAAAAAGAAAAATGTTTTTTTTTGCACAAAGATATACGAACGTAAGTAAAGTATTATATTTTGATGTTCATGCTTCTGTTTGGCACCTTGCGGCTAAAATGTAATATAAAAATAAAACTTTTTCATTAAGAAATAACCCAAAACATATTGATGGGTAGACAGCTGGCGAATGAGGAGATGAAAGGAAAACAGCCGGTCGAAACAGAACGACAAATGTTTAAGTGAATAAATGGACAAATGGAAATGGGTTAGAGAGTAGCCCTAAAGTAAGTGTAAAAATTAATAAAAAAATAATACGAATACTAAAGCAAGAATAACAATTACTTTTCCTGAGTAGTGTGTAGGTGGCTAAATAACATTTTAATTAGAAAAAGGGCAACGGTTGAAGATAAGAAAATAAATAAAAGCTTATTACTAAGTCGTTGTAGAAATGTATATGTTTAAACTTTATTTTTAAAATTTTAGTTTATTGAGATTGAGTTCGCTAATGAAGACTATCAAAGAATTTAACTAAGACATACATACATTCATTGGTCTTCCTAAAAACGATTACTTAGCCGAGCTAGTAAGCATAAGCATATAATTAATTCGGTTTTTAGTACCAGATAACTTACATATTACACTTTGCAGTAAAAAACATTATGCGACAGAAAAATAATTAAAAATACCCAAACAATTTGATAATACAGCCTGACCACATACTATGTTATAAATATTATGTGTGTAGGAAAATATTCGAATATCTATCCAGGATTTCTTTTTTTAAGTGTTTGTAGCCAAATAAACTTTCAGCTAAAATTGTAAGTCTCTAAGTGTTAAATAGGCTTAAATAACGTCAGATGAAGGGTAAAAAGCATTTTTACTGTTTTATTAGTGGAACATGTTCAGGCATATTTAGAGTTTATTTTTTTTAAAACATTATAAAAACTTTTTATTCATTAAGACTTTAAATAACAACGGAATATCCACATAAAAAATTATATACATTTTAAAATAAAAAACACATACGTTCAAACAAAAAGAAAAAATCTTTTAAAATTTCCACAAAAAAATGCGAAATATGTATAAAATAAAGATTATCATATTTTTCTACACGCACACTTGGGAATAAATATGTATGTTTGTGAAGTCTATCTGAACGCACGTAGATCCATACATACACATCTATGCTAGTGTGCAAGAGAGTGAGTGCATATTGTAGCTACTCACACATATACAATTATGTACAGATAAGAATGATTAGGTACCAAAAGTACACACTCCATAGGGATTAAATTAAAAGTATCGCTTAAGGTCTTTAAAGCAACGTGCTTACATTATGTCTGTGTCCTTTTTCATCTCCTAAGTTTTTTTTCATACTACACTTTTAGTCGTCTTTAGCTCAATGTGTAAATGCAGATAAATATAAATGACGAGATAATACAGTTAGGAAAATTTAAGAAAATTTTCTAATTCTTCATTAAAAAGATGTGAGTGCTTATATGAATGGGGTTGGTGAGATCACCACATAAACTTTTGCACTCACAATTGTAGTATAAAATTTTTTTTTAATTCATTATCTTACTTACTCACACCTACATATCATATATAATTATGGCTTTACTACTATGCAGATAAATATATTAGGGCTTCAAAAAGAAAAGAATATTTTTGATAAACAAATATTGTATGAAATATTTTTGTTTGCTTCCCTTTTAAGGTGAGTTAAGTTGAAAAAGGCAAATAACCTCCTTTTTTAGTTTAAGGTTCGGACTTAGTTGAAAAATTTTTTAAGCGGTCGATTTATATTTTACTTTAAAAATATTTCTTTATTAATAATTAACCTATGATCAAAAAATATAAGCAATAGCAGCTTGGGCTTTTAGCTATGTTGTAGGATTCAAAATGTTTTATCAATAGCCCTGTTTAAAATTTTTCTTCAAAAAAACTGTGTGCCCTGACAATTTCTAATTTTTAACTTTGCTTATTCATTATTTGCTAAATATATAAAAAAGAAATTTTTTGCTGATAATAAAGTCTTAGCGGGTTTTTAAATTGCATTCCACTCGGCTCATATTGGAATAGTTTTTCAATATACTTATCTGATTACAATTTAATTTAATAAATGTTTTAGGAAGTTTAATAATAGAAAATTCAATTTAAGCCATAACAAAAATTATTTATAATAAAAAGAAAATTCCAATAAAATCTCTTATATTCAATAAATTTATTTGTAGGTGTTACTTGAACAATAACAAATTCGATACACTTCCTGCAGCTGCACGATTTAGGAGGATATGAGAATTGAAATAAAATCAACAGCTACAACTACAACACCTACTTCATCTTTTACGTTGTATTATATACCAAAAGACTACCTGGCAAGTTTGCGATATTTGTTTGCTAAAGAAGCAACAACAGCAGTTCCTTTTGTTGTTACTTACTACTTGATGCTGTAATATACAGACAAATTGAAAAAAAAAACTTTAAATCAACTTCAGAAATAAGTAAAGTAATAGTTGTAGCTGTGACCCAGTTTTTACCAATTTTATTCAATTGCCTTAATTGCACACAAACCAGAAAAGACTAACAGAAACGTACTGACTTAAGCAAACCAGACAAGGGGTCACTTACAAGAACCTGGTTGGAAAATTAAAGGTTGTTACAATAACAGTATTAACTGAAGTAGCAGCAGCAAACATAACAACGAGCAAATGTATTTTTAAAATTCATTGATTCATCATTATTATCATTCCCAAAATAGTTTTTGTCATCATCATGTATTGATCGAAATAAATCTGAGTTTCCAACCATAGGAGCAACAGAGTGTAATTTATTGACCAACTGACAAAGTGACTCGTATATGCAATGAAAATAACCAACGTAATGTCTGTGCTATTACATTTCTTTACTTGTTGATATATTCATCCATCTGTCAGACTGTCATTATTGCATATCTCTTAGTAACTGTTTGGTTTGTTTCTTACAAGATTCAGTGACTGTTAAAACCCAAACCAAACTACAATCATTTTGAAATTGGCCTTGTGCTTGTTTTCCTTTTTTTAGGCACTTTCCCTCTTCACTTCCTTTGTCCATGTACTCGACTTTGTCCTTATAGTTGTTTGTGTAAGTAGTTGTCGGATTATTAAGCTTATCCCCTTTTTATTTACCTTTTAGTGCATGTCTTTGGCTTTGGTTTTCTTTATTGAAGCATTTGCCTTAAATTTCTGATAAAGTCCGGAAAAATGTAAAATTAATTTCTGGCGATTTCCTTCCTTCATGATGAACTCATCAAAGTGATGACATCCGTTTCCATTTTAAACTCTTCATCTCCTTTATTATTATTTATTTTCTGACTACTGTTTGTTGTATCTTGTCCTCATCATCGACTTTTCCATACTCATTGTATTGCTTTTGCACTCGTGATAGGAATTTCGTGGGTATGTGCGTCGACATGTTCTCGAGTGTATATTTGAGTGTAACTGAAGTTAATGCAAACAGAGCCGACAGATACCAGACATAAGGGTAAAATGTAGCTTCAAACATGCATTGCAGTTTAATGATTTTTCTGTTTTTTTCATTCTAGAAAAGTAAGAAAAGTAATTATTTAAATGATGCGTTCTTTTTTAGGAATAATAACTAAAGGAAAACATAAATTCAAATAAGAGGGCGGTTCAAAAGAATTATTTTTATTTAACTTAATAAAAAAAGTATATATTATTATAACAGTAAAAAATAAATTACAATAATTTACTTAATTATTCGGGATATGTTTCCAACTAATTTTTCAATATTTTATTTGGTTGTTGGGTTTAAGCTGGTCTATATGCATTTCACTGGTACTTATACCAGATCGTCAGTAGACCTTTTACCCAAATTCTTGAAAAAGTTTTAAAATGTTATACGTTTTATTTTCAAATTCTTATTAACAAAATAAGAGTTCAAAAATAAAACAAAAAACTATAAAAAACTTTCTCAAAAACCCAACCAACATTTTGTTCTTATTAAAGTATTTTATTGGATGAGAAATATATCACAGAAAAACTAAATACAGGTACATAAAAAATACATGGGTACCCAGGTATCACGCTACCATCCAATTGTCAGAAGAAGCTGTCGAGGCCAGAAATAAGCACTTACGAAATTATCGTACGAATTATTCGAGGAAATTCAGCAGAAGCGATACAAATCGAGATGTCTTAAATAGGTTATTTCTGAGCAGTGACCCTTTTATAAGCAGCAGTACGCAAAGAAAACGAATTAATAAAAAAGGTTTTTCATCAGAAACCATCACACTTCTTATTCCTGACACCGATGATGCAGCTTAGGAGGATATACATACGACATAATAATTAAGTAATTTTTATTATTTAACTTTTCCATATATTGAGTATTAAATAATATAAAGTAAATATAATAAAGCCTTTTTTCATAAAAAAAAATACTGTTTTATAAGAGCCTTACAATTTTCAAAACTTTTTTTTTTGAATTAGACCGTAAATCATTTGTATGCATATACATACAGTCTTACAAGAATGAGTATAAACCTTTAAAATCAACATTTGTTAATTAAGTTTTACTCTTTATACCGTCTTTTATTCCTTATGACTGTGGCTTCTGGAAAAATCTTAAAAATTTAAACTTTTTGGTTCTTTATTTTTTTATTGCATTTTGAAAACGAAAAATTTGACGAATTTTGTAGGAAATTTTTTTTCACCATTAAATTTTTAATAACTCCGAAATAGTAATAGATAGAAAAGAAATGAGTTTGGTTCGTTGAAGTAGAATTTTCCGGTGCATCTTCTGATCCTCCTGTTTTTAAGTTATGTCAAAATATCTTAGGCAACTCAACGATTTAGGGGGTGAAATATGCCACGCCTTTTAAAGAAAATCCATACGTACTAAAGAAAAACGGAAAAAAGGTTTGAATTAAGGGCATTAAAATCCATATAGTCCAAATACTTTTATTTTAAGGGTAGGCAAATTTTTTTTGTTGCGCATTGTACTTTTGTTGCGCAGTGTAATCAAAAAACTTAAACTGTTAATTCAAAAAACACGTTTAATAATGACCAGCTTTTCAGGCCAAATACTCCTCTGTGCTGCGGTTAGACTTCATGGTGTGAGAGAATTGCTTTATAGAGCGTAAAAATATGGCAATCCAACTTACATTGACTACTGCACTTCAATTTCTTTCTTCTACAGAAGGTTCCTCTTCGTCATCTCGGATATATGGGTCAAAATGGAAATCAAGGCAGTGGGAGCGTGAATGTCTCTCAGACAAGTTGAAGTATTTGCGATTAAACAGAAGACTCGCTGAGGTATTTTAAGGTATTCAATAGGAATAACAGAATCTTTGGCGACAGCCATCAGATCCCTGATTGATGTTTACTTGATATGATATCTTATCAAAAAATTTCGTGCATTTTTTGATTGGAAGGCAAAGCATAATAACATCACCCTTATAATGGTGCAGGGATACAGAACCAGTGATGACAACTGCATAGCTGATGGATGCATCACTTATTGATGTGGAAATCGATCACTGTGGCATACACCTCTTGCTTGCAAACTTAGTATAGATACATATCTTCATATCTTGGCCGAAAAGAAATGGATGATTAATTCTGGGTATAATGTTGCGAAGATGACATGGCCTAGTATAGATCCTTAATTCAAAAAGAATGCTTTCTAAGATTAGACGGAAATTGGTTGAAGGATACTGTGGCGTGGTGGATGGTGGCAATCGAAGTAAAAATAAAAATGATGTCGTTAGTGTCATGGTTTTCAACTGACTGACCTTTATTAATTATTTCTTAAAGTATACATATGTATAACAGTTATATTACAATAAGTGTTAGCGAGAACGTTAAAGCCTATAAGTAAGTGTAAGTAGGCTAGTTATAGATTATCTATATATTAAGTAAGTACAAGTTATTTATTATAATAGTTTAGAGAATAAGATAATGGGTGATGTACTGGCACTACTCTGACTTGTTAATGCAGATTTGAAAATCATACCATTAAAACGGCATATCCCTATAATGATGCAAAGGAGTAGGAAACTAAATTTTACCTTCTATGCCACTGCGCTGCACTGAAAAATATCCGAAGGGTAATTTTCGAGGCTAATAGATTACATATGAATACGTTTTTCAAAAATTTCTACTCTTATAAGGTGGTTTCCTGAATCAGGCTAGAACTGTAAAATTAACACTAGCTCGGACTGCCTGATTAGCCATATAATTACTTCTTTTCTTTTTATTTTTCTATATTTTAGTTTTCATGCTAGTAGGCTATTTTTTTGTTCTCTTCCCTCTTAATCTCTTACAGGAATCACAAAGTAATCAATATATGAATCTTAGTGAGCTCTACAACAGCTAGGCACAGCAAAAGAACAACCTTTTCTTACTTATCTTACTAACCTATGTACCTATTCCTTGGTTATTCAGGTTTTTAATAAAATAATTTCCCTTAACTTTTAAATTATTTATTCCAACTTTTCAATCAATATAACAAATAAGTAAATTATTAATTAAATGCATCATCTTTGTTTAAAAACTGTTTACAAAAGCTCTATTCAAGCATTCGTTAATTGATAAAAAATTAAATTTTATTCAATTAGAAAAACTTTGAACATATCCGCAATAATTTCATATACCAACCACACTTATGCACATGCACATTTTCTATTTACTGATGACGTGTCTGATGAGTGCGTGCGTACACAAGTGATACAATGAAAATAAGAAAAAAAAAGTTTCATTAAAAAGGATGTGCTCCGTTAGAGCATACTGCACAAACGACAAAATTGTTGTTAGTGTCAACATGTGATAAGTGACGACCTAAATGAGTTTGGTAATAGTTGTTGCATTTTTGTTCGTACCACGGAATAAAAGAAAAAGACAAAAAGGGCAAGGTGACATTATAACTACTTTGTGTATACAAAATCATCATGTGTTTTTCATTTATTTTTGTGATGAAATGTGCAGCAGGAGAGCATGTACCCGTAACTGAAATAAAAATCAATGTATTTTCTTTCATCTTGCATTGTGTTGCCCTTTTTTTAGATTTCTTTTTGTTCGACAAAATGTAATGCACGCAACAGACTTGGTCATAAAATTTAAGTGCAGACTAAGTTTATTGAATATAGAAAATCAAAAAAATCATATTTGCCACACGTAGTAAAATTGGTAGGCACAGTGGAATAAAAACCGTGTTTTGAGAAGCTTAATTTACGGATTGCTTATGACTTTGTAGTTTGATATTTATTTTGACTATATATTTAGTTTTTGATTTTACGCAAACCTTTTACTCCTATTTTTCCTATAATATGGAATTTACTTTGTTTGTCGCTCATTATATCGAACGATCTAGTAATTTTTAAGTTATTATACTATTGAATTATTGGACATTTAAAATATTAATATAATTTCAGATGTCCACAATAGGTAACATTGAGTAAAGATGAAACATAATTTTTTTGTGTGGTTTTTAAAACTTTTATACCATAAAAACGCATATAAAAAATTAATATATTAAGAAGGATAACAGATTAATTATTATCTAAATTTTGTCAACTCGTATTTACAGTGTCTTTTAGCACAGACCAGCATTGCCAAATGCCAGAATTTTGGTAAAAATAAATAAGTTGTAGCATAAAAATATCAGATATTTACAGCTTCTAGGCATATCCTAATTAATTTTAATTAAGTATAATTATAAATTTATAATTATTGTAACTACTTTTATTTAAGTTTATTGTTAATTATTTAATATCAGAATAATTTTCCACTATTCCTTTATTAATTACAATTTAAATTAATAATGTTAATAATTAGGAAGTTTAACAATAAAAAAATTTACTTAAGCCAGAATATCTGATTAACAATAAATTTATATAAAAAAGGTCGAGTAAATATTAATTTATAATTATAACAAACTTGGCACTGTGTATTATTATTAATGAGTATACCGGTATTCGCTTATCGAAGGGTAAGCAGCTAATCTCGCATCGATTTTATTTAGATGCCAAGAAAAGATGGGTGAGAGAACCCACTTGCTTGGAAACCAGAAAGATCTGGCCTGACATGGATGTACCTAGAACGCAATATGCGGTGAATATGCCCCGAATCCACCTTAGGAACCTCATAGCGGTCATTACCGGACACTGGCCTATAGGTACACATGCGAAAAGGCTGAAAATCCCCTACAACGATTTCTGTAGAAGTTGCGATAACGAGGAAGAGGAGGAGACAACTGAACATCTTCTATGTAATTTTTTTGCATTCGAGGACCTGAGACACCAAGTTTTAGGTCAACGAATACTTGTAAGTAAAACTTGTCTTTCCGCAGTTGACCTGGGAAAGATCCACCACACCTTTGTAAACAGTACAGGATGGCTGAGGAACGACGTCCAGAGGACATAGGCGAACGGGCGTTGGTGCCTACGGTATCACAACGGGACCCTCGGAGGAGCCAAGTGAGATATGCCTTTGGGCGGCTGCCAGATCTTACCTAACCTAACCATACCGATTAAAAGTGGTGATGATGGTATCGTAGCTGGTTGTGAAAATGCATTCCACTTGACTTATATCGAAATAATTCTTAGTTTATTAGATGTCTATAAATTAATTCAAATATGTTTTAGGAAGTTCAACTATAAAAAATTTACTTGTGCCATAATAAATAAATAAATTTATATTTTATTTATTTTTTTATTAAATGTAGCATGTTAACCCTTCGATGTTTTATAACCTTAATGCCACTAAATGCACCACATGGTCTGGCCAGACCACAATTGCAAAATCCACCCAAATAAATAAACTAAACGAAACTTCATACTTATTTTGATTTTATTTAAAATAAATAAGTCTTTAAATGTAATTATTATTTTTAAAAAATTTAAACCAATCTTTAAAACCATCATCGCAAGTATACATCATCTAGTCCATTTTGTCTATTTTCGATTTGTTATGATTGTAGTCAATGATTTGATTTGGTTTTATGTTTTATGGTTTTTGTTTTATGTTTTATGTTGAGTCTTTCTGGTCTACCTGGTTCTTCTGCCGTTATGGATTGTACAATACTGTTGATAGCAATATTACAGTTTTATTTTTTTTTTGGAACCTACGAGAAAAGAGCATAGTTTTCTTTATAATATCCAAATAGTGTTTCGTGCAGTTGACGTTTTGTAGATTTTTTGAAGGATTATGGCACAAAAGGATTATTTGACCAAACGAGGCGTGCGTCCAACAAATTTTTTGTAAGGAACAACATGGTAAAAGAATTATCACAATATATAGTACGGTCTGTATGAAAGTATTTTTTTGACAAATCCTATACAACTCTTTCGGCCTAGTTAAATTCGCGAACGCAATCAGAACTTTTCTCTATATAAATTTTATCTCTTAAGGGATAATTTGATCTGGCATCACATATCTACCAAACTTGTATACCATATTTAGCTGGCTTTGATGGAATAAACTGCGTAAACCGTGTGCGTCCACGATATGGAAAAAGCTACTCATCTACGGTGAGGCTTGCAGCCGGCGTATATGACGTTTTCAAATTACTTACCAACATTAGCCAAGTCGATCTTGGTTGGTGCTTGCATTGTCGAAACAAATGAATTGTTTAAAACGTTTTCTTGACATTGTGGCCTTGTATATGTCATAATGATAAGGCGCCCATAGTTCCTTTACAGGCACATTTTGTTTTTTAGATTTGCCTGATAGGCCCAGATACACTTCTAATACTTTGCGATTTGTTGAACGCACAATTATATTAACCATGCCTGGTGTAAAAATTTCCTTAAAAATTTGTAGCGGGTTTGGTAGAATCTTTCGTCATTGTCCAGGTTTCATAGCATCATCTAAGTTGTGTGCTTGTCGCTTAATAGCTGTTGATGGCATAACTTTTCACAATATACCTTATTTGCTGGAAAACTTGTCAACACTGTCAGCATAATTTTCTATAATATCATCTTCGTCATTATCACTATCCTCGTCATCAAACTCATCGGCGTGTTCTACGTTGAAATCATCAACTTACTCGTCAGACGCACAATCTAAGGCACCATTTCCAGGTACATAATCATCCTCTTTTTCATTTGAAGCATACGGGTCTACATTCCCATCGCTAGTGCATAGCTATGCCATCATCCTCTCTTAGCTTTGCCATACTTGCAAAGATTTTATTTAAATGTTTAAAAACAAAAACAATGCAACACCAAAAACACTTCTATTGAGCAAAAGACACATTTAAAAAATTATCAAAGTAAACTTTACCAGTTAAAAATCAATAATTCAAAAAAGTAGCCTATGGCCCAGTCAGACCATGAGGTGCACTTAGCGAACTTTTATTTTTGGGAGGTTCTTAGTGCCCTAAATATGATCGAAATGGTTCCAAATTAAATTTTTCGATTCAGAACAACTTACTTGCAGAATTCATATCCTTCATTTCTTAACAATTTTGCTACAAAAAAAGATATTGCAAAAGAAAGTCAAATATGGTCTGGCCAGACCATGTAGGACATCAATAGGACATAATTTGTACTACTACAAGCTAATAGTAATCAAGTTAAACAAAAACAATAATAATAATAATAAGTCGTCAAACTCAACGAACAGTTTCATAATCGGATTGTGATCCGAAAGATATTCTAGAGACATCAGCAGTATATAATTCATTAATAAACTACGATTGCGTTTTTTTAAGCTATTTGACGAATAATATTCTAGAAAAATATAATTCATAAATTGAATCCGAGCAATAGTTCATCAGGATGGATATGAAATAGTACGCTTTTCTTATTCATGCATGCGATTATTTACTTCTGTCCAACAATGTTCGTTTTTGTATTTATTCAAGGTTAATAATCAAACATAATTGCGTCTGCAGAAGCCAGACGAAAAAAAATAAAGAATATAATCCATAATTAAAGCGATGGCAGCAAATTTAAGTACTCTAATTTAATAGTTTAAAGCCTATAGTACATGATATGTACAAAGCAATATGCACATGTGGGTCTGACGTCACTAAAATGTTCAGTACTCTGGTTATATTTTTTTAAATAGACGTAGTGGTTGCATGCGGTAAGATTTTGATATCACACGAAAAGTATTTTAGTTTAAAAATGTAAATAAAATACATGTGGCCGAATCGGATACATTTATGCTTTATGATGACGTCTTACTTTTCTTCTAATACATATGTCGTTTAGCGAAAACAACAAAATTCTGTTAGTTTGTTTGCAAATTCATGAAACTTTAATAAACAAGTAAGAGCACTATATTCGGCTGTGCCGAATCTTTTATACCCATCACCAATTTTGTGTACATTTAGAGAACAATATTTATTATTTTGTTAATCGCTATGGAATAATCTCTTTATAATAAAATATGTATCACTTTCTCTGTAGAGGGTAGTTAAATTTTAAGGTCCCATGTTGAAGGTGAACTACACCTAGTCTTTAAATTCCTTTTCTGCATTTCACTTGACATTTCCTAATCTCAAACTTACTCAATTTGATCCGTGGAAAGATACGCAAATGAGCAACGCTTTAAAGTTTTTCAGGTTTTTATGAAAATGGGCATTCAAATCAAAATGCATTTTGTTCACTTCGTAATTATTTTGATCAACATAATCGTTCAAATTCGTCCACAGTCGGGAGAATTGTAAAAAAATATTTAAAATTCTGCAAAAGGGGTCTGTATAAAATGTTAGAAAATCTGTGAATGCCTTCTTAGTTCGTTGAGTGGGAACCATTGCTGTTTTTTGCGATAGTGTGGCAAAACAGCAATCAACCTCAACTCATCATCATGCCCAACAATTGAGCATCTACAATGTCATTGAAGTTTGGACCATCATATAGAGGAGTAGCGCCAAGGATAAGGGGGGCCATTTGGCTGATATTTCGTTAAATACATAATTGAATCATACAAATATTATCATTACAAAAAGAAATGATAAAAATTTTTTAAATAATTTGTGTTTTATTTAAATTCAACATCGGTCCTTAAAATTTAACCACACTTAATAACTTCGATATGATAGTAAAATGTTTTCGTTAGTTTAGTCTTTTAGTGAAAGAAGGCGTTAAAATAGGCATGTCAATAAAGTTTCTGCTAATAAATACAACTTAGATATTTCAATATAGTCCTTTATTTTCCCAAATAGTTTGTCAATAGAGAAATTACATGAATTTAAGATAAACCGTTATATAGGAGGTAGGCGTTAAAGTGGGCGTGTCACCTAAACTTTTTTTGCACAACATTGACATTGCCTAAAAGGATATACGTAGCAAAGTTGATCATCATACCTATAATTTTGGCGGTTTAATGAGCTCTTAAATTTCATTAACGTTAGATAACGTGAAAAGTGGGCGTTATAGTAGGCGTGTCAGAGTTATTTTTTCTAATGTCTAAAACCTAGATGTTTCAATATAGTCCTTTATTATTCCAAAATCTTTATTAATTGAGAAATTATACGAGTTTTAGGTAAAACGTAATATGGGAGGTGGACGTAAAAGTGGGCGTGGCACGTTAATTTTCTAGCACAGTAATGATATTGACTAAAAGGATATACGTGGTAAATTTTATCATAATACCTCTAATTTTGGCGGTTTTATGAGCTTTTAAATTTCATTAGCGGTAGATAACGTGAAAAGTGGGCGTTATAGTAGGCGTGTCAAAGTTATTTTTGCTAATGAGTACGACTTAGATGTTTCAAGATAATCCTTTATTATTTCAAAATCTTTATCAATAGAGATATTATACGAGTTTTGGGTAAAACGTTTTATGGGAGGTGGGCGTAAAAGTGGGCGTGGCACGTTAATTTTCTGGCACAGTAATGAAATTGACTAAAAGGATATACGTAGCAAAGTTGATCATCATACCTATAATTTTGGCGGTTTAATGAGCTCTTAAATTTCATTAACGCTAGATATCGTGAAAAGTGGGCGTTATAGTAGGCGTGTCAAAGTTATTTTTTCTAATGTTTACAACTTAGATGTTTCAATATGGTCCTTTATTATTCCAAAATCTTTATTAATTGAGAAATTATACGAGTTTTAGGTAAAACGTTATATGGGAGGTGGGCGTAAAAGTAGGCGCGGCTCGTTAGTTTTCTGGCACAGTAATGATATTGACTAAAAGGATTTACGTAGCAAATTTCATCATCATACCTCTAATTTTGGCGGTTTTATGAGCTTTTAAATTTCATTAACGTTAGATAACGTGAAAAGTGGGCGTTATAGTAGGCGTGTCAAAGTTATTTTTGCTAATGGATACAACCTAGATGTTTCAATATAATCCTTTATTATTCCAAAATCTTTATTAATAGAGAAATTATATGATTTTTAGGTAAAACGTTATATGGGAGGTGGGCGTGGCGCATTGATTTTCCGTTACAGAGAAGCCTCTCACCAAGAAACCAAGTGTGCAAAATTTCAGAATCGCACATTTAATTTTGTCCGTTTTATTAGGTTTTAAACTTAAAATATACTGAAAAATACACTGCGCGGTATAAATTTTCGTACATTTTTATCTATAACTCCTTTCCTAATGCATAAATGTAAACAATTTTTAGGGAAAGATATTTTTTTTTACTCAGGAAATATATATTCGGAGTTTCATGAGTCTTCGTTAATGCGTTTGGACACAATTCCATTTTATTTGATGTTCGAAGGACACAGTTTTTTCGACCAACTCTTGCATTACGAGCTATAACTCACTTCCTAATATTCCGATTTAGCCCACTTTCAATACCAAACAAACCTTGCCTATAGGAAAGATTCTGGCAAATTTTGAGCCTCTAGCTTTTTCGGTGCGACCTCTATCGTGTTTTCAACAGACGGACAGACGGACTGACATAGATAGATCGACATAAAATCGAACCCTGATTCAGAATATATATACTTTATGGGGTCTAAAATGGATATTTCGATGTGTTACAAACGGAATGACAAAATGAATATACCCCCACCATTTTTTTGGTGGCGGGTATAAAAATATAGAAATATTATTTGAATCTTAAAATAAGATCACAAAAAGTCGTATTGAAAATCAGTAAAGTCAGTCCATATTTTGCTGAGATAAAAGCAAAGATTATTCAAAGAAAGTTTTGCAGATGTCAGTCTCTAAATCGTCATAAAGTTACAGAAAAAATTCATTGGAAATTTTTTCTTATTTTATATATATCAAGCTCATAAAATTCTTAATTAACTTTTAGACACGATAATGACAGTAAATTGTAAATCGTAACCTCGTAGTCTATTTAAGAGAATGTCTCGAAAATCTGTTTCAAAGTGACTTTAAAATTTTATTTATTTTATAAAATTTTTCAACGAAAACATTTTTTTTGCTTTGAGAAAAATAACGTTTGAAACAAATTAGCTTTTCGAAAAAGATCTTTTTTTCTAAATAATTTTTTATTAGTTGGCCAGTATGTTGATCAGATTTAACTGACCCAGATTATTTTCTATAGCTTTCATAAAGCATTAGAATATTTTAAGAAGCCCTCAATTTTAGCGCGCTAAAACATAGCATTTAAGCTGAGATAAGAGCAATAGAGGCTTTTGCGTGCAGTTATGCTAAACGCCTGCATATAAGTCCAATTTTTTTCCTTTAAATATCGTTTATTTATTGAATATTGTAATTATTTGGTAAACGCTTCACATATTTCGCTGCAATCTTTGCAAAACTATTAATTTTTTATTATTTCCAGAAATTACCTGCTTTTAATTTGTTTTGTTACACTGTGTAACGGAAACGAGAACAGGAACTGTACAAGCTAAAACAAAAAGGCATTAAACTCAAACAGACTACTATAAATATTAAATAACAGACTACTTGAAGAGTGGGAAAACTGTGGGTAAGTTCTTGCTTGTATGAGCAAAAATAAAAAATTCTAAGTATAAACCCAGTAGTTTTGGAGTTGCGTACTGATTTGGTTTGACTAATTAAAAATATAATTACTTAAAAACTAAAGCAGACATAGACAATTTCTTTCGTCATAATTAAGATGGAAAAAGCCTATCATCTACCGATTCACTACTCCACATTTACGATTATATACCGCAGAATTTCTCCCACAAACATCATATATCCATTCTACACATACTTATACTTAACAAGTAAGAGCGCTATATTCGGCCGTGCCGAATCTTATATACCCTTCACAACGTGTAGTCATGCATTAACAGTAGTTTGTATCACCATTCCATATGATATACGTACATACATATAAAAAACATACATATATAAAAACATCCCATTGTAAAATTATAAATTTATGTACATATGTATGTTAAAAACTTCCTTAAATCATCAAGGTGCTTAAAGAATCTTTTTTTAATCGCATTGTATCATTCTTTTAAAATAAAATATTGCATCATCTGCATATAATGAGTGTAAAATAATTTCGTGTTTTGATAAATGCGATTAGAAATAGGACAACTGAAAGAAGAGATCGATGGTGTTTGTTGGAAAGACTTTCGAGAGGGTTGAGTTAATACGAACTTTGAATTTACGATTGATTAAGAGAGCCTTAGTAACTGTTAATATTTTATTCCTTGAAGTAATGTGTAATTACCGATATGCTACTCTATCGGTCTTCTTTTTATACCCTTCACACAGTGAAAAAGGGTATATATAGGTTTGTCATTCCGTGTGAAATTTCTACAATTTTCATTTCCGACCCCATAAAGTATATATTTTCTGAAAGCTTATGAATAGAGGAGTCGATTAAGCCCTGACCGTCTGTCCGTCTGTCCGTCTGCCCGTCTGTCCGTGTGTTGGTTGAAATCAACTTTTAGAAGCAACTATATGTTCCTCAGATCGGTATATGGTATCAATCTCTTGGAAATATTCAGGAATGAATCGCTATTGAAATTCAGCACAATCGCCCCATAACTTTCTGAGATATGAGCAAAAAACCACGACCACCTCGTTTTTTTACACAATTACAACAACAACATACACACATACATACATGCAAAAAACATGCCAAAAAAAAAAATTAAAAAAAAAAAATATATTAAAAATAAAAAAAAAAATAATAAAAAAATTAAAAAAAAAAAAATTAAAAAAAAAATAAAAAAAAAAATTTTTTAAAATTTTTTAAAAATTTTTGTAAAAAATTTTTTAAAAAAATTTAAAAAAAAATATAAATAATATCTTAAATAAAATAAGATAAAATTTTTTTGGCTCAGCTGGGATTCGATGCCACATTTAGTCTAACCAGTATATACATATGTACGTATTTTATATGAGATGAATGGTGATACAAACAATTGTTATTGCATGACTACACGTTGTGAAGGGTATATAAGATTCGGCACGGCCGAATATAGCACTGTTACTTGTTAGAGTTTCGCTTTGCTCTGTGAATTAGCGGGCATATTTTTTTAGTTTAATCAAAAAGAATATTTGTGCATATTTTTATGTAATTGTGAATGTGTGTGCGTGCGAGTACGTATATTATACAGTTCTAATGATAATGGTTTTTGTTGTTGTTTACTATGAATACGGAAGTTTTTAAAGGATTTGTTTACATATTAAATAGCAACGTTAAAAACATTACCGCAACTGCTACTACCATCGGGTGTTTTTCTTTTAAAGCGTTTGATCAAAATAAAAATATAATAATAGAACATTAAATATTGAGAAAGATTTCAGATATGTCATCCCCTTGGCTGACTTAATTAATGTATTCACAGTAAAATAACAATCTGTATGCATCGAGTGCTATCTTTTTACTACATGTGTTTTTATTTTAATTTTAACATAGTTAAATGGCGTTAAAATTTAAAAAAAAGGACTATTTCGTGGAAAAATGTAATGCATCGAACATTTTATTCAATAAATTTATAAACATCGTTCTATATGCAAAATTTATATCTTTCTATTATGAAACGAAATTTAAGAAAGACCGATTTGTTGTGGTTCTGGGGCTTGAAAAGGGATCATATCTTCTTTAAATAAATTAAATTAAAATTTTTTCTAAGCGCATTAGTGTTATAATAATTGTTTGTATATTTGGCAATTGCAAGCCTAGTTATTCTGCATTATACCGAGGACAGTTACACAGGATGTGATAGCGAACAGTGTTATTGTCTTAAGTCTAATACCTACAAAAATAAATACCCTATAATTTAGCTACCACTCCACATTATACTCAATAAAACCAAAATAGCATGCAGTTGCAGAAAGTATGAGTAGTTAGTTTTTTTATACCCGCCACCAAAACAATGGTGGGGGTATATTAATTTTGTCATTCCGTTTGTAACAGATCACAATATCCATTTTAGACCCCATAAAGTATATATATTCTGAATCAGGGTTTGATTTGATGACGATCTAGCTATGTCCGTCCGTCTGTCCGTCTGTTGAAAGCACGATAGAGGTCGCACCGCTGAAGCTAGGGGGCTCAAATTTCGCCAGAATATTTCCCATACAAAAGGCTTGTTCGGCTAAAGTGAAATACTAGGAAGAAAGTTATAGCTCGGAATGCAAGAGTAGGTCGAAAAAACAGTGTCCTTCTAACATCAAATAAAATGGAATTGTGTTCAAACTCATTAACATAGAGTCATAAAACTTCGAATATATATTTCCTGAGTAAAAACAATATTTCTGCCTGGAAATTGTTTATATGTATGAATCAGGAAAGGAGTTTTAGATCAAAATGTACGAAAATGTATAACACACAGTGTATTTTTGGGTATATTTAAAATTGAAAACCTATTCAAACTGACAAAATTGGATATACGATTCTGATATTATGCAAACATTGCTTTTTGGTAAAACGCTTTATTCTAACGGAAATTAAATGTGACATGCTGACTTTTAGGCCCATCTTCCATATAATGTTTTATCTCAAATTCATATAATTTCTCTATGAATAAAGATTTTAAAGAATAAAGGACTATATTTCATTATCTCAGTTTTATTCATTAGCAGAAATAACTTCGACACGCCTACTATAACGCCCACTTATCACGTTTTCTACTGTTAATGAAATAACAGCTCATAAAACCGACAAAGTTAGAGGTATGATGATGAAATTTTCTACATATATCCTTCTAGTCAATACCATTTTTATGTGAGAAAATTTAGGTCACCGCGCACAAAAACGGTTTATCTTAAATTCGTATAATTTCTTTATGGTCAAAGTTTTTGGAAAAATAAAGAACTATATTTAAATATCTCGGTTTTATTTATTAACAGATTGACACGCCTACCCTAACGCCCACTTTCATTGAAAGACTTAATTTACGAAAAAATTTTGTAGCATATCGAAGTTATATAAAGAAAGTGACACATATTTTAGTATAAAGAGATTATTCCATAGCGATTACTGTTAACAACAAAATAATAAATTCTGAGCTATAAAAGTACACCAAATTGATGGTGGTTATAAGAGATTCGGCACAGCCAAATATAGTGCTCTTACTTGTTATAATTAGTTTTGTTTTGGTTTTCACTTACATTATTATTTTCTTCACTTTATAACTCACCTTCCACTTCCAACAAATATTCTAATACATTCTTGTCTTCAGAGCTTCCTTTTTCACTTGGAACTTTTAATAGTTTGGTTCGGCTGTAAAGATTTACTACCAACAATTTTGGGGTTAAATACAATCTCAAATAAAATTTAATTGGCTCCTTCATTACATGAACAACAAGAATATGCGTACAAAATATAATAAAACGAAAGTAATTAGAACAACATAATTTCAAGCAATAAAATAGAAAATATTAATATTTAGTACTTAAATATTGTAGTAAAAAAAAATTAATAAAAAAGCAAAACAATTAGAATTATCTTAAGTCAATGAACAAAGTTGTAAAAACAATTTTTTGGTTACTTAATCTATATTAAACAAGTAAGAGCACTATATTCGGCTGTGCCGAATCTTTTATACCCACCACCAATTTTGTGTACATTTAAAGCACAATATTTATTATTTTGTTACTCATTATGGAATAATCTTTTTATAATACAATATGTATCACTTCCTTTGTAGAGGATGGTAAAATTTTAAGGGCCCATGTTGAAGGTGAACTACAGCTAGTCTTTAAATTAGTTTTCTGCATTTCATTTTACATTTCTCAATCTCAAACTTACTCAATTTGATCCGTGGAAAGATACGCAAATGAGCAACGCTTTAAAGTTATTTAGGTTTTTTATGAAAATGGGCGTTCAAATCAAAATGCATTTTGTGCACTTCGTAATTCTTTTGATCAACATAATCATTCAAATTCATCCACAATCGGGAAAATTTTAAAAAATATTTAAATTTCTGCAAAACAGGTCTGTATAAAATGTTAGAAAATCTGTGAATGCCTTCTTAGTTCGTTGAATGGGAAACATTGCTGTTTTTTGCGATAGTGTGGCAAAAGAGCAGTCAACTCATCATCGTGCCCAACAATTGAGCATCAACATTGTCATTGAAAATTTGGACCATCAGATAGAGGAGTGGCACCAAGGATGGAGGGGCCATTTGGCCGATATTTTGTCAAATACATAACTGAACCATACAAATATAATCATTATAAAAAGAAATGATAGTAATTTCTTAAATAATTTGTGTTTGATATAAATTCAACATCGGTCTTTAAAATTTAATTACCCTTTATAACTTCGATATGCTACTAAAATGCTTTTGTAAATGTAGTTTTTCAATGAAAGTGGGCGTTAAAGTAGGCGTGTCAATAAAGTTTTTGCTAATAAATACAACTAAGATATTTAAATATAGTTCTTTATTTTCCCAAAAACTTTGTCAATAGAGAAATTACATGAATTTAAGAAAACCCGTTATATGGGAGGTAGGCGTTATAGTGGACGTGTCACCTAAACTTTTTGGCACAACAACTACATTGACTAGAAGGATATATAAAGTAAATTTCCTCATCATACCTCTAATTTTGTCGGTTTTATGAGCTTTAACATTTCATTAACGGTAGATAACGTGAAAAGTGGGCGTTATAGTAGGCGTGTCAAAGTTATTTTTACGCATGAGTACATTTTAGATGTTTCAATATAGCCTTTTATTATTCCAAAATCTTTATTAATAGAGAAATTATATGAATTTTAGGTAAAGCGTTATATGGGAGGTGGGCGTAAAAGTAGGCGTGGCACCTTAATTTTTTTGTACAATAATGACACTGCCTAGGGGGATATACGTAGCAAATTTGATCATCATACATCAAATTTTGGCGGTTTTATGAGCTTTGAAATTTCATTAACGGTAGATAACGTGAAAAGTGGGCGTTATAGTAGGCGTGTCAAAGTTATTTTTACGAATGAGTACATTTTAGATGTTTCAATATAGCCTTTTATTATTCCAAAATCTTTATTAATAGAGAAATTATATGAATTTTAGGTAAAGCGTTATATGGGAGGTGGGCGTAAAAGTGGGCGTGGCACCTTAATTTTTTTGTACAATAATGACACTGCCTAGGGGGATATACGTAGCAAATTTGATCATCATACCTCTAATTTCGGAGGTTTTATGAGCTTTTAAATTTCATTAACGGTATATAACGTGAAAAGTGGGCGTTATAGTAGGCGTGTCAAAGTTATTTTTACGCATGAGTACATTTTAGATGTTTCAATATAGCCTTTTATTATTCCAAAATCTTTATTAATAAAGAAATTATATGAATTTTAGGTAAAGCGTTATATGGGAGGTGGGCGTAAAAGTGGGCGTGGCACCTTAATTTTTTTGTACAATAATGACACTGCCTAGGGGGATATACGTAGCAAATTTTATCATCATACCTCTAATTTCGGAGGTTTTATGAGCTTTTAAATTTCATTAACGGTATATAACGTGAAAAGTGGGCGTTATAGTAGGCGTGTCAAAGTTATTTTTACGCATGAGTACATTTTAGATGTTTCAATATAGCCTTTTATTATTCCAAAATCTTTATTAATAGAGAAATTATATGAATTTTAGGTAAAGCGTTATATGGGAGGTGGGCGTAAAAGTGGGCGTGGCACCTTAATTTTTTTGTACAATAATGACACTGCCTAGGGGGATATACGTAGCAAATTTTATCATCATACCTCTAATTTCGGAGGTTTTATGAGCTTTTAAATTTCATTAACGGTATATAACGTGAAAAGTGGGCGTTATAGTAGGCGTGTCAAAGTTATTTTTACGCATGAGTACATTTTAGATGTTTCAATATAGCCTTTTATTATTCCAAAATCTTTATTAATAGAGAAATTATATGAATTTTAGGTAAAACGTTATATGTGAGGTGGGCGTAAAAGTGGGCGTGGCACATTGATTTTCCGTTAAAAAAAAGCCTCTCAATAAAAAGCAAAGTGTGCAAAATTTCAGAGTCGTACATCCAATTTTGTTGCTTTTATGACGTTTTTGTTTTTAAATATACCGAAAAATACACTGTGCGGTATAAATTTTCGTACATTTTGATCGATAACTCCTTTGCTAATGATTAGATTTAGGTAATTTTTGGTGAGAAATAGTGTTTTGACTCGTGAAATATATATTTGAAGTTTCATGACTCTACGTTAATCCGTTTGGACACAATACCATTTTATTCGATGTTCGTAGGACACGGTTTTTTCGACCTACTCTTGCATTCCGAGCTATAACTCACTGCCTAATATTCCGATATAGCCCATTTTCAATACCAAACAAACCTTGTCTATAAGAAAGATTCTGGCAAAATTTGAGCCTCCTAGCTTTTTCGGTGCGACCTCTATCGTGCTTTCAACAGACGGACAGACGGACAGACGGACGGACATAGCTAGATCGTCATCAAATCAAACCCTGATTCAGAATATATATACTTTATGGGGTCTAAAATGGATATTTCGATGTGTTACAAACGGAATGACAAAATGAATATACCCCCACCATTTTTTTGGTGGCGGGTATAAAAATGTTGATGAATAATAAAGCATAAACAAATCAAAATACAAAAAAATATAATCAAGAAACTTTTGGTTTTGTAGTAGAGTGAAATCTGTAAATTTTAATGCAATACTATTTACTACAAATATGCTTTGAGCTAATATTAAGGAAAGCCGTTTTCTTGTTCACTTATTTAGCAGCAAAACTTTTGGAAATTATAGTATGGAAAATTATGTTAAAGAATGAATTGAGGTAGATGGTTTTTGTAAACGAGTAATGTTTTTTGTTTGCTATACTTAGATGAATAATTCATTTTCATGAATTCTTTATTGATAACTTATTATAGATTTTATATAACAAGTAATAAATATTATTAAATAAATATTTTTTCCCTAATATAATGATGGTTATTAAAAATTTTAGTTCATTTATTGAAAACCTTTTATCATAAAAGTAAAATCTTTAATAATTAATTATATATGACCTTCTCCGAGAACAGAGATCTAGTGTGTCGAAAAACGGGTTTGAACTTAAGATGAAATCATTTGGATTTCTGATGAAAAGTTATTTACCCCAATTTAACATACGAAACGAACTAGGGTGTGTTTCCAGTGATAATGCGTCCCTTTTCTCCGAAAATGTAGCTGTGTCATTTCGTTTGTAATTTCTAATATATTTATTTACGACCCCTTGAAGTATATATTCTTAAAGCTTATAACTATGCAGTCAAATGATCAATTTTCATCTTTCCTTGTGTTGGAAATATTCGGAAATAAAATTAATTGCTTTTAAAATCCATTAAAATTGCACTATGCATTTTTGAGATTTGAGAATAAACACGACTGTCTTGATTTTTTTCCAAACTTTTGCCGTAAAAATAAAAACTGTTAACCCCTTGGATATGTTAGCACACGTTTGTTACTACTTGTAGATATGATATGCCTCCACGGCTATTCGCAAAAAAATAGAATCAGTAAAATTTTAAATGTAACTAGTTCAAAAAAAATTGTGTATATTTTTTGCTATATACATATATCGAGTTAATAAAGCTCCTAATTAATTTTAGGGCAAGCTAAGTATTCCAATATACAAAGCTTAGTTTCAAAAACTATTTCTGAGAAAGCGACAAATCGTTTCAACCGTATAGAGATAAAGGCACTAAAACTGCAAATGCGAAGGAGTTTTTTCTAAAAATTACAAATGAAAATCGACTTTTTTAAAATCTAGACAACAAAAAATGTATCAAAATAAAAGGCTTAACTCGCAAAATACAATTCAATATAAAAAAAATTAAAAGCCACGATGACAGTTACTACCAAACGACGTACAAAAAATTTATATATGTGTTAAATCCATAGTACGCAAATCAATCGAATAGATATTAATCATGAATGATATTAATTTGAATGAATTAAATTTTCCACATTGTGACGAATAATTTGTTTTGTTTTCCGAATTTTAAAAATAAAAGTTGCGAGACAAATGATATTTTAAAAAAATTTAAAATAAATTTCTCACCACAATTTAAATATAAAATTTCTTACATGAATCATTCATTCAAAGAACATAATCGAAAAATTAAAAAAAAATCGATTCACAAATAGAATTTTTATTTTCCTTGAAGAAAAGTTAGCAGCGTTGCCATTGTAGTTTATCATTTTCGTTGTGTTAATGGGAAAAATTTTACCATTTTAGGAATTAAAGAATATATTAAAAAAATTATAATGTTTAGTTAATATATTTTATGCATGCATGTATGTACGTATGAATCTATGCATGTAAAATATTAAGTGATCAACTAAAAATACAAATAAGGCTTAGGTATAATAAAACAAAAACTATGAATCTGATTTATCTGATTTTTTCTATTATATTTGTGGAATTTTTACTTGAATCGTAAATTAGTTTTATAAATAAATGTACATACAATTTTCGTTCTTTTTTATCCCTAAAAGTTTTTGTTATAAAAACATGTATATTCAAAATTATATAGGCGCCACCGCCAAATGTAGGCGTGCATCTATGATGGCGTCAAACATCGTATGTATTTCAATTTGGACAGATTTAAGTTGCCAGCCTGCTGTTATTTAATGCTTCAAGCAACTTAGAAAGCATTGTGATAGGCTTTGTAAAAAATGTGATTGTATGTGTTACACCGATAATGATTGATATAAAAAGAGACACACAACAATGCGACGGTATAATACATACAAACACATTTTTACAAATACTACGAAAGGCTTGACAAGTAGTTTGATCGTACCTTCACAATATATCAGCCATGAAAAATTATTTCAGTTTATTGTCCCGGCAACACAAGTTTCCGTCGAAAGAGCTTTTAGTGCTCTCTCAATAATATTAACAAAAATGAGATCAAAGCTATCAAAAGATACTATAAACAATTTGCTTTTAGTAAAACTTAATAAGAATTTAATTGAATATGTAACAATAAAAAACGAAACCACGGAACAATTACATATGATATAATATTTATTTTTATATATTTTGTTTTTATTTAGACTCATATTTTATATATCTTTTTTGAATTACTGTCCGATGAATAAATAAAAATTAAACTAATACAAATCAATAAATTTGTTAAAATTTTATTATGAGAATTTTTGTTAAGAATCTTAGGTTAATGCTTGTGGCAACTTGTTTTTTAATTTTTTGGGACATGAATTCATACACAATTTTATTAAGAATGTTAGGCGCCGGAAGAACAATGTTTCATAGGTATGTTTTTTGTTTTTGTATTTCTTGCATTCATAAAAGCAATACTTCTAATTGTGAGTTGGTTTTTTAAACTGCTAAGCGGTACACAAACATCATACTTACAAACATTACACGTATACAGTTGGATTCGGGTAAGGGAAATTGATAATTAAAGGATTTATTTTTTTGGCTTATGCAAGATTTTCATTAATAAAAAACTTTGGACAAATTGAAACCATTTTGGTTAAATAGATTTTCTACTTTTTATATTGTTTTAAACAAAATAAGAGAAAATCTTGCACTACAGTGCAACAAATTAGCTGTAGCATTGTATTTCGCCGTATATTAATAAGAAATTTTTTCTACTAAGCAATGTTTCCTTTATTGAAGTTTGTAGCTTTAAAAACATAAAAGCTGTAAAACTGATTTTCCCTTAAACGAACTCATTTTCTTTAAAATATAGTAAATATATTTAATTGTAGTTAAGTGATTTCTTCAATTAAACGGCGGCAGCTTAACCGAATTCGACTGTATTACATTTTTTTTTGTATGTGGCGCCAAAAAAAATGTATGTGTTGTATTCCTTGCAAGGGATGATTTTCACATATACCTTTTTATTGATGTCGTTTGTTTTTTAGGTATTGTTGTTGTTAAAAGAGGCATTGGGTACAGTGTGACACACAACTTTTTACCTATAGGCGCTTGACATATGCTTATATATAAAGTAGCTTTTATACCGAGTTTCAATTTAAGACAAACAAGGATTTTTACTTTACTGAGTAAAAAAAAATAGGAATATAATGAATTTTCTGTTTACATTTTCAGGTATATATGTTTATATATGTGTTTTGCTAATACGCATATCCTTTTAAGACTTTACCTTTTTATATAAATGCCTAATTATTTTATTAGACCTATAAAGTTGTTTTCTTGCCCGCATCTTTAAATCAATTATAATTAAATTTATGAGGATAAAAATATTATATATGTTTGTATGGATATATAAAATATAATATTTATACACGATACAGCTATTTATATACATATAAGCAAAATCCAATCTGTTAAGAACGCATTGTGTTGTTTAAATTATTATGATTGCTACTGTACATTATTTAATGTTAAGATTTTTTTCATACCACAAACAACAACAAATAAAAAGAGGAAATTTGTAAAACAAATTATTCGTTTTTGATTCATTTTGCTAAGAATGAAATATATTAAATTTGTGAGAGGAATGAAACACGACGAATTTTAAAAATAAAAATTGTATTGCAAACGAAATCAATAAAAAAAAATATTTTTATATTATTTGCGAAAAGAATGAAAAGAAATAAAAATACTAACTGCCTGTTCAACGATGTCGAAAGAAAACACAAGTGAACTTTCATTCGTACAAATATATTGAAAACAACAACAAAAACTAAAAATTTGTTTTTGTTTTCAACGTATTTGTACGAATGAAAATTCGCTTGTGTTTTCTTTCGACATCGTTGAACAGGCAGTAAATAGAATTTGACTCACAACTTTTATCTTTTTCAATTCAGAGCATAATCCAAAAAACAAGCGAAAAAAATGAAATTGTATTCACAAACATAATTTTTTGCGTACTATGGTTAAATCTACACCATTTTTCATTCCAATTGAGAAAATTCAATTGAAATTGAGAATTTCAATTTGAAAGTGAGAAAATTCCAAATGAAATTAAGAATTTCAATTTGGAATTGAGAGAACTCCAAATGAAAATGAGAATTTAAATTTGTAAATGCGAGAATTCCAAATGAAATTGGAAAATTTTAATTTGAAATTGAGATTATTCCAAATGAAATTAAGAAAATTTCAAATGAAATTGAGAAAATATAATTATATATAAAAATTTTATTTAGTTTTTGATAACACATTTTACATTATAATATTATTGTGTAGTTAAGAAACTAAAAAGAACCAATGCAGACTCGTGAAACGTTGTAGTGTGCTGTATAGCAATATCCGATAGTAATACATGTTTTTGAAGCATTAATAACCTCTTCTAAAAAGGCAAGCCTATGCTCTCCAACATTTGAAAGACTTACGTTCGGTACATTCATCTTTGCTTTCATTCATCTTATGCTTATGTGTGTGTGTGTGTGTGTGTGTGTGTGTGTGTGTGTGTGTGTTAGCTATAGACTCCGAAACTGTAAAACCGATCGGGCTCAAACTTTGGTAAGTTGTTGTACACATACCAGGGAGTGTTTATGGGTGAAAAAAAGTGGGCGGGGCCACGCCCATAAAAAATTAGTTATCAGTTTTAGCTACTTGCACTTGACCGATTTTTCTGAAACTTTGCACACATATCGAGCTGTCATGACTAAAAAATTTCGTGATAAGAAAAGTGGGCGGGGCCACGCCCCTAAAAAAGTTTAAATTTTGAGGTACTTACACTGGACCGATTTTTCTGAAACTTTGCACACATATTAAGCTGTCATGACTTTATAATTTCATGATTCAAAAAGTGGGCGAGGCCATGCCCATAAAAAGAAGTTATAGTTTTGAGGTACTTGCACTAGACCGATTTTTCTGAAACCTTGCACATATATCGAGCTGTCATGACTAAATAATTTCGTGATTAGAAAAGTGGGCAGCGCCACGCCCATAAGAAATAGGTATCATTTTGAGGTACTTGCATTGGACCGATTATTCTGAAACTTTGCACACATATTGAGCTGTTACGACTTTACAATTTCGTGATTAAAAAAGTGGGCAGGGCCACGCCCATAAAAACAATTATAATTTTGAGGTACTTGCACTGGTCCGATTCTTCTGAAACTTTGCACACATATTGAGCTTTTACGACTTTACAATTTTGTGATTAGAAAAGTGGGCAATGCCACGCCCATAAAAAAAATTATAATATTTAGGTTTTTGCACTTCATATTCAATTAAAATTCAGAATGCATTTCGATTCATTAAGGGGCGTAGCAAAGCGCGCCGGGTTTGGCTAGTTACATATATTAGTTACATCTATATATATAAAAGTGAAACTCTGTGTGTGTGTGTGTGTGTTAGCTATAGACTCCGAAACTGTAAAACCGATCGGACTCAAACTCTGGCAAGTTGTTGTACACATACCAGGGAGAGTTTATGGGTGGAAAAAAGTGGGCGGGGCCACGCCCATAAAAATTAGTTATCAGTTTTAGCTACTTGCACCTGACCGATTTTTCTGAAACTTTGCACACATATCGAGCTGTCATGACTAAATAATTTTGTGATAAGAAAAGTGGGCGGGGCCACGCCCCTAAAAAAGTTTTAATTTTGAGGTACTTGCACTGGACCGATTTTTCTAAAACTTTGCACACATACTAAGCTGTCATAACCATATAATTTCGTGGTTAGAAAAGTGGGCAGGGCTACGCCCATAAAAAAAAGGTTATAGTTTTGAGGTACTTGCACCAGACCGATTTTTCTGAAACTTTGCACACATATCGAGCTGTCATGACTTAATAATTTTGTGATTAGAAAAGTGGGCAGTGCCACGCCCATAAAAAATAGTTATCATTTTGAGGTACTTGCACTGGACCGATTATTCTGAAACTTTGCATACATATTGAGCTGTTATGACTTTACAATTTCTAGATTAGAAAAGTGGGCAGGGCCACGCCCATAAAAACAATTAAAATTTTGAGGTACTTGCACTGGTCCGATTCTTCTGAAACTTTGCACACATATTGAGCTGTTATGACTTTACAATTTCGTGATTAGAAGAGTGGGCAATGCCACGCCCATAAAAAAATTATAATTTTTAGGTTTTTGCACTTGATATTCAATTAAAATTCAGAGTGCATTTCGATTCATTAAGGGGCGTAGCAACGCGCGCCGGGTTTGGCTAGTTACATATATTTTTCATATTTATTAAAAAGAAGTTAATTAATTTTTAAATACATACTTATGTACATATGTGTATATTTCTTCTCAATTTTAATTTAAAATTTCATTTGGAATTTTCTCAATTTCAATTAACATTTTTTTAATTTCATTTGGAATTTTCCCAATTTCAATTTGAAATTCTCATTTTCAGTTGGAATTTTTGCAATTTCAAATTGAAGTTCTTAATTTTATTTGGAATTTTCTCAATTTCAGATTTAAATTCTCAATTTCAATTGGAATTTTCTCAACTTCAATGAAAAATGGTGTAGTAATTAAAATGTATAGTCTTTATCCCTCTAATATTGTTATCAAACAGTACAGAGTAATTAAATTATATTGCGGTAAAGAATAATTAGTAGATGCTAATAAGATGGTCTATGTATATAAAAATTAAATGGTCCACGCATGTTATCGTATCACGTGTGAACGCATGAAGCGATTTAAAAGATTTTTTTTATTCGATTCAAAATTTTCACGAGATCGTTTATAAAGAAAAAATTAAACGATTTCTGCACAAAGAAAACAGTATCGGTTGTTAGTACCGCAACTGTTGCCAATCGCATTGTTTAGTTGCGATATAAGTATTTTATAGTTGTATCAACAGAATTTCATTTCGGAATATTAATATTTACTCAGCACCAATAAACTATGATTTTTGCATAGAAATTTTATAATCACAAATAATTGCAGGATCTGAACCATTCGATTGCCAATTAATGCGAATTTTTGTTTTCTGGGTGTGGTTAAACTAGTTATTTCCTCAAAATTCTGGTAATATTTAAATTGCTCAGATACTGCCTACTATTTGTTTTTAATTTTTTCTTAGTTGGAGAGAACTTCTTAAAAGAAAATTTAAGAACTAAGTCTTTCAAACACACTGCCTTACTTACACTTATATTTTTTAATAAGAGAAAAGAGTAACGTAAAAATGTAGCAAAGCATGCAATTCTACTAATATAATAAATGTGAATGTTTGGATTTTTGTTACATGAAATATGGTATGCGGGCAGACAAAAACCTAGAATAACACATAGGTTACCTTCTATCGAGATTACTACGCAGACGAAGTCTCAGGCACACACTAGTTAAATATATATGTATGTATAAATATATCTCAAGGTGTTAATGTAACACAGTTATATAAGATTTTTTTCGTAATGAATTACGAATAAAAAATAAAAAAATGTACTTAATAAAGGGCGGTAAAATGTTAAGTGCCGATGTTGATTGTGAATCACAACTAAACGTCAAGTTTCTTTTCTGCGTTTCATTTGACGTTTCTCAATTTCAAACCAACTTAATTTGAATCATGGAAACATATACAATCGAGCAACGCGTTAAAGTTACAGCCTTATTGAATGGGCTTTCAATTCCAAATGCATTTCGTGCACATTGTGATTTTTGTTTTCAACATAATCGTTCAAATTCATCCACAATCGGCAGAATTGTGAAAAATATTTAAATTTCAGCAAAACAGGTCGGTTTGAAATGTAAAAACATTGCTGTTTTTCGCGATAGTGTGGCAAAAAAGCAGTCAACCTTGACTCATCATCGTGCCCAATAGTTGAACATCAACATTGTCATTAAAAATTTGGTCCATCCAATAATTTGATAATATGTATATGATAATGTGTCCTAAATAATTTGTATTTAATTCAACATCGGCCCTTAAAATTTAACCACCCTTTATATAAATCAATATATCCCTGTATTTTTTACCAATATTAAAAAAATTGTTGTTACGTGTATAAAAATAAAACCCGTAACTCATAATAGAAATACAAACTTATATATGTATAATAATGTGAATATAATAAAACCAATTGAATTACATATTTTCATAATAAATTCAATAAATTTTTTCTCTTAGTACATTCCAAGCAAAACTATGTGTTGCAGTCTCTAAATAAAAAAATAAATAAAAAATACTTTTATTCAGTGTTAAGTATCCATATCATACTCATGTACTTATATTATTACCTCATAACGATGGTGAATGTATGGTCTCAAAATTGTATTTGTTACGTGTGCATACACTTGTATGTTAAAGAGCACATCCTCATTATCATCAGCACATGTATTTAATCAATGAAATATTGAAAAAAATGTATGTATATAAATTGCATCACCATAGGAATGAAAGGTGAATATGATGACAATGATTGTAGGTGCACTTATATGAATAGGAAAAAAATCTGACTGCAAACAAGTTCAATCTCAATTTGTTAACATGTTTTTTCATTTTGCATTTCTATGCACCTTTTTTTTTGTCTTCTTCTGTTTTGCCTTTTACAATCAATAACATGCACACAATTGAATAAAACTTTTTCGTATCGATAACTGTTTTCTAACGAATATTAATTCATAGATTCATTATATGTCAATACGTATCAATACAAATACTGTGCATATATGCAAATGTATTTGCAGGCAGTTATAAATCGTGATCAGGGACTTACACTGTTTGAGTTAAGGAGCTAATACACGGCATGTTTTTTACATCTGACTTGTCAAATTCTCCACTGCTAATACAAACATGTCGTGTGTTACCTTTAAAGCATTACTTCTGTAAAAAACATGTGTTAAGACATCTGACAAAATTTTATTTAAAGTGCGCTCTATTTTCTTCTGTCAAAACATGTGACATCAGCCGTTGGCAAAAATCTCTGCTGACAGACATGTAGATTAACATATGTCTCACAAATTTTAAAGTTAGATGTAAAAAACATGCCGTGTATTATAGCCTTTAGCAAACATCAAATTACCTAAATGTTTTTAATTAAGCTATTCAAATATACAAGTGTATTGGCTCTATCCTTGAATTCAGTTAAATGTTTCCTTTTTTGCAGTTTTTTTTTATAAAAATTAAATATTTAACACATTAATAAGTAAACAATTGGTTGAGAAATGAGGTAAGGAGAGTGAGAGTGTTTTTAGGATTGTAAGACATAGTGTAATAAATCAGACTCTAACTGTTTTAACTAATTTTAAACACCAAAAAACAGTTCAAAATAGTAGAAGATAATGGATGCTTACAGACATGGCTGTAATTATTTAGAATGGGTGACAAGGTAAAAGTAGAATGGTATCAAACACCATCATCATCTGAACGAATTACTAATTACTTTTCATGCTATCCAAAAAACAAATATTTTGAACACAGCCAGCAACTTCACAAGAAAAGTTCTTATAATCTTTAATGAACAATTCCATAACAAAAATATTGAAAATTTTTTACTATAAATATCGCGATAAAATTAGTTATTCAGTGAATAAGATATACCGTATAATCAGTTTAACGTTGCACAGTGGGTTCAATAGTACACAAAGTGGCGATTAATTTATAGAAGACGTAGTTTAAAAATATTATATTTTTTTATTGATGACTTATTATAAGCACAGCATTTAAAAAAAAAAAAGAAGTTAAAAAAAAAATTTTAACCCGTTAAGCGCATTATTGTCACATATCACAATTTATACTGTAACTTTTGAAAGAGAAGCGATAAATCTATATATATAAAAGTGAAACTCTGTGTGTGTGTGTGTGTGTGTTAGCTATAGACTCCGAAACTGTAAAACCGATCGGGCTTAAACTTTGGTAAGTTGTTGTACACATACCAGGGAGTGTTTATGGGTGAAAAAAAGTGGGCGGGGCCACGCCCATAAAAAATTGGTTATCAGTTTTAGCTACTTGCACTTGACCGATTTTTCTGAAACTTTGCACACATATCGAGCTGTCATGACTAAAAAATTTCGTGATAAGAAAAGTGGGCGGGGCTACGCCCCTAAAAAAGTTTAAATTTTTAGGTACTTGCACTAGACCGATTTTTCTGAAACTTTGCACACATATTAAGCTGTCATGACTTTATAATTTCGTGGTTAAAAAAGTGGGCGGTGCCACGCCCATAAAAAAAGGTTATAATTTTGAGGTACTTCCACCAGACCGATTTTTCTGAAACTTTGCATACATGTCGAGCTATCATGACTAAATAATTTCGTGATTAGAAAAGTGGGCAGTGCCACGCCCATAAAAAAAAGGTATCATTTTGAGGTACTTACACTGGACCGATTATTCTGAAACTTTGCACACGTATTGGACCGTTATGACTTTACAATTTCATGATTAGAAAAGTGGGCAGGGCCACGCCCATTAAAACAATTTTAATTTTGAGGTACTTGCACTGGTCCGATTCTTCTGAAACTTTGCACACATATTGAGCTGTTATGACTTTACAATTTCGTGATTAGAAAAGTGTGCAATGCGACGCCCATAAAAAAATTATAATTTTTAGGTTTTTGCACTTGATATTCAATTAAAATTCAGAATGCATTTCGATTCATTAAGGGGCGTAGCAACGTGCGCCGGGTTTGGCTAGTTATTTAATAAAACTGAAAAATCAAGCATACTCAATGTGCTATTAAAAAATTAAAATAATAAATATATTGTATGTATTTATATTAGTATTAATTTAATTTAAATTTCAACATTTGTTTTTTTTTTAAATTTTTATATATGAAAAAATTTTGTTGAAAAAGCTAAAAAAAATATTATAATTTTTTAGTAATGAATAATCATAAATACATAAAAACACAGCTTTAAAAAAATGGAAAAAAAATTTTTTAACCTTTAAGGCGTTTTCTGTTTTTCGGAAAAAACATGATCCACAATTTTCGCTGTAACTTTGAAATTAAAATAAATTTAAGGAATAAGTTAATAATATGTATTCGTATTTTTATTAAAAAGTATATTAAAATATTTGTATTATTCTGCATTTTCAAATTCATCACAAAGATACCAATTATCATAATCCTCATTATCATCAATATCTTCATCATCATTATTATGATATTCTTTATCATTATCATCATCACTATCATCAGCATCTTTATCACTATCTTCATTACTAAAATATTTCTCAAATTTTCATTAGAAATATCTGGCAAAACTAACTCTGATTCCGAAGTTAATAAATTAGATTTTTTTTCTGCTCACATTTCTTGCTCATGCTAAATGGGTGAGAACTTAGCAGAAACCTATTTAAAATATCCTCGTTGGACTTTTCCCGGCTGCATTTGCGAGCAAAGTGCTGTTTTTAATTTTTAAAATCTTTGTTTCTTGCTTCTTCAGCTTTTTCAGATAATTTTTTTTATTTATAAAAGTGCTTGCTCTATAATATCCAGCCCGCGAATAAGAAATTTATGTAAAGTGGGAGGCATACAAAACCATGGATATTTTTCAACAAACTATCTAGCCGTATTGTGAGAAAATTTACGAAAAAAATTTATCGTAGAGACGAGAATAAATTAATAAAGGTGTATAACTTTAATTTTAAAACTTGTTTGTTTAAATTATTATTAAATAAAATTAATATAACATAAACTATATGGTAATAGTAGCTTTTGGTTACGAATAGTACGTGAAAGTAAGTTCGTGAGCGTGCGTAAACCATTTGTGGTTGTGATTAAATTAAAATTTTATCACTTGAATCTAGCTAAAAGTATTGAAAATATGTTTACTTCCTGTGAATTGTGCGTGATACAATTTTTTGTACGTGAGCTTAAGTTACCAAAATAACTCACGCACTCATCTCTAAAAGAACAAAATGTCTCAACAAAAACAATTTAATAAAACAAAAATATAAAGAGAATGACATGACAAGTAAGTAAGTAAGGCCGGTGTGAAGCAACCCTCACACCTTCACCCAGAGACCAATACGTTCCATTGTGACGAAGAGAATGACAATATTAAAACACATTTACTGGTCTTGTTCAATAAATGACAACCAGAGTTTTTACACAAAAATGAAAATAAATAACAAGGGCCGTGCATTGTCCGGACTTTTTTCTTTCATATATAAGCTGATATTCTATACTTTTCTAAAATCCATAAAACTAATTTAAACTCTTACTTACTTAACACTTGTGGCCCATTAAATGTGGAAATTATCCCAAATATGGACCTTCTTTAAAAAAATTATTATAAATATTTGCACATAATTTTCATATAAAAAAATAATTCAACTATAAACTTTAGTATTTGATGTTGAATGTTCTATAATAAAAAAATTACTTTTAATAATTGCTTGTATTGTAAAAATTTCAAATAGCAATAATTTGCTAAATTTGACCGCTCACTGAATAGAAAGTAAACAACTTAGTTAATTGGTTTTTACAGCTTTATTTCTAAATTTCAATTAATCGCCACTTTGATACCATTTGAACCCAATGTGCACGGGTGGTAAGTTGCGATGTATGCCTTATTTCATAAGAGGCCCGCATATGGCAGACCACTCAATTTATATTCATTCCACGAGACCTGTTGTTAGCTTTTTCTAGAAAGTATCTAGTGATCTTGCTTTTTATAGTATTCAATGGAATTGCGACTGCATATACTAATGAGTTATCTAAAGCAGATCTACTTCTGGCCATCTCATTTGCCCACTCGTTACCATAGTGTCTCCTATACAAAGGTATCCAGAGTAGCCAAATTCAGTCAGTCACCTAAGCCTTGACAATTCTAAAATAATAAAACTTATTTGAAATTGCGACCAGAACTTGGACTACTAAAAAGTTTTATTAGGTTAACTCGCAGACGTATACATACTACAAGGAATTCCAATTCAGAAGACGATTCTAAATCGATAAATTCAAATTCAGTTAAGTAACATTATGCTGCTTGAATCGAAGATCAAAATCGGATTAACAAAATTTAAAAATCAATAAATGTTTTCCACCTTAATAAACATTCCTGAATACTTCATTGTTGTTGTATGTATTTACATATACAAGTTATGAATTATTATTACTTGGGGTTACACGAAGCTTTTGCCAAGGTCATGTTGATGCGCTTGGTTTTGTACAATATAGTATTTTCAATCTGCATTTCCCATAACACTGTATGAAAATGTACATTCAAACATATAAATACTATCAAGTTCGAGTGTATCCCATACAACCGGTAAAAGCAAGAAAAGAATCCATATATGTATCTGTGTGCGTAATGATTTTAAAATTTTTTTAATATATTTTTCAAATATTTTTTTTATTTACAGACATATTACGTTATTCGTGTTGCATGCAATTTAATAACATCTATTTATTGAACTCTAACAACATATAGTGGTATGAAGGAATATATTTGTTTTTTTAAAACTTAACTTATCGAAAATAAATAAAAACTTATATTTCAAACCGATATTAGGAAATTTCCTTACAAAACATTTTTGTTATTATTTTCCACAATATAGCACAGTGGAACCTCATATGACTTAAATTTTATGGAATAGATTTAAGAATGGATTGCTTTTCACTTATACTTGATAAATATTCATACATAACTTTACCATAATTTGGTTGGTTTTGTTATTCAGTTAATTTAAAAATGTTCTAAGTCATAAGATAATAACGTATGAGATAAACACAAAATTTTACATTTATAACAAATTTCTATCAATTGTTAGAAATTTAAATGCTACGCAATAAAGAAATATTTTTTTAACCCTTACCCTCCTGAGACGGGTACCCCGGTACCCGAACGTACTTTAAAGTTGAATTTTACTTAAACAAAATTAAATACAAGTTTGAGATTCCGCAAGTTCTTTAAGATAAAGATTTTATATAGTTCTTTCCCACCTAAATTACTCTTAGTTTATTTGGGATGGCTCTGGAACCTGCCAAAGTCAAGTAGCCCTTTCCTTCCTGATAAGGGTACCCCTAAATATCTATTTACATCTTGTATTGAAAAAGTAAAAACTTAGAATTTTCATATGTTTTATTGGTTATTCAGAGAAATAATTATTTTACATTAAACCTTTTATTTGTAAAAAAAACTTTGTACTAGTAATGTTGCATACAAGAATAATAAAAAATTACATTTAGTGCAGCGTGGAGCAATAATTTTGCTATGCATATTGTACATTGTCCGTCTACAATCAATGCATATTTTGCGATTGGATTTTGGACCAGAAGTAACGCAAATGTAGTAGCGACCCTTTAGTTGCAACAGTCCCGTTTTATCCCACTTGTTTGTATGCGGTGGTGCAGCATGCTTATAGACTTCTATGAGTATGGATTTATTTGTTATAAGCTCGATAGCTGCCCGGACGTTATCGTATTGTGTTATTCGACTGTCATTAGCTCTTTTGTTCATATTTATAGTTGCTAAATCCACGCCAAGTGAAGTCAAAAATCCCTGGCGAGAGTTTCGACTTTTTGACGTTTGGATAGAAACTAGATAATACACAAAATGCACCTAACGCAGCCAAGACAATCATTTCAAAAAAGAAAACGGCCAGTAGCCATCTATCCGATTTTTCTTTGGTGGCTATATTTGTATACCATCGAAAATCAAATCCGCTTTTTGCTTTGTTGTAGAAGTCAATAATTTCCTATCTTCCATTTAAAGCTGGCTCCCCTCGAGTAAAATACAATGTTGAAGGAAAGAAAACGCTATTCATATTATTGGTCACAACTGACAAAAAGTTCAACCAATATCGCCGTTTGGGTTTGGACATAGTCATGTTGTAATGTAGGCTTTGTTTTGTGGAAGAATACTTATGAGTCTTATTCCTCTCATTGTAGCCGAATGACCAAAGAGAGTGAAGTACAGTAAAAAAATTAAGTATAAAAATCAACCAGACCTATATCGATTATTTCTCCTATGCTTGCCTGCCACTGACCACCATGCTTGTCTGTTTAAATATTTCTATTCTAAGAATAGCTATTGGCTGTGTAACATTACAAAATTTTTAAATTCTATATTTAGCTGGTTTTGAGGGAATATATTGTGTAAATATTTTTCTGCCTCTTAATGGAAATAACGGTTCGTCTACTGTCACATTTTCATCTGGAAAATAGTTTATGCGTAGATTTTGTGTCAGTATATTTAAATTTTAAGTCTTAAATATCTTCAGATTGAAATCTAATGCTATTTATTGCCTTTTTTTTGTTGCTGTCTCGTGATTTCAATTTTTATATTTTCTGAAAAAAAAATATATCGAATAATAAAGACTCCCATTATATGTTTTCCCTTGTATTCGGGCTGGCGTATTGTTCGAATACCCAAGTGCACGACGTTTACCCTACGCCGAAAAAATTTTTATTCAAATGCATACGTGTACCGGGTACCCTTGTCAGGCGTCTTCGTATATAAATGTTATCAGTATGGTTAGGGTTAATTTATTCAAATCCATAACGTTAAATATATCGAAACAAAATATACATGACATAGACCTCTGTTATAATCAATGATACAACCCCCTTAATTGAAAAAACAAAAAGCTTCGCTCATAAGGAAAAACATATTTTAAATAGTTAAATTTTTCGTCCCAGAATAGGCTATGTATCAGTTGGGAATCATAGCGTGCTTGTATGTAGCATTTTAAAATACCTGTGTCTTTAGTCACATGCCCGATTTCTATTATTTCCGAAGACATATTGTGCTCGTATATCGCTTTTGCAAAGTTAGCAAAGTATAACAGGAATTCCATCCGTTTCCTTCAGACCAATCGATGATGTCTTATTAATTTTAATAGAACACCAGCCTTTTTATAACTCAGTCAACTGACTGAAATATATATATTTTGGTTACAATGTTGTCAAGGCGCAGTGGCGTTATAAGCTTGTCCTTTCGCTTTTAATCTTTATTTTCAACGCGTCACTACAAAAGCATCGCTACCTTTTTTACATCTATTTTTCGTCCAGTGATGTAGAATTGTATGCTCTTTAAGGAAGTAATTTTTGTTTTTATGGTATTTTAACTTTTTTCTTTTTTTCAGTTAGTTGATGAAAATAGCGCCTTTGGCCCCTATGTGCGATGCTTCGCTACCGAACCCTCAATATATTGTATAAATAGTGCACGCCCATTAATCGCCATGAATTTGAGAAGCTTTAGATTATTAAAAGTAGGTTTAGCAGAAGTAGGTTTAGCATTCGTTACATTCTATTTCTATTTGTTCTATTTGTTTTCTTGTAAATACCCCAATGTAAATATTTCTGTTAAATTTTAAATTTAGCAGAGAGTCGAACTAGCGCTTGACAGGCTGAGTCATACAAAGGCTAGAAAATTAAGTTGCATTAAAAAATTTTTTTTTTGAAAATCTGACTTCTGTTTATACAAAGATGTATACTTGAACTTTTTTGGGGTGCACCAGTGGAATTCTCTGTAATGTGATAGTCTATCAGTCTGGAGGCTGCGTATTCGATTTTTGATAGCTACTTTGGTCTGTTATACTACAGCGGGAAAACGGACTAAGTAACTCAGCTTGACTAATTAAATTAAAATATTATGTTTTATTGTACTGTAGTAAAAAGTAGGTAAATAATAATCGTTTTTTGGGTCAATGGCCTTATTTATTTGGTTGTATTTATAATTACTCTAAGTTGTTAAAAAAATTCCAATTTACCCTTTTCTAAAATACCACACTGTGCACTGAGTACTGTGTATTGAATATTGTATTTTTTCTTTTTTTAATTTGACCTTATAAAATATTTTCATAAATTGAATTCAATGATACATGATATTAAAAATACACATTCGCACATGCATGCACAGGGATTTTTAAAAAACCATTTTACCTTGCTATTCACGGTATTTTACTGCTTAATAAAATTTCCACATATGCAGTAAAGAAATTCGCTGAGGTAGTTGGTACCAGCTCCCAAAAAAAAAAATGTAAAACGTTTTTTTTTACATTAAAATCAATTTGTTATAGAAAATTAAATTTGCAACTCTTTGGGTTCGGAGGAAGAACATGATTATTGAGATTGCAAACGATTGTAAATAAATTGGTGTAATTGTTAATAAATTGTTATTGAAGGGCAACAAATTACAAACATTCAACTTGGCGTTCACTGTCGGAAAAGTTTGCAACAACCCATATTTGTTGTCCTTTTTTTTGCTTAAAAAAATAAAATTTTAATAATAAGATTATGTTCAAGAAATTTGGTTTTAATTTTGGTATTAATAGGATAGTCGATCTCTGGTAACAGCATTTATGCTCATTTTCATATTGATTTCACAGATTTTTGCATTTTCTTTTCTCTCACTTATTTAGTGGGTGCAAATATTTTGCACTGCCGAATATAGTGCTGCTACGTATTTCATTTTCATTTATTTATTTAGATTGAAAAAAACTTAAGTCTTCGTATTACACATGTTTTGATTTTCATATTCATAACAAATTAGTCAAGGCAGACCCATTCAGTTTTATATATAATTAATTCAAAAAAAATCTTTTCCAACACTCCTACAACTAAAGGGTCCGCCATCTAACGTTTTTTTTCAACTAGTGCTTATTTCGTGAATTGTAGCACTTAGTTCATGTCTGATTTGACAGATAATCAGTTTTATCCTTCCGCTGAACCAATATGGTTGTGTACACGCTTGAACAACGCCGGGAAATATTGCGACATTACTTTGGCCGATTTTGCAAAAAAAAATCATCTTTTCAGATGAAGCTTATTTTGATCTTGGCAAAATTGTTGCATTTGGGGCACAGAAAACCGTCACGAATATATTGAAAAGCCGATACACCCAAAACTAGTCACTGTTTGGTGCGGATTTTGGTCCAGAGGCATAATTAGGCCATTTTTCTTCGAAAATGAGCAAAGAGTGGCCGTAGTCAATGGCGATCGTTATCGGGCCATGTTGAACGAATTTTTGTTCACAAAAATTGAAGAGAAGAATATTGGTAACATTTGGTTTCAACAGGACGGCGCTACGTGCCACACAGCCGAAGCTTCACTTTTTTTATAGCATTTAAAAAATAAAGAAAAGTTATTTGGCGGACCCTTTATTTCCGAAAAATTAATCTGTGAAAATAATACTAATAAATTGGTATGAAACTGTCATTCTCAGCGAACGATTTGAATTTTTTTGTTCACATAACCGCTAAATTTAAATTGCGTTTCCTCAGAAAATATGATTTTTCGATCGATTTAGATAAACGCTTAGAGCCTCTATCAGGCCTAAACTGAAAAACCGTAACGAAGTGGATATTTAATTACTTTTACTTGGATAATGTAATTGTCCGAGATCTTTATGTATACTGATCTTTAAAATGTTGTGCGAAATGCCGAGCAGTTAGATTCTTTGGCGAATGAATGTTCTAGGAATGATTTAAACACTGTTAGACACAGCAGTGTTATTCTTGTCGATACGACAACGTGGGCTCTTGATCATAAGCAATTCAATCTTACAAACTTAACTTTTTGTAAAGATTTGGGTAAAGCATTCGGTCTGAAAATTCTTTTTAAAAATTACAATATTAACTTAAAAAACAAGCTTTTAAATTTTGTGAAACTAAGTGATAGTAAATATTTTGAAAGAAACAAAATTTCGCGGTACTAAAAAGGCTTGTATTAAGACCGCGCTGAACAAGCTGGTGTAAGAGTATTAGTCAGGGCAAATTTATTCATCAGGGAACTGCAGTTAACAGCGAAATTATTCGAATTTTTTTTTTGTATCTGAATTTTGACATTTCGAAAAAATGAGAGAGCAGGGAGAAGTTGAGTTTTATCTAAATAACAATTTAATCTGCTGGCAAGTCAAGACTACCTTATTTCGGATAATTACTTATAAGTAAATTTGTAACATCTAGTTTACATTTTTATTTAAAGTTATAATGTCGCAACATTATGTCACGTGGTTTTTTTATTTCTATTTACGTAGATTTTAATTTAAACACCTTAAAAATTAATTATTTTATTCAAATTTAATTATTTAAAAATTAAAATATGTTATAAAAACTTAAGACAATAATATTTCTATAGATTTTTTATAAAGAATATTTTCAAACGCAAATTGGCATACATTCAACTACTTTACTACATTGCAGAGTCGAAAATTTACATAACCAATATTTATTTAATTATTAAATTAGTATGTCTGCTCTTAAGTATACTTTCAATGCAAAAAATTACATAAATCTTTATTAAACGACGACCAAATGTATTGAAGTATTGTTAAAAAGGAAAAACAATTTAACACAAAATTGAATTTTACCTTTCACAAACATACTTATAACTGATGTTATTTTGTTGCTGTTATCTTTCATTTTGTTTCATATTTGCTAATGACAATGATGAAATCCAATTAGTTTTAAATACTGCCGGTGCTTTGGCACGTTCATGCACGTATTTATTCCCCTAAAAAGTTATTATTTTCCTGTTATAAGCATAACCCTTCACCTCACTGTGTCTTTAGCTCAAATTTTCATTAAAATCATTGAGTTGGTTGTATTGTTTGTGCGATTATTTTGTATTGCAATTAAATTTTTTTTTAATCTTATGTACAGTGTTGCCACTGTGAGAAAAAATTTTAATGTCGGACTTACCATCTAGTCTTTTAAATAATAATTTCATGCTTCATCTTATTTGCTATCTATTTCCACCATTAAAACTTTTTGTATTGTCCTTTATACACATTTAATTTGGAAATAAATTTAAATTATTTAAAAATATATTTATGTTGTTTAAAAGTTATTAAATACATTAAATTGATTTCAAAGATTTTTGCATTTTTTTTCTATCACTTATTTAGTGGGTAATAAAATTTTGCACAGCCGAATATAGTGCTGTTACGTATTTAATTTGAATTTATTTATTTCGATCAAAAAAAGTTAAGTCTTCATATTACACATGTTTTGGTTTTCATATTCATAACAAATGAGTCAAGGCAGACCCACTCAGTTTTATATATAATTAATTCGAAAACAATTTTTCCCAACACTCCTACAACTTGTAGCTACTGGTGTTATCTTAATTATTGAAAATAAAAATTAGATATTAAAAAATTTCTTAAAGATGTATTCAAGAAAAACTTATATTTGCGATTACATTACTGAGCATCTACTAAATGGTTTTAGTCAATGAATGTTATTCATTCTGTTTTAAATATTGAACAATTTACATAAAACTGCTCATCAAGCATCAACCTTCACTAAAAAATAAAAGAAAAAAAAGAAAAATAATTAAAAATATCAAAAAAAAAACTTCATAATACGCATTTTCATTTAACAATTTTTTTTTTATCAATGTAAGGTGTGCAATAAAATATTCGAAAATTTTCCTTCAATATTATTTCCAGGATTTCTTTTGTAAGTATTTATAGCCAACTAAACTTAGGAGTGCACCTAAATTTTTGAGTCTTTAAGTGCTAAATATGTTAAAATAACGTTTTAAACTCAAAAACGGTCTGGCTAGACTCATGCGTCAGACGAAGGGGTAAAAACAACAAATTAAATACATCAAATTTATCTAGGCAATATTTTTTTAGAGAGAATAACCATTTTATTTATTTTATTTTTTCTCAACTAATTGTAAATATCTGTTGTGTGTTGCATAAGTTTTGCTACCACAGTCTCAATAAAAATACATATGAATTTCGTAGACTACAAAACTATATTAAAACAATGTTTTTGTTTTTTATTAACCCTAACCATACTGATAACATTTATATACATAGACTCCTGACAAGAGTACCCGGAATGTTTTTATTATTCCGTTATTTAAATGTATGTCATATATATTCAACGCGTTTTATTTTAAGACGTGAAATCCCCCCTTTCGTGTGATTTATATGTTACACACAACTGGGCCTCTTTTCGATTATATTTTTGCACTCTTAGATCTTGTCTTGTGTTGAAATATAAATTTCTTTCCGTGTAGGGTAAATGTCGTGCACTTGAGGATTTGAACCATACACCAGCCCAAAAATAAGGGGGCAAATCATCGAAGTCTTTCATATATTATATATTTTTATCAGAAAATATAAAATTAAAATCATAAGAAACAGCAACAATAAACGCTACAAAATAGCATTAGATTTCTATCGGAGAAAAGCAACAGATATTTTAGCCTTTAAATTAAACCTCGCCAGTTTCGTTTGATTTCAATAAAAAAAACTTGGTGCTTTAATTGCAATCTTATTGGTCATGGTTGTGATGGTGACAGATTTTAGCAAATACTAAACGTAATACGCTTTGACAATGTATTTACAAGATCTTGACGCGTTCAAACAGACAAATCTGCTTATATCTTAGATATTTGGAATATGCTTACGAAGAATTTACGCTTGAACTATTTTCCAGATGAAAATGTGACAGTAGACCAACAGTTATTTCCATTTAGAGATAGAAAAATATATACTCAATATATTCCCTCAATGTAACGCATAACACACAATAATGGAAACATTTACTCAGACAAACAACCCGGTGGTTAGCGACAGGTAAGCGTAGGAGAAAACATCATTCTTAATCTGTTTTATTTTTATAAATCTGGAATAAATATGACAACAACCAAGTTTTACTTCACTCCCTTTGGCCTACAATAAGAGAAATAACTCTCGTCGTAGTCTTCCACAAAACAAAGCCTACATTACAGCAGGGCTATGTCCGAGCCCAACAGGCGATATTGGTACACCTCAATATGCTTTCAACAAAAGTGGCCAGGAAAAAAAATAGTGTTTTCTTTCTCTCAACAATGCATTATACTCGAGTGGAGCCAGCTTTTAATAGAAAAGGGAAAATTAATGACATTAAAGCAGAAGACGAATTCAATGTAAGGTGGTATATAAATATAGCACCAAACAAAAAACGAATGGATGGCTATTGGCTTTTTTAACATGTTGACGTGGCTGCATTAGGTGGATTTCGTTTTGATTCAAACACCCAAAAAATCGAAGCTCTCGTTGGAGATTTTTGACCGCACTTGGCGCGGAGTTAACAACTAGAAATATGAACAAAACAGTTAATGACAATCGAATAACACGATACGCTTTCGTCCGGGAGCCTTCGAGATTATGACAAATAAAACCATACCTATAGAAGGATGCTGCGAGCCCACCGAATACGAATAAGCGGAATAATATGGCGCGGTTGCCACTAAAGGGTCGCTGCTATATTTGTGTGACAACTGATGCAAAATCTAATCGAAACACACGCAAAATATGCGATGGTTGTAAACGGCCAATGTGCAGCATGCATAGCAAAACTGAACTAAATTTAATTTTTTATAATTCTTGTATGCAAAACGGTTTGATGTAAAATAATTATTTTGCTGAATAAACAACAAAACATAAAAAATACTAGAATTTTAAATTTTTTTATACAAAATTTAAATATATATTTAAGGGTACCCGAAAACCCTTATCAGGAGGGAAAGGACTACCTGACTTTGGGTGGCTCCAGAGCCAACTCAAATAAACGAAGAGTAATTTAGATGGGAGAAAAACATTGTAAAATTTTAATATAAAGGAAATTGCGGAAGCTCAAAATTGTACTAAGGAAAAAGATTGGTTGGAAAACGGTAAAAACAATAAAAATAGTGTTGCAAATATTAAAATTTTGTAAAAGGAACCGATATTATATATTTATAAACGAAAAAACACAACAGTGTTGGAAATTTATTGCTCAGGACAATTAAATTAGTTCTTCCAACCAAATAGCCTTATTAAAAAGATTTGTATTCAATTCGCTTTTATCACAACCGAATTTAATTATCTCTATTAGGGTTCACTACTAAATATTGATATATGTAACAAAATCTCCCATATGTCAATGTTTTGTTTTAAATAAAAATACAATTTCAGTTATTGCAAGTAATTATTGATTACCTGTATTATTACAATTCGATTACAGTAAAGAAATTATTAAAGTTAAGCTATATTTGGTGTTTACAAACGAAAAAGAGTTGTATGTAAAAATTATTTGTTACAAACATTAAATACATATACTATTTTTTAAACACATTTGATTTTTCTGTCAACTGTAAAAAAATTACATTATTTAGAACACAAAATCAATTTTTTTATTGAGAAAAAAATTTAAAAAATAAATAAATTTAAAAAAAAAAGCTAACTTTTATACTGTGGTACGAAAACAAATCTACAAGTAACTCTTTTAAAGGTAATATATCGTTTATTTATTTTTTTTATTATATATTTATTTATATTTTTATGCATTTCAGTACGCGAAATGAATTTTCGAATGCAGAAATTTGCAAGATACGTACTTATGTAATGGATAGTGCTGTAACGGGGTTGCAAAATGGTTTAAAAATTAGGACAAAGAAAAATATTAACAGTTTATCCTTATAATATTTGATATTTTTTAGTTTTATTTTTATGTATGTATGTATATAATTGGAGATACATACATATGTATTTGTTTATTTGTATTTATGTCTTTATATACATACGTATTTATGTAATTATATTATAAAAAATTAAAAAAAAAAATAAATGAAAAATTATGTTTAATTTCTTATTTTCCTGGGTCAAATGAAGAATTGGTAATTATGATCGATTATTCTTTTACTAACACCAATTCAAAATTTTGTTCAGTTGCATCAATCATATATTTGAAAACAAATACAGTTTTTGTTTTTAATATCTATAATATCAACTAATAAAATCTTCTAACACAATTGAAATTCGAATGTTGCAATTAAATCTATCAAGCTTAGAAACGAAATTTTCAGTTATTATAAACGAATTGTGAGATAGTACGTGGAACCTTATGAATTCGATTGGCAACAAATTCGGTTGCCACAACGAAACTGTTTTCTGTGTGTGTATTTAATTTGGTTTAAGTAAAATGCAACTTCAAATTACGTTCGGGTACCGGGGTACCCGTATTAGGAGGGTTAGGGTTAAAAAAATACACGAATTTTTGCTGCAGAACTAAGTTTATTTATTACATTATTTTTAATGTTTTTAATTCCATATTTTTTTTTTTTTTTTGGTTTCAAAAATCTCCTTTAATTGGCATGTCACTATGAAAATTTAACATATTCCCTCTCCTATATTTATTTTATTTAGTACATTAGTAGGAAAGTAGATTTCGTTATAACTTCGATTTCGTTAGGAGGTATGATCATTTACAATTATTACTAACACATAAGCAAACCAAATGTGTGAAACAAAATTAAAAATAAACAAAGTACTGCTTGTTGTTTCAGCAAAGAGCTCTTCATGTACATATGTACATATATGGCATAAAAACCAAAACAGAGGAAAGACAAAAACAATTTAAACTCCCAATCTCCTTATCTGTTTTTAATTTATTGAACACAGTTTTTTGGATTTATTTCCAAGTTAAGGATTATTTTTTATTTTTACTGAGATTTCTAAGAATAACATAAAACCTTGCGGGCTCAAGCAAAGTGGTACGGGTTCAGCTAGTAGTACTGAAGCCATGACAACTAAGACAAAATGATAATGAATGTTTGCACGTCTATCACTTTTGAATGGGCCTGATTTATTCTTTTATTTATTTTCTTACGCCCATACTCTTTCATAAATCTGTCATGAAATCATTGATTTTTTAATTTAATTTTGGAATTTTTTGTTTTGCTGGTTCTGCATTACTAACTTTCCAAATTAACTAATCATGTACATAAACATATGTACGTTGCTCTATGTAACTTCATTCATTTATACATTACAAAATCAATATATGAAAAATCATGGAGTCTGTTTTTATTGATAATTAAATTTCTTTGTACGGTTATTGAATTTTAATTTGGAAACCATTTTCTTCTTGATTTGTAGTCTGTGTTAAGACCACAGGAGAAAAAAAATATTAACACATTTCGAAAAAAAGTGGAAAAAGTTTGAAAGCGAAATGATTTCGTTTGGCCAAATAATTAAAGGTTTGTGTTTTAATTGCTTTAAATATAAAAACATTAAGCAGTTTTCTTAATAGAGAAACTAAGTTTTATAGTTTTTATATATGTGTATGTATGTAGTTTGATGTCTTTTCTTTTTGTGAAAAAGATATATAATTGGGTTCAACTTATTTAATTTCATGGTGTAGGTTTATAAGGTGATTGCTATTCAGTGTTCAATAGATTATGTATTATGTAATTGTCGATTATGAGAAAAATTTTATGAAATTTTTATCAGCCAATCAACTAAAACTATCCGTTAAAATATAGCCTGTTTTATGTTGCCATGTCGTAAAGCATTTTGAGAATAAAATTTGAAATAATCTTGGTCTACAAAAAAATAATAAGAAGTCCCATAGCAAAAAAAAACAAGTAAGAGCACTATATTCGGCTGTGCCGAATCTTTCATACCCACCACCAATTTTGTGTACATTTAAAGCACAATATTTATTATTTTGTTAATCATTATGAAATAATCAATTTATAATAAAATATGTATCACTTTCTTTGTAGAGGGTGGTTAAATTTTAAGGGCCCATGTTTAAGGTGAACCACATCTAACCTTCAACTTTTTTCTTGTATTTCATTTGACATTTCTCAATCTCAGACTAACTCAATTTGAACCGTGGAAAGATACGCAATCGAGCAACGCTTTTAAATATTAAAGATTTTTATAAAAATGGGCGTTCAAATCAAAATTAATTTTGTGCACTTCGTGATTCTTTTGGTCAACATAATCGTTCGAATTCGTCCACAATCGTGAGCATTGTAAAAAATATTTAAATGTCTGCAAAGCAGGTCTGTATGAAATGTGAAAACATCTGTGAATGCCATCTTAGTTCGTTGAATGGGAAGCATTGCTGTTTTATGTTGCCATGTCGTAAAGCATTTTGAGAATAAAATTTGAAATAATCTTGGTCTACAAAAAAATAATAAGAAGTCCCATAGCAAAAAAAAACAAGTAAGAGCACTATATTCGGCTGTGCCGAATCTTTCATACCCACCACCAATTTTGTGTACATTTAAAGCACAATATTTATTATTTTGTTAATCATTATGAAATAATCAATTTATAATAAAATATGTATCACTTTCTTTGTAGAGGGTGGTTAAATTTTAAGGGCCCATGTTTAAGGTGAACCACATCTAACCTTCAACTTTTTTCTTGTATTTCATTTGACATTTCTCAATCTCAGACTAACTCAATTTGAACCGTGGAAAGATACGCAATCGAGCAACGCTTTTAAATATTAAAGATTTTTATAAAAATGGGCGTTCAAATCAAAATTAATTTTGTGCACTTCGTGATTCTTTTGGTCAACATAATCGTTCGAATTCGTCCACAATCGTGAGCATTGTAAAAAATATTTAAATGTCTGCAAAGCAGGTCTGTATGAAATGTGAAAACATCTGTGAATGCCATCTTAGTTCGTTGAATGGGAAGCATTGCTGTTTTATGTTGCCATGTCGTAAAGCATTTTGAGAATAAAATTTGAAATAATCTTGGTCTACAAAAAAATAATAAGAAGTCCCATAGCAAAAAAAAACAAGTAAGAGCACTATATTCGGCTGTGCCGAATCTTTCATACCCACCACCAATTTTGTGTACATTTAAAGCACAATATTTATTATTTTGTTAATCATTATGAAATAATCAATTTATAATAAAATATGTATCACTTTCTTTGTAGAGGGTGGTTAAATTTTAAGGGCCCATGTTTAAGGTGAACCACATCTAACCTTCAACTTTTTTCTTGTATTTCATTTGACATTTCTCAATCTCAGACTAACTCAATTTGAACCGTGGAAAGATACGCAATCGAGCAACGCTTTTAAATATTAAAGATTTTTATAAAAATGGGCGTTCAAATCAAAATTAATTTTGTGCACTTCGTGATTCTTTTGGTCAACATAATCGTTCGAATTCGTCCACAATCGTGAGCATTGTAAAAAATATTTAAATGTCTGCAAAGCAGGTCTGTATGAAATGTGAAAACATCTGTGAATGCCATCTTAGTTCGTTGAATGGGAAGCATTGCTGTTTTTCACGATAACGTGGCAAAAGAGCAAGCAACCTCGACTCATCATCGTGCCCAACAATTGAGCATCAACAGTGTCATTGAAAATTTGGACCATCAGATAGAGGAGTAGCGCCAAGGATGGGGGGGCCATTTGGCCGATATTTTGTTAAATACATAATTGAACCATACAAATATTATAATTACAAAAAGAAATAATAATAATATCCTAAATAATTTGTGTTTTATTTAAATTCAACATCGGTCCTTAAAATTTAACCACCCTTTATAACTTCAATATGCTACTAAAATGCTTTCGTAAATTTTGTCTTTCAATGAAAGTGGGCGTTAAAGTAGGTGTGTCAATAAAGTTTCTGATAATAAATGCAACTTAGATATTTCAATATAGTCCTTTATTTTCCCAAAAACTTTGTCAATAGAGAAGTTACATTTCAGAGTTGTATATCCAATTTTGTTGCTTTTATGACGTATTTGTTTTTAAATATACCGAAAAATACACTGTGCGGTATAAATTTTCGTACATTTGGATCGATAACTCCTCTCCTAATACATAGTTTTAAATAATTTTAAGGGAAAAATATTGTTTTTACTCAGGAAATATACATTCGGAGTTTCATGAGTCTACGTGCATGCGTTTGGACAATTCCATTTTATTCGATGTTCGAAGGACACGGTTTTTTCGACCTACTCTTGCTTTTGGAGCTATAACTCTGTTCCTAATATCCGGATTAAGCCCATTTTCAATACCAAACAAACCTTGTCTATAAAAAAGATTCTGGCAAAATTTGAGCCCCCTAGCTTTTTCGGTGCGACCTCTATCGTGCTTTCAACAGACGGACAGACGGACAGACGGACGGACTAAAATGGATATTTCGATGTGTTACAAACGGAATGACAAAATGAATATACCCCCACCATTTTTTTGGTGGCGGGTATAATAAATCACAAAATTTTTATAGACATATTTTGTTTTTCTCAAATATATTTTTGCATTGAAAAATTGTTTTTTTTATTACTGCTTTTTCTTAAACAAAGAAAATGTTATTAATAATTTACACTCTACTAAAATATGAAATATTTCCATTGATATTCTTTATGTCAGTCAGTACCAAAGGGCCTTCTAAAGGTATTCTGTAAAAGATTTTGCATTAAAATTTCACATTTTTGCAACAAAAAAAGTTGGGTAAAGTAAAGGGTTATCCATTTAGAGGTTAAAAATCCGTTGATCTAGTAAGACTACTGGCTGTTAAATATTTGCCATCTGAAGTTTTGTTTATTTATTGAAACTTTTATCAATTAATTACAACATAAGTGGTGGTTTGATTTTTGCTTCCAGCACAATTTTCGAAAAAAAAAATACATAAACCACACAATGACACCCCCAGACTGTAAAAAGCACCTTCAACCTTTACAGTTTGAATGGCGCATATGCCAAGATTTTGTTGATGTCATAACCACTGAGTAAGAAACGAGATTCATTGTTGAAGAAAATTTTCTTGGAAAATCCGCATTGAAAGCCTGTTGCCATAGCCACGCTTAAATCATCACTTTTGTAGTAAGTTTTAGCTATTTAAAAGTATCTACTACTACTTCTACTAGAAGTTTTTTTGTTCAGATGGAAATAGCACGAACGTCACTACGGAAAATACAAAAAAAATATTTACTATTACGCCTATATAAAGTACATTATTGCCACAATTAGAGCCCGCAGATGAACGGAAACAGCTGGATAGAGCCACGTAGCCCGAGACATAATGGCAATTTTAAGTCAAATTTTTGGAGAGCGAATAAATTTAAAAAATTCGAAAATAAAATGTCTAGATCGTTTGTCTGATTTGTCAATACTTGACTATTTTGTTTCAAGTTATTAAAAGGAGCGAGTATGTATTAATAAGTCAAGACTATCCTTAAAGTCAAGGTGAATTTTACTGCAGAAATTCGAGCTCTGCACTTACAAATTTTAAAAGATAATTTGAAAATTGCTGTGAAATGAGGTCATTATTGCGAAGCTGAAAACGGGACCACTAAAGTAACATTACTTACTTAGTCTAAAAAAATTTTCGTTTTAAATATTTTATAATGTTAGAAAAGAAATTAAGCAAGTAAAAACACTATATTCGGCTGTGCCGAATCTCTTATACCCACTACCAATTTTGTGTACTTTTATAGCACCAAATGTATTATTTTTATTATACCTTAATATGTATCACTTTCTTTGTATAACTTCGATATGCTAGTAAGATGTTTTCGTAAATTTAGTCTTTCAATGAAAGGGGCGTTAAAGTATGCATGTCAATATAGGTCCTGTTAAAAAACTGAAATATTTCAATATAGTCCTTTATTATTCCAAGAACTTTTTCAATAGAGAAATTATATGAATTTAAGATAAACCGTTATTTAGGAGGTAGGCGTTTAAGTGGGTGTATCACGTAAATTTTCTGGCGTAACAATAACATTGACTAGAAGGATACATGTAGCAAATTTCATCATCAACTTAGATGTTTCGGTATAGTCCTTTATTATTCCAAAATCTTATTCTTAGAGAAATTATATGAATTTGAGATAAAACGTTATACGGAGGTGGGCGTAAAAGTGGGCGTGTCACATTTATTTTCTGTTAGAACAAAGCATTTGACCAAAAAGCAACGTTTACAAAATTTCGGAATCATATATCTTATTTTATCACTTTTATGACGTTTAAAATTTTAAATATGTGTACCGAGAAATACTTTGTGCGATAAATTTTTTTTTTACATTCTGATTTATTACTCCTTTCCTAATGCATAGATTTAAGCAGTTTTTGGGGAAAACAATTTTTTTACTGAGGAAATATATATTTGAAGTTTTATGACTCTATGTTAATGAGTTTGGACACCATTCCATTTTATTCGATGTTGGAAGGACAGGTTTTTTGACCTACTCTTGTATTACGAGCTATAACTCTCTTCCTATAGCTATAACTCTCGAGCTTTAACTCTAACTTTGGCGGCAGGTTTAAAAATATTTTCGATCTGCTGTTGATCAACAGTTTGTGTCATTTCTAAGTTTTCAACAAGGTTATCAATACCATTCCATACAACAATATTAGTTGCATTTTAAAATACGAACTGGTTAGAATTATATTTACGTGAACGTCACCATTATTATTGTCATCTGATTATAGTCATGAATAAAATTTGTATAACAAAAATCAAACATAAAAATGCAATAAGTACTGAACTTTGACATTTATGGATCATATACATATGCATGCAGATTTCGAATAACGTTACTGTTAATATTTGAGATTTCAAATGTAAAAGAGAAACAATACGCAGACCGTCTTAGTAACTGACAACAAACATCTCTCGTCAATTTATACGGCAATCATCTTTCTATTTAGTACTTTTATCAGTGACGAGAAGAACCGCAAAGGCAATAGAATTCGTAACTCATGAAACAGTTTGCTGTAGTTATAATGATGACAATGATGACGGAAATGGCAATGATGATAATGACTACAATGTTACGAGGTGATGACAATGGCTAACGTTGCCATAAACATTGAATCATGTTGGTTTTGGTTAAGGGGTCATGACTGGCTGCATGAAAGTAGAATTGAAAAGTTATTTGGTCGTAAGACTTTTGTGGCTGTTTCGAAAAGGTTGTGGTAAATCGCTTGAACGGATGATTATAAGCTCCAACTTATATGTGTATAAGTTGACCACAATGGATGTTTGTGGCTACCTTGAAAACCTTTGCAATAACATCATTATCATTAACAAGTACAATCATTATCATTGCCAAAGAGACAGTTTAAAAATAGCAACACTCAATGTCATCGCTAGAATGACTAACGTTTCTTTCTTTTCCATCACATGTGCATTTAAAACAATGACAACCATCGGCAAGAATGAGGTAAGTATGTGTTTGCCTGAAAATGAAAACATGAAATGCAATTAAACTCTTGCAATAATCTTTAATGGTCATATAGTCATGGATTTTTTTTTTTTTTTTCATATTTATTCTTTTTTGCCATGCATGCATGTTTGCATTTGTGTTGATGCTGACGAATTGATTAGTGATATAACGTAGAGAGTAGTACTAATCAAATTTTAAAGTCATTGCAAGCGTGAATAATTCAAAAATGTATACAATGATAAAAACAATATTATCAATGTCTAAAGGGTCAATGGTAATTTATGGCCGTAAAGAAATTAATGTCATATTCTAGAGAAACTTTTTATTTGTTGACCAGAATTAAGTTGTGATAATTTTAGTAGGTTAGAAACTTAAACTTGTGTGTCACTGAGATATTTGATAAGTTTAAGATAAATTTGTTAATAAGAAAAATATTTTTGTTAAGCTTTGTCATATAATATTTGAAATGCTACCGAAAAATGCGTTAAAACACCATAATGTTTAAAGCTTTCTAAGAACTAAACTTGAGTTTTTTAAACGTTTATTGATTTGATTATTCAGTTTGGTCATCCTAATTTTCTGGGAATATTGATATCAGTAGCACCGTAGGCAATTAAGATTTCAATTGCTATTTTACATTTGGTTGCCGTGATTACTAAAGATTATTTTTTACCACTGAATTTTAAAACACTTGAATAAAAATCAGTACATGTAAATATTTTCACAAATCTTTTCTGTTAATTTAAAAAAAAGTAAAATATTGAATAAAAACAAATAAAATAACAATTCAATAACAATTTCTCTATATTTTTTGAGTTTCTGCATACACAACTACTTGAACTAAGTTTTTTGGGTTGCTCACTTCATACGAATAGTGCAGCATTTTTACTCGCATTAGTTGTTATTTTAGCAAAATTTTTTATTTAAATTGAATTGATAAAGTAAGAGTAAAATAAAAAAAAAAAAAAAAAAAAAAATCTTTATGTGCATTGAAAATGTTGTAAAAATATTTTAACATTTTTTTATAGTCGACTCATTTGTACTCTCATACGAATAGTATTTATTAAGAATAGAATTCAATTTTTATAATTTTTTTTGTTATGCAATTCAACAGAGGATTTATATATAACAAAAAAACAAAAATAATAAAAAAACATATATATTTCATATACTTACACGAATGCAAACACAAGTACGTTTAAATATTCATACACACAAACTCATTTGATACTGACTGACATTTCACCAAACATTGACAACATACTTTAGCATAAAATAAAATTCATTCGTTTTGCACTCAACAAGGGATAAAAATTTTATACAAAACTTTTAACATGAAAAATGCGTAAGATTGTATGTATTTCATATCTACACATGTATATACATACATACATCCCAACTACTTATGTAAGTAAGGAGATGAGTAGAGTTCTGTTATATTTGCTTGATTGAATATTGTTATTAAATAAAATCAGAAAATGTTTTGTATGAAGAATTTAAGAAAACTTTTTGTTATCGGAAATTTCTGGAAAATATTTATAAATTCAATAATTGCAAAAAATTTAAAAGATATCAAAAAGACTTTTAAAACTTAAGCTTAATTAAAAAAATAAAAAAAGAATTACTATAAATTAAATAATAAAATGGGTAAATTATAAAATTGACAATCTAGAGCACTTTATTCTAATATTGTGTAATTTTATAGCACAAAATTTATTATTTTATTTAGTAATCGTTATGGGTTAATCTCTTTATACTCAAATATGCAATTTTTAAACTTAACCCTGAATAGGATACCTGTGTATGGTCAGGCATTTTTTTTTACTTGTTTGTAATGACTTTTGTATAAGTATTAGAAAAATATTTCAGTACAACTTTAGGTATTCCTCAATGAAAGTGTTTTTTATGCGAAAATCAAAAAAAGTGTAAATTTTATGACCATGGGAGTGGTAAACAGTTCAAATAAGATTTTTTTCATATTCATACCACCTGGGCCCAGTCAACTTTTTCTCTTAATATAAATGCAAACACATCGGCATTAGCCTAAAATTTAAACTAATTTGAAAGCATACGAAAACATTAAAGTCGATAAACAACTTTTTCCTTCAGAGGAAGAAGAACGAAGTTCATGCAATAAATCCCTTCTAAGCCAGCTAGATACGGTATCAAGTTTTAGCATGTGACACGAGATTTCATTTTCCCTTGGAGGAAAATATACATAATGGCAAAGACCAGGTGAGGCGACGGCTGAAAAACAAACAAACAAAATATAAATTCCGACAATTTGTTTTAACCACATTTAATTTGTGCTAGAGGACTTGGATTTGTTGGAGCTATTAGGAGTAGCAAACTATCGATTGCTTTGAAAATGAAAAAAATATCAAAGACAAAATCTCTCTAGTAAATTTCGATTTAAAGATAATGTTGGAATATGTTCTTACATTCCAAAGAGAAATAAAACCGAGTTTTTATTATCCACCGTCCATTATGACACTATCACATCTGTCTCTGAAGTATAGAAAGGACCTGAGTTAAGGCTGAACTATAAACAAAGTCTGGCGTAGTAGTGATGGATTAAATGCTAACAAAATTTACAACAAAGCGTGGAACCAATCGTTGGACTTAGGCATTTTTGTATAACATGAGCGACATAATGGTCTTAGCAAGTTATATTACATTCAATGAAAATATTTCTGTTAAAGAATAAAGAGTGTGCACGAATTAAATTTTTATCTCAGCTTTGTAAGCAACTCGTTCACCCTTTTTATCTAATTTTGTAAGCTTAAGCTTTTTTGAATGAAAAAATTTAGGTAAGACGAAGTAAACCCATAATTATGACACTTAGAGAAAATAACATTACAAATATTCATTTGATGAGTAAATAAAAAATAAATGAAATTTTTAAAATTGTGCAAGTCATATTAACTTTAAAAACTATTTCAGTTTTTTCAACATGTTCTTTCTAACGAAACGTATTCGGTATGTAACGTTATTTTATGTTATTTGTATAAACTAACATATATTTTATTGAATTGTTGTGTTTTGGTTTAGGAAGTTTAATAGCCTGTTTTATATTTCCATTGTAAATAAATACTAGCGGTCCCAGCTAGGACCGAGTGGCAATTTGTGCCACCTTAATTAGGTATCCACTTAAGGGTTAAATGTATATTCTTTGTGTAACTTCGATTTGCTATAAATTTATCTTCTAAAATTTATTCTTACAGTTAAACCTTTAGTATTTCTACATTAGAAATGCTACTACTGTCTCTTTTTATACCCTTCACCTGTGGTGCACAAGGGTATATATAGCTTTGTCATTCCGTTTGTAATTTCTACAATTTTCATTTCCGACCCCATAAAGTATATATTTTCTGAAAGCTTATGAATAGAGGAGTCGATTAAGCCCTGACCGTCTGTCCGTCTGTCCGTCTATCCGTCTGTCCGTCTGCCCGTCTGTCCGTGTGTTGGTTGAAATCAATTTTTAGAAGCAACTATATGTTCCTCAGATCTGTATATGGTATCAATCTCTTGGAAATATCCAGGAATGAATCGCTATTGAAATTCAGCACAATCGCCCCATAACTTTCTAAGATATGAGCAAAAAACCACGACCACCTCGTTTTTTTTCACAATTACAACAACAACATACATACATACATACATACATGTAAAAAACATACCAAACAAAAAAATTACAAAAAAAAAAATATATTAAAAATAAGAAAAAAATAATAAAAAAAACTACAAAAAAAAAATTTAAAAAAAATTTTTTAAAATTTTTCTAAAAAAATTTTTTAAAAAAATTTAAAAAAAATATAAAAAAAAAATAATCAAATATAAATAGTATATTAAATAAAACAAAGTAAAATTTTTTTGGCTCAGCTGGGATTCGATGCCACATTTATTCTAACGTGCACGTATTTTATATGGGATGAATGGTGATACAAACAATTGTTATTGCATGACTACACGTTGTGAAGGGTATATAAGATTCGGCACGGCCGAATATAGCACTGTTACTTGTTTACAAAAACGTTGTATTTTAGCTTAAACTGAAGAGTTAAATTTGGTTCCCAGAGGTAGTAAGAAAATAATATTAGATTTGTGTGGGCATGGCACCTTCTACTTTTAAAAGTATATAACTAATATTTGAATTTAGCTCAGATAATTTATTACAGACTTCTTTTTTTTTAAATTTTTATCAATATAAAAATAATATGAATTGAAGATAAAGTGTTATATGAGGGGCTGTTGTTAAAGTGGGCGTGTCACCTGAGTTTTTTCAGAATTGTACTTATATTGGCGAAATACACTTATATAAAAGAAAAATTTCATCATCACGTATCTAAATCTGTCGGTTTTATGATGTCTTAAATGTAATAAACAATAAAATATGTGACAAGTGGGCGCTAAGTTAGGCGTGTCAAAGTAGTTTGTGCTTATAAATTAAATTTATATTTTGCAATATACAGTCCAGTAGTCTTTCACTGCGTAGTAAAATTATATGAATTTTAGATCTTTTTTTTCATTTACTGCGTAGTATTTCGTGAAACTTGCAGTTGTAGGGAACAAATCAAAATCCCTAAGTGGCTTTTTACCTTTTATATACTACAGTCTTATGTTATGTTATGTTGTTTGGAAATATTTTTTTACCAATTTTTCTCTTCTTCGTCCTTATACTATTATTTGGGTAGTTTATTATTTGCAGCTTGTTTGTGTTCGAAGCTGCTGCTGTTTTTGTATGAATCACTAACACAACACTACACATTTATCGTAAAAAATGTTTTTTTTTTATTCGTACCAGTTGTTATTATTGTTATTATTACTGTTGTTGTTTGTGTAAATTTTGAAGCCAAGTAAGTGAGTGGAAGTTGAGTAGAAGGCTGCAAACGAATTCAATTTAAAATTGCTTTTTTCTTCAAGACTGAAATTGTAAATGTTTTGTGATTTCAAAAATGTATTTTTGATTCAATTTAATACTAAATAAATTTATGTTTCTGTATATTTGCATAAAGGTTACTACATTTATGTATATAAAAATGCTTTGTTATGTATGCTCGTGGGTGGATTAACAAGTAATAATTAATGGTTTTAAAAGATTATGGTTTGCCCTTTGCTAGTATCAATAAATAAATAATAATGAGGTCTGCTGTTATAAAATTCAAAATTCAACGAAATCCAAATAGCATATATCACACGCATAATAATAAAATGCGTAGTATCACAAATTTAGAGACTAAAACGTACACACTTAAAATTAAGTTCACAATTTTAACTTTTTGAATCTACATTTGTATTATAAATACAACTAGTATGAATTCCAAGTTTGAATGTGCCGCGTCTTTAATGTCCTTGGAAGCCCTAGAGCGCAAATATCTATTTTCCTATTAAAAAGATTTTTAAATGCACCAAAATTGAATAAATCGTATATAAAAAATGGATTTTCAAGATTTTTAGTTAATTAGTTTATTATTTTAGAAATTTTAAAATAATAGCAATTTTTGCATAATTATTTTTCTTAAGCTTTGCAAAATAGAAGGTGTACAAAATGACTTCAAGTCGCTTCAATAGGCATAAAGCAAATTTCTAAAGGTTGTATAAATCCGCCAATATTATAACGAACAATTTCTCTATATATTGACAAATGTCATTTATTTTTATCTGTGTATATGTTGTGTTTACAAAATGTAACTTCTTCTTTCAAAGACAAATTAAAACATATTTTCTGTTTGTATATGAATTTTTAAAAAATATATTTTAAGACTAAATAAACTTTTTCATAATGATATTTTTAATAATCCAATCCCATAACTAAACTGTATTAATTTCTTATATAATTTTTTTATGAACATAAGTATCAAATTTTAGTGGATAAGTTTTTTGCCAAACTCGCCACAACAGTTACTTTTAGGCGGTAGGACAACTAACGTAATTGAAAAATAACAGAAAAATAAAATTTATAAAAATAGAAATACAGAATTTGTCATATCATCATTTGCATCAAGGCTCCAGTTTTTGCTAGTTTGCTCTAACCTTCATTGTTTTCTCAAGAAATATGTTTTTCAAATTTTTAGAAATACTAAAAATCTATTGATTTAAGCTCTTATTAATCTGAACGCCATTATGAACGCCAGTGTATACGTAAATTATTTTCCTCTAAATAAGAAAGTTTCCGAAGTTGCAATGAAACAAAAACCAGGAAAAAATACTAATCTTGTATTCTCATACCGACCGATATCCTTACTCCCCGTAATGGGAAAAATATTTGAGAAACTGCTGTCAAAAAGGCTAAATGAAATAATTTTAGCGAAATAATTGATACCATCTTATTAATTCGGTTTTAGGGCGAAACATTCCACAATTGACCAAGTTCACCGAATAACGATAGAAGAATGTTTGGAATAAAAAAAGTGTGTTCGTCTATCTTCCTTGATGTTGATCAAGCTTTCAATAAGGTTTGGCATAAAGGATTAATTATTAAACTTAAAACGCAGCTTCTAATACAATATACATCCATGATAGAGTCCTACACCGAAAATCGGTACTTCAGAATTAAGCAGGGGCAGAAATACTCTGAGTTAAGAAAAATAGGCGCTGGGGAACCACAATAAAGTGTTCTTGGCCCAATTTTATATTTGTTATACATAGCAGATGTACCTCTTTTACCTATAAATAGCAGAATATCCACATTTGCAGATGATACCTCTATACTATGTATTGGTAACAACGAAGAGGAATCATTGTCTTTATTACAAGAATCAGTGAATTAATTAGTCAAATGGACACAAACTTAGAGAATAAAATTAAATGAAATAAAATTTACCGACGTCGATTTTACTTATAAGAATATTTCGTATAAACTAATAAAGATTTTAAATGCTACGGTCCCATATTCAAATTGTGCCAAATATGTTGGCATAACGCTTGATATGAAGCTTAAATGGAAGCACCATATTAATAAAATTAAATGGCTTATTGGTAGAAACTTTATAGTATCGATTAAATATAATCTCCCTATATACAATCAAATTTTGAAAACAGTTTGGACTTATGGAATCCAAATGTGGAGATGTGCTACTAAGAAACAAATAAAAATTATCCAACGCGTCCAAAACAAAATTCTAAAAAACATAGTGAATGCACCTTGGTACATCAGAATTGAGGATCAACATAGGGACCTCGGAGTAATGAAAGTTACGGAAGTGATAAAACTGTTTGCAACTAAGCATGTAAACAGAATGCAGTCGTACATAAATTCAGAAGTTTATATCTTAAGCAACAAAGAAATCTACACAAGAAGACTACAGAGAAGTAAGCCACATGATTTAGCGGCAGATATTGCTTAAAAAAATTTCTTGTTGGTCATATAGACTAGGTGTAATAAAATGAAATGTATATGCCTGTATAATCCTTTACAATTCAACAAATAAAAAAAAAAACATAAAATTTGTCGTTATCTATTCAGTGCATGTACCAATAAGAGTGTTTTCTAGAAGTTTGATTATATGAAAAATAAATTTTCATCTTTAAGTTTCATCTTAAAGTCATAATACGAAATATATTGAATTTAATAAATAAAAACAAAATGTTCCCAGCAAGCATTTATTTTAATTATGTAAAACATACGCATTACCTCATACATTAAATAGTAATGAGGAGTTGTTACCACCACCATTATTTTAAAATTCACAATAATTTTGGTAAGGACCTTCTTAAATACTTTTTGTGTAATTTCTTTAAATTGTGATCTAGTTTAGTGTTGATAATTGACAATATTGCTTAATTCAAATAATCAAAAATAATAACATAAATAATAATCATATTTATTTGGTTGTTGGGTTTAAGCTGGTTTATATGCATTTCACTGGTGCTTATGCCAGATCATCAGTAAACCTTTACCCAAATTCTTGAAAAAGTTTAAAATTTTTATAAGTTATATTTTTAAATTCTCATTAACAAAATGAGAATTCAAAAATAAAACAAAAAACTATAAAAAACTTTTTCAAAAACCCAACCAACAATTTTTTTAAATTTTGAATTTATTTTAAATTTAAATTTAAATATAATTGAAAAATTATGGGAGCATATCCCAAAAAATTTAGTAAATTAACTAATAAAAGATTTTATTTTTCGGTTGCCCTTATAAACATTTAGTGTTAACCAACGGTTAGCCAAATGTTAAAGGGATTAGAAAAATAAAATAAATTCAAAATTTAAAAAAATTGTTGGTTGGGTTTTTGAAAAAGTTTTTTATAGTTTTTTGTTTTATTTTTGAATTCTCATTTTGTTAGTGAGAATTTAAAAATATAACTTATAAAAATTTTAAACTTTTTCAAGAATTTGGGTAAAGCCTCAGTTAGCCGAGCGCATCCGTACTGTAATGTATCAGCTGTTCGTTTTTGGCTTATGAGAAACAATGCAAAAGCTTAGCGAAATTTAACGTACTGTAACCGGAACGTACCATTCTGTATAAAATAGAATTTTCTTACATTCTTACGTGACATTTGTAAGCCAGTGATGGTCTGCTTGTTTGTTTTATGATTTCAGGGTATTTTTGCTTTTTTAATGGTACTTTTTTTTATATATTTTAATACGCAAAAGAAAAATAAAACAACTTTTAGTACTTTGCGTGTTAATTTATTTTTCTTCACGAATTTTTTAAATACAGTTTTGCGAACTATTGTGTCTATTTTAAACTTATACTATGTTTTATTCTGATTACTGTTGTTTCTTTTTTCGCTATACTTGCTAGAAACGCAATTACCACTATAATAATTATTTCCGCCTTAAAATTGCAAAACTGGAGACTTTTAAGCGTCTCGCACATACGCTTTGTATATACATTGTGTATAATAAATGTGAAATATGTAAAGATTAAAATTGTATTCAAATCTATTAATTAATATTAATTGATTTGTATACATACATTAACACATATATCAAATAAACTATAATTTGTTTATTATATTTTATTTATAAATGCTAGAGAATAAATATAACATATTAATATACATAAATAAATATACAAAATATTTTCTGATATCATTAGGTACTTTTTCTTCGTAATAAAAAACCATTTGTAAAATTGTAATACCCATCACTGTTTTATAATCAGCTGTTTATTTTTATACCAAAATTAAAAAAAAATAAACAAAATAAGTTTTTAAATTTAAGAAATTAAAGTTTCCTTGGTAATTTTTAATAAAATGGATGATGAACATCTAATTTTACTTGTTCAGGCAAAGGTTTAAATCAATAAACAATTCTTCTATATCCATTGAAAAAAGCACAGGCTTGTTTGAAAAATATTTTTTATTGCTTTATTTACCTATACTAATGCTGTTTTGTTTATGAATGTCAAAAACATATGTTACGTTTTTAATGTTCTATAACTGCACAAACGTGCTTACAGTACGTTCCATTACAGTACGGTTGCATCAGCGCTCGGCTAACGAAGGCTTTAAGGTTTACTGATGATCTGGCATAAGCACCAGTGAAATGCATATAAACCAGCTTAAACCCAACAACCAAATAAATATAATTGAAAAATTATGGGAGCATATCCCAAAAAATTTAGTAAATTAACTAATAAAAGATTTTATTTTTCGGTTGCCCTTATAAACATTTAGTGTTAACCAACGGTTAGCCAAATGTTAAAGGGATTAGAAAAATAAAATAAATTCAAAATTTAAAAAAATTGTTGGTTGGGTTTTTGAAAAAGTTTTTATAGTTTTTTGTTTTATTTTTGAATTCTCATTTTGTTAGTGAGAATTTAAAAATATAACTTATAAAAATTTTAAACTTTTTCAAGAATTTGGGTAAAGGTTTACTGATGATCTGGCATAAGCACCAGTGAAATGCGTATAAACCAGCTTAAACCCAACAACCAAATAAATATAATTGAAAAATTATGGGAGCATATCCCAAAAAATTTAGTAAATTAACTAATAAAAGATTTTATTTTTCGGTTGCCCTTATAAACATTTAGTGTTAACCAACGGTTAGCCAAATGTTAAAGGGATTAGAAAAATAAAATAAATTCAAAATTTAAAAAAATTGTTGGTTGGGTTTTTGAAAAAGTTTTTTATAGTTTTTTGTTTTATTTTTGAATTCTCATTTTGTTAATGAGAATTTAAAAATATAACTTATAAAAATTTTAAACTTTTTCAAGAATTTGGGTAAAGGTTTACTGATGATCTGGCATAAGCACCAGTGAAATGCATATAAACCAGCTTAAACCCAACAACCAAATAAATATAATTGAAAAATTATGGGAGCATATCCCAAAAAATTTAGTAAATTAATAAATAATAATCTCTACCCAATACTGTAATATTAGGCTTGTTCTTGTTGTATGGTATTCATCTATTAAATAAATAAATAAAATAAATAAATAAAATATTATTATTATAAAAAATATGACAGTCACCGATTTTTCTTATATTTGATAAGAGATCTTTTACAGACAGACACCTTGTGAACAAAGTAAATATGAACAACTTTATAATATCTATGTTACTGGCTTTAATTCAGATTAATTTGTAACTAGTTTTTTTACTCCTTGTACTGTCTGCCATCCGTGGCGATAATATACATAGCACAGTAATTTCGTTTTGTTATTTCTAAAATAATCATTTTCGACGCCATAATGTGTTTATTTTATGAAGATTCTGAATAAGGAAGTCGATTAAGGTATGGTAATCTGTTTAGCTATCTATGTGTTGGTTGAAACCAGAAGCAACAACATATTAAACTGGTGTCAATCTGTTGGAATAATTCGGTAGTACATTGAAATCCAATAAAAACTTTATGAGATATAAAATTTTTTTACATATTTTTTCAATAAAAATTGCTTATCCCTTAACACGTTTGATACTACTTAATGGTAAAATATGACTCTAAGGCTATTCGCAAACATTTTTAACAAAACGGTCATTAAACTTCTAAAGTATAGGTACAAATTATTATAAAAATGTATATATTTTGTAAATTAGTTTTTCAAGCTCTTTAATAATTTGCGGAGGTACCAAATACTACAAATAACAAGCGTAACCCTAAAACTTATTCCTTAAAAAACCGACAAATTGTTTTTGAACTAATCAAGATAGAAGTTAGGACTCAAAATGTAGTTGTTATAAATTCATTTTAAATAATCATTATTTGTAACTGTCATATGAACAGAGTTGAATTTTTTTTTTTAATTTTACTTTTTATCGTTCATGTTCACCTTGTGATTAATCAGTACAAATCTATTTGACAAGTAATCGCTTGGTTGTACTAGTTTAGCGCTTTATATTTTAATAGGTATATAATTTTGAAAGGCGAGGAAAGAATAGAGTTAGAATTAATTTTACCTTAGTTTATTTTTGTAATTATTATTATCCTTGAATTTTAGATAATAAAACACGCCAAAACACGCTAAAATAAGCATTATATGTTGATGCTTACAAAAACTTTGTTTTATTATTATTCGCAACGCAAGTTCTAATTGCTGCCGCAACAGTAGTCCTATATAAAATGTCGTATATTGGGTAAAATAAAGTAATTGTTGCTTTTTTCCTTTAACTCCCATAATACAATGAAAGGGTTTGAACAGAAGAATGCAGTTATCTACGGTTCTGGGTATATAAACGATGGCTTCCAAAACAATATATCGGATATTTTTTTTCTTAACCCCATCAATGTAGATAAGAAATGAAATAACAATAATAACAAAACAGTTAAAAATGTAAAAATTTAAAATCAAAGATGGCATTAGAAACAACAAAGCAAAACACCGTAAAAAATCAAATCCAAAATTAAGTCTACCCTGCGACCACACCTACATATGCATATGATGATGTCGGGTGTTATTAGATTGAGCATTAAGTACTTTCCTTTTATGCTATATGTAATATTGATAAGACAAGATCATGGAGTTTGAGATTACTTAAACAAGTATAAGTAGTAATTTAATAAAAAATATTAAATATATAAATATGGCTTGCTAGTTAAGTAAAGATTATAAAACGCGTATACAAAATTATTTTCGCTTTTGTAAATTGAAAAATAAAACTTGGTTTAATTAGTATAGTCGAACTCTTAGTTTTAAACCAATATTTGAATTTATTTATGCCTTTTTCCCTTTTTCTCTTTTTTTAATAAATTTAATTGCAATAATGAAAAGATATGCAGAAAAAGTATATTTTTTTTGACACTGTTTGAGTTTAAAAAGTAGCTAAGGTTTTTGTGAAGATAAGCCATGACTTAGGGCTTTTTTAATTACCGCTCTCATTAATAAATTCGCATGTATAAAATATTTCTTTAAATCGATTTTATTATAAACTAACGTATTGTACATCAATGCGGATTTTTTCTTTTTCTTAATAAATAACAAATTTTTAATAAAATTTCTCACTTTTCATACTAAATTCAGAAAATGAATTTTTAACACAACCCAGCAAAAAAATCTATGACAAAATGCGAATTTGCAGGGGTTAAACTGGTGACGAAGTGATTAAATTAAGGTGAAAACACTAATGCTTTTAACATTAGCGTGTCATTGGAGATCATGTGTTTACATGAATATTTTAATGAACTGCACTCTATTTTAACAAGTGCACAGAACTCATGCATAAATGGTGAAAAGCAACCGCTGTTACATGAGTTAATTTTGTTTGTTTACATGAATTGTATAAGAAATTCTGCATGATGTTGCATTCATTTATGACATCATTTGTGACAAATTGTTTCGCATTTAGGGAGTCATTTATAATTATTGCTTTAACACAAATAATTTAGAAGTCTTTAAAATGTAATTCGCTTTGCACTACTTCCAATTTTTTTTTTGCTGGAAACATGCAGCTTAAATAAATAATGTTCTCTTTGACGTATGATTAATATTTAATATACATTTTAATAGTTATACGCACTGATGAACAATGGTGCTTAGAGATTTGTTTACAGAATATTGGAATATTATAAAGTATTTTTTGTGGGTTGCCTTTTATCTGCCCAGATATGTATTATTTCTTGGAAATCTTAGGACCATTAGTACAACTTGCCGATAGTTAAAGGCAAGATTTTGTTTGACAGATAAATGGCTTTGCATTATAAGGCCTGCATTTACTATTTTTTTGTTCATTAAATTTCATTTATTTATTTATTTTATTCAATTCACAGTTTCTAAGCCATTTAGGCCAATAAATAAGTATAACAAAAATATATGGCAACATTTCTTACTCCTAATTTTAATATTAATATATTTATTTTAAAAGAAATAAAAAAAGGACAAAAAATAATTTAATCTAAAAAGAAAAAAAATTCTGTTTTTGTTTTTTTTTTCTATTTTCTCTTAAATTTCATTCATTGCACAATTATTATTAATAATAACAGCAATACAAAATTTAAGTTGTAATAAAGCAAAGCCATTTATTGGGCACAAAATTTCCTACCTTTAACTTATGGCTAGTTGTACTAATGGCTTTTAGTCTGATAAACTCATCTGCTTGCAATTAAAGAAATAATACTTACAAAATTAACATTTTTATTTTAAAAATAAAATTTTTCTTAAGATACACTTAATATGTTTCAGTTTTTCAGTTTATAGTTTACACTTGTAGCATTTGGCCAAAATAATTGAAAAAATTTTTAACGAAAAAATCAAACCAATTAGCAACTGAAAAAAAATACAAACACACAAATAAACACCTATGCAAGCTAACACAGTACCAAGCAATTCAGAAAATCTAAAAACTCAGCTAAAGAATAATATTATAAAAATTTTATCAATAAATACACACTTTAAAAAAATACCGCTTAAAAAATTATATCAATTATTGCACCGTACTGTATATTCAAGACATAAACATAAAAGCGTTTATTAATATAATCCTAAGCATTTAGATAAAAACATGTTCGTTAAGGCCTGGCATTTACATATGCAATAATAATACGAAACAATTATAAGAGCAGCAGTTGCAAAAATAATACAAGGCACACATATCGTAACTTAAAACACCAACCGCATTTTACAGAATTTTTACAACTTAAGTTTAGAAACAAAATCTTAAACTGAGTTAATTTTACATGTATTATAGGTTATTTGTTTAAATTATTTTAATTGTACCCGCAAACTGGGCCAGTAAAGGCAAAGAATAAATGTGTAAACGGAAAATTATAACAAATTAATACTTGAAAATACATTAATATGAATTGCAAATTCAAATAGAAGTTATATTTTATTATAAACAAAATCACAAAAAAGAAATTTTTTGAAAATAATTAATGCTGCTACTAAATTCTTGCCTTCCCTTGGTGAGCAGGCAAAGTCTGTCAATATCGAAAAGATAAGAAGTCATTTGAGACGTTAGGTCTCAGAAGAAGAACCAGAATTTTAAAAAAATTTTCGTGGGAAACACCAAAGAAAAATTTAGCTTTAACAAGTAAGAGTGTTATATTCGGCCATGCCGATTTTGATGATACCCTTCACTATCATGTACATGTTATTCCCCTTTTTTCTGTATTATTTCCGACGCCATACCAATATTGACTCTCTCGGTTATCTAGAAGCTGAAAAAAAATTGATTTTCGTTTGTAAATTTTTAGAATATATATTTAAAAAAAAAATTTTGTTGCCTATAACTTTACCGATAAGAGCCCGATTTATCCAAAATTTTACACGAATATCTCTAGAGGTATGTTATATCTACAAAAGGTAGCAAAGGTACCTATAAATTATTCTATGGCTGAACAATTTTAATTTTGGTGGTAAGAATATGGAAAAAAACAGAGGCAATCGTGTTTATTTGCTCATATCTCAGAAAGTTATCGGGCAATTGTTCTGAATTTCAATAGCGGTTCATTTCCGGATATTTCCAAAAATTGATACCATACACAGATCTGAAGAACATATAGTTGCTTCTAAAAGTTGATTTCAACCAACACACGGACATACGGGCAGACGGACAGATGGTCAGGGCTTAATCGACTCCTCTATTCATAAGCTTTAAGAAAATATATACTTTATAGGGTCAGAAATGAAAATTGTAGGAATTACAAACGGGATGACAAAGCTATATATACGCTTGTGCATCATAGGTGAAGGGTATAAAAAGTGGCCATACATTAAACTAGGAATTTAAAACGATTTTTAGACATTATGCATATTTCTAAGTGAGTTTAAAACTATGTAGAGATCTTAGTTTGCTGTAAACTTGATACACAAGAGTGTTGAAAAATATATGTACATATGTGTTAGGTAAAGATTAAAGTAGACCAGCTTGTCAGTAATTTATATCTTCTTTGAGTAAATTACCATTTACAGTTACTTGTTGAGACCGCACAGTAATGGGTTTATTATAAATAAACCGAAATCGAGGTTAGTACTTCTGATATTTACATATTTTTAGATATTTCATATTTTACGGATAGTCAATCAACCATCAAAAAAACTAAAAAGTTGAACCTTAAAATGTCCTAAAATAGAAGATTGAAATAAACTCGCGTTTAAACTGCGAACATGCAAAATGACATGTTGAGTATGCAAGGAAAATGACCTTAGAGTATTACCTTTGTCAATTTCTTACGCTGTGGCCTTTATGCTAAACTTGGAATAGCTAAGGAATTCAATTTGGAAATCTATAAGAAATTTTTTCAAATGAACTGCACTCCTGATCTAGTCGATATATTTAGCGGAATTGAGTTTATGCTTTTTTTATTGAGGATATTTCATACCTTGTAAGCACACAACATATCAATTGGATATATGTGTCCACTTGTCATTTTTTTAGGCCTCACCTGCTGATTGTTTATGAGCCCTACGCTACATGCTTTACGAATAATCAGAAAATTTAAGGAAATTATTTAGACTTCAAATCAAAGAAGCATAAAAACATCATATAGTGCAGTAGTACAACTCTAATTTGTACTTACTTAAGCCGCAAATAATATGTAACAAATAATAGAATACACTCTATGTAAGATTTTACAAATGAGATTAGTTTTTGATGCTTCTAGTTGGCATGAAAAGAACTCGATGTGAAGCGTAACGTTAGTAACGTCAGAATGAAAGTAGCAAACCATACCCATGACATCACTTTCGACAGCTCGAGATTTTTTTGTTATAAAAGCAGAGAAGACGTTTTATTGGCTAATATAAAAAAAAATAAATAAAAATCACTTGAACCATGATTTTTGTTATGCTTGAACTGTCGAAGTTTAAGTTAACTTGTTGAATAGGCAAACTTGTTCAGCTCTTCTTTAATTCATTGACATCAAACAGGTTGAGGTTTTTGGCATTTTTTATTTTTTCCTTCCACACATTTTAACGAAATAGATCGAGTTTTAGAAACAAGCTGATTTTGTTTTTTTTTTTGTATTGATTAAGGCGTTTTGTATTTTAGGCAACGCTATACTCAATGGTATATGTGTTTATATGTTTTTATTTCTAAGTTGAAATGTATGTGGGCTTTGTGCCATTATTGGAAATATATATGAAAACAATATTAAAATCAACATGAATATAAACACATACTTACAACATTACTTCACTTTATTCCACTCCCGTTTGACCATTCTTACTTTTGTGTGCTGCTAAAATGTATTTTTTTTTTTGGATTTCTATGTGCGTATATCTGAAAGTTGTTTTTCTATATACTTTTCGTGTGCTGTTGTTTTTTTTACGTTATTTCTTTAGTAGGCTCCTCTTACATTTTTAATCAATTTTGTAATTAAGTGGGAAATACAAATGGATTCAATAAGTGTTTTAATACAGTTTCCTTAGATTCGTGTTTGTTTTTATTTAAATATGTATGACTGTTGGTATATATTGAACTTTAAGATGACTATGGCTGAATACAGCAGGAAATTTGTATTACAAAGGAACTAATTTTGTTTTTTTTTAATAATGTTACTTGTTGTTTAGAGACATTGTAAATTGTGTTGAGATTATTTAGAAAAATTTAATAATATTTTTTAAGGTTTAAAATAAGTTGCTGATAAAAATTTTTTTGAACTTTACTTAAGTTTTACCAAAGAGTTCACTGAAATAAAAAGAAGTTGTATAAGCTACAAGTTTTTGTTTTTTTTTTTTTATAACGCAAATATTAAAAAAATCAAAAGCACTTAAAACGATTACTCCAAGCACTTTATTTAAGTCTAATTTAGGTTTAAACAAATACCAATAATGCTGTAACAGCAACAATGTCTACACAAAATATAAAAATCTTGTTAGACAATTTGCAATAAACTCACCTCAACTCAAAATTAAATTATGCCAGGTACGAATCACATAAACACTTTTGTTTATCTGGCTACGGTTCATTAGATTTGGATGTGATAAATACATTATAGGTGTATGCGTGAGAGTACGTGTGAGATTTTGCTAAAGATTTAAACAAAGACCAAACGAATTTTGTTAGAAAATTAAAGTGGCCAAAGCTTAAAGTTATTTTTGGCAAATAACTTAATAAAAGTGTGTTTTTTGTGTTTAAGGTTACCTTGTGTAAAAAGAGTTTTTAAAAGAAATCTAAAAAATTTAAATGTTTTGTAGCTTACACCACAGGGAGCTATGACTGGCTCAATAGTATTTTTTTATAACCTTTAATTGTGGTGCCAAGATTTGTCATTTCTTTTGTAGTTTCTACAATATTTATTACCAACTCTGTGAGACATATATTTTTGAAGGCATATGACTAGTGTAGTCCGTCCGTAGGTTGAAATAGATTTTTAAAAGCCCCTATTTATTGCTCATGTCTGTATATTTTCTTTATCCTCTGCAAATAACTGAGACTTAATCACTGTTTAAAACCAGCACATTTGCTTTATAGGTTTCTGTGATATGAGCAAATAAATATGTTTACAATAATAATCAACATTTTTAGGACAATTTTTGTATTCGTTTTCTACTATCTGTTAATAAGTACTACATGCTTCTGGTTCTTTTGGCTTTGGAAAAATCGGCCTCTATTCAGCAAAGTTAGTCAAACACATTTTTTTAACCATATATATGTTTTAAACATATCAAATTACTATATACATATAGAAGGGATATCGCAGCAGACCTTTTCCATAAGTGAGTCCCTTTTGGACCCCCTTCTTTACTAAGAGATTCCAAGGTTACCCGGATCTCACTGAGTTCCGTGCCATCACTGGTTTTATCTAATTGCTAAGACTTTTAATTCGCACCGAAGCCTACGGCTTCTGAATTCGAAATAGACATTTCCACTCCTATTGGGATAGAGGAATTCATCCCATCTGAATTTGCCCTATCCATTGGAGTGTCATCAGAAATTAACCTCTCAATCTGTTACGAGGTGTGATTGGCAACTTCTTTGTTAGGTGTCCACCGGCCAAAGTTAACCGCAGCTTATACAGAGTCTAAGCTCTCCACCTTTTGTAATGCTTTATTGTCCGTTCCTGTTCGAAGGTCACGGTTATCAATTTTATAATTTTCTGTGGTTCTTAAATTAATAAAACTACTTAGTTATACTAAGTAGGTCACATCAAAAACACCAAAATACAAGCCGTAGCCTAGTTAAGAATTTTGGAGGAAAAACTGACAAACTGGTCAGAAACTAACTGAGATATAAGCACAACAATACCACTGCTTTATGTTTTTCCTAAAATATACTGCTTTTGGACAACAGAGAGGAGGTATATAGGTTACAAAAGAGATTAAATGACAAACAATATATAATACACTGTAAAGAAATTTAGAATCCATGATAGCTTCCACAACAAAATGGCAGACAAACAATTTGTGTTAAATCTAGTTATTGATATTATACATACTTCAATCGGTATAATATTGATATGAAACAAGGGAACTTAAGAAGCAAAATAAACTAAAAAAAAGTTAAAGTGCGAGAAGGCCTCCGAAATAAAATTGATTTATTATCAAATAAAAGGGCTTGACTAGTATAACACAGCTAAAATTTAAAACCACAGATTTTTTCAAAAATAAAAAGCCAAATGTCTTATGACATTAAATCTAAATTCTAGGTTAAGCTACAATGTAGTCGCTATACCTATGAACATGGTGGTAAGGAGTATTTTTAGTTTCTGCACAGTCGAATAAAGAAATTTTGCTTGTTATTCAATAAACTCTTTCTACTTTATATCAATAAAAAGTAGATATTCTTTTTCATTATACTGAAAGTGGGGAAATGTGTAAACATTTTTTTATATGCAATAATAAACTACTAAAAAAATTACAAATATGATGTTAAAAACAGCCCTAAACCCTGTATTTGTCCCTGTCCTTCATATAATTTAGACTTTTATTTATGTGTCATAAATGTTTATGAGAACAAATTCATATAAATTGTAAAATAAGACCTCGTCAATTGTTTATGATTTTGTTGTCGTTATAAAGTGCACAGCGGAGAAATGTAAATTGTGATAAAACAAGTTGGGTAAAAAACACATTGCCAGATTATGTTCGGCTGTGACGAATATAAACAGCCAGTCAGCAGTTAAAAATATAATGCCTTTATGGTAATCAAAGTATAAAATTCTGTATGTGTACAGACCATAGATGGTCCGTAAAATGTGCATGTTCTTTAGAGCACGTGGAAAATATATTTTGTTGGTTTTATCTTAGGGCTGCTGGTATCCCGAAGAGGTATTTTTATTTATTTTTAATTATACTAACTTAAAATTTTTAAGTTACAAAAAGAGAAAAAATTCGTAACTAATGAGATCGGTATATCAAAGAGATCATTATAATAAAAGTTTATTTATATGTAGCAAACTGTATTGTTTAGTAGTAGTTGGTTACAACTGTATTATCTTTTGTTGTATTATTTGTTTAGTTTTACAACTATTTTATATAAAGTCATCAAAACCCGATATTTGAATGGAAAAATTTTTAATTTTCATTTTATTTATAAATATTTATTTTGCAAATATGGTATACACCAGAGATCTGCAACGAATACTCTTGAAGTAAGTCAACTGGAATCATGATTCATTATTTCGTTGATTTATACGCATTCAAACTTATTGAAAAGTCTTCACTACTTATACACACTTTTAAATGAAATGTACTTACAGTATTCAGCAACACGTATGACTCAGTTGATTGCTATCGTCGTTCACTCAATACAAAAAGGCGATCAAAAGCAAGTATGACTTGCGTACTCATTATGAAGTTGTGTGCTTTAACTAGGCTTGCCAGATTACAATTTGACATTCACCATAATAATTGTGGATTGTTACAAAATAGACAATTTATTCAAAATTTGATGCACGCTTTATGGTACTTATTACGTAAGAGTTTAGATCATAAAATTTGTGATAATTTTCTAAAGTTTTTCTTAATTTTCCCTCTTTTTCATGTCGTTACTTAAATCTGCCACAACTACTTTCAAAAATAGTCATTTGTTTTTAGGCAATAAATAAGGAAAAAAAAACGTTCTTTTGGTATAAATAAAACAAAATCTGTAGCTTATGGCTTAAGACATATTTGCCTAGTTTTAAAACCATATAACTTTGTATAACATTTACTAAAATTTAGAATTAAGAAAAGGTGCTTCAAATGTTTGAGTGGCACTGTATATTTTTTATTATTAAAAGTACTAAAAAAGCACTGTGGTAATAAGTTTTCCATTCTTGGTCAGCACTATAAATAATATATTAGAAAAACATCAGCAACTACTATAATAACAACTTAGTGAAAAGTTGTGTTTATATACATATGTATTAAGTACAGAAAGCCTAAGTTTATTGTAGTTGTTGTAAATGCTGTTTTTTTTTTTTCATTCGGTTTTAATTTTGGCAAAAACATTTATGTCTGTCATTATATGATTTTATATATACAAATGTATACGTAAATATATGGGTGCTATTTTCCTAGAACAATTTTATGCTTTTTCGTATGTGATTCCTGAATAACCGTAAAAATATTTTTACAACACGTTGAGTATCATAAAAACACAAGAATTTATGCGCATCAAAATTGTTTTCAACAGCAACAACATGTCCGTTTCAACAATAGCGATTTTTGTACAACAACTGTGTGTAAATAGTTATAATTTATAAACATTTTTAAACACATACACACACATATGAGAATGTTTATGAGAATATTTTTCTGAAAAGTAAAATATATGAACACAGTGAAATATAAAAATATTCACACAAACACTGGCAGATGGGCGGACAGACCGACGGACACAATGAAAAAAAAAAGAATACAAAATTAACTTAAAAGGATTTTCTGTTCTTACAAAAATAAAACTTAAAATATATATTTGGTTTTAACTACTTTAGCTCGTTTTTTTACAAAAGCAGAAATAGTGTTCAAACTACTACCTACAAACACTGCTGATAATGATGTTTCTGCTGCCTACTTTAATTTTTACGACATATTGCTGTTGTGTTTTTTGCTTCGTTTCTCCAGACACTTTACTTCGTTAGACAATTAAAACTTAAAGGGGGGTTCTGGAATATAAGGCATATTTAGGTTATTTTTATATATATTTGCTTTTTATATCCTAATTAAGTAATGATCACCAGTTTTGGATTAGAAATTACAAATATATATATATTTAAAAAGAGCTTAGAGTATTTTGCAAAAACTAGAAGCTTAGTAATATTGGGAACAGTAAAATTTTTTAGAACTATAATTAAGAAGATTATATTTTGCGGCAGAGAAAAGGCATGTTAAAATCAAGGAATATAAACAGTGAAGATAAGAAGGTATAATTTAAGGTTTAATTTTCAATCAGGTTTAAAAATGAAACTCACGCACAAATTTTAATTTAGAAAAAATAACTTGTTTTAAATATTGAAAACAAAAGTCTGCGTATAGGAAAAGGTGTGCGGGGAGGCACAGCAAGTTAGGACACTCGAAAGCCTCTTACATTACAATTTCCATTTGAATGGCTTCGAGAATGCAGACAGTTGTTTAATTTGGGGCTTTGATAAAACTTATGCAATCAATGGGAAACAAATTCACTGACAACGATCAACTGTCTGCTGCGAATTTTAATAATTACAACTTAATTTTTTTGAAATGTGACCAAAACTGCAATCACTGCGAATGACACAGGTATGACGGATATTGTTCTACCTTTAGCTAGACGGCACGAATAAGAATAACAAAACATTTATTGTATTAACGATTTTGAGAGCAAATTATTATATTAAATGTTGATGTAAAATTACCCCCAAGGTCATCTTTTGCTTTAGGATCTTGTGAAATCTCGAATTTATGCAAACAAACCAGAAACAAATCGTGAGGCCAAATCCGAGTTCCAACGTGTAATCGGTGCGATATAGTCACAGCTATGTGAAACCTTTATAAAATTTCATCAAAAGACTAATGACCTGTTATCAAAGCTGTGGGGGTCATTTGACAGATTTTTTTATTCTGCACTTAATCGAAGCATGCATTCTTTACAACTATCTTGAAAAACTCATATTCTTGTTTTTAAATTCCTAAAACCCAATTGCGGTTATAAAAGTGGGTGATATGATCAAGTCGAAAAAATTGAGAAATAATAATTTTATAAAAATTTAGTGATTACATGTAATAAGTAAAGTGAGTTCCCAGTCAACGCTGTACAAATATTTGGTTAAATCAACGTTAGATATTATTTGATAAATAATTATAATTTTTGTAAAGTTAACAAGAAGAAAATTCTCTCTCACGCTTTTAACTGCTAGTTTTAGTACGTACAATTTTCGGGAGAATATAAATGAAAGGTGTATAAAAACCCATACATTTTTCGCGTGGTTGCAGACCATAAAAATACCGCATCGTTAATATAACCGAACAGGTAAATATAACCACCTTCCGACACATGGCCATACCTTACCTATATTACAGGATATAATTATAACATCATTCACCTTTTTCTAAAGTTCAAATAACGAAACCTTCTACCTAATCTAAACTGTAAAATAAAAACTTAAAATTAAAATGAAAAATTAAATATCGTTAACTACATAATTATTAAGAAAAAAAAATTTACATTCTTATGATATATTAACTAAATAAGTTCTTATGCCTAATTAATTAATTATTAACTTTAAACGATAATCAAGATGTTAAGTCAATTGAACTAAAACCCTTAAAATGTTATTTAAATTTCTTTTAAATGTAAGTACAAAACTAATCTAAACAGATGCATTGTGAAAAAAAATAAAAAGTATTAAACCTAACAACTTAATATTTTCTAAATGTTTCTATATTAAACCTAAAATTTCCTTTAAAACTTAAAATATTATAATTATATAATTTCTATAAAATAAATGTATTGCATTTATTATAATTATTATTATTTTTAATTATGAATTAAAGTTCTTAAGAAAATATGTCTACAAATCACTTTTTAAAATTGTATATTATAATCTATACAAATGTAAAAAAAAATTATTGTGATAATCATATTATTTATATTTTGTAATAACTAAAATTTTTTCGTGATTGTTGACATGTTACGAATAATATCTTGTTAAGTCTAGGTCATCTACGCATTGATTGATTCTGATAACGAACGTAAAAAAAATATAAAACCAACAACAACACTGTATGACTGCTGGGCCCAACGTCTCATTCACGTGGAGTCTTTGCATGCCATTGTTTTTGTAAGTACTATCATTATATTTTAACACTTAATTAATTGTTATTATTCACATTATGTTTTTGAAATTTCTTTATTATACCTCTGAATATATAGTTCGATTTCAAATTGTTCCTCTAGTAAGAAACAATTTTTTAATGCTATTTTCTTATCATGTTTATTACATTTATTTTTTTTGTGTTCAATATTTTTATCAATAAATCTTCTTGAAATTGTAACATAAAAAAAATGCATTTGTAAACATTTAATAGTATGGCAAGGATAACCGACAACATGTGTGAGATTTCGTAAGGTAAATCATGTCATTATTAGGGACAGATTTAAGAAAAGTTAAGTAGGGTATATTGTGTGTCATGGCGTTTAACGTTTAGTCATTTCGGGAGGGAAATTATTACCCTACATGGCGCAACATCTTGCCTTCATATCGTGTGTTAGTTAAAAGAAAATGTATCGCTGTTTCAATTTGCTTTTTTTTTTACAGTCTAAGGTATTTTCAGGCATGTAGACTGTATTATATGTTAATGCGTTTTAAATAAACGGTTTAAGAACCAATTATACCTATCGCAAAGCTAGCTAGGAAAATATTTGCATGCCCTTAAACACTGTTAATTTTTTTTTGGTTTTTGTTTGAAATTGAAATTTTATTACTCTTGAATCCAGCCGACGCATAATACTATGAATAGAATTTGATAGTATTTTGCTTCAAACGCCGCACAGTGAGACAACGCCGGCATTAAATACAAGGAGTAATTGCAGAGTTCTGAAATTTTGCACAGGTTACTTTTGAGACAATTCCAGTTTAAAAAAAAAAAAAAATTAAGAAAATTCGCCCACTTTTACGCCCACCTCCCATACAATCGAAATTTGTAAAATGCCGTATTGTCCGTAATACTTAAGGGATAACTTTAAATTTTGGTATACTTGAATATTATATTGTTACAAACATTATCAGAATAAAGTTTTGGACTTTGGCCCACTTTTACCCCCACCCCCCATACAACCTCAACATAAAAAGTGCCATATTTTCTAAAATATTTTAGGTACAATCTTCAAATTTGATATTATTATTATTTATATAATTTAAAATGTTTCATGCAAAAATTACAATAACACGCCCACTCTTACACCCACTTCCCATTAAAATGCAATAAAAAAGAACAATTTTTTTCATTCTATCAATAATTTTTTAATATCATCATGGTATTCTAATTTTTTCAATATCTTTATTGCTATCGATCCAAATATCAGAAATTGCACTATAAAAAATTATTGAATTATCCATGACCTTGTAAACTTTTTTTAACACTTTATATAAACTTGTATAAACTTGCACTCTCAAATACTTATGTAGATTGTGAATTAAACATATACATAATTGCAATTACCGTTTGTTGATCAATAATATTTAAAACAACAACAATGTAATATTTTTTTACAGTATGTTTTTAAAAAGTTTGTGAGCACAATATAAAATATCAAACAAACAATTTAAAAAAAAAAATTAAAAATTTGTAAACATGCTATTGCATGCTAACATATGTACATACGTATAGCGACAAAATGTGCACGTTGCGTATTTTTTGTAGTTTTTTGTATGTTTAAAGTAATTTTGCAAACTTTTGCTATATGTCCTCTACTTTAAATGAAAGCTGAGACTTCAATCTTTCATTTGATATAAGTCTGCACCTAGGGCGAGGGGTTGCTCTATATTTTCTAGTCCATTGAAAATGCAAAATGTTAAATTTTTACACCACAATTCTGTTGTAAAGAAATTTTTTTTTGAGTTTCTTTTTTCTTTAATTTATATTTTTATCTACTCATTCTACAACAACTAAATTAATTAAAAAAATACTTTAAGGTTATATTTATTATGTATTTTTTTATTGATAAGCTTTTGAATATTACATATTGAACCAACATATTTCAAGCGCGTTAGCATACCTCAACTTTGACTTGCTCTAGACCAAAAAGTAATGAAGTTATGAATCTCAAATTTCAGGGAATTGTTACTCATATATTTGTTAATATACTGTGAAAATTTCATCCAAATTGGACGACACGGCAAAAACTATTTTTTGCCGCTGTTACTTTAGAGCTGTCTCACTGTGCGCCGTTCGAATAATAATTTGGAATGTTTATTATTTATATTAAACAATTTTCTAATTTTCTCTAGAATAAGCCAAGTTGTAGAGTCATATTGAGCAAAAATTCAAGTAGCCCAACTCAATTTCATTTCATTATATTTCTTTTATTTTATTTTATTTTATTTTAATTTTTTATGTTTAAACAAATCCTTTACTTTAAAATATGTTAGTGGCTTTTTGGATTTTTTTTGAATGGAAATTAATTTTACTTTGGTCTTATTTTCATTTAATTTAGTTTTAGTAGTTTTTATTATTGTTTTTGTTTGTTTGTTTTTTTGCGGTACAAAATAAAGTCTCGTCTTTACATTTGAACATTAAACAAAAGTACAAACATATGCATTTTTTGTATGACCTAAGTTTTGTGCGTGTGTGCACGTCATAGTGTACAAGGTGCAGATTAACTATAAGTACTTTGTGATCTATGTTGAGCTATGCTGAGCATTTAACAAAATTTAAAAACACTTGAACCTCATAAATTAGTCGCAAACATAGTCGTAGCTAAACCCACAAACATGGCTATGAAAGACTGTCTATTCTCTCTACTTTATGGTATCTCTTTCACATACATTTGTATTTACTGGCCATATCGCACAATATACACTTACACGTACAGTCAAATTGAAACTAAAGTATGTAATACAAGTGTAGATTCGCACTGCCGTTTTTGCTTGTTATTTTTATAGTTTGAGGGAGGTCGATTCGAAAAGTTATTATAAAACATTTGTCATATAAAGGGAGACAATATCTTTGATTTTACACTTCGTTACCTAAAGAAATGTCAATGTGTCAGGAAAACTTAATTTGACATGTGAAAAATTCATCGCTAAATAGAAATATTTCATAAACGAATCTGAAAAATTTAATAAAGGCATATGGTTTAAAATAATTTTTTCTTCTCTCCTCGTTTTAATGTGTGGCAGTGTTGTATGTAGCCAGAGTAAAACTTTATATGCTAAATGAACATTTTAACGAGTGGCTAGTTGCTAGTAGAGAAGTTTCGACTGAGTTTTTCGTTAAATTTTTTTTTTACTTTTTTTTTATTAAATATAATATTCAGGATACAATAGAAACAACAACAATGCAAAACCCCTGTTAAAAGTTCAAATTATTTCACCAACATACACTTGTATATTAAAGTGTAAATATGTACATAGGTATGTATATACAGACATTTACCAGCATCTCTCTCTCCAAAAAAAAAAAAAAAAAAAAAAACACCAATAGCTTTAATATATACTAAAAACCAAAATAACAAGACCCTTACAACAACCACAAGACTAGGCATTAAAGTAGTCAGAAAATATACATACTGAAGCATGCACATACATATACATATGTTTGTGTGTTTCTGTAGGTAGAAAGTTCTATAGTGGACTTTTTTTAAAGTAAATTAAATGTTTTACAAAACTAATATTAACTCTGCAAAGCTACAATAAAAATTTAAACATATGTTCATATTTGTCTACGCACAAGGAGTTAATCAGGACAACGATCCTTTTAAAATGTTTAAATTGAAATTGTGTTTACAATGTAATTTATAGAATTTTGTTAAAAGAGGAGGCTATAAAATCAAACATAAAATAAAAAGTTTATGAAGCGTTTACTGTGTTTGTCAATATATGATAGAAAAATTGTGAAGATAAACACTATATTCTATAAAAATATGGGAAAATCTTAAAGTGTAGATCATAATATATAACTAAAGAATGCCTGAAATGATTGTTTCGATTAGTAAGTATCTCGAACAACGAATAATTTCGAAATAACTTTTTTTTTTTCAAAATATTTCTACTTTATTCAATCCCAATACAGTAAAATGATTGAAAATGTAGGCAGCGTCACTATGTATACTTTTATAAAATTGTTCAAACACATTGAGCTCTTATTACACATAAAATTAGTAAGCTAAAATTGGGCAGTGCCACGCCCTTTAAAATAAAATAAAAATTTTCAAATACTTTTTCAAAGTTCAATTTTTTTATCTCCATAAAGTTTGACACTATAATTAAGTGTGTAGAGCAGTGGGCAATGCCACACCCATATAAGTATAATATTTATTATTCCCTTTACATTAAGTGCTTGTGATTCAAAGTGAAAGTTGCATATGCATTGACAAGTAGTAAATACTATGACAGCATATGATTTTCTCCCTTCACTTTCTTGCTACAACAGCCGAAATTCAAATGATTATCTGTTATTATAATTTTAGATGATAATAAAAAAAAAACAACACTAGAGTTGAAAATAAAAGAATTATTAAAGACAATAAACTGAGAAGTTAAAATTTCTTACTAACTGCACATTCAAAGGTTGACAATTCATTCTTTTAAGTAAATTGTACACGCAAAAGTTAATTTCTAAAACGATTAAACAAATAAATATTCGATGCAAATTTTCTCAGGTTACATCTTGGTTACTGCTTACAAAAGAGCATGGGATATGACTTTACCTTCAACAAGCGACTATTTGTGTGACCCTGTTATATTCTTAAGGTTTAAACTACAAGCACATGTAAACATGTCTATGTATACTATATTTGCACTTAAATGTATGGTTGCTTATATTTATAGAATTAAACTAAAGTTGGTTAGAAACTCTTAATGAATTTTAGATTTTATAAGGGTTAAGTAATTTTAATATATAAACAAACTCGGACATATAGAAACATCTCCTGAAAGGAAAATAATGAAATGCAATTAAGGATGTACATACAAATATTTCTAATATTTTGTTAAACTTTAATTTGTTGCTAAAACAAAAATAAATTTGTTTTACTTTGAGGTGACATTTGATAATGTTGACAGCTAACATTTTATTTAAAAACTAACATAATTTTTTCTCTAACCTCATTCTCAAAGTAGTGTCTTCATAACACTTGATAGGGAACCATAATGTTAAAAGTTGTCGCCTTGATTTATATATTTGTGCAGAGATGGAGAGTTATATTCTTGTTTTCAGTATTGAAACACTTTGATTTATTGATTTTTAAAATCAAAGCTCTTTATTATTTTTATATGTTTTATTATGAAATAAAAAAAATTATAACACACATTTTACTTATTAAGTTTTTTCAACGGCAATATTTAATTAATTTTTTGATCTTATTATCTCTACAAAATATATTTGATACTAGTTTTGATAACAACTATGTTAATTTGGTCTAAATTTGTGGTAGAACAAATTGCCTGAAAACTTAAAGGCCTGCCGTCAATCTGTTTGTTATGTTATTAAACAGTTTAGGAAAATGTTATCATTGATAAATAACCTGCTTCAGGAAGAAAATACTAAAAGAGCAGGCAAATTTAAGGCATATAAAAAGAGCTTTAAATATATCTTGTGGAAAAGCAACCCGATTAGCTCTATGTTCGGAATATTTGGTGCAAAAAGTTAAAGCCAATGAAATATTTACAAAGTCCAAAAAGTTTCAAACTAGAATGGTGCAAACTAGAAATGTGCTGTATAAAGGACGTCGAAATGATTTTACTGGCAGTTTTCTGGAGTCTTAGGACCTAAAAACAGGCAAATCTTATGTAGTTAAGGCAAAGGAAGCAAGTCATTTGTTACAGTGGACTCTATATATATCAAATTATATTTGCCAAAAGGTTTTTTTGGCCCGACTAGGCATCACGTTACTCTGGAGTAATACCAAAGCAATCATAAAATTTTTGTATCAATTGAGGACGATTCTCAAAATTGTCCTGGACTAAGACTAGTGTAAAGATATTGGTGTTTTGTAAAAAGAATCCTAAAGGAATAAAAAAGTGTCACACAATGTGGAAGATTTCAAAAAGAGTTATTCAAACTGTTTCAAATAAGGAGCTGAAACAACTTTGAAATTTCTAAAGGAGTGGTTTCTATAAAAAATACACGAATTCATAAGTAGTAATTAGTAGAAAAAAGTGTATATTTTTGTGTGATCTGCAATATAATATTGAGTTGTTGCTGCGAAAATATTAATATATTTCGATAGAATTTTTTAATTAAAATCGAATATTAATGACTATTTGGATCAACTCTTCAAATTTCGTAGCCGTAAAAACATTCGTTACGAGTTAACAACCAAAACAAAATCATTGAAGTGTTTGTTTACAAATTTACGTAACTGCGAAGTACGACTTACAATGTGAAAGTGTTCGCAACAGATTAACAAAAACATCAACAACGTTTCAGTGCTTTAATATATTTTTTGCAAAACGTCATTAGAACAACTTGAAGTTGGTGTTATTGTATAGTTTCTATTTTAGCTTAAAACTAAACAGTCTGTCCAAACAGCGACAGTGATTTAGATTTTATTCCATTTATTATTATTCTAATATTATATATTATTTAAATATATCAGGACCTATATAAACTTAAAATTATATAAAGGTCCTAAGCGTCATGATCATAAGAAAAATAATTAAATAAAGTTTCTTGGATTTTATTGAGTCTCTAGTGAGTTGCTGATGGTTCCGGTAATTTGTGGAAAGTTGGTTAGAAGCACTTTTTCGATATCTAAAAGTACCGATATTATCATTTTCTAATATTGAAGTGAATGTACACTAGTTGAAGAGATATTTAGGCTCTTTAGTAATAATAATTTTATGCAAAAACATTAAACTTGGCTAGAGTCATTCATTTCATCAGTCGGGTGAATTGCTGACTATACCAAAGGCTTCTTAGCACAACATATATTCTGTCACATACTTGATTAATATGGTTTGACCAGGTGAGGGTACTATTAGTAATTACACCTTAGATCTTAGCCATATATCCTTAATCTATACGAGTAAAAAAGATTTTTTTTCAAATTTTTAAAAAACACAAAGATTTACAAAATCTTTGCGATTAAAATTTAAAGTATCTTACAAGTTGCACAAATAATTTCTTAATTTAAAACACAACGATTCTATTAAACGCCTACTTTCTAAGTTAGACGATACATAATATGTCCTTAATATTATTTTACCAAAATCTACAATTTAGGGTTTAAAAATTAAATTTTAGTTATGTATAGAAAAACAATATACATTGACAATAAGAGAACTGAATTTTTTAATTAAATTTTATTTCTCTTTATTAATTTTAATGTAAAAAACCTTAATTTTTATAATTTTGTACAAAAGAAATCCATCCATGATCTCCATCCTTAGCAAAAAAAAAACTTAATTTCCATACTTAATAAATGCATTTGTATTGACAAAAAATATCTACGAAAATGTTGATTTGTTATAGAAATTTGGCATTGTAAAGGGGTGGTTAAATATTAGGTGCCGATATTGAATGTGAATTTCATTTGATATTTCTCAATTTTAGACCATGGAAAGACAGACAATCGTGCAACGCGTTAAAGTTATTCAGGCTTATTATGAAAATGGGCGTTTAAGTCAAAATGCATATCAGGCACTTCGTGATTTTTTCGGTCAATATAATCATACAAATGTGCGTACAATCGAAAAAAATCGTGCAAAATTATAAGCAAACCAATTCCATAGATTTGAAAACATCAGTGCATGCTCGTACAGCTCGAACTGCAGAAAATATAGCAGTTGTTCGCGATAGTGTGGCTGAAGAGCCATCTACCTCAACTCATCGTCGAGGCTAGCAATTGCACCTTTCACGCTCGTCGTTTATGAGCTTTATGCATAAGGATTTGCATTTACACGCTTACAATTGACTCCAGAACTAAAGCCTCTTGACCATTACAAACGTCGTCAGTGGTAAGAATGGTAGCAGGAAATGACTATCGCGGATGATCAGTTTTCGAAGAAAATCATTTTCAGTGAAGAGGCACCTCAGTGGATACGTAAATAAGCAGAATTTCCACATTTCGGCGAATGAAAATTCAAGAGTGATTGTCGTTAAACCAGCGCACCCACAAAGAGTGACTGTTTAGTGCAACGTATGGGCCGGCGGCATCACCGGTCCTATTTTTTCCAAAATGAGGCCGGTCAGGCAGTTGGCGTTTGCTATCGTGAAATTATAACGAACTTTTTATGGGCCGAATTGGAAGATATGAATGTGGACAATATGTGGTTTAAGCAGGACGGTACCACTTGCCGCACAGCTAACAAAAGCTCTTTTGCTCGACAAATTCAATGGCCGTGTTATCTCACGTGGAGGTGATGTTAATTGGCTGCCAAGATCACGTGATATGACACCGCTACACTTCTTTCTTTAAGGTTATTTGAAAGAAAAGGTGTACGTCGATAAGCCAGCAACAAAGCAAGAACTAATGGATGAGATTATTCAGCACATTAATGGCATAGAACCTCATCTATGCCTCAGCCTCATCGAAAATTTAGACAATCGGATGGAGGTGTACCGCCGAATTCGCAGCGTCCATTTGACCGATGTCTTGTTCCATTCATAATTGAACCATACAAATATTACCATAATAAAAAGAAATGACAATAATTTTCTAAAAAATTTGTGTTTTATTCAAAATCAACATCGGCCCTTAAAATTTAACCACCCCTTATATGAATGTATGAATATGCCTTTTTCTAATACAGCAAGTTATACGAATTATAAATATAAAACTGTATTCAATTTGTGCAAGTTTTTTTTTTCTTTTGATAAATTTAGAAATGTTTTCTATTTATTAAATGCTTATTTATTTTATTTATATACAAAGAAAAAAAAATCATAATTCCAAATAAATATTATAATTATTTAGTTTCATCGTATATAAAATATTTTAGCCACTAAGATCTTTATGGATTTTAAAATTGATTATAATTATAATACATATAGCAAAATATTCATTATTTTATAATAAATACAATGATTTCCATTAAAGCGTGAAACTAAAACATCAAACATATAGGCATAGCGATAGATTAGAATAAATTTGTTTAAAAAAATCCTCTAACGCAACTATAAAATTAATATTCATTAAAATCGAAAAACAAATACAGCAATACAAAATTCAGCAATAGAAATAAATAAACATTTTAATAAAGACATAAATATATACATGATTAACAATGATCATATTAAGTGTTGCTGTAATTGTCGTTGTTGTTACTGTTTGTGTCTATTTGTATAAATTTAGGCATAAATAATGCTATCTATAATACAAATTACACTGGCAAACAAATACGAAATGTGTTTTGTTGCAGGATTTTTTCTTTGACTCTAAGGATCTAGCATAAAATTCTGTCATAATTAATTTACAATTTAGCAAACATTATGTGTACTTGCATTGATAAGCTACCATACATAACATCATTAGTTGAATATTCAAATGAAAAACAAGTAAGAGCACTATATTCGGCTGTGCCGAATCTTTTATACCCACCACCAATTTTGTGTACATTTAAAGCACAATATTTATTATTTTGTTAATCGCTATGGAATAATCTCTTTATAATAAAATATGTATCACTTTCCTTGGAGAGGGTGGTTAAATTTTAAGGGCCCATGTTGAAGGTGAACTACACCTAGTCTTTAAATTTGTTTTCTGAATTTCACTTGACATTTCTCAATCTCAAACTTACTCAATTTGATCCGTGGAAAGATACGCAAATGAGCAATGCTTTAAAGTTATTCAGGTTTTTTATAAAAATGGGCGTTCAAATCAAAATGCATTTTGTGCACTTCGTAATTCTTTTGATCAACATAATCGTTCAAATTCATCCGCGATCGGGAGAATTGTAACAAATATTTAAATTTCTGCAAAACAGGTCTGTATAAAATGTTAGAAAATCTGTAAATGCCTTCTTAGTTCGTTGAATGGGAATCACTGCTGGTTTTTGCAATAGTGTGGCAAAAGAGCAGTCAACCTCGACTCATCATCATGCCCAACAATTGAGCATCAACATTGTCATTGAAAATTTGGACTATCAGATAGAGGAGTGGTGCCAAGGATGGGGGGGCGGTCATTTGGCCGATATTTTGTTAAATACATAATTGAAACATACAAATATTATCATTGCAAAAAAGAAATAATAATAATAATAATAGTAATAATTTTTCTAAATAATTTGTGTTTTATTTAAATTCAACATCGGTCCTTAAAATTTAACCACCCTTTATAACTTCGATATGCTACTTAAATGCTTTTGTCAATTAAGTTTCTGCTAATAAATATAACTTAGATATTTCAATATAGTCCTTTAATTTCCCAAAAACTTTGTCAATAAAGAAATTATATGAATTAAGGATAAACCGTTATATGGGAGGTAGGCGTTAAAGTGGGCGTGTCACCTAAATTTTTGGGCACAACAATTACATTGATTAGAAGGATATACGTAGCAAATTTGATAATCATACCTCTAATTTTGGCGGTTTTATGAGCTTTTAAATTTCATTAACGGTAGATAACGTGAAAATTGGGCGTTATAGTAGGCGTGTCAAAGTTGTTTTTGCGAATGAGTACAACTTGAGTGTTTCAATATAGCCCTTTGTTATTCCAAAATCTCTATCTATAGAGAAATTATATGAATTTTAGGTAAATCGTTATATGGGAGTTGGGCGTAAAAGTGGGCGTGGCACATTGATTTTCCGTTACAAAAAAGCGTCTCACCAAGAAGCAAAGTGTGCAAAACTTCAGAGTCGTACATCCAATTTTGTTGCTTTTATGACGTGTTTGTTTTTAAATATACCGAAAAATACACTGTGCGGTATAAGTTTTCGTACATTTTGATCGATAACTCCTCTCTTAATAATTAGATCTAGATCATTTTCAGATAAAAATATTTTTTTTACTCAGGAAATATATATTCGAAGTTTCATGAGCCTACGTTAAGGCGTTTGGACACAATTCCATTTTATACGATGTTCGAAGGACAAGCCCCCTAGCTTTTTCGGTGCGACCTCTATCGTGCTTTCAACAGACGGACAGACGGACGGACATAGCTGGATCGTCATCAAATCAAACCCTGATTCAGAATATATATACTTTATGGGGTCTAAAATGGATATTTCGATGTGTTACAAACGGAATGACAAAATGAATATACCCCCACCATTTTTTTGGTGGCGGGTAAAATAAAGAGAAATAAAGAGAACTTACTTTAGGATTGTTAAAGGAAATTGAAAAATATTTACTAAAAAACTCTAATCAATATTGTATGTGCCACTGATTTAAAGGCTTAAGATAAGTGATATATATAATTTTACACACAAAGAAAAACTATGGCCATGACATGATAACGACGCACTGTTTTGCAACTTTTCTCAGCTAGTGCCTTTATAATAATTAGCTATTGTAGATTGATAATAATTTTTAATTTATAATATATATATATATATTCATATATATAAGCCTTCTTAAGCCTTCGTCCGACGCATAAGCCTGGCCAGACCGTTTTTAGTTTGAAAATAAATTTAGAAAGAGAATTGAAATTTTAGGTACCCTCCTAAAGTTTACTTGGCTATAAATCGTGGAAAGGAAATTAAATAAAACATGTTTGAATAATATACTTCAAACATCGAATTTGTAACTCAAATGGTCTGGCTAGATGCATTCATTTTTTTAATAAAAATACTGTATTACTACAATTTTTTCTCTATATAATAAATAAATGTCTTCGATCTTTTTAATTTATAAAAACAGTTGTTTTTTGTATTCAGCTTGAGATCACTTTCTTTTATAAAAAATAGTTTTAATTTTATTATCCGATATTTCGCTACCACATTGGGTAGCTTCTTCAGGAAAATTTTTAAAAATTTTCAACAATTAATAATTGTTAAAACTTTCCCTGAAGAAGCTATCCAATATCCGAAATATCGGAATATAAAATTAAAACTATTTTTTATAAAAGAAAGTGATCTCAAGATCAATACAAAAAAAAACTATTTTTTCTCTATTTTGAAATAAGTTTTGTTCAAAGTTGCCCGACGAGATTGTTTATGTTAGTTGTCCAATATTGAAAACCGAATGAATAATATTCATATAATCGAACAATCTAGTGCTCGCTCAGTTATGTAATCGTTTTTCAGAAGACCGATAAATGCAAGTTTTAGTTAAATACCTAATTAGATAAGTTATCTAATTATAATTTTTGAGCAGGTTGCCCCTGTGGACTAGTAGTCTGTCAGTCTGGGGGTTGCGTGTTCAATTTCCGCCAGAGATTCTGGTCTATTTCACTACAATCGGCAAATGGTCTTCGTTACTCAGAACGGTTAATAAAATTATTATATATTTAATTGTATTTAAAAAATAAATAAATAGAAAAATATTGTGACCAATTTAGATAACACCAATAATAACCAAGAGTAGCGACTGATACTCCGGGAAAGAAATATTTTGTTTACGAATGGGGCGGCCTAGACTCATGTGTTGCGAATGTGAAAATTAAAATATGTGTAAGACGAAGGGGGTTAAACTAAAAAATGCTAAATGAGGCTGTTAGTTTTAGTTTTTTTTTTTTGTACACGAGTCACCAATAAATGATCTTTTTTTCTTTAATTTGGTGGCAGAGAACAATAAACTCGAAAATGTACAAAAAAAAGTTGAAAAATAAAGCACTATAAAAGACATTAAAATTTTTCCCAAAAATTTTTTTGTAATTTTTTTTCTTTTCTGTATAAAAAAAATCTTTCTTAATTTATCCTTGATTTGAAAAACAAATTTCTCCGGAAAATTTCACTTTAAAATTAGCTGAGATGTGCCATTATATTGTTACGTTTATACCTTTAATAAACGTTGGCTTACTTCCTTGAAATATACCTTGAGTTCTTTTCGTATTGCAAATAAAAACAGTTGATATTAGTTATAAAATTAAGAGCACTTTATGTATTTAAATACACTCAGATATTGCTTTTTTGTCGCTTTACTTATTTCACTTATGGTTATACACTTTTATTATGAAACTCACTTTGATACGCACTTTACAAGATCTACTGTAGTACTAATCATGTTAGCTGTGTTGTTCGGTTATTTATAGTAACATAGTGGTGTTCGGTAATATTCAACAAAGTTCTCGTGTGTACACACTAGTTCATTCTGTAAATTACTCGAAAGCCGTTACATTTAAATTAAGACGTAATGTTAAATTTAAGTAATATGCAGGAATAATAAAAGTGCCTAAGAGTATGCTGCACATAATAACTCACCTAGGCTGCATATAACTTAACATCATGTTCGAACCAAACGAAATGTTAAATGAACATAAACTAATCAAAACACAACTACTGTTAATATAAATAAAATAAAATTATAATGTAAATTAAACTAATAAACAATATTTAAATAGCGAGTTCTCCCTTTATAACATTACTTTTTCAATACGGAGTGCTTGTTTTTCAAAGCCTTTTATAGTATGTGAATGAAGAGCTTACGCTTCACCAATTTTCTCACTGGCTACGTAGTGGTTAATTTGTATAATTATTCAATATTTTTATGCACAAATACTACTGCATCAAAGTAAAATTTTTAATATTGCTGGATAGCTGAGAATATCTACATTTTCTTCCAGGTTCTTCAAAAATCGTAAGCCATGAAAACAAAAATTGCCAAAAGCGTAATAGTGGGCGTGGCGCCTTACTTACAACATACACGTTAACTTTTTGTACCTGAGTAAAAATATTTATTACTTTGCTGCTGATGTCAGTCATAAACATCATTAATAGGTCATAAAGCATGCATTCGAAGTTATGTTTCAATTAATTCATGATTTATTGACTGAGAATTGCAAGCCGGGTTTGAACTAGTATATTTTCAAATGATATAAGGTTATAGGGACAGTATGGTAACGAAACCACTACAAGCAGCGCAGAATAATACTTTAGAGGATACTTTAATCTAACTTCAAGGTATAGTACAATTTGTTTATACCAAGGCTTTGCAAAACCTGTACTTTCTCTAAGAGCGAAGTATCCATTATTTTATGCACAATTACAATTTCATCAAAATAAAACTTATAATTTTTCTGGATAACTGAGAATATCCAAATTTTTTTACAGTAACTTTTATTTATTTATTTATTTAATTTATTGTCTATAGATAATAATCCTTACAGACTAAAGTATGTAAAATAACAAAACAAAGTTAAGGTTATATATAAAATAATATTCTATAATAATTCAACGATTTAAATATAAAATGATAGTTCTTTTAACAATTTCTTTACTTTCATTGAGGCCAATAAGGTGATAATAATTATTAAAGTTTTCACATATACGACGAAGAGGGTCATTATTAGCATAGTTGGTTCTATAGTATTTTAAGTTAATAAAACGGAAATTTCGAGTTGGTCTGGTTGGAACATTAAAAGATATTTTACTTAGCAGGAATTCTGAGTCGATATCGCCTTGAATTAGGCCCAGCACAAAAGAAAAACTCAGCATTGAACGACGACTTTTTAAAGTTGGTAATTTTATAAGACAGAGTCTGCTTTCGTATGAAGGTAGTAAAAACGAATTCCATCCAAGGCCACGAAGACAAAATATTAAAAACTTCTTTTGTACAGACTCGATACTATCAATATGAATATTATAGCAAGGATCCCAAATAATCGATCCATATTCAAGAATAGGTCGAACTAACGATGAATATAATTGTTTCGTAATATAAGGATCTAAAAATTCCTTGCACCACCTCTTCATAAATCCAAGTACACCATTTGCTTTGTTAACAATTAAAGAAATATGGTCACGAAAATTTAATTGGTGATCAAGCAAAATACCAAGATCAAGAAAATTCAGAACTTTATCAAGTTTACACTCATTTATGCAATAAAATAAATCCAATTTCTTAATTCTGAAAAAAGACATATGCTTACATTTTTTTATATTCAGCTCCATTAAGTTGATTTCACACCAATTTACCAATTTGCCAATATCTGATTGAAGGAAAAGTTGATCTTCGGGATTATTAGAAGAACGAAAAATTTTGACATCATCGGCATACATCAAAACTTTAGAGTGCTGAATAACTGAAGGTAGATCGTTTATGAATAAGGTAAATAAAATAGGACCAAGGTGGCTACCTTGCGGAACACCAGAAGGAACTTTGATAGCATTAGACGTAGCACTTCCACTTAACTTGTTGAGTTCTTAAAGACAAGTATGATCTTAACCATTTTATTGTCATATCCGTAAATCCCATTAATGACAATTTGTTAAGCAAGAGATCATGGTTTACCTTATCAAAAGCCTTACTAAAATCTGTGTAGATAGCATCAGTTTGCATATTATTTATAAAACCATCATTTATTGTAGTAGTTAGCTCCAAAATATTAGTCGTTGTAGAGCGATGTTTACAAAAACCATGTTGGCACGGTGACAAAATCGAAGAAATTTGATAGTATAAATTATCAGTTAAAATTTTTTCAAAAAGTTTGAGAATATCACTCAGCTTAGCAATGCCACGATAATTTGATATCTCAATTTTGCTTCCATTTTTCAACAACGGAATTATATACGATAATTTTTAAATCAATGGTACGTATCCTAATTTAATGGATTTGTTAAAGATAGCAGTAAGCGGGTAACATAAATTTTCTGCACAATTTTTTAGAACGCAATTTGGTATTTCATCTGGACCAGCATTAAATGAATTATTTAGTGATAATAAATTTGAAAGAGTCGTTTTATAAGTAATAAAAGAGAATTGTACACCAGATGATTGAGGTATATTAAACGGGTAAGATGTTATGTTATTATATACTTTTTTAGAGTAGGTTGTTGAAAAAAAATCAGCAAACAAATTGGAAATAGAAACGTCATCATCAGCGTCATTTGATCCATATTTATAGTATTTAGGATTAACGGACGATCGCCGTTTAGAGTTCACAAATTTATAAAACGATTTAGGATTTAATCTCATTTTCGACTTCATACGGATTATATAGTTGTCGTATGCATATTTATTTTCCAAATTGTAGTAAGAACGAGCAATACAGTATTTGGTATATTCTACAGATGATCCAGTCCTTTTATATTTCTTATATAACTTGTTTTTCCTGTTTTTAATAATTCGGAGATACTTATTATTCCAGGGTGGCCCAATATTGTTATTTCTAATTGTAATTTTTGGGACAGTTTCAGAAATGCAGCGGCGTAATGTTGAATAGAAGAGAGAAACAACATCATCTAAGTTTTCGATAGAGATTATACTATCCCAGTTAACGTTTGATAGCAAAGAGTTAAGCCTCTGATAGTTTGCACGAGAAAAGCAAAAAACTTTATGGGGTTTAATTTTGTTAGGAAGTAAAACAGGTAAGCTTAATAAATTAAATATTTCCAATTTTAATGTAGGATGATAACGATCTTCAGGGTAAGTAACGGGAAGTGTTTTATGTAAAAATATATCCATCGGCTGGTTGACAAATGCAAGATCAAGAAGTTTTCCATTAATATTGTTTTCATAGTTAATTTGAAAAAGTCCATAGCTTGTGAATGAGTGAATAAATTCATTTGAAACTGTAGGAATTAGATAGTTTATTTCTGAAGATTTATTCCACGATATGTTAGGTAGATTAAAATCTCCCAAAACAATAAATAAATCAGATGGAATAGATTGTTGCAAAACAAATTCAATGGCAAAGATGTGATTATTGTATATATCCAGAGAAGAGTTTGGAGGAATGTATGAGCATGTAATATATAAATTTGTATTTCTCAGTCGAATTTTTACAGCGACAAATTCGATGTCATCGTTAAGTATAACATTGATTTCTTCACAACGAAAATTGTTATGTGCGGCAATGAGCACACCTCCACCCAACTTATGTGATCGATCATGTCTGAATATTTGGTATTTTGAAGATAATATTTCGTTGTTATTAATACATTTCTTATCGTTTAACCAGGTTTCAGTAAAGACAATGATGTGGTATGAAAAATCAAAACTATTTGCATAAAGAGTGGTTAATTTCGTATTAAGGCCACGGACATTTTGGTAAACAATATTAATAAGATTATCGGTAGAAAAATTATTTAGTTTTTCTGGGTATTATTTTGAGTAGGTAAATAAACGATATCAGAACGAGAAGCATTTCTATATTCATATTCGCGTATTATAGCATTGGGTGGCCAAAACTCAGGATTGACAATAATATTAAAATATTCCTCTGGTACGATGATTTTAAAAGAAGATTTACTCCGTTTTTCCGAATAGTTGAATTTAAAAACAGATAATTCACAATCGTATCCAAGCTTTAATTTAATGTAGTCAGCAACAGCGTTAGAAGTAGTATCAGATGAAAAACGAGCAGCAAAAATTGTTTTCTTTGGAGAAATTACTTTAAGTATTGCAGGATTATTTAACGGATTAGAAACCACAGCCGGAGGATGTGAATTAATTTGTTGAATGTCGTTTTGAAAATTTATATTACTTGCAATCTGTTGAATACGATTAGTATTAGGTTGTAATATTTCGGTGTTATGAGGGAGAGACGATGAAAATAACGAGGGATTAGTTTTCGGATTTTGAGATGGTTTTACAGGTACATTAACTATGGAAGAAATAGTAGACGGACTCGGACGAGGTAAATTATCGGAAGTGTTTTGATCAACAGAAGAGTTGTTAGTAGACATAACAGGAGGTGAAGAGTTTAAAGTGGGAGTTGTTTTCTTTCTTTTGGGCGAGAATGACGCATTATCAAATAATGCTTTGAATTTTAAAAATCTTTGGGATAAACATTTTAGATCGTTATTTATGCCGACAAATTCATCTCGCGCATTTTTAAAAAATGAATAAAATTCAACGTCATAAATAATACATTTTTACAGCACCAACGTAAGCCTTTATCTTCACGAAGATTGTCTGCAGTTTGTGCTGCCAAGTCAACACATTTTGCATGATAAACTGCGTTGCACAGCCAACAGGAAATCATTGGATCATCCGCCTTATTTCTGCACTTTGGTTTAGAACAACTCATATTGAAAAAGAATATACGTATCAGCACAGTTAATAAATTGTACAAAAATTGATTTAATTTTTATTTAATTTTATTTGAGCGCGTAAATTGAGGTATAAGTGTAATTTATTGTATTAAAAATAAAAAAGTAGTTGTTATTGTAAACGAGAGAAATAAAAACACTTGCAATTTTATTGTTGTAAATATTGATGAACTGTTATGTTTGTTTGTATTATTTTTATTTTCGATTTTTATTTTTATTTACAAGCAAAAAAAACAAGCTCAAATGTACTTATGTATATGAATGTTATATTTAAGTTTTTTAGTTTTATAAGTCTTACAGAAAATAAAAACGATTTAAGACAGAGCGTAATTAAAAACACGTTTAACTCGCACGACGATCGATCGAAATATAATTTAAGTTTAAAAAGTACAATATATCCACCGACAAGTCTTCAAAATAATATTCCACAAAAATGAAAATTTATAAGAGCAGAATAGTAGACGTGGCTACCTATATACAATTTACACGTCAACTTTTTGTATTTAAATAATAGTTATACTTAGTATATGTGATTTACTTTGCTGCTAATGTAAATGTCGCTCATAAATAAAATATAACATAATTATTAAATAGTTTATAAAGGCTTGCACTTGAAGGTTTGTCTCAATTAATTCATGATTTATTAGCTAAGAAAAGGAATCAAAGTTTTAGCTAGTATAAAATATTATAATTTTATCAAGCAAAATATTTTATTATTTTCTCGCCATTCTGTTTACATAATTTTCATATTTACCCTGAAGAGGCTACCCATTATTTGGTAGTGAATTATTGGTATGACTAAAAAATATTTATAAGAATTAATCTTTATATAAACATCCAAAGGCAATACTTTATACAATATTATCATTAATAAATTTCCGGCTTATACAAAAATGAACAATGATTTTCATCAGCATCTTTGTTTGACAGTGTAATTAATTCAGATAATGTTAAAACAAATCCAAAAGCTATTTAAAATGTTTTTAAATTAAAAATCTATGAATGTGTAAACATTTCTAGTATTTTACATTTATTTAAACAAGCAAATATAATCAAATAAATTAAAATTTATTCAAACATGAGAGTTATAAAAAAATCCCTCGTTTTAACACTCTTGTTTTGCCGTTCAGCAGAATATCGGCAAAATATATTTAATGCGTTGTGCTAATAAAAATTGTTTTTATTTGTTCCACAAATTATTATAGACATCGTTCAATAAATTTATGTGACTTTTAAATTTTTCCCATCAACCAAGATTTTTCTTTGGGATGACGTCATTTCTTTAATAGAATCGTCAGTAATAATTCATTACATATATTTTTGCTTCTTATAAATAATTACAGCGGTTTCTGGGAACTTCCGCTGCTACATGTTAATCAGCACTTGGGTAAATTTGTGTTTAAATGTTTGTAAGGGAGAATGTATAAGTACGTTATTTATTGAAAATATATAACGTACTTACTATACTATATACAGGCCTGGGCAGTGTTTGAAATACTTGTATTTGAAATACAGATACAAGATACAAATACGTATTTTGTATCTGTATTTGAAATACATGGTTTGAAAGCATTTTGTATTTGAAATACACAACTTGAAAGTATTTGTATTTGAAATACATAACTTGAAAGTATTTGTATTTTGTATTTGAAATACATCAAGGTATGTATTTTGCCCAGCCCTGACTATATATAATAGTATGGGTTAAAATGTATGAGAACATCAACTAATCAAATAACAAATGACAAAATGTTATAACAAAATTTTAAATATAAATTATAATAATATTGCTGTAAACACTAGAGTGACCAGGTATCATACAGGGGAAAGACTCTTAAAATATTTTTAATACTAGAAGGACACTTAGTGGTATCAAGTCATGTTTTTGGGATAAAAGGTTCTTGCAACTGGGTCATCGCCGATTTTTCTTTCTTTTGGACCGCAGCCTCTACTATCATCGCCGGTACTAACCATTTCTTATCAGTTTTGTGAAATGTTGCTGTGGCATTTAATATAATTTAATTTAATATAATTTGCATCCAAAGAAAGTGGTAGTTATTCAGCTGTGTAGCGTAAGGTAGTCTATAATAAAATATCTTAAGGAATATTTTTTTATTTTTCAATTCTCACGATATTTAATATTCTCACAATATTGCTGAATTGTTTCCCAGTTGTTCTTGCTATTTAGCATGATGGGGATTGTATTTTCTAAAGTTATTGGGCCTAATTTTGTTTCCAGCTCCTCCCTTGACTATAAAGTGTTTTCTCTTTTTTTAAGCCATTTCTTCCTTTGCTCTCTTATCCTGAGGTCGATAGAGACTATTCTAACTATCACAAGTGCTACAACTTCTGACACTGTGCAATATGAAGACGTTATTCCCGAAGCGGGTGTTTGTTGACCTGCTCGTAGGGCATTTGCGTTTTTCACCATATCTCCCAGCCATATAAGAAAATACTGCTGCTTCTTTCCATCAGCTGTTTACGATTATTCCGGGTTGGGCCACCTTTGTTTGCCATTAGTAGGCTCAGCTGCATAGTTACTTTCACTGCCTTCGTGGCTGCGTGCTGTATCTGGTTAGCCAAAGTATTTGTCTAGCAAACTTTGATTCTAACGCAATAAAATATAAATTGTTTTTTGTGTTTGTATATTTATTTTCAAGTACAACAAGAGATCTAATATAAGAATAATTCATAACTACATTCCACTTTACCACATAAATACACTTGTACTCTGGCATAATCATACACACTGACATATGTATAAGCATTCACATTCTTTCATACAAACTTTGTTTCATATGACAAAGTCCCCAATCAATTTGTTAGCTGTGTGTTGTTCAAAACTATTTTGAATAAATAATAAATGAAAATAAACAAGAGTTGAAGAAGAGAACAAAAAAAGTAAGAGCGCCATATTCGGCCGTACCGAATCTTATATATCCTTCACAACGTGTAGTCAATAGCAATAACAGTAGTTTGTATCACCATTCATTCCATATGAAATACGTACATACATATTAAAAACATACATATATAAAAACATCCCATTGTAAAATTATAAATTTACGTATGAATTATATTTATTTGGTTGTTGGGTTTAAGCTGGTTTATATGCATTTCACTGGTGCTTATGCCAGATCATCAGTAAACCTTTACCCAAATTCTTGAAAAGTTTAAAATTTTTATAAGTTATATTTTTAAATTCTCACTAACAAAATGAGAATTCAAAAATAAAACAAAAAACTATAAAAAACTTTTTCAAAAACCCAACCAACAATTTTTTTAATTTTGAATTTATTTTATTTTTCTAATCCAACCGTTGGTTACGTATGTATGTTAAAAAAACAAAAATAAAAAAATATATAAAAAAAAAATTAAAAAAAAAATTAAAAAAAAAAATAATTAAAATATACATAATAAATATAAAAAAAAATAAAAAAAAAATTAAAAAAAAAATAAAAAAAATATAAATAATATAATAAATAAAATATAAAAAAAAATTAAAAACAAATTTTTTTTGGCTCAGCTGGGATTCGATGCCACGTTTTCTCTAACCAGTATACACGTTGTATGTATGTATGTTGTTGTTTTAATGTTGTTTTTGTGAAAAAAAAAATCGTGGTCGTGGGTTTTTGCTCATATCTCAGTTGTCTATATACCGATGTATCTGATTTTCAATACCGGTCTACTCCCAAATATTTCTGATATTTTAATAACTCACCCGGGTCCAAGCGATGTCAGGGGGCTTCAAAAAGTTGATTTCAACATACACTCGGACAGACTGACAAAGCTTAATCGACTCCCCTATTCATAAGCTTTCAGAAAATATATACATTATGGGGTCGGAAATGAAAATTGTAGAAATTTCACAGGGAATGACAAACCTATATATACCCTTTTTCACTGTGTGAAGGGTATACAAATTCGAGTAGTACTATGTGCATACATACAACTGACTTCATCAAGGCAATTCATAAATACATATGAACGCATTAGAATGTGAGAATATGACAACATGAAAAGATGTGTGAGTGCTTGTCTAAATAAAAAACGTATTAGTTGGTTCTTAGCGCCCTTACTGATGTCTGTTTTATTGTTGCTATTGTAGTTTGTATTCTTATCAAGCCACATACGACAAATTTGCATATTATAAACAAACGAAAAAGGGAAGATATCGTTAAATGCCTCAAAAGTAAATATTGGTAAAAAAAGGAACTATTTTTCTTAAAGCCATACAATAAATATATATGGACGTGTATTTTTATAGCCATTTTTCTTTGAAAATAAGCAATGCAGCTCTATCATAATCGGCCGGATTATGTGTTAAAATGCCTGAGCTATCAAATACCATATTGAAATAGTTAAGCAAAAAATATGTATTATTCCAAAGCTGTTTATATGAAGAATGTCCATACCATTTTAAAATAAGGATTTGCAGATACCCTTATAGTGGGACCAGTTATATAAAAAGCATATATAAAAAAGATACTCTAATAGTATGTGTAATTTTTTCAAATATTGTTTATATTTACAAAATCTTTATAAAACTCAACGAAAAGAAGAAATCATAAATATCAAATAAGTTCAACAAATTTAGACGATATTTAGAAAAAAAAATATAATATATCTAACGAAAAAACTTTGAGTGTATTATGAATTTGAAAAGCAGAAAAAGAAAAGAAACTAAGAAAAATTAGAACATCATAAAAACGGACTACTATATACTCAGTAAAAAAACAGTTTATATTCTTTGATATCTTGTCAATCCCCAAAGGTTACAAACATACAAGAAGATTAAAGCAGCAGGAACGAAATAGAGAAAAAAAAAATCGAATAAAAATATCAACGCAAATTGACAACATTTTACATGACATAAATGTCACATTAAAAATGATTTTTAATTTCGCTTGACGATAAAATTGATAGAATATTGCAATATTATTTTGTCATATGTGAACTAAACTAAACTGGGGATATGTTAATTAAGTCATTTTATTTGTTTCAAGAAAAAAATATTCTTTACCTCTTCCAATACACAAATATGCTATGGATAATGGAAAGAAAGTGCAATGCGGCCTAAAAACTTACGCAGCATTAATATTCATTTTTGAAATTCTTTATTTTGTGAAATAAAAATACTTATCGACAGGGTTTACAAAAAACCTTTTTGGCTTTAGCTAAACGAAAATCTGACAATCAAAATTTTTATGTCTACAAGAAACAGGTAATCGCTTGAACCATTGATGGTCTACCACACGTGAATGCTTATACCATTAGTCACAAATAAAACATAGAAACATCATACCGGGTGGCCCAAATAAGACCTAGTGATGTTAAACGCATATAACTCTTGTAATAAAGGTTTTTTTTTTAAATAATTTGTTTTTGTATGTTTAATACATTTTATGGAAATTGAACGTGACTTTGTGTGAAATATGACATCAGACAAATGACCACCATTTTGCTCGATATAGGCATTGGCTTTTTTTTAGCGCATTTTGAATAATATTCAAATATTCGAATATTCTGCTGGAGTTGTCCAAGTGTCTGTGGTTTGTTAACATACACTCTGTCTTTAAAATAACCGCATAAAAAAAATGGGTGCAGGTGAATCTGGTGAACGAGGAGGCTAAGTGAAATTTGAATTTTTTTAAATTATGCGCTAACAAAAATAGTTATTGTAGTAGTTGTTAGTGGGATTGCGGTAAAATCTCTTGCATAATTTAAACTTTGTATGGATACATCTTAAGATCCAACTTCAAAATTCTCTGTAATGTTGTTCTGGGTATAACGAATTGGCCGGAAGGGCGACGAGTTGAGACAGATGGATCATTTGCAACACTCTGCTGCACAGCTTTCACGTTGTCTTAAGCGCGAATACTTCGATGAGCACCTTTTCCTGGATGGTCGGCAACTGAACCCAGTTCCTCAAAACGGCGAACTAAATTTGAAATCATGAAAGATGTGAGCGCTGATCACGTTAAAAAAACGGCGATAATTTCGCTGCGTCAGAACAATTGTTCGTTGAGAAGAATAATAAAAATAGATAATTTTCATGCGTTGTTGTTGACTGTACGTATTCATTTTAAATTTCCAAGAGTTTATTTATAATATGCAAAAAGAAAAAAAAATAAATTATGTTAAAAAATAAAAAAGTTATTTGTTTTTCACATCAGCTGGTCTTATTTGGGCCACCCGGTAGTTGTGAGGAATTAGTGTATATAAACTTACAAAAGAAAATAAAAATGTTATTCTAGGTAGCTTGGAAAATTTTAATAAATTTACTTTTAAAAAATTTTGGATTAATTGTGAAAATATGTTAGTTGATAAGAACGAAATACCATTTTTTTTATGTTTCAATTTTAAAGAAAAATAAATAAAAAGAAATATATAAGTAACTATAGAGATACATATGTATATAAAAAAATAGTTGTGGTTGCAGATATTTTTTTTTTACAAATCTTTAAAATTATTCGCTACTTAGTTTTGTTAAAAACGAAATTTTATGAAATTACAAGATTGGATTTTTATCAGAGTATAGACTCAAGTCCCTTAACTTGAATGAGGCTTGCCTTATGTGTACGAGTACCATTAAAAGCGAATTTTAAATTACCTCAATAAACAGGTTAAATTTTTTTAAGGACGAGAAAATAAAAATATTGTTGCAAATTGTTATTATATTTAAAAACTAAAAATAAAACTTAAATCTTAAAACTAATTTATAGTTTTAATCGAATATTTTTAAAAGAACCAATACCTTAAAACTGTCGGGTTAAATTTATTATTTTATTAATAACTAGTTTAACTTTTAACTTAAATTAAAAATAATTATAATTTTGCTGGTTTATCTTAATTTAATATAAACATTTTTTTTAATTTTAAACTTAAACACGTCACATCACCATTACATAGAGAATTTCAATAGTTTACAATTAAAAATTATTTGCTTCTCCGAACATCAGGTCTGATGATATGGGAGTACAAATGGTGAGTTTTTCTATTCAATTTAAAATAAATATTTAAAAAAAAAAAAAAAATATTTTCTTATAGTATAATAAAAAAAAAAATTATTAATGTTTAATCTTTTAATAAATTGTTAAATTTATATTAATTCCTAAGTGTAAAAAAATATTTCATGAAAGGTAAAGGTAGTTAGTCAGGTTGTAGATGCAACGGGCCGTAATAACATTTTCTAAATAGCAAGGTAGGGAGAGTATAGAAATCTGAGGAGAAAATGACAACATAATCTCTTTACCATGTGTCAATTCAATTCAATTATTTTATTTGTGTTTAAAATTAAATGTGTTTTATTTAGGGAATAAGTTTAAAAGATATCCATTTCTTTAAATAATTATGCAATGGACTTAGGTCTGAATCATTCGAGGCAAGATCCACCCCAGTATTTCTGAGCATGGCCGGAACATCAGGTAGTGCTGCCTCTTTAAAGTCACACCCTTAATTGTTGGTTCGTTACATAGTGTCTTATTATACCCGCCACCAAAAAAATGGTGGGGGTATATTCATTTTGTCATTCCGTTTGTAACACATCGAAATATCCATTTTAGACCCCATAAAGTATATATATTCTGAATCAGGGTTTGATTTGATGACGATCTAGCTATGTCCGTCCGTCTGTCCGTCTGTTGAAAGCACGATAGAGGTCGCACCGAAAAAGCTAGGGGGCTCAAATTTTGCCAGAATCTTTCTTATAGACAAGGTTTGTTTGGTATTCAAAATGGGCTAAATCGGAATATAAGGAAGAGAGTTATAGCTCGAAAAGCAAGAGTAGGTCGAAAAAACCGTGTCCTTCAAACATCGAATAAAACGGAATTGTGTCCAAATGCATTAACGTAGACTCATGAAACTTCGAATATATATTTTCTGAGTAAAAACAATATTGTACCCCGAAAATCATCTAAATCTATGTATTAGGAGACGAGTTATCGATCAAAATGTACGAAAATTTATACCGCACAGTGTATTTTTCGGTATATTCAAAAACAAAAACGTCATAAAAGCAACAAAATTTAATGTACGACTCTGAAATTTTGCACACTTTGGTTTTTGATGAGACGCTTTTTCGTAACGGAAAATCAATGTGCCACGCCCCTATTAATAAAGATTTTGGAATAGTAAAGGGCTATATTGAAACACCTAAGTTGTACTCATTCGCAAAAATAACTTTGACACGCCTACTATAACGCCCACTTTTAACGTTATCTACCGTTAATGAAATTTAAAAGCTCATAAAACCGCCAAAATTAGAGGTATGACGATCCAATTTGCTACGTATATCCCCCTAGGCAATGTCATTACTGTGCCAGAAAATAAGGTGCCACGCCCACTTTTACGCCCACCTCCCATATAACGTTTTACCCAAAATTCATATAATTTCTCTATTAATAAAGATTTTGGAATTATAAGGGGCTATATTGAAACACCTAAGTTGTACTCATTCGCAAAAAAAAATTTGACACGCCTACTATAACGCCCACTTTTCACGTTATCTACCGTTAATGAAATTTAAAAGCTCATAAAACCGCCAAAATTAGAGGGATGATGATAAAATTTGCTACGTATAACCCTCTGGGCAATATCATTACTGTGCCAGAAAATTAAGTTGCCACGCCCACTTTTACGCCCACCTCCTATATAAGGTTTTACCAAAAATTCATATTATTTCTCTATTAATATAGATTTTGGAATAATGAAGGGCCATATTGAAACACCTAAGTTGTACTCATTCGCAAAAATAACTTTGACACGCCCATATAACGTTTTACCCAAAATTCATATAATTTCTCTATTAATAAAGATTTTGGAATTATAAGGGGCTATATTGAAACACCTAAGTTGTACTCATTCGCAAAAATAACTTTGACACGCCTACTATAACGCCCACTTTTCAAGTTATCTACCGTTAATGAAATTTAAAAGCTCATAAAACCGTTAAAATTAGAGGTATGATGATCAAATTTGCTACGTATATCCTTCTAATCAATGTAATTGTTGTGCCAAAAAGTTTAGCTGACACGCCCACTTTAACGCCTACCTCCCATATAACGGTTTATCTTAAATTTATGTAATTTCTCTATTGACAAAGTTTTTGGGAAAATAAAGGACTATATTGAAATATTTAAGTTGTATTTATTAGCAGAAACTTTATTGACACGCCTACTTTAACGCCCACTTTCATTGAAAGACTACATTGGCAAAAGCATTTTAGTAGCATATCGAAGTTATAAAGGGTGGTTAAATTGTAAGGGCTGATGTTGTTTTTAAATAAAACACAAATTATTTAAGAAATTATTATCATTTCTTTTTATAATGATAATATTTGTATGGTTCAATTATGCATTTAACAAAATATCGGCCAAATGGCCCCCCCCCCATCCTTGGCGCCACACCTCTATCTGATAGTCCAAATTTTCAATGACAATGTTGATGCTCAATTGTTGGGCATGATGATGAGTAGAGGTTGACTGCTCTTTTGCCACACTATCGCAAAAACCAGCAGTGGTTCCCATTCAATGAACTAAGAAGGCATTCACAGACTTTCTAAAATTGGCCCTTACAATTTAGCCACCCTCTACAAAGAAAGTGATACATATTTTTATATTATTATCACACGGTGATTCAAAATATACATTCTCAGCATTTTGCTAAAACGGGAAATTTATTAGTAAGATTTTGATTTTTAAACTTCTATAACATTTTGCTTTTAAAAGATTTTCAAACGAAATAAGTTTTGTATAATTTTAAAATTTGTTAGCCATTAGTACATGAATATAAATTGTTTATGATGTTTAGAGATAATTTTTTTTTACTTATGTCAAAATTTTCCTAAATTCCCATTTTTAATAGAGCATAACTTCAAGAGAACATAAGATAACAAATATAAATTAGCACTATTTCGTAGATAAAACTTTTCTCTTAAATTCATGTAAATTCTCTATGAATAAAGATTTTGGAATACTAAAGGACTATATTGAAATATCTAAGTTATGTTTATTAGCAGAAACTTTATTGACACGCGTATTTTAACGGCCACTTTCATTGAAAGATTAAATTTACGAAAACATTTTTCTTGCATACCGAAGTTTTGAAAAAAATTATTATGAAATTATTATCATTTATTTTTATAATGATAATATTTGTATGCTTCAATTATGTATGGAACAAAATATCGGCCAAATGGCCCCCCCAACCTAGGCGGCACACCTCGATCCGATAGTCCATATTTTCAATGACACTGTTGATGCTCAATTGTTGGGCACGTTGATGAGTCGAGGTTGCTTGCTCTTTTGCCACGTTACCGTGAAAAAATGCAATGTTTCCCATTCAACGAACTAAGATGGCATTCACAGATGTTTTCACATTTCATACAGACCTGCTTTGCAGAAATTTAAATATTTTTTACAATGCTCAAGATTGTGAACGAATTCGAACGATTATGTTGACCAAAAGAATCACTTAAACTTACTTATCATAATTCCTGTAGTATTGTTTGGTCCAACTCAGTTCAAAAAGTGAGAGAGAAAGACCGACACTCACACTGGAAAATATAAAAACATGAAGACAAGCAGACAGGTAGACAAAAACATGAGAAAACTCTGTTTCGCATTTCAGGGCGCCAATTGCCGTATGCGGTCATAGCAAATTTATGCTCGAAAATTCGACTTTGCTGTGCTCTTGGTGTGGAGATTTTAATAAAATTTTTTTTGATTGCGTAATAATCTTCTTGATTTCAGACCGCTTAAAATATACAACGGCCTCAAATATTAAAAAAAAAAATTAATATTAAAGAATTTTCTTAAACAAAGATAAAATTATAGATTTTTTTACTTAATGACTTATTTTGTTTTTTGTTTTACTTAAAGTTTTGACATATTTCAAATCTAACTGTTGCTTAGATTAATTAGTTCTTTTTAGGAGTGTGATTAAAGAAACTTCAATTTTGAAACAAATTTAGTTTCCTTTTTGGAGTATAGACACAAATACATATTTTCTAAAACTAATTTATATGCGCATTTTTGATTGCTAAATATTATTGTTGTAATCCTAGTCCGTTGGCTGTTTCTTTTTTGTTTTTGTTTTTGTTTCTAAGGACAAACGTAAAATAAACGAGGGCATTTGCTAAAGTTTCTTCAAAGATTGATTAATTTTGAAAATTTTTGACAAATTTAATACTTATGAAAATGTCTTTTATGTCTTTAAAGAAAACTTATTTCTATAAATCGTAAATTATTTAGTATCAGGCACGTGGGCCATGTTTTAAATTTATTAAGAATTTTTTAAAAAGTCAAAAAAAATATAACATTGCTGTGCATTTGCAGGTATTCAAATAATGCTAAAGTAACTAAAATTTTGTCATGAAAGATTTAAACTTTTGCCTGTTACTGCAAATTATGTGTGTGTAAAATTAAACAGTTCTCGACGCTAATAAGCGTTATTATTTAAGACCTATGAGTAATTACTGAATAATTTAAAAGAAACTGATTTGTCATGAGTTTTACAAATTTTTAAGTATATTTTCCATGGATTTTTACCCAGAAGATGACGCATGAATTTAGCTACAAAAATAAGATATAACAACTTTTATTATCTCTGCATAATCTTATTTTTTTACACCCTTTACCTGTATTTCCAAGGGTATACAAAGCTTTGTAATTTTTAAAGTATTCATTTCCTATCTAACGAATTTAGTATTTATTTAAAGATTATTCAGAGACAGTCAATTAAGCAATGTGCGTAAATGCGTCTGTCCGTAAGTTTGTTTAAATTAACTACTGGAACCACCACTTACTGCGCTGATATTTACGAGGAATAAGTTTGTTGAAAATTTTGCTATAAAATCTGTATTGAGACCCAGCTTAATCGCCATATAACTTTCTGGGATATAGGTAAATAACTTTTTTTATGAATAATTTATGGATGCGTTTACTTTTATTTCACTGCCAAAATAATTTATGAATATATTTACTAATTAAAGTTGCGAAATATTTCTACGAATATATGTAATAATTTTGAGTACGCCGGTTAATAATCAGTGTAGTTTTGGGGAGAAACATTTGGAACAATATTTTTATAAAACTATCAAGTAACTTAACCACTAAGAAAATTGTTTATTAAAAGGAGAACACCAAATTGCAAGCTGTGGTCCCTGCATTCTTAAGTGTAAAAGTCTGATATATTTTTATTCAAAAAGGCACTAATTAGAATTTTTAAAATTAGTGCTTGGTAAAACCCAAAAGAGAATTTGGATAATGCAGCAATACCGTGGTTGGCAGTTCTTCAATTCACTTCCAGAATAAATTTAAATCAGGTTTAAATGGAACTCCATTAAGTAAATGGACTATTATAAGGCCAATAGTTATGTTTGTGAATCTTGAAACGTAATATCCACATCCCTATGTTTAAATAGAGACAAGGCACAAACTAGCTAAAGTACAACCGTTTCGAGTAGAAAATTATAGTTGAAAATTAGAGGTAGCAGACGTTTATGACAGCGGTTAATTTATGATGACTTAGATACGCTTCAATGCATGCTTCAAATATCAAACTAGTTCAACCATCTGAATTTACCACTTATTCTGTAATGCTAAAGAAAATTTATGGAAAAAGCAGATAAAGACAATCGACAATAATCCAGAGATACTCCGTGCAACAGATTTGTACCAAGATAAGCGTTGTTAGCCCAGAGATAGTTCATGCGGTGGAATTATATCAAGTTAGTTAAATGCCATGAATCCTTACATAAAACACTGTGACCTTGACACTCAACTGGAGCGTTATTTAAATATATTTTGTGATTATTTTTGACTCAAATATGTGCCAAAGAAGCACCTTTTGAGCAAAATGGAGGCACTGCACACATAACTTGACTGGGTTTGGCGGAGCTTCAATAAAAATTCCCCAAAATAAAATTCATATTCTGTGTGCAAAACAAAACTAAGAAATTCAAATGAATCCCTACTTCAAACCTTCATGTCTTAATGAATATAATTAATATGAGCAAATATGTCCTTTATGGCCTATAGTCAAGCAACAGGTTATAAAAACAGAGACAACAGTATCGGTTGTGAGTACCGCAATTGTTGCCAACCGCATAGTTTAGTTGCGATAGTTAAGTTTAACGGTCTATAAAGTTTTGTTTTGGAATATAAATATTTAGTCAGCACTAAGAAATTTCGCTTCTTGAAATAGACCCACAAAAGAAAATTTCAACCCTTGAACCATTCGATTTGCAATGAATTCGATTATTTTTTTTCTGGGCTCAGCAATAAATTAAAATTCTAATAAAATAAAATTAAATTAATAAATGAAATACATTGGTAAAAAACAATTTTTGTATCAACCTGTATTCATAATCAATTTATTGCTGACAAATTATTTCACATTTAGGACGAGATCAGGTATTCTCTTAAAGAATTCGTACCGCTGTACGTATACACATTAAAATTTTTATATATTACGTATACGCACAAAATACTTACATGTACATAAAAACAAAAATATATGTATGCATTCGTTAAAATTTATTTAAATAAATTCTAAGGTTTACCTCATTTGCCAGCTTAAAGAAATGTCTATGTTAGTCACACAAATTATCTATACAAACTCAGTTATTTTTTTTAGCATATTCTTGTTATACATACACATGAAAATAAATTTAGTTTTATGTTTGACTGTGTACAACATGCATTTAAACATTTAATATTGTTGTACCATATTATTTCAATTGTTTATTTATATTTTAGATAAACAAATATTTGAGCAAGTAGATAAATATGTTAAAAACTTTATGTTTTGCTTGTTTTTTATTTTCATATTTTTAGAGATTTGTTTTTCTTATTGAATAAATTTAAAACATAGTTAATATGCAAGGAAGTACAAAAATTTTGGAATTCTTAAAATTTATTTAAATGTTAAGTAACAATAGTATTTATTGTGAAAAAAAGGCATGACAAGGAAGTAATTATGAAAGGGTTAATATGATGATTTTGTTATTCGATTTACGTGATAACACAAATGACTGAAACAATAGCGTGCCACTTGAGATCACTTGCGCGCATTAATATTTGAATAGTTTGTACATAACTCTGACAAATTCATTAAAATCATGCATAAAAGATTAATTGTTAAGAATTACAGACATTAGTTTACATGAGAGATATTTTGTATGATCATTTTGAAATACAATGTATATTCTATGTTATGTCACATATTGGAAGCTGTTTCGAATGATTTTTTTTTGTACTAGAGATATATAGAGGTCTAGAAAATGTTATTTACTCTTCATTTACCTAATTTGTTTTGCTAGTATAGTTGAAAAAAAATTGGTAGTACTGCAAAGTGAATTTAGTTTTCAAGACTTTTAAACCTGTAGTGTAAAAGCATTAATTCTAAATGACTCCCTAAATGCAATGTGCTTCAAAATGAATGAAATGAGAATATCATTTTAAGTAATTCATCTAAGCAAACAAAATCAAATAATGAAATATCTGTCGCTCTTCACCAAATATGCATAATTTATATACACTTACATTAAAGTGGAGTGCAATTCATCGCTACATTTATGTTAACATATGATCTTCAATGACATGATATTTTTAAAGTCATTTTTATTGTCACCTGATTAAATTACTTCATCATTATTCAAAAACTTGCAAAATCACTTCGTTGTCATTTTTGTTTTTGCTGCGTTTTAAACCAACAGGGGTATACGTTATATATAATTATCGTAAAAGAAATAGCTATTGGGTTAGGTGTGCCATTTGTTTCATATTTTATATCTATGTATCTATATATATATAAAAGTGAAACTCTGTGTGTGTGTGTTTGTGTTTGTGTGTGTGTGTTTTTGTGTGTGTGTGTTAGCTATAGACTCCGAAACTGTAAAACCGAACGGACTCAAACTTTGGCAAGTTGTTGTACACATACCAGGGAGTGTTTATGGGTGGAAAAAAGTGGGCGGGCCACACACATAAAAAATTAGTTATTATTTTTAGGTACTTGCACTTGACCGATTTGTCCGAAACTTTGCACACATATTGAGCTGTCATCACTATATAATTTCGTGATAAGAAAAGTGGGCGGGGCCACGCCCCAAAAAAAGTTATAATATTGAGGTACTTGCACCAGACCGATTTTTCTGAAACTTAGCACACATATCGAGCTGTCACAACCATATAATTTCGTGATTAGAAAAGTGGGCAGTGCCACGCCCATAAAAAAAAGGTATCATTTTGAGGTACTTGCACTGGACCGATTATTCTGAAACTTTGCACACATCTTGAGCTGTTATGACTTTATAAATTCGTGATTAGAAAAGTGGGCAGGGCCACGCCCATAAAAACAGTTATAATTTTGAGGTACTTGCACTGGTCCGATTCTTCTGAAACTTTGCACACATGTTGAGCTGTTATGACTTTACAATTTCGTGATTAGAAAAGTGGGAAATGCCACGCCCATACAAAATTATAATTTTTAGGTTTTCGCACTTGATATTCAATTAAAATTCAGAATGCATTTCGATTAATTAAGGGGCGTAGCAACGCGCGCCGTGTTTGGCTAGTCTATATATATAGAGGTGAAACTCTGTGTGTGTTTGTGTTAGCTATAGACTCCGAAACTGTTAAACCGATCGGACTCAAACTTTGTCAAGTTGTTGTTCACATTCGAGGGAGTGTTTATGGGTGGTAAAAAGTGGGCGGAGCCACGCCCACAAAAAATTAGTTATCATTTGTAGCTGCTTGCACTTGACTGATTTTTCTGAAACTTTGCACACATATTGAGCTGTCATTACTATACAGTTTCCTGATTAGAAAGTGGGACGTGTTACGCCCATAAAAAGTTATTATTTTCAGCTTCTTGAACTTGAGCGATTTTTCTAAAACTTTTTAGACATATTGAGCTGTCATGACTGTACAGTTTTGTGATTATAAAAGTGGGCAGCACCACGCCCGTTAAAAAAGTTATATTGTTTAGCTTTTTACACATGATATTCAATTAAAAGTCAGAATGCATTTTTATTCATTTAGGGGCGTAGCAACGCGCGCTGGGCTTTTCAAGTTTTTTATATTTTTATATAGCAAAATATCAGCTGCTTCGGTAGCACAGTAAACAGTAATTTTGAATACTAAATCATTTTTTAATAACTGAATAATTCTTCGTTAAATTTATGTAGTGCTTCTCTGATTATTTTATTTTTTTTTTTATGAGAAGTACTGTCGGGGTATGTCAAAGTCAACTTTGATTCTTAGTTTCTAATTTCTGAATTCCATTTAGGTCGATGATATTATTTCCATAATTTACTTGAAACAATTGTCCTTAACTTTAAAATTCAAGATTCATAAATAAAAAAAACACAGAAAATGGCAAACAAATACGAAAAAGTAAGTAAAGAACAATAAAACAAACAAAGCAGAACAGAATTTTAATTCGCACCTGGAAACAATAGACTCTGATTCCATAGTTCTAGTTTCTCGAACTTAGAATGTACAAAAACTACCATAAAAATTAGAAAAGTATATTTTTTGTCAACCACTATTTTCAATATCAACCTTAATCAAAAGTGCCTTGTTTTAAAATTATTCTTTAACAACCGTAGAAAATACTAAAAGTACCATCAAAATGCAAAAACAACTTTATCTTTCGACCACAATATTTTCCCTTTCATCTCGAATTAATTGTCACGAATCTCATAAACCCAAAAAATTTACCCTTTTGGTTGCACACATTTTTTCAATTTCGACTAATTACTCTGGTACGAGTAATTAAAACAAACCCCAAATTCTTACCATAGATTGTTCTCAATTGGTGTTAGCCTTTAACAGCCTATCTATTGCGTTTTTTTTTTTTTTTGCAAATACAAGCCTCCCATTTGTACTCGTTATTCACTTATTATATCTTTTATTAAGAATTATGCATACTTTTCCGTATTTCCCCTATTTTGGTATCCATTTTGTCCCCCTAAAAGTTTCCAAAAATTTCATTTAAATAATTTTTCATGTTCTATTAGGCAATAATACAAGAAGTGATAAAAAAGAATGAGAAGGAATTCCCTTTTTGTTCGAGAATATACTGTGAGTCTCACCTCGAATCAAAAGTTTATAATTTCATAATTATAGCTTCTAGCAACCGCAGCAAACACAGAGGTACCACACAAATGAAAATAGTGCTTATTGGGTCGCTTATATAATTTTCGGTTTCATTTCGAATCAATAGTAACATATTGTCCCTGTAGTTAAGAATTATACACACTTTCCCATATTTTCCCCTTTTTCATACCTTTCTTGTATCCCTTAATGTTTTCGAAATATTCATCTAAATGATTGTTCATATCCTATTAGGCGATAATTACACTGCTCTGCAGCAAAATCCTCCATTTAATAAAACTATGTGGATAATATGGATTTTGATGCGCTGAACTCAAATCCGTTGTCAGTTTTTTTCCATCAGATCTGGAATTTTTTTTATGGGCGTGGCAAATTTTTCCCCTTAAATTAGCCAGGTACGGACACATATTTCCTCCTAACACGAGAATCAGTCATCCGATTTTCAAAAATAAAACACTAAAAAATGTGTAACAAAATTGTATTTATTTCAGTGGAATACAATTTTTATCTATCTCTTATCGTTTTGGAGTTATTTAGAAATTAATGGAGAAAAAACAATTTTTTTGTGCAAAATTCGTAATATTTTTCAAATTAAAAATGGAATTAAAAAAAATATAACTCAAATATTCAACATTTTAAACTTTTTTCTGAGAGCTACTTATCTGATAAATAAAGGAAGCCATTAACCATAAAAATCGGTTAAAAAATGTATATTTTATTGTCAATTTACCGCCGGTACCCGATATTGTAATGCAACCAGCCTTACATATGATATATGTAACATTTCGTTAGGTGAGCAGGCAATGGAACTAAAGTGCAACTGTATTTTGAATAGTTCTTGGAATTAATATTTATAACAGTATTTTTCAATTACCTGTGATTTTAAATTAAGAACATTAGGGTAGATTCTGGTATTTATTGTATATATAGAAGCTAATGGGCAATAAGTAAGTCACTTTTAATTTGAATATCGTGCGGTTAAAATCGGCAACAGTCAATAGACCTTATAGTGTACTTTGTTATTGTGTAAAGAAATAAAGCAACTAAAGAATCCACAAACGCTTTTATGTTGCAAAATGTCAAGGATTTGTAACAAATCTCTAAATTTATTTTGTTACGTATGTGGCGATCTAACTTTAAGTTCTCAACGGGAGACAATATCTTCCAAGCTTAAAGATGCTTATTGCCGTTATTTAGGGTTTCCTATCGATGATAGAGATAAAAAATGGCTGCCGAAAATATGTTGTAGTAGCTGTGGTAAGTCTTTAAGAGGTTGTTTAAAAGAAAGTCATAAGTCTTTATGAAGCCGTTTATGAAGCCAGCGATTTGGAGTGAACCACAAAATCATCAAAATGATTGATACTTTTGCCATACTAAACACATGGGCTTACGAAAAAAACCAAAAATAAAATTACATATCCAAATACTTCATGCGTCAAACGACCAGTTTTCCAGTTTACAAGTAAATTTTTACCTCCATTGCCTCCTACAGACGATGAAGAAGATGGGCTTTCTGCAGCAACTGAACCCACTTACGCCAGCATGGGTGTTTCTTCGCATTCATTTGGAAGTCCAAGGAGTACACCTTATTTTCCGAACTAAGCTGATATAAATAACTTAGTTTGTAAATCAAGGCTTTAAAAAAAGCAAGTCTGAGCTTCTTGCATCCCAATGAAAAGAATGGAGCTTGGTGCAAACGGACGTTAACGTCTCTTACTTTCGAAATAAAGAACAACCTTTTTTAATATATTTCAGCAAAGAGGAAGGTTTAATATTTTGCGATAATGCTGATGGACTTTTGCGACAACTGTGTTTCAGTCATTAATCTCAGGATTGGCGGCTTGTTGTTGATTCATCCAAGACAAGTTTGAAAGCCGTTTTACTTCCCAATGGCAACAAATTTCCATTGGCCCCACTCGCGTATGCAAGAAATATGAAAGAAAACTATTGTAGCATAAAGATGATACTACAAAAAATTAAATATTCACATTACTCATGGAATCTGCAGATTTTAAAGTCGTAGCAATGTTAAATGGATTGCAAAGTGGATATACTAAGTTTTATTGCTTCTTATGTGAATGGGATAGCCACGCGAAAGAAAAACACTACAATGTTAAAATTTGGCCGAAAAGAGTAAATTTTATTCCAGGAGAAAAAAATGTAGCAGAAGAGCCTTTAAATCAAAAGAAACAAATTCTTCTCTTCATATAAAGCTAGGCCTAATAAAAAATTTTGTCAAAGCAATGAACAAGGATGGTGAAGCCTTTCTATACATTAAGAGCAAATTTCCTAGAATCAGAGATGCTAAAGTAAAAGAAGGCATACTTGTAGGTCCACAAATACGACAGCTTATGAAGGACGAGGTTTTCAGAACGAAATTGAATGATGTGGACAAAAGGGCATGGGCAGCTTAAGCTACTTTTTTATTTTAACAATGTTTCCTAAATAAAAATTAATAATTATTAACAACATTTTTGTGTTATTTAAAGTAAAATAGCCTGTAAATATTTTAATTTTTATTGCAATTTGAAGTTTTCTACGGGTGACGACAGGTGGGTGCTTTAAGCGAGGCGTTGCTACAAAATTACAATCTGGCAAATTTTTTTGCTTGTATTTGGTTTTGTTGTAAGAAAATAGATAGAAGTAAAAAGTTGCCATTCATTGATGCTACAAGCCGCTTTGGTGCGCCCACTCTGACCTTGTTTGCTGCATTACACATATTTGGTCAATATTGGGTACCTGCGGTAAATTGACAATAAAATCTACACTTCTTAACCGATTTTTATAATTTACAGCTTTTTTTATTTTTAAGATAAGTAGTTCTCAGAACAAAGTTTAAAATGTTGAATATTTGCCTCATAATTTTTTTAATTCCATTTTTAAATTGAAAAATATTACGAATTTTGCACGAAAAATTTTTTTTTTCTCCATTAATTTCTAAATAACTCAAAAACAATAAAAGATAGAGAAAAATTGTATTCAACTAAAATAAATACAATTTTGTTACACATTTTTTGGTGTTTTATTTTTGAAAATCAGATGTTAGGAGGAAATAAGTCTCCGTACCTGACTAATTTAGGGGGGAAAATTTGCCACGCCCATAAAAAAAAATCCCGATCTGATGGAAAAAAACCGACAACGGATTTGAGTTCAGCGCGTCAAAATCCATATAGTCCACATAGTTTTATTAACCCATTATTGCCCAACCGGTAATTTCACTTACCACCAATTTAGTCAAGTATAAAACCTACTTAAAATAAAATTGTTTTGTTTTTTTTTAGTTTGTACTTTACCTTAAAGACTTTTAAAAAAACATTTTGAAGGATATATTTTTTTTGTTATCCTTTCGCGTTTTAGAAGCATTTTCGTTGTGCTCCCAAAAAGAACATAATTTAAACCAGCTATAAGAGTAATTTAAAAAAATTAAATGTGTTAAAAACCAACTGATTCTTAATCCTCATTTCGATTTCTTAATTATGTGTAGTTATAAATTTAATATATTTTGACTAGAAGTTTAAAAAATTGTCGTATAACATTGTGGTAAGTTTAATTACCATTGGGCAGAAACATATAGCAAATTTGCCTACATTTATCAAAATCATAAACATACGCACAATTTGTGCGTTTTTAAACACTACATGCTACACACTTTTTTGAGCTTTCTGTAAATGTTTGATTTTTACTTTATTCTATTTGTAAAATGGGGAATTCCCCTTTTGTCGCTTATGACTAGTGAGACTAAATTTGTTTACTAAAAATTTGGTTAAGAGCTTTAGTATTGTTTGGCTCTTGGTGTGCAACCAAGGTGTGTTAAGCTTTAAAGTTTTAGTTTAAAAGTTTAAATAGTTATTTATATTTGTAAAAATGCCATCAAAGAAGTATCTTAGACTTGAGGAAGTGATTGCTATTTTAGAAGAAGAAGAAGATGAGGACATTGTCGCTGTTGCTTCATCCTCCAATATCAATGTTGTGTATATTCCACCTGACGCAAACGAAATCTCAGATGAAGAGCATATTGATGACAACGTTATAGATGAAAATCAACCAATTGACGTAGAGATTGCCGGCACTGTTGAGTTTGAATATAAATCAAACGACGAATTAGAAAGCGGCGAAATTTCTGAGCCTGCAACAAAGATATATAAGTCGATAAAAGAATTTCAATCACCCAAATGGACAAAAAGAATTTCATCATTTAATAAAACGCCAGTAAATCTTGAAGCAGACTGTGTTCGTAACGTTGTTGAAAAGCTAAGTGGTAAATCTCCAATCGAATTATTTTATCTATTTTTTGATGATGAAATGCTTCAAATGATTGTTGAGCAAACTAATATATATGCTTCTCAATGCAACGAATCCTTTGTTGTTGAACCTTATGAAATAAAACGTTTTATCGGATTTTTATTCTTTACTGGGTATCATAAAATACCAGAATGGAAACTTTACTGGTCAAACGACCCATCTTTTGGAGTTGAAATTATTTCTAATGCTTTTCCACGAAATCGTGCTGAAATGATTAAACGATTTATTCATTTAGCAGACAATAGTATAATAAATAAAACAGATAAATTCGCGAAAGTCAGACCACTAGTAGACTTATGCAACAAACGTTTTATACAGTTCGGGGTATATTCTCATAATTTATCAATCGATGAGGAAATGATTCCCTACTTTGGAAGACACTCTTGCAAAATGTTTATAAAAGGGAAACCTATCCGCTTTGGATTTAAAGCATGGTTTCTGACTTCATCAAATGGATATTTGTTTCATTTAAAGCTCTATGGTGGATCATCATCAGGTTATGATAAGTCCGTTGGATTAGGAGCTGACACTGTTCTCAGTTTGTTGAGAGTTGTAAAATCTCCATCTTATCACACCATTTACTTCGATAATTTTTTCACATCATATCATCTTATGTGTTTACTAAGCACAGAACAATTTTTTGCTACAGGTATCATGTTACTTTTAGTATTTAGATTGCTTATTGTATTAAAATTTACAAATTTTAATAGGAACTGTTCGGCGGAATAGAGTAGGTGGAGCAAAATTGCCAGAAAAAATGTCAAAAGGCGAAAGTGAAGCTCTATTTGATCAGACAAATGAAGTGCTGGCCATACGCTGGAGAGATAATGCACTTGTCACTGTTCTCACAAATCACGGAACAATGGATCCAAAATCAAACGCCAAACGTTATGATCGCTCAGCAATAACCCACATTAACGTTAAAGTTCCTGGTGCAATAGCGCAGTATAATAACAACGCGTTGGCTAATTACAGAATTACTGTACGATCAAAAAAATGGTGGTGGTCATTATTTATAAATTTGCTTGGCAACATGATTGTTAATGCATGGAAACTGCATGTCCTGGTTTCATCTAATGAAAAAACTAAAGCCTTATCGCAGCTACAATTTCGTGCAGCTGTTGTAAATGAACTGCTCATAGCATCAGGACCATTTTCTTCAGAAGAAATGTCAACTCACGAACCACCATTAGCAGAAAAATCGTCAAAATTACCAAACCTAAAGAAAGCTGTTCACTGTATCACAAGACGCTCTGGAAATCCAAGACGTTGCGTGGTTTGTCACACTCACACACCATATGAATGCCAAGTGTGCAATATACGTCTGCATCAAAAATGTTTTGCTTCATATTCAAAACACTTGCAATAAAACAAAGTGTGAAAAAATTAAAATACATAATATTAAAACTGAACTAAAATAAAACACTTTTATTTAATTTTTTTAATATAAGTTTTTGTTTTTCAATAAACATTTATTATTAAAATAATGCATTTTACTTTGAGCTTACTTCTTTTATTATTAGAAAATTATTATACATATCAGCCCAACGGTAAGTAAACTTACCACCTCAAATCTCATGAACCAATCGTTCCATTTTTTTTAAACTTAATATATATCTTAGTTGGTCCAAAAAACTTCTGTGTGCAAAGTTTCAGCAAAATCGCTTCACGAATTCGGGTACCGGGCAATAATGGGTTAAATGGGAAGACAAAAAATTATTTTTTGCAGAGCAGTGTTATTTTCAATTAATATCCTGTTGATTGAAATAAGAAATTTTCCGAAGCTCCAAAAAGACCAAAAAGTTTAACCCCATTTACATGCGAATGTGAAAAAGGAGTTTAACAGATATAAAGCTACCGATTTTAGTTTTTTTTCTCTTTTTTCCGAATTTGATAAAATAATGATTTTAGGTGCCAAACTCTCATGACAGAAGTACTAAGTTTTGGAGTGCATTACTAATTTTTACCCATTACTTTGTTGGAGAGTTTATTTACACAGCCAACATCAAAGATTTGTCTTCGAAAGTATATGCTATTATAGCAGTGTTTACTCGGCGAACGATTTGTTAAATACTGGAATAATTTCAGCTGTTTCCCTAACCGAAAAAAAATTACAATTCCGCTGAACACTTTCGTCCATCCGTGCTGGTGGCAGTGTTCCGTTAGGTGCTTGGTTCTCACGATTGGTGTTTTGCACTACTGCAAACATTAATTGTTGCATCATAGCCTTCAATTCATTAACCTGAGTTTGAACGTTTGACACCGCGTCTACCATTTCTACTTCCTTTCTGCACCGGCCTTTAGAAATTGTCATTAGTTATTGTCCAAAAATGTAAAGTGCCGAAAAATTTTCCTAACTTTTGTTGCTTTGTTCTGTCCTTAAAATATTTGTTCGCATACACTCGCAAAAGCTCTGTCCCACTTCAGAACTGCAAAGATGTGTGAAAATAAAAGAAACACATAACCATTCTATGTTTGTATGTTTCTTCAACGGACGACAAAAAAATGAACTTAAAAAAAAAATAAAATAATTTACAGAAGAAGTGAAGTAACGATTAATCTATATATATAAAAGTGAAACTCTGTGTGTGTGTGTATTAGCTATAGACTCCGAAACTGTAAAACCGATCGGACTCAAACTTTGGCAAGTTGTTGTACATATACCAGGGAGTGTTTATGGGTGGAAAAAAGTGGGCGGGGCCACGCCCATAAAAATAAGTTATCAGTTTTAGCTACTTGCACTTGACCGATTTTTCTGAAACTTTGCTCACATATTGAGCTGTCACGACTAAATAATTTCAAGATAAGAAAAGTGGGCGGGGCCACGCCCCTAAAAAAGTTTTAATATTGAGATACTTGCACTGAACCGATTTTTCTGAAACTTTGCAAACATACTAAGCTGTCATAACCATATAATTTCGTGATTAGAAAAGTGGGCAGGGCCACGCCCATAAAAAAGGGTTATAGTTTTGAGGTACTTGCACCAGACCGTTTTTTCTGAAACTTTGCACACTCGAGCTGTCATGACTAAATAATTTCGTAATTAGAAAAATGGGCAGTGCCACGCCCATAAAAAAAGGTATAATTTTGAGGTACTTGCACTGGACCGATTATTCTGAAACTTTGCACATATATTGAGCTGTTATGACTTTATAATTTTTTGATTAGAAAAGTGGGCAGGGCCACGCCCATAAAAACAATTATAATTTTGAGGTACTTGCACTGGTCCGATTCTTCTGAAACTTTGCACACATATTGAGCTGTAATGACTTTACAATTTCGTCATTAGAAAAGTGGGCAATGCCACGCCCATAAAAAAATTATAGTTTTTAGGTTTTTGCACTTGATATTTAATTAAAATTCAGAATGCATTTCGATTCATTAAGGGGCGTAGCAACGCACACCGGGCTTGTCTAGTACATTATAATCTTTACTTACTTTTATTTTAGGAATAGGAGAAGCAAACTTAGATTAGAACATTAACTTTGTCACTGCTCGACTCTAAATAATAAGAGATCTTAGTTCTAGTATTTTTAAGATATGTAATTAATAGTCTTTCAATGCTTCCACGCATGAGCCTTGAAAAATATTAAACTTTGCTTATGGTCAGCAATTATCTATGGCTGTGGGGATCTAAGAATCTTATACTTATAGCTAAAGATATGGCTTGTATTTCCCTTTAGATGTTAATCTTTTTCTCTTTTTAATATAGGACAAATACGATAAACCTCTCCGTATTCAAGTAGAGCACCTCAAAACTGTGATTATGAACTAATTATAGGTAGTATTGATTGGATTTATTTAACGTGAATACAAAGGAGTATATGAGTATCTCGTAAATTGATACATATGCCTTACAAATTTATACAATCATTTTTAATTTTTTTTGCAAATTACAGCTTTAAAATAAATAGTATGAACAATTAAGCAACATTTTTAAAAAATATAACTAAAGGGTGTTTTTTTAAGCCCGATAGAACTTGAAATTGTAAAAAATAACACAAAAAATTAAATTGTAATCAAAAAATTTTTTTTATTCGAAAGATCGATACGTGACATTAACATTTGAAAATGATTTCGGGCATATGGGCACCGCGGCTGTTCTTGACGAAGCGCATTCTGGACGTCCGTTGTTTTATCGCAAAATTGTGTTCAGCGATGAGGCGCATTTTTGGCTTAACGGGTTTGTTAATAAGCAAAATTGCCGCATATGGAGCGAGACCAATCCACAAGAGACCCTACAGACTCCATTACATCCAGAAAAATGCACCGTTTGGTGCGGTTTTCACGCTGGTGGCATCATCGGACCTTATTTCTTCAAAAATGAGGCCGGAGCTCGCGTTACGGTCAATGGAGATCGTTACCGCACCATGATCAATGATTTTTTGTTTGAAAATATGGATGACATTGATCCGGAGGAGATGTGGTTTCAACAGGATGGCGCTACGTGCCATACGGCGAACGCAACCATCGACTTATTGAAATCAAAATTTGGCGATAAGTTGATTTCGAGAAATGGACCTGTCAATTGGCCTCCAAGGTCGTGCGATTTGACACCTCTCGATTATTTCCTGTGGGGCTACGTGAAGTCACTGGTTTATGCTGATAAACCAGCAACAATTGACGCCTTGGAGGCCAGCATTATTCGTGTTATTCGTGACATACGGCCAGCAGTGCTCGAAAAAGTGGCCCAAAATTGGACGTCCAGAATGCGCTTCGTCAAGAACAGCCGCGGAGCCCATATGCCCGAAATCATTTTCAAATGTTAATGTCACGTATTGATCTTTCGAATAAAAAAAATTTTTTGATTACAATTTAATTTTTTGTGTTATTTTTTACAATTTCAAGTTCTATCGGGCTTAAAAAAACACCCTTTAAAATTGCTTCAAAATATTAAAATAAGAATATCTATATGCAAAAATGTTTCATAGGTGTGTAAGCAAAAGTAAACTCTAGGAATTTTTTTCTTTAATATCTATTGAAAAGAAAATTTCTCCCAACAAGCAAAGCAAGTGTTTAAAAAGTTCTCTTTAAAAATTCTTCGAGTTTGTAAAAATTTTTTCTATTTAATGTTCTGGGAAAAGCCATTGACTTTGCAGTTGGTTTGTGTGACTTTTCTGACTGTTGTCGTTAATGCTTGTCCAAAAAAATGTTTATAGTTTCTAATAATTCTTACTTAAGTTTTCAACAGTTCTCAAGTATAACAACACAAATCATGTGGCAAAACATATTTTTATTATGGATTATTTATTTTTTTTCCTAAATCTTGCAATATAAATATTTTTCACACATTCTCGTACTTCAACAATAATATAAACCAAAAGAAAGAACTATAATCCAAGTATGTCCGTGTGGGTTTTTATTGGTATTTGTTTGCTATCAAAGAAAGTATAAGTAAATAAAAAATATGGCAAATACATAATTTACACTTCAAAAATGAATCTTTTAACAAAAAATAATTTAAACTAAAATTATTGGATATGTGTGGGGCTTTTTTTTGGCAATTGTTAGTATTCGATTACGAACATCTGTTTAAATCGTTAACATCGTGTTGTTAAAAAATTTATTTAAATTTAGAAAATTTTGCTTCGAAGTTTGAAATCTAATTGTGACATCAAAAGTATATAAACATAAATTTTATTAAGTTTACTGCAGGTCACATAATTTAATAAAAGATTTGGTTAAATATACTCGTAAGTTAATAAAGGGTGATTAAACTTAAAGAGCCGTTATTGATTGTAACAAAATATCTGCACACCTACATCCGATTGTGTAAATTTGCAATGACAATGTTGATGTTCAATTGTTGGGTACGATGATGAGTCAAGGTTGACTGCTCTTTTGCAACACTATCCCGAAAAACAGCAATGTTTCCCATTCAACGAACTAAAAAGTCATTAACAGATGTTTTCACATTTCCTACAGACCTATTTTGCTGAAATATAAATATTTGTTCACAATTCTCCCGACTGTGGACGAATTTTAACGATTATATTGACCATAAACATTATGAAGAGCACGAAATGCATTTTTTTTTGAACTCCCATTTTCATAATAAGCCTGAATAACTTTAACGCGTTGCTTGGTTGTGTATCTTTCCATGATTCAAATTGAGTTAGTCTGATATTCAAAAATGTCAAATAAAATACAGAAAAAAAATTTCACGTTTAGGTGTGGTTTACACTCAACATCGGCCCTTAAAATTTAACCTCCCTTTATAATACTTGTTTATTTATATCTGCTTAAAATTAATTAAATATTTTTTTTTAAATAAACCAAAATTCACAAATTTTAAATTGTTTAACAAAATTAACAAAATTTTTACATTTAAGAATATGTGTTGTTAATAAAGGATGTCTCAGTAAAATACATATTTTATTTTAACACTTTGATTGTCGCCACACAAAAAAAACAGATTTTTTATTGGCATGCGTTCAAAGTAATCAAATTGTTAAAATAATACAAACGTTCTGTGCATGATACATGATTCATTTCATGTTAATTATTCTTTGTTAAAAATTGTTAGAAAGAATAAAATTAGTACGTGTAATAATACACATAAGATCATAAGATCTTACGGTCGAAAAACCAAAAATTGTAATTTAGTTTATGAAAATGCTTTTTGTATAAATTATAAGAGTTCAAATTTATTGTTTTTGCTGGTGGTGATAGCAACTGCTTTTGTAGATTCCACTGTGAATCTGAGGACGAAAAGAAATTGTTTGTGGAATTGCCCAGATCGCCTCTTCATTAAAATCGTTTGTGCAGCAAGAAAAGAACGACCATTTGAAGGAATCACAAGAATTTCCATTTATTGGCGAACATCATTATGAGATACTTGTGAGTTAAAGATGTCCTAGGTTTTACAAAAATGTTTTTCAAGGCCACTTTAGAAGTACTCCTACCGCAAAGTCTTAACAAGTTGTACACAGTGCATTAAATGCTGAAAAACATTTTGTTCATGAAATTCATAAAAATTATATTTTATATTCTTTTATAATTATATTTTATGAAAGACGAAATTATTTTTATTAAATTTTTTTGAAATTTTTATATATTAAATTTTTTTTTCGAACATGAATAAAGTTAGTTAATTTGTAAAATAATTTTCTTTTATCCTGGAAGCTTGCATATTGTTTTTATACAAACGTTAAATTGTTATTAAAAAAGAAATATTATATGTATGCTCAGAGCGTTCGATCATCTTATTTTTCATCAGTTCATACAAAACTTTGTTGAGAGTAATAAGACAAATTGTGTATCCCATATGATGTGCAAGCGTATCAATCATAACGTCTGTTCATCATATTTAATGCATTGGACAGGGTTTAAATAAAAACAAGTATTTTTTGCGATATTTCGAGACTTTTTCACTTAGAATTGACTGCTTCTAATGGTGAATCGATGCTTCTCGATCTCAGTTTTTGTCCACTTTATTCTTTTAATATCTAGATTTCACAAAGCCAAAGAAAAAATACGCAAAGTGTTTAATTTCATTATCTAGCTGGCCAACTAATATTAGAATTCATTAGATAGTTGGTTCTAGGAATCTTTGCTGTGATAGACGCTTTTCAGGCTAGGCCTTCTTTATCATGTTCAAGTTTCGAACGTTATTCAAGGTCACTGTAATTTCGGCCTGATTTGAAAAAAAAAAACCATGACGCCCCAGCAAAATTTATACCAGGCATTGGGTCTTTGTGTGTGCATTTTTTTACTACCCAGCAAAAATTACTGCATACCCGGAAGCAGGTTTGTAAGGGAGAGACAAATGTACTCTCCTTTCCCAACCTGCTTCAGGAAGGCATGAATTTTATATGAGATGTCCCACTTGGTAGGGCTCTTTGATGCTCTAATTATTTGCTATTTTCACACATGGTTAATGCAGTAATATCATGTCTCTTTTATGTGTTTGCAATAAATTTTTTAAGAACTACAGTAAAGAGAGGTAATCATTCGCTCACATTCCTGCATCCTCGTAAGCGAGAGAAGTTGCAGTAAGTTATTTTATAAAAAATAAAATATATTTAATAGAAATTTCTGACTTCCATTTAAAGCACCCTCGAATGCGCTCTAATTTTGCGCTATAAGAAGGCATGATTTTTTTTACTGCTTACCGGTACAAAATAATTTTTTGCTGGGTATGAACTGCATGAGGATTTGCTTAGTCACAAGTTAAAAAATTTTGTATATTCAAGAAGCCATTCAAATGGAAATTTGATTCAGCAAAGATAATTTCTTCGGAAAATTGACACTGGTTTCACTTTGCTACACAAAACGAATAGCCGGCTTTTACTGCTAATTTTGTACGCTTGAAGATAAAGCTGTTTTGTTAAAATTCACCTCGTAGTATTTTGTGGAATCAAAACTTTTTCAAAACGATGCCGAATTAATGTTTTGGGGTTTTTGGCAATACTCTTGTTTACAGTAGCATTGCTTTGGTGAGATCGACTTGTAAATTGACGCACATTTTTACAATTTTATTATCCACAACCGACGAAGTTTCATCAAATTTCTTTGATCTGTCTTTGAATAATTGACGCACTATGTGCACTTTATAGGTTGATATTTTTTCAAAATTTGCAAGCAGCCAGAGCATAACTTTTTAATTTTTTGTAATGAGCTTTCATAATTATAACACGTTGCTCTTTCATAGAGTCTTTCCATTTTTAATAAACGTAATAAGTTTATGTGACAGCTGACAATTTGTTGAGTTGCCACTTGCATAAAAAATTACGGTAAATTTAAAAAATAACAATATGAATGATGGTAATTTTTTTTGTCTTGACTATTAGCAATAAAGATGTAAAAGTGGTTGATGTATTTACAAAATCTTATAGTTGTTGGCTTTAAATTAAGCAATTAAATGTTTCTGAAAAAAAGTATTCATATAAGCAGCTAATTTTTTCTATGTAGCTTCATATTATAGACTTTTTAATTTAGAAGTAAAATTCCTAAGCAGGGACCGTAACAGTTATGGTCAATAATAAAAGTTAAAATTTTTTCGGTCAAAAATAAAAGTTAAAATTTGACTTTTATTTTTTAAGTCAAAAATAAAAATTATAATCTGACTTTTACTTTTTACTTTTACTTTTTTTGTCAACCACTACTTTCAATATCAACCTTAATCAAAAGTGCCTTGTTTTAAAATTATTCTTTAACAACCGTAGAAAATACTAAAAGTACCATCAAAATGCAAAAAACAACATTATCGTTCGACCATAATATTTTCCGTTTCACCTCGAATTAATTGTCACGAATCTCATAAACCCAAAAAATTTACCCTTTTGGTTGCACACATTTTTTCAATTTCGACTTGGATCAAGTCACTAATTTTAAAACTCCAGATATTTACAAAGTAGACAATACAAAAAGTTCAAAAAAAGTGAGATCAGTATTTTATAATTTAAAAATAAAAGTACAAAGTTACCATATAAATGCGGAAAAGTAACGTTTGGATGGCCCAAAACATTTTCATTAGTAACACATAATTTTCTTGCCTTTGAGTTTTCAATCTCTTAACGCTTAAATTAAATTTACATTTAATTTTTTTACAAATCTACACAAATGAATACTTAAATCCCTTTTTGTATTTATCTCCCTTTAACCTCAACTTTAATTACTCTGATACGAGTTATTAAAATAAACCCCAAATTTTTATCATAGATTGTTCTCAATTGGTGGTAGGCCTTAACAGCCTATCTAATGCGATTTTTTTTTTTTGCAAATACAAGCTTCCCATTTGTACTTATTATTCACTTATTATATCTTATCTCACTTATAATTAAGAATTATTTTGTTATTTTGTTATTATGTTGATTTATATACTTTTCCGTATTTCCCCTATTTTGGTATCCATTTTGTCCGCCTAAAAGTTTCCAAAAATTTCATTTAAATAATTTTCATGTTTTATTAGGCAATAATACAAAAAGTAATAAAAAAAAGAATGAGAAAGAGTCCCTTTTTGGTCGAGAATATACTGTCAGTCTCACCTCGAATCAAAAATTTATAATTTCATAGTTATAGATTCTAGCAAACGGGGCAAACACAGAAGTACACATATAGAAAATAGTACTTTTTGGGTCGCTTATATCATTTTCGGTTTCATGTCGAATCAATAGTAACATATTGTCCCTGTAGTTAAGAATTATACACATCTTCCTTGAAAGTTTTCGAAATATTCATCTAAATGATTGTTCATTTCCTATAAGGCGATAATAATTTTCAATTTATGTTCTGTTGATTAATATAAGAAATTTTTTGAAGCTCCAAAAAGTTTAACCCCATTTACATGCGAATGTGAAAGAGGAGTTTAACAGATATAAAGTTACCGATTTTAGATATTTTCTCTTTTTTCCGAATTTGATAAAATAATGATTTTAGGTGCCAAACTGTCATGACAGAAGTACTAAATTTTGGAGTCCATTACTACTTTTTACCCATTACTTTGTTGGGGAATTTATTTACACAGCCAACATCAAAGCGTTGTCTTCGAAAGTATATGCTATGTTCAGTATTCCGTTAGGTGCTTGGTTCTCACAATTGGTGTTTTGCACTACTGCAAATATTAATTGTTGCATCATAGCCTTCAATTCATTAACCTGAGTTTGAACGTTTGACACCGCGTCTGCCATTTCTACTTCCTTTGTGCACCGGCCTTTAAAAATTGTCATTAATTATTGTCCAAAAATATAAAATTCCGAAAAATTTTCCTAACTTTTGTTGCTTTGTTCTGTCCTTAAAATATTTGTTCGCATACACTCGCAAAAGCCCTGTCCCACTTCTGAACTGCAAAGATGTGTGAAAATAAAAGAAACACATAAACATTTTATGTTTGTACGTTTATTTAATGCTGTTTCTTCAACGGACGACAAAAAAATTAACTTAAAAAAAAAATAAAATAATTTACAGAACAAGTGAAGTAAAAATCAATTCAATTTAAAGGTTAAAATAAATATATTATGTTAGTGCTATCTTGACGGCACCGTATGCATTATACAACTTTTTTTGTAAAAAACCTTGAATTATTGACAACTTTTTTTAAATAAATTTTAAAAAAGTCTCTTAAAATCGCTTAAACTGCTCGCTTAAACTGGTACTTACACAATGACCTATTTACTGTTACGATTAATACATTAAAATCTTTACATACTTTCATTTTAGGAATACGAGAAGCAAACTTAGATGAAAACATTTAATTTGTCACTGCTCGACTCTAAATGATAAGTGAAATTGGTTCTAGTATTCTTGAGATATATATAGGTGACAGTTTCTCGATGCTCACACGCACGCGTCTTGAAAAATTTTAAACTTTGCTTAGGGTCAGCAATTATCTATGGTAGTGGGGATCTAAGAATCTTATACTTATAGCTAAAGATTTGGCTTGTATTTCCCTTTAGATGTTAATCTTTTTCTCTTTTTAATATAGGACAAATACGATAAACCTCTCCGTATTCAAGTAGAGCACCTCAAAACTGTGATTATGAACTAATTATAGGTAGTATTGATTGGATTTATTTAACGTGAATACAAAGGAGTATATGAGTATCTCGTAAATTGATACATATGCCTTACAAATTTAAACTATCATTTTGAATTTTTTGCAAATTATAATTTTAAAATAAATAGTATGAACAATTAAGCAACATTTAAAAAAAATATAACTAAAATTGCTTCAAAATATTAAAATAAGAATATCTATATGCAAAAATGTTTCATAGGTATGTAAGCAAAAGTAAACTCTAGGAATTTTTTTCTTTAATATCTATTGAAAAGAAAATTTCTCCAAACAAGCAAAGCAAGTGTTTAAAAAGTTCTCTTTAAAAATTCTTCGAGTTTGTAAAATTTTTTTCTATTTAATGTTCTGGTAAAAGCCATTGACTTTGCAGTTGGTTTGTGTGAGTTTTCTGACTGTTGTCGTTAATGCTTGTCCAAAAAAATGTTTATAGTTTCTAATAATTCTTACTTAAGTTTTCAACAGTTCTCAAGTATAACAACACAAATCATGTGGCAAAACATATTTTTATTATGGATTATTTATTTTTTTCCTAAATCTTGCAATATAAATATTTTTCACACATTCTCATACTTCAACAATAACATAAACCAAAAAAAAAACTATAATCCAAACACGTCCGTGTGGGTTTTATTGGTATTTGTTTGCTATCGAAGAAAGTATAAGTAAATAAAAAATATGCCAAATACATAATTTACACTTTAAAAATGAATCTTTTAACAAAAAATAATTTAAACTAAAATTATTGGATATGTGTGGGGCTAATTTGGCAATTGTTAGTATTCGATTATGAACATCTGTTTAAATATTTAAGTAACATCGTGTTGTTAAAAAATTTATTTAAATTTAGAAAATTTTGCTTCGAAGTTTGAAATCCAATTGTGACATCAAAAGTATATAAACATAAATTTTATTAACTTTACTGCAGGTCACATAATTTAGTAAAAGATTTGGTTAAATATACTCGTAATTTAATAAAGGGTGATTAAACTTAATGGGCCGGTATTGATTGTAACAAAATATCTGCACACCTACATCCGATTGTAAAAATTTGCAATGACAATATTGATGTTCAATTGTTGGGTACGATGATGAGTCAAGGTTGACTGCTCTTTTGCAACACTATCCCGAAAAATAGCAATGTTTCCCATTCAACGAACTAAAAAGTCATTAACAGATGTTTTTACATTTCCTACAGACCTACTTTGCTGAAATTTAAATACTTGTTCACAATTCTCTCGACTGTGGACGAACTTTAACGATTATATTTACCAAAAACATTATGAAAAGCACGAAATGCATTTTTATTTGAACTCCCATTTTCATAATAAGCCTAAATAACTTTAACGCGTTGCTTGGTTGTGTATCTTTCCATGATTCAAATTGAGGTAGTCTGAAATTCAAAAATGTCAAATGAAATACAGAAAAAAAATTTCACGTTAAGGTGTGGTTTACATTCAACATCGGCCCTTAAAATTTAACCTCCCTTTATAATACTTGTTTATTTATATCTGCTTGAAATTAATTAAATATTTTTTTTTTTTTAATAAACCAAAATTCACAAATTTTATATTGTTTAACAAAATTAACAAAATTCTTACATTTAACAATATGTTTTGTTAATAAAGGATGTCTCAGAAAGATACATATTTTATTCAAACCCTTTGATTGTCCCCACACAAAAACAAAGATTTTTTATTGGCATGCGTTCAAAGTAACCAAATTGTAAAAATAATACAAACGTTCTGTGCATCATACATGATTCATTTCACGTTAATTATTCTTTACTCCTTTTTTGTTAAAAATTGTTAGAAAGAATAAAATTAGTGCGTGTAATAATACACATAAGATCATAAGATCTTACGGTCGAAAAACCAAAAATTGTAATTTAGTTCATGAAAATGCTTTTTGTATAAATGATAAGAGTTAAAATTTATTGTTTTTGCTGGCGGTGATGGCAAATGCTTTTGAGGATTCGATAGTGAATCTGAGGATGAAAGGAAATTGTTTGTGGAATTGCCTAGATCGCCTCATCATTAAAATGTGCAGCAAGAATAGAACGACAATTTGAAGGAATCACAAGAATATCCATTTATTGGCGAACATCAGTATGAGATACTTGTGAGTTAAAGATGTCCTAGGTTTTACAAAAATGTTTTTCAAGGCCACTTTAAAAGTACTCCTACCGTAAAGTCTTAACAAGTTGTACACAGTGCATTAAATGCTGAAAAACATTTTGTTCATGAAATTCATAAAAATTATATTTTCTATTTTTTTTTTTATAATTATATTTTATGAAAGACGAAATTATTTTTATTACATTTTTTTTTAAATTTTATATATTAAATTTTTTTTTCGAACATGAATAAAGTTAGTTAAATTGTAAAACAATTATTTTGTATCCTGGAAGCTTGCAGATTGTTTTTATACAAACGTTAAATTGTTATTAAAAAAGAAATATTATTTATACGCTCAGAGCCTTCGATCATCTTATTTTTCATCAATTCATACAAAACTTTGTTGAAAGTAATAAGACAAATTGTGTATCATATATGATGTGCACGCGTATCAATCATAACGTCTGTTCATCATATTTGATGCATTGGACAGGGTTTAAATAAAAACAAGTATTTTTTGCGATATTTCGAGACTTTTTCACTTAGAATTGACTGTTTCTAATGGTGAATCGATGCTTCTCGATCTCAGTTTTTGTCCACTTTATTCTTATAATATCTAGCTTTCACAAAGCCAAAGAAAAAATACGTAAAGTGTTTAATTTCATTATCTAGCTGGCCAACTAATATTAAAATTCATTAGATAGTTGGTTCTAGGAATCTTTGCTATGATAGACGCTTTTCAGGCTAGGCCTTCTTTATCATGTTCAAGTTTCGAACGTTATTCACAGTCACTGTAATTTCGGCCTGATTTGAAAAAAAAAAAAAAACCGTGAGGCCCCAGTAAAATTTATACCAGGCATTGGGTCTTTGTGTGTGCATTTTTTTACTACCCAGCAAAAATTTCTGCATACCCGGAAGCAGGTTTGTAAGGGAGAGACAAATGTACTCTCCTTTCCCAACCTGCTTCAGGAAGGCATGATTTTTATATGAGATGTCCCACTTGGTAGGGCTCTTTGATGCTCTAATTATTTGCTATTTTCACACATGGTTAATGCAGTAATATCATGTCTCTTTTATGTGTTTGCAATAAATTTTTTAAGAACTACAGTAAAGAGAGGTAGTTCTTCCTGCATCCTCGTAAGCGAGAGAAGTTGCAGTAAGTTATTTTATAAAAAATAAAATATATTTAATAGAAATTTCTGACTTCCATTTAAAACACCCTCGAATGCGCTCTAATTTTGCGCTATAAGAAGGCATGATTTTTTTTACTGCTTACCGGTACAAAATAATTTTTTGCTGGGTATGAACTGCATGAGGATTTGCTTAGTCACAAGTTAAAAAATTTTGTATATTCAAGAAGCCATTCAAATGGAAATTTGATTGAGCAAAGATATTCGGAAAATTGACACTGGTTTCACTTTGCTACACAAAACGAATAGCCGGCTTTTACTGCTAATTTTGTACGCTTGAAGATAAAGCTGTTTTGTTAAAATTCACCTCGTAGTATTTTGTGGAATCAAAACTTTTTCAAAACGATGCCGAATTAATGTTTTGGGGTTTTTGGCAATACTCTTGTTTACAGTAGCATTGCTTTGGTGAGATCGACTTGTAAATTGACGCACATTTTTACAATTTTATTATCCACAACCGACGAAGTTTCATCAAATTTCTTTGATCTGTCTTTGAATAATTGACGCACTATGTGCACTTTATAGGTTGATATTTTTTCAAAATTTGCAAGCAGCCAGAGCATAACTTTTTAATTTTTTGTAATGAGCTTTCATAATTATAACACGTTGCTCTTTCATAGAGTCTTTCCGTTTTTAATAAACGTAATAAGTTTATGTGACAGCTGAAAATTTGTTGAGTTGCCATTTGCATAAAAAATTACGGTAAATTTAAAAAATAACAATATGAATGATGGTAATTTTTTTTGTCTTGACTATTAGCAATAAAGATGTAAAAGTGGTTGTTGTATTTACACAATCTTATAGTTGTTGGCTTTAAATTAAGCAATTAAATGTTTCTGAAAAAAAGTATTCATAAAAGCAGCTAATTTTTTCTAAGTAGCTTCATATTATAGACTTTTTAATTTAGAAGTGAAATTCCTAAGCAGGGACCGTAACAGTTACGGTCAAAAATAAAAGTTAAAATTTTTTCGGTCAAAAATAAAAGTTAAAATTTTTTCGGTCAAAAATAACAACACTGATGACACTAACTCCTTAACTTTCTAGCTAATAAACGTTTTTGTATACATATCGACGCCTTCATTCTATAACGTTCTAAATGTACTTAGAAAGTTTTTAATGTTTTTAAATTTTTGAATCCTACGTTCTCTAATTTAAATACTGTCCAAATTTGGTTAAGATGGGCCGATCCGTTCCAAAGTTATAGGCATAAATATACTTAGACTACACACATAGTCGTAAAAATTTTCCATTCTAAAATGTAGTAAGTACACTTAGAATACTTTTGCTTGGACAATTCTAAATTGACTTGAAAACTAAGTTGACTTAGTATGTTATGGAAGAGACATTTCTAAACGTTGTGTTTTCTATGTGTATTTGGTATGTCCAGTGTGCTTTTTTTAGTGTCTTTAAGTGTAGTTAAAAGGTTTTTTCCCGAATTAAAAAAGGAATTTTGTGCGTGTAAGTGTACATAAGATGTTTTAGTTTGGATATAAAATGATTTCGCGTGCAAGAAAAATGATAAATTTAGCACAAAGGTATCATTTATTACATTTCCATATTATCTAAAATAATTAATAAGTTTTTTATTAGGAAAAGGTGAATCAAAAAGTATAAGTTTAATGTCATATAACTGCACTTTTTACTACAAAAGGAAATTACATGCTTATAATTTCACAATTTTCGAGATTAGTTCCAATATAGCATCTTGTTTTGTATGGGATGAAACAATTGCAAAGAAAGGTGCGATAGAAGTAGCCACATGTTTATTTTAATTTATACCAACAAAACATAAAGAATTCGGCATAACTAAGTTTAATTTATGATCTGACAATTGTGGAGGTCAAAACAAAAATAAAATTGTTTTTTCTATGTATGTATGGATTGCGCGAAAACTACAAATCGACATTAGTCACAAATTTTTAGAAAAGGGTCATAGTCAAAATGAAGGCGATGGTGTTCATGCACTTATAGAGAAGTGCAAGAAAAATAAAAGAGTATACACGCCGATAGAATGGTACTCCGTGATAAGAAATGCTAAGAAAACACCGCCATGATACAATGTAACTGAAATGGACCATGATGATTTTTTGTATTTCAAGCAAATTGCTTCTGTAACAAATTGGACAAAAAATATACAAAATGAAAAATTATGTCTATCAAAAATCCGATAAATAAGAGTTTATAAAGAACAAAATTATAAATTATTTTCTAAATATGAATTTGATAAGAATTTCAAAGCAATAAAGATATTGATGAAACTAGGAAGAGAAGAGAAGAGAAGAAAAGAAAATAAAATTGTTATTGAAGAAAAACCAAAAGCATGCATATCCGGATTTCCTATAACGGAAGAAAAACGCAAAGATCTTTTATATCTGTGTGATCAAAATTTAATTCTAAAATTTTACCGAAATTTCTACAGACAACTTAATGGTTTTAATGGAAGAGAATATGTAGTCGTGTCAGATAATGACGACTTAATAATACAATATAGTTTCTTCTTATTTAATGTTATACTGAACTAATACCGTTTCTGTTATCTTTATTCTTCTAATTATTTTTAAGTATCCTTGAATTTATGTTATAACTACTTTTTGTTTGAACTGAATTATTATACATATTTATTTTTCTTTTTTGTTTTACGAATAAAATTAATTTAAAAAGAAAGTAATAGTTTTATTTCTATAACATTTTAACTAAAAATTCGTCTATGTAAGAAAATATAATTTTCTAAAATGTTTGTCCAAACTAAAAGATTATATGTATACTTAGGTGATTAACTTAAAAACAACAGACCTATTAAAAACATGGTAAGTACACTTAGATGACCAACAGACAATGTTTTCACCGTGCTAAAACATTTTATATCATTTTTAGCTATGACCCAATTAAAATTTGTAATTTCAGAAAATAGTATAAAAATTCAATTTAAATTCTACTTAAAACTGTGAAAGAACAAATGGCGTATCTTATATAGTTTATGAGATATCGCGTGAAAACTTTGAGAGCTCATAACTCAAAACTCACGTTTTCGACTTAGAATGTTATATAATGGAGGCGTCGATATGTACACTATTATAATTTTGTTTCATTTTGTTTTAATACAAATACAACATGTACTTATAATTCTAAATATAAAAACTGTGTTAATATGTAATTCAAATTTTATTTAACTTTTTTAACATCTGAATTCAATGGGAACAAAAGTCAAATTTTAACTTTAATTTTTGACTTAAAAAATAAAAGTCAAATTTTAACCTTAATTTTTGACTTAAAAAATAAAAGTCAAATTTTAACTTTAATTTTTGACTTAAAAAATAAAAGTCAAATTTTAACTTTTATTTTTGACATAAACTAAATTTTATATCTCGTGGTTTGGATGAAGGATATAATGGTGTCGCTGGAATCTTGTATGATCTCTCAAAAGCATTTGATCTAGTGGATCATGAAATATTGTTTGAAAAGCTTCAATACTATGGAGTTGGTGGCAGCGACCTAAATCTGTTTAAAAGTTACTTGAAAAACCGAAAGCAATATGTTGGATTAAATAATAGTAAGAGTTTTCTTGGAACGGTTAAGCATGGTGTACCGCAAGGTAGTGTATTGGGCCCACTTTTATTTATTATTTATATAAATGATATCAATAGTCTTGGACTCTCTGGGAAAGTTTTTATGTATGCTGATGACATATCCCTCTTTTATCCTTACAAAGTTGAGACTGTATTAAAAACGTACATGGAAAGAGACGCTGCATTAATTTTGGAATATATAAGATAAAAAAAATTAATCCTGAATTCATCTAAAACCAAGATTATCAGATTTTAACCACATTTAAATAAAAACTCAGATAAATTTAGTATTTTCGTTGATGGAAAGGAAATTTTTGAAAGTTATACAGTAAAATATTTGGGTATGTCCTTGCAGAGCAATTTATCCTGGAATTTACATATTTGGGAAATTAAATCTAAAATATCTCCCGTAATAGGGCTTTTATATAAATTTGAATACAAATTTAATGAGAAAACAAAACTGATTCTTTATGAAGCTTTAATTCAAAGCCACTTAAATTATTTGGTTTCAGTATATGCATATAAAAATTGTTTGGAACTTAAATCTCTACAAAGAACTCAAAATAAAGCGCTAAAAACAGTTTTTTGTCTACCTCTTAGGCACCCTAAATTTTTATCAAGATTTTGCCAAAAATATTTTACCTATAAAAGGAATGTATAAAAGGCAATTATTTCTTTTCGTTTTTAAATCGTTACACAACATTGGGCATAATACAATAACTTTCGTGAGTAATCAAACAGCTAATAGTACCAGAAACAGCTCAAATTTGAGAATCGCAAGATGCAGACTTGAAACAACTAAACAAAGAATTGAATATAGGCTGTGTGGAATATAATAATTTACCGCAAAGTCTAAAAGATATTAATGTAATTTCAACATTTAACTCCAATCTTAAAACGTTTTTATTAAATATTTTAGAAATGCTTTTAATGTAATATTAAATTTTATTCATATATTATATACATATACACGTATATTTGATTTACAAACATTACTTTTAAAATAGTAGTTAATAACTAAAATATGTTATTTAATTTATTATACATATAAATTTATTGTGATTGTACATAATTTTATTATATTTACGCCAACTCGCCTCAATAATGTCATAAGACGCTGAGGCTAACAAATTGTTTATCTGAATTAACTAATATTATTTTTGTTAATAAATCAATAAAATAAATAAATAAAAAATAAAAGTCAAATTTTTACTTTTATTTACAAAATAATATTGGTCAAAAAAAAATTATTATAAAGCGACTTTTTGATAAAAGTTTAAAAAATTTAAGTCTTTTAAGTTTATTATTCCTTAGCATAACAGCATCAATATGCTGTATTCTAATATCTAAAAGACAAATTATATCTACCTGACTTTTTGATTTTAAATTTTAAAAATAACTGTTATTTTCGGTCCCTGTTACTAAGTAATATTTTTAAATTGAAAATAAAAGTTAAAATGCATATAAAGAAGAATTTTGGTAAAATTAATTTAAACCCCTTGATTTAAGTTTATTTTTTCTTTAGACAATCAGTTAAGATTTAAATCCTCTGAATGCAAGATAACAAAATATTTTACCTATAAATATCTGCTAGAAACAATAAATTTATACTATAATGAAAATATTTCTGGTATTTTTATTTTGCTCTCTAAAGGCAAACGTGTGGATTTGTCACATGATGTTTTTTCATTTTTTTTTCTTTGTTAGCCATTTTTAAAACCAAAACTTAACCTCCTCTTTAGAATTCTTTATGCGGTTTTTGCTAGTATTTAAGCTAACTGTATACAAATACTTTCTTTCATATATTTTATTTATAATCCTTTTTTATTTACTGTGTAAGTTAATGTTTGTGTGCGTTTCAAAAGGAATATAATATGTTGTTATTTTGGAAAGATAGTAGCCGCATAGTTTTGATTTCCCATGTATATGAATAAACATAAATTGTGTAACAACAAGCGTGGATAAAATCTAAACAATGCAAATGGATACACACATACATATAAACATCAAAAGTTACTATCGTTACTTTATACCCGTGTTAGCTATACAATTAAATGCTATAGTAAAAAATATATATAAATATTTAGAATGGAACGTGCGAGAGCACAACAACCATTTTTAGGAACTTGAGATATGTATGTGCACAAGTGTGTTAACATCTGCATATATAATGCAAAATAAATATTAAAAGCCTTTATCTAAACATATACATACACAAAAGTAAAATGTCTGCATCAAACAGCAATGAATTTGGATAGAAGAATTAAAAAAAAATCACACAAAAAAAACGCTCAATAAAAATAACAACAACAGCCACAAATTCGACAACATAAGAAAAAATAAAACTAAAAAAAATCATAGAAAAACAGCTAACGTGCTAAACAATATTTTTGTTGAATATTTTTTCCTGGGGACTCAGTTTCTTTTTTCTTTTCTATTTTATTTTACATCTATTCACCTTTTTTGTAGATTTTGTGTGTGTAGTTTTGATATTATATTGTGTTTTTGTTGTTGTTGTGTTCTGTTAGTGTAGTAATTCAACAATTTCTCTAGGGTTTGCGCAAAACCCCATATTGTGTGGACAATATTTTACCTAAAACTCACACAGATAAACCTACAGCATCATGCAGTAGAAAAGAAAAATATTTTTAAAAAAGAATACAATTGGTAAAAAATATAAATAGTTGAAAAAAAAAACGTACCCAAACATTATTAGACCAAATAGATTACATAAGCAAACACACAAACAAATAGATTTAGTGAATACGCATACGAGTACACGAACCTATAACTAATACAAATTCACAGGATTTTATAACAGTGAATGCTATAAATTGGTTGATATTGTTCAAGTGCCCTTTAACATTGTACAGTGAAACGTATTTATGTATTTTACTTACAGTATGTTTATTAGTTTCCTTTAAAAAAAAGTAGTAATTTGGTTTGTTTTGATTTTGGTAGGATCGGTGAGTTGAAGTAATAGTATTAGGATGGTCTTGAAAAAATTTTCTACGTTGTTGGTGAAATTTCGGGCATGTAGAAAATATGTGTTTAACAATTTCAGCCGATGTTTAAATGCAGTTAAAAATTTGTGGTACTTGTAGGCCTATTAAATGTCCGTGGGACAGTTTGGAGTGTCCCAAGCGCAGTTCTTCCAGTTCAACAATATTTCTTTTGTTTACGAGATTGATTTTACTTTTAAGAAATGTGTTTATATTAAATTTGTTACAGTTTCTCGTTCTATACCACTTAAGTGTTTGCTGAAATATGTTGTTGCTATCGTAACAGTGTTTTTTTTAACAGTCGGTTGATATCGGTAATCTTGTGATTGTGTGTCATCAAAAATGGAGCTCTTGTTGCTTCCTTTACTATTTTGATTGTAAACTCATTACCTTGAGTTTGCTAATGACCTGGTGTCCAGATAAGTTTTATATTTGGAAATGTTTGTATGAGTATGTTTCCTATGACGGCTAAATTTTATTAACGTCAATCAAATATAAGGATTTGAAAGGCGGATACAAATCTTTAACATGCAATTCATCAGGTCTATCTAAATCATTCATATCAGGCTAAACGAAATTAATTATCATGATGCTAAAGTTTTCATAGTTGCCAATAATATCTGATTTCAAAGAAGTGATCGGCACCCTTAGCACTTACACAGAGTTTTTAAAAAATGTTTAATTTGTTTGCATTTATAGCCACTTGATAAACTTTGTGCGATTTTTTTAAATAAAAAACATTTTCAAATGCTTGGTTTAAGGCATTATGCACACAACTCACACTGCCTGGCTCAGGTATGCAAAATTCTTATTTCTCATTTACTAAGTTTATTTAGCACAGATCTGTGGCCTCTTATTGACACACAGGTATTTTGTAGTTTTCTATGTAAGTTTATTGCCGTCGGTGTACATTGGAGATAACAGGTTCTTCTTTTCCACAGATAAATTAAATAAATAAATGTATAAAAATGAAAACCCATTTATGTAACTTCATAGGAAAGAATAGTACTTGAAAAAGTAAATTTAATGAAATAATTAAATTATAATTGTTTACATGTTAATTTATATTAAATTTTTAATTTATGAAAAGTAAGTCAACCATATCATTTTCAAATAAAGAATATACATCCGAAACAATATAAAAAAGAAAAATAAATAAAATCTACAGAAAAATAATATTCACTGTACTCCTTTGAACAATTTGCGAAAGAACTTGTAGGAAATAATCTTAATATGCTCGTAAAATATAAAGGTTTTTTAATGAGGCAGCATGATGTACGCAATCTATTGCATAAGTTTTATTTTAGAGCAATCATAAAATATTTTGTTTATTATTTAATCACTGATGTTGATTCGTTAACAGCAGTTGTAGGATTAAATATCCCGTCCAAATGATAATGGTCAAACTCCTAAAATTTCAGATAGTTTGTTAGAGATTTGTTATTAAAATTTTCATAGAAAATCAGTTAAATAAGCCCTTTATAGGCCTTTTATATTACTGACGATATTTACTGATGGATCGAAATCACATGCTGGAACTGGATGTAGTACCTTTTCGACTCAGTTGGGTTTTAAATTATCATTAAGGCTAACGGATTATTGTAGCGCAATGAAGGCCAAATTAATGACTATTAAGACAGCCGCGGAACAGATTCAGTGTAATGAAATACCTGGCATGGATACTTATATATTTACTGACAGCAAGGCGGCTATTAGATCCCTTGAGAGTATTTACAACACATCAAAAACTGCCCAGGAATGCCGGGTGTCTCTTGAGGAGATAGCGAGACATTCGACGGTTACCCTTGTGTGGATTCCAGGACATGGGGATATTCATAGTAATGATAGAGCTGATGCACTTGCAAAAGCCGGTACCAACTTAGATTCGGTTGAATCCAGTTGTGATTTGGGTATTACCTTATCGAAGGGTAAGCAGCTAATCTCGCATCCAGTCTATTTGGATGCCAAGGAAAGATGGGTAAGAAAACCCACTTGTTTGGAAACCAGAAGGATCTGGCCTGACATGGATGTGCATAGGACGCAACATGTAGTGAATATGCCCCGAATACACCTTAGGAACCTCATAGCGGTCATTACCGGACACTGACCTATAGATACACATGCGAAAAGGCTGAAAATCCCCTACAACGATTTCTGTAGAAGTTGCGATAAAGAGGAAGAGGAGGAGACAACTGAACATCTTCTCTGTAATTGTCCTGCATTCAGGGACCTGAGACACCATATTCTAGGTCAGCGAATAAGAAAGACTTGTCTTTCCGCAGTTGATCTGGGAAAGATCCACACCTTCGTAAAAATGACAAGATGGCTGAGGAACGACGGCCAGAGGACATAGACGAACGGACGTTGGTGCTTACGGTATCACAACGGAACCCTCGGAGGACCCAAGTGAGCTATGCCTTCGGGCGGCTGCCGGATCTAACCTAACCTTACCTAGGCCTTTAATAATTTATATGACAAGAGCAGTACAGCTTTATTTTAAACAAATATGAGTAATTTGTTCTCGTTTTGTATTTCGTTATTTGGTTAGAATTATATCCGTGATTTTTTTGTCGTCGACAGAAAATGTGTCCACACTATGCAGAATTGTGGTGAATCTCATAAAAGCGAGTTAGTGGAAAATGTAAAACTTCCCTTACATACTCACCATGTTCATTCACCGGAACACATTGCTTTTGTTTGCGATAGTGTGGTGGAAGTTCCATCAACTTCGACTCATCGTCGTGCCCAACAACTAAACATTTCACGAATATTATCGATTTAAATTTCAAAGAAATTTATTAACAGACTTACAATTTCAACTTACTCGAGAGCAGAAGCCTACTGAGAATTTTAAGCTTCGTTAAAACGCCGAATGGTTGATTGAACAGACATAGAAGTTAATGGTAAATTCACAAAGAAAACCACCTTTAGTAACGGGGCACACTTCAACCTCAGTGGATTCGTAAGCAAGCAGAATTGCCTCATGAGAATCCACGAGTGATTGTTGAAAACCGATGCATCTACAAGTAGTAGGTATGTGGTGCTGTTTATGGGCTGACAAAATCATCAGACCACACTTCTTTGAAATTGAGGTCAGCCAAGTAGTTACCGTGAAAAGTATTCGTTATCGCGAGATGATAACGGACTTCTTGTGGCCAGAAATTGAGGATATGAAACGGCAAAGATGTGGATCCAACAAGTTTCGCGAGAGACTTAATGGCCATCTATCTCACTTCTTGATGATGATAATTAGCCGCCATGATCACGTGATTTAATAAAGTTGGATTTCTTTCTGTTGATAATAAAAAGTGTACAATAATAAGCTTAACCTAATTCAAAACATATGAAATAAGATAATTATTACGATACTTATATGATATCTTAGTGTCATTGACCACCGGATAGAAGAATGGCACCGTAGCCATAGGTGGCATTTGGATGATATATTGTTTAGCAAACATTTGTCATACAACTTTTTACATAATAACAAGTAAGAGCACTATATTCGACTGTGCCGAATTTTCGATACCCACCACCAATTTTGTGTACTTTTATAGCACAAAATTTATTATTTTGTTATCAACTTTAATCTTAATTAACTTTCTTTGTATAACTTCGAAAATATTTTCGTAAATTTAGTTTTTCAATGAAAACATTAAAGTTGGCGTGTCAATGTAGTTTTTACTAATAAATTCAACTTCGATATTTCAATATAGTCCTTTATTCTTAAAAAATCGTAGTCCAGAGAGAAATTACATAAATTAAAGATAAAGCGTTATATGGGAGGTAGGCGTTAAAGTGGGCGTTTCAATTTTAACGGTCTTATGAGATTTTAAATTTCATTATCAGTAGATTACGTGAAAAGTGGGCTTTATAAAAGGCGTATCAAAAAAGGTCCTGCCTATAAACTTAACTCAGATATTTTAATATAGAATAAACTCCCAAAATATTTATTCACAGAGAAGTTATATGAATTTGAGGCAAAACGTTATATGGGAGGTGGGCGCCAAAGTGGGCGTGTCATATTTATTTTCCGTTAGTACAAGGCATTTAACCAAAAAGCAATGTTTGCCGAATTTCAGAACCATACATCTGATCTTGCAAGTTTTGTAACGTTTTAAAGTTTGAATATACCGTAAAATACACTGCGCGGTATAAATTATCGTAGATTTTTAATTATAACTCCTTTGCTAACTCATAGATTTAAACAGTTTTTTGGAAAAAAATATACATGTATACTTAGGAAATATATATTCGAAGTTTCATGGCTCTACGCGCTTGGACACAATTGCATTTTATTCAATGTTCGAAGGACACGGTTTTTACCTACTCTGGCATTACGAGCTAAAATCTTTTCCTAATATTCTGATTTAGCCCATTTTTAGTATTAAACAAACGTTGTATATAAGAAATATTCTGGCAAAATGTGAGCCCCCAAACTTTTTCGGTTCGACCTCTATCGGGCTTTCAACAGACGGACAGCGGGACGGACATAGCTAGATCGTCATAAAATTAAACTCCGATTCAGAATATATTTACTTTATGGGGTCTCAAATGGGTATGACAAAATGAATATACCCCTACCAATTTTTAGGTGGCGGGTATTAAAATAATTTTCTTAAAAATTTTCATTATACCCGCCACCAAAGAAACGGTTCAAATTTAGGTAGTCCGATACTGAGAAATGTCAAATGAAATGCAAGAAAAAACTTGACGTTAAGGTGTGGTTCACCTTCAACATGGGCCCTTAAAATAACCACCCATCTTATTATCTTATTATACACATCTTATTATAAAAAGATTATTCCATAGCGATTAACAGTATAATGAATATTGTGCTTTAAATGTACACAAAAATTGGTGGTGGGTATAAAAGATTCGGCACAGCCGAATATAGTGCTCTTACTTGTTTTATAGACAAGTACAACTTTATTTAACTTTGAAGTTATTAATAATTATTATTCGTGTTCATTAAGGTTTCTGGTATTGTAAAAAGATAAGGCGTATGATTGATACTTACAAAACTGTAACAAATTAAATATCAATCATACGACCCGTTAAGCATATTAGCCTAACAAAACATAACATAAGAAGGTTTTACTGATGAGCATTAGCGTGTTATTAAAAATATGTGCTTCGGCAAATATGTATCTATAAACTGCATATTGTTCTTCTTAATACATATAAAACATTCATATTCGATGAGTTGAAAACATTGTTGCATAAGTAAATAATATTTGTTTATGTTGAACGATATTACGCATGCATTTAAAAATTTGTACTAGTTTCGACGCTAATTATTTATAACAAGTGATTATTTATTTATATTTTTATTAATGATTTGAATCGGAGTGTATGTTGACTATCGTTTATAGTAACCTGTATTGAAAATATATTATTTTTGTAACCTATTGGCAGAGTAAACAACATATTGTGTTTCTTAAAATTTATTTTTTTAATTTTTTAAAATAGTTTTTTAATAATTCTGAATTTATTTTAAATAATCTGAATTTATTGTGTGGCAGTTAAAAATTTTTACTTACGAATTTAATTCCAGATCTATACGAAACTTATGATTAAAAGCCTTAATTAAGAGTGAGGTTTTGTGATAGTGTTTCTGTTAAGGTAAAATTAAAAACATATTGTTAAAATTTGTGTTGTTAGTATTTTTTTATTTATTATAAATATTATTTCACGTTCTAAAGCTACTTACAAATACTGCGGATGACCCATTCTCATCGTAATATAGTTGTGAATGCAATGCTAGTTGCATATTTTGGAAATACCATCTTGTACTAACTTTTGCTTTTTTGATAATTTTTAAAATTGAATCTATTTAGGTCCATATAATTCTGCTTATATAAAAAAAACATTTTGGCGTATTTTTTATGTTGATAATGTTCTTGAAAATAGGTGTCCATTAGTTTAATATATTTATTAGCTTTTACACAAAATAAGTAAATAAATTAAAAATTTTATTCTCGACTGTACTTTGGTTCAAAAACTGTGGTGAAATATAAAAAAAAATGTTGCAATAATAGATACGTAAACAGAACAGACATAAAATATATTTAAATAGAGTTCAGATTGTGTGTATGACAACACATGCAAATATGTAGATTCATATATATTTGTGAAGCATAAAGCAAATGCGTACATATTTATTTTTCCAATAAAAACGTATCAATGTTTAAAAAAAAATAGATTGTTTTCAATACTTTAAGAACCCTTGTGCGGATTATGGTATTGTTCCAAAATCCTTTTTTTTTTAAAGTGTAATATTCATTGACTTTGCGGAGGTCTGTTTGAGCGTTGGCCTCAATAATGTTGGCTTATTGCAACTTATTATTAGCGGAGATCGATATGTTTTAGATTTTTTTCCTAAGTCTAATTAACTTAACCTTATACTTCACACAACTTACTCTTCTAAAGCTTTCAACATTAAAAAGCCGATAAACTATGCTGAATATATATTTATCTTTAATATTTATTATACGCCTTAATATATACAGCTGAACAGAGCAATATATTGTATGATAGTGGTTAAAATAGTTGTCAGCTACATCTTATTATTATGTTTGATTAAAGTATTATTCTATAATCATTTTATGACTATAAATAACGAAGACAAGCTTTGCCCTCTTCTAAATTATTTTACATTTAAAAAACTTAATTTTCATGAAGTGTAAATATTAAATGATTAAATTCAAACAAACAATTGATAATAGTGGCAAAATAGATGATAAGACAATATAATAATAGCTATTACATTTTTTTTGAGCCAAATATTGTTATCAAAACTATAATATGACCATCGTGATCATGTAGTAACTATGGTTTTCCTTTGCGAGAGGGCAATTTTTTCTTATGAAGTTTTTCACTTGGTAGCTTTTTTTAAAATATTTAATTTTTTAAGTACATTTGCAAACTTAGAAATGAGGTTCATATGCATAATGAAAACATCTTGTCTTATGACATACAATATTTGATATTATTATCAAACCAAATAAAGGGTCCGCCATCTAACGTTTTTTTCAACTAGTGCTTGTTTCGTAAATGGTAACACTTAGCTTATGTCTGATTTGACAGATAATTAGTTTTATCCTTCCGCTGAACGAATATGGTTGTGTATATGCTTAAACAACGCTGGGAAATATTGCGACATTACTTTGGCCGATTTTGCCAAAAAAAATCATCTTTTCAAATGAAGCTCATTTTGATCTTGGCGGGTATGTAAACAAGCAAAATTATCGCATTTGGGGCACAGAAAACCCCTACGCATACATTGAAAAGCCGATACACCCAAAACGAGTCACTGTTTGGTGCGGATTTTGGTGCAGGGGCATAACTGGGCCATTTTTCTGCGAAAATGACAAAGGAGTAGCCGTAGTCAATGGCGATCGTTATCGGGCCATGTTGAACAAATTTTTGTTCACAAAAATTGAAGAGGAGGATATTGGCAACATTTGGTTTCAAAAAAACGACGCTACTTGCTACACAGTCGAAGCTACACTTTTTTTATAGCGGAGCCTTTAACTGACCTTTTTTTTATCAATATTCTGGACGTTGTTTTTTTTTCCAATTCAGAATTGAAATGAAATCAAATCTGAAAATGAAATCTGAAATAGAATAACAGCTAATAATAACCGGATATTTAGAATACTTTCTGTCCCGTGGGGGCATGTTATCTAAGTGATTTTGAGACCTTTGTGGGGTGGCGTAAGAAGATGCTATTAATACAACCAAACAGTTGGTAGAGTTCACTCGCGACATACCAGAGTTTTATCCAGTACCACATGCATTAGTAATACCATAGAACTTGTAGCAGACTGGTTATAAGTGTAGTCTTTTAGGATATCAAATGGTTTCTGGAACAGAGACCGATCGTTAGATGAATGATTTTTGACAGAAATACCAGCAAACGATTAACCATAAAGTTTCCTTTAAGTCAGCTTAATAACGTTTTTCTGTATTATCAAGAATAAAGGAGTTACTGAGACATAAGTAGCAATAAATTTTTTTTTCATGCAAAATGAATACTATTTTTGTTTTCAAGTCGTCATGTGTAGAGGAAAGATTTAACATTTTTATAAATTTTCAGAAAAAGAAAAAATAAATATTGCGAATAATATAAGTTATAAGTAAAAAAATCGGTTGATAAATACCCATGAAAAAACAAAGCCCGATAGAAACAAACTTAAAAACGTAAACGTATTTTTTTTAAAGGCAGGTAATTTTTATTTTTGCAGATAAATGTATTTTCTGTATCTACACAGAAAATTTTATTATCAAAATGTAAAAACATACACTAAATAAACATAATTACTCTGATTGTTATTATTAATGATTTCTTCAAATCTTGTTTTAAAAAAATATATTGAATATACTGATTTTATCTCACATTTTCTATTTTTTTTTTCAATTTAGGTAATTGGTGTTAATATAAAAAATTCTTAGTTTTACAAATTTTGTTGTTGACTCTGGAATTGAATTTTTTCTGTATAAGTGTGTTACCTTTTACCTGACTTTTTCAGGTTAGAAGATTATATATTTTTCTTCTTGACCCACAAAATAACGTTTTCATCACATTTTCCTTTTGCTTTTGTCTTGCTTATTTTCTACCATGTGTTGTCAGATTTTGTATTTTTTGTTTTTTAACAACATGAGGAATTAAAATCAAATTGAGTTACAAAAAAGATTCACTCTTGTTTCTAAGGCATACGTTTTCTCCTGTGCGTATATCTTCAGGGGTAAAATTTCTGGTCAAAGTAAGTGTCAATATTTTGTTTTCTTTTATGCGTCCCTTATGTTTTATTTTATTTTCATTTCTTTTTGGGGTTTTGTAGAAAACATACACATATTTTCACAGGATGACTTTTTTGTTGCCATTAGTACGATTTACATGAATTTGTATGTGAAGAAAAGTTATATATTAGTGTATTGAGAATTTTATTTACCTCAAATAGGACTGTGATATTTAGTCAAGCCAGGTGATTTTAGAAATGCTATATCGTTGTTCGTAAATTATTGTTTTCTATGTGACATATAAAACCTATACATATAGAACACAAAAATTTACGACCGACGATTTATCCCTGTCTCTCTCTCTCTCTCTTTACAGTGTAAGAAAATCATCAAACATTGCAAAGGAGAAAATATGAAGTTTCTTTAAATAGTATCAGAAATATGTAGAAGATGACAATTTATTTTAAGTTTTCTAATAATCAAGAATTAAAAAAAAATCTTTATACTGCAATGTGCCATTACAAATTATAATAAGAAACACATAGTAATAGCTGTGAATTGTTTATAATTCTCATTAATTTTATATTAGGTTTAGTATAAATAGTCAAAGCAGCACTTTTACTTGGCTATTTAAAATGTTACACGAAACCATACCGATAGCTGTTCCTCAAATACGTGCTCTGTATTTAGATGCAAGTTTCGTTGAAGACTAATATACAAGGCCCTTCGTATTTTCCTTGTGGTCGTTGCACTCACTACTCATATTTTTACTATAGCCGAAAGCAAAGTCATCCGAAATTTCCTTGCGTTTATCGTAGAAACTAGCTTCTTTATAGTGCAATGCATTACAATGTGCTATTACAGAGGAAATTAAGAAACACATAGTAATGCTCTGAATTGTTTGTAATTCCCATAAAGTTTATATTAGGTTTAGTATAAATAGTCAAATATTTTGGGAAAAATCAAACAGCTACCGACACCGATCGTTTAATACTTTGACTTGGCCAATTTAAGTCGATCCAAAACCGTGCCCATAACATTTCTTAAACACGTGCTCTTTATTTAGATAAAAGAGTTATAGACGAATTTTTCATGTGTTTATTGTAATTGCTAGATCGCATTATTTTTTTAATAGCCAAAATATATCATGCGAATATTCCTTGCCTTCGTCATAGAGACTAGCTCGTATTTTTACTGTACCCTAATATAAAGTCCTTCAAATCTCCTTGTGTTCATTGCACACAGTAGTTAGTAGTTTTATCTTATCTGAATAAAAGACTACTCGTAGTTTTCTTAAATTCGTCGCTATTCTAGCTCGTAATTTGTCATATCAAAATATAAGGATTTCATCATTTTCCTTATATTCAACTTGTTGCAAATGCATATTTTAAACGTCACTCGGTAAGCGTTGGCATTTCGCAGTTTATTATTATTTTCATTACTATAAGTCTGTGTATATTTTTAAAAACAAGCCAACAACTTGGTGCTTTATTCTATTTTAACAACCGTGGACAGGCTGAGCTTTACTCTGGCTTTAAAATTAAACTGCATTCAAATATATAGAAAAAAAAATAAAGACGAGAAGAGAAAAGATAAACTAGTGATATCTATTTAACCATATAGAATGGAGTCTTTGGCCTTTGACACAAAAGAGGGAAAAACAAAAAACAACATTTTTTTTATAATTAAAAATTATTGCATTTGTTTTTATTTAGAAATTTTTTACCAGTAAACTCTTTTTGACATTTGTGTCTACAACCAATACATTTTTTTTATTAAACATACAAATACCATACCCGGATAAGTAGTGCAGCTTGGCAGTAAATTAGTTCTGATATATTTCTCTTTTTTTTTTTGAGTTTTTGTAAGTGAATCAAATAACTAGCATTAATTATATGACCCTAGTGGCTCCGTCCTCCTACATGCTATAATAAAGGGAAGTGACCGAAACATCGTATGTGACAACTTTTTTACAAGTTACACTTTGGCGTTTACTTTGATGTTGGAAACAAATAAACAAACAAACAATTTTTCCAGGCTAATTTTCTGATCGAAAATTAAAATAAGCTGACTCATCAGTTTTTGTATTCTGTACAACTCATATATTTAAAAAAAATAAAAAATAGATCGACAGTGTTTATCTTTACATTTCATTACAAAAGCAAGGTTAAATATTAAAAAAAAAATTCAGTAATGATTCCAATTTGCAACAAAAGCAAAGTCGATCTGCTATGAACAATTTCTATCAGAATAAAAGTTTTTTTTTATATATTTGCCACAACAAAAAAAAGCTGCCAATTTGTGAACAAGACTCTGCGGATTTTACTGTTCGTTCGTGTTACGTATTCAAACTAATAGATAATATTTTTTGTGACAAAAATTAGGAGATTTCCATTTTTCAATTAATATCAAAACTAAAATATACTTAAAAATTAACATTGAATTGAATTAAATATATATTTTTTTAATTTCTACTAACGAATTATGATTATTATTCTGTACTCTTCCGGGTATATGTTTCGTATGGTTAATCTGTTAGATTAAAAATTTTTAATTCCATAAATTTCTTTTTAATGTTAAGATACACAATACCATATCTTACCCTCACCACCCTCACACCCTCACCCGGAGACCATTACGGTCTATTGTGACGCCTTATTATAGAAAAAAAGAGAATAATAGAAATAGTTAGAATAGAAGAGAAAGAGAGTGAAATATTAAATTAAGTTAAATTAATGTTGTGATATTTAAGTGTGTTTAAATAAACGTCAATTTCAAAAGTGTTGATTAGTGTTTGCAATAAAATAAATAACGGTTTATTGAAAGAAATGTATAAATGTAGCAAAATTATTATCTTTCCACTTTTATTCATCGTACCACCATTTACTCTGTAGTTTTGCATATATTGTAAACTACGAAATTTTTCTTTTCCTTCATGTTCACTTTCTTTTGAATTAAGTGTCCTGTGGTGTTTCAATTTCACGTATATAGTGTCCCATTAACTATTACTATTACTATTACACTAAGCTGAAGTTTATTTTTTAATCAATAGACTTATTTTTTCAAGAAATATTCAAAACTTGATTGTGGTTTTTTCTTACAGAAATAATATTGAAATTTTTGAAAGCAGAGCAAACTAGAGATGAAATAAGCTTCTCTGTTAAACAAAAATGTATATATTTCTTTTAACTTAGGTTTCTAGTAAATTTTGCACTAATAGAACGATTTTTTTTGTGTGTTGATTTAAAATAGTTTTACTTTAAACATTTTTCCTTTTTTTTTTTCTTTTAGTGTATTGGTCTACCAGTTAAGGGATTAAGCGTTTTTTTCCTTTGAGTGTTTGGTTTTGACATAAAAAGAGAAAATTAATTTAGACTGTATACAGGCAAAATGAAACCTATTTCCTTCATTAATATTTTGAGTGCATGCTTTAGAGTATAACAAAAATTCTAGGAATTAACAATTTCAGTCAAACAACAAAGCGAAGGTCACTTAATTAACTTAAGAGCTTGTATATTTGTGTTATCGTTAAACATGCAAAAATAGTCAAATACTTTTAATAACTTGTTAAAGCTCAATTCAGTTTTTACTAATTCCTTTTAATTCCTTTTAATTCTTTTTTCCTTTTCAGAAAATCTAAATAAAAAAAATATATAACGGTAATTTTTAATTATTTTCAACTAGAAGGTGTAATAATTGTTTTAGTCAATTTTGTATGATTTTTCATTTATGTTTTTAGAAGATTTTCAAAAATCATAAATATATCATGCTGTTAGTAAATATAATTGATTTGTTTCTTTTTTAAAATATAGAAATCAATGTTTATTCAAAATATATTAAAACAATTATGAATTTTTTTTAATCAACAAATTTATCAATTACGTTTTTGCTATTGGTTTGGTATATTCGGAATATATTTATGTGTATATGTATGTATATGCAAATAAGGCAAATAAATATATAATAAAGAAAATGATTAGAAAATTAAATTAATAATTATGTGCAAAAGGCATATTTGATTTCTTTTTTTCTAAATCATAAAGAAATTTACCCATCATAAACACTATGACAAATAAGTGATTTTGCAGGGGTTCGATCGGTGGCGAAGTGATTTTATTTAGATGCAAATGCTAATAATTTTAACATTATCGTACCGTTAAAGATTATGCGTTTGTTTTAATATATATATTTAACTGCATTTTATTCTAACAAGTGCAATAGTTCTAATAGAACTGATGTAAACTAGGTGAAAAGAAGCCGATATTTCATGTTGTTTGTTTACATAGATTGTTCAAGATATTCAGCATGGTTTTGCATTCATGTGATTTATGATGAATTTGGTTTTGTATTTTGGGATCATTCAGAATGAATATTTTTGTAGTATGGATTAAGAAGTCTTTAAAATATAATTTACTTTGCACTATTTCCAACTATTTTTGCTAAGTAATATTGTGTACGGTATAGTACATTTAATTTCCGTAGCGTTGGAGTTAAAAATTAACATTTTTACGAAATTTTTATTAACCAAATATCATTCAATACAAAAGTGGTTTCCAGCTTGTCACCGAATTTAAATCACACGATGTAACCAGTGCTAATGCAACCAATACTTATCCTTAGTCTAACAAGTTTTTATTTATTTATTTTTATTATGTACGTATTTGCTAAATATAGAATTTTAACTGTACCTGAAAAAATTCTTCAAAATGAAACCAAAACTTTCACCCTTTTTAAAACCAATCAAATAGTGTAAGGAAGTCCGAAACTTTGAAAGAAAACTTGGGCAAATAACAAAAAAAGATCTTACAGATATTGGTAAAACCAAATAAATTGAACAAATATTTTAAAAAGCACCGAACACTATTATTTAAATTCTATTAGAAAAAGAGCTTGAATTAAGTGCTAATAATGCTGTGAACGGAGCCAAAGCTAATGGATTGAAGTCGTATGAAGTTCAAAAGATATCTCCACTTTTGTACTGGTAGTCTTTTACTAAATTCCAGATCAAGATTTTTTATGTCTGATGGACAAGGTGATAGCGAAAAAAATTTTCGCACGAAGTTTCTTTTATGGCCAGCCACGATGAATTGTGGAAAAAGAAACCAATCAGTTGTAACAGCAGACAGGAGAAACACAAAAATACATACATATGTATTACGAAGTGTCTGCAAAAACGACTTTTATCTTTCTTAAAACAGCACAGGTTACGTTCATATTTCTGGTAAGATTTGGCGTCATGCCGTTTTTGAAAAAATTTCATTCAGAGGTGTTCAAATAATAATGCCAATTTTGTTACATTTTAGAAAAATTGTGGTTAATTTTATACATACCAAATAGTGATCCAATATTTTTATTTTGAATAAATTTATAAAAATTTTTTAATAAATTTAGGTATTCTAGAACATTTTTTATTGAACGGTTTAAATTTTATTTAACTTGAAACAAGAAAAACTTTTTTGACTAATTCTTTGGTAGGCAATTTTGATTAGCAAAAATAGACAGTATAGGGAGAGGACCTATCTGGTATTTTAACTGAATTATCTTAGGCCTTTCTGTTGAAAAAATAAGCTACAATTAGTTTAGGCAGAAGGAATATCACTGTGAAATTGCGATACCGACTGTCGCTGAATGCGTTATCTAATTTTTTGAAGAATTAAGATCCAATAATCCTTCCATGATGCTGTTGCTTGAAAAGGCTCTATTTACTTGTCATTGTTTCTTAACGCATTCAACAAACCGTCTTATCTATGCATTTGTGTTTTACACTACTAAAAGCAGGGCGCAGTTCTATACTTTTTTGAATTCCTAAAATCTTATGCATGAAACTGTCTTAACGTTGTTATTTCTTTATGTACGTTTTTGCTCTTTTTGAAGTAAGACTAATATTTGGATCACATTTTTTAAAAACTACTTTGAGTTCTTCTTTTTATGCTGCTTAACAATAAACAATATTTTATTTTGAGTGCAATGCTCAATTTTTATAACCTAAAACACTTCACTAAAAAAACAGAAATTTAAACGTTTCTTTTTTTTTTGGGGACATTAGATTAATTAAGTTTTAAGCACTTATTCCAATTTAAGTGTACTTTCTTATTAGTTAATTCATATTAAAAACATACCAATTTGTTTATGGTTTAGTTTTGTTACACAGATATTGTTTGCGTATGTGTTAGTGGCAACTTTCATCACCTATAACTCCTATAATACTGAATCAGTTTTAAAGAATTGAGATTGTGCACAAAAATTCCTCTTAAGCAGTATATTTATTAAAATCGTGTGACCATAAATCGCATTTCAGATAAAAGACTTTCCTGTTAATATATAAGATGTGCTGAAGTGCATAAAATGGATAGCTAATATTGTGAACGTAAGTAGTTTTAATTAGTTTATTATTTAGAACAAAAAAAAATATTTCAGTTTGGAATTCATAAACAATATATAATTCAAATGAAAGAATAAGAAACCTAATTTCTTTAAAATTCCAAATTATTCAGAAAATACAACAAATTAAAGCACACACGTCTTTTATGTTTCAAAAAATCTAACTGATAAAATCTGAAACTTGGAAGACAAAAAATCTAGTCGTAACCAAAAACTGTTCTGGTGATAATAGTGCTAAAGTTTTTTTTAACTGGGGCTCATATACGAAAATTCAGTCAAATGCTTGGTTTGACACTGACACACTAATGTATACCAATGTATCAATATGTGACGGGCTGGTACAAATTTACTTAATATTTAGTTTTATTTGTATTTCTTTCTTTTATGCTTCATTCAATATTTAAGGTCTTTTTGCGTTTTTACAACTTGTTTATTTTATTATTTCTTATTTTTTATTACTATTATTGTTGTTTCTGTTATTGTGTTGCTTGGACATAATTTAAGTATATATGTATATGTATTTGTGCATGTGTGTGTTAGCTAGCTATTCATTTCGGCCTTTCCAATCACCGGATTTTAGTAATTGGCCATTCAATAACAACAATCACACAGAAAAAAACTTTACCTTTTTCTAGTCACTGAATCAGGAACATACGTAGACAAGTATGTATATACTATGTTAGTATGCATGTGCGCTTGTGTGTGTAAACTTATTTAAAATGCCATAGTTGTGTCGTAAACACACCCTTACATTTATGATCTTAACAACTTTCTAACAGATTCACACACTTACACAACATAAATAAAACAACAATAACACCAGTACGTCCAAGAACGTAACCGGAAATAAAAGACAAAATGAAAATATTTTTTATATGTTTGTGAGTATATGTATTGTTATGCTAATTAGTATATGTCTGCGTATGCATGTGGAAGCGAGTGTCTAAGTTATGAAATAAATTGCTGGCTGCTTTTATAAACTAAACAGTTGTAGAGATTTTATTTGTAGCAAGTGTTGCCGTTTTGGTTATATTTAATAAAATTTTGAACAACTATACTTTTTCGTAATGCAATCAATTTACTCACTAACTAAATACTAAACGTAGTAATAAGGTGTTAGTCCATAGCAAAACACTAATTTTTTTTGATATACAAAGAAATCGTCACAAAAATTTAAGTTTCCTTCCGTGTGTATTTTTCTTTATTCCACAGTTTAATTTTGATAGTGTTATGACCCAATATTATAACATATACATATTTATGCCGTTTGTAGATTTTCTGTTGCTATGGGAATTAAAATATTTCTAAACCCGCCAACAAAAAAATGGTGGTAGGGTGTATATTCATTTTGTCATTCCGTTTGTAACACATAAAAATATCCATTTTAGACCTTATAAAGTATATTTATTTTCTGAGTCCTGGTTTGATTTTATGACGATCTAGCTATGTCCGTCCGTCTGTCCGTCTGTTGAAAGCACGATAGAGGTCGCACCGAAAAAGCTATGGGGCTTTGTCAGGATATTTTCTATACACAAAGTTTGTTCGGTATTGAAAATGGGCTAAATCCGAATATTAGAAAAAGAGTTATAGCTCGTAACACAATAGTAGGTAAAAAAAACCATGACCCTCCAACATCGAATAAAATGCCATATATGTATATTTCCTGTATAACAAAATATTTCTCCCTGAAAATTGATTAAATCTATGCATTAGGAAAGGAGTCAAAATGTACAAAAATATTTACCGCACAGTGTATATTTCGAAACATTCAAAATTTAAAAGGTAATAAAACAGAAATTTTGCGAACGCCTTTTTACTAACTAAAAAAATGTGACACGCTCACCTGCCATATAACCCTTTTCCTCAAATTCATGTAATTTCTCTATGAATAAAGATTTTGGAAGAATAAAGGACTCTATATTGAAATATCTAATTTGTATTTATTAGCATAAACTATATTGACATGCCTACTTTAACGCCTTCTTTCATTGACGTACTAAATTTACGAAAATATTTTACTAACATATCGAAGATATACAAAGAAAGTGATAAATATTTTAGTATAAAATGATTATTTCATAGCGTTTACAGTTAATACCAAAATAAATTTTGTGCCACAAAAGTGCACAGAATTGGTGGTGGGTATAAAAAATTCGGCACAGCCTAGGATTAAGTTTTTTTCAATATAAAGAATGTCCCAGTAGGAATGCACTTTTGGCATTTGGTGTAATCTTTTTTAACAAACAATGACCAATTCTAAAAATCTTAGCCGATTTTAGATAGATCATCAACGTTCCAGTAGTCTCTTAAAAAAAATTGCTGCTGTTATCGAGAGTGTCGGCCACCTACCACACTGTGCGAGAAACGTTCCCTTTATTGCAACGTTTTCCAAGAAAAATTATCTCAAGAAAATGCGATGCCAACTGGTCACCAGAATTATGTGGTTTAAAACTGTGCGAACATATATGTAATGAGCTTAAATTCGACAGCTTATGCGTCATCGCTCAGATATCTTTGTAAAAAAGGACTGAAATCATATATTGGTACCATGTGGCGTGTATTTTATCCTATACTTAGTCGGATTATGCCTTTTTTTAATCCGTTAACACATCCATTACAACTACTTAAAAAAAGTTTTTATATTTTAAAAACAATAAATGCAATCTTACTGGGACACATTTTTATAAATCTTCTCTATTAAAGTAGGCTGTTTTATTTATTTTTAATAGTTATAAGTTGTATAAAAAACAGTGGAATGCCCTAATACTTTCAAAGATGCTTAACTTGAAATATATTTTTTTTTTGTTATGGCAACTATAATATTGATTAAAAGTTATATGAAAATAAATAATTGTTCGTGTTAAAGATCATTTAAAAATCAATAGTTGTACTTTGTGTTAAGTTTGAGATCACATTTTTTTAAACTAATTTAATTTTCCAATATTTCGCTACCATATTGGGTAGATTTTTCAGCGAAAGTATAAAAAATTAAGAACAATTAACAACCATCACATTAAACATTGTTAATTGTACTTAATTTTTTATACTTTCCCTGAAAAATCTACCCAATATGGTAGCGAAATATTGGAAAATAAAATTATTTTTATCAAACAAAGCGACCTTGGAACTTTTGAAAAATATGTCAAGTATGACAACATTGTTTTTGATATCAAAAAATCATCGCTGTGTATGATCGTATACCTTCCCAGCAAAAAAATCTATGACAGAAAAGTGAATTTGTAGGGGTTCAACTAGTGAAGAAGTGATTAAATTTAAGTGAAAACACTAATGATTTTAACATTAGCGTGTCATTGGAGATCATGCGTTTACATGAATATTTTAATGAACTGCACTCCATTCTAATTAGTGCATGGAACTCATGCATATTTTGTGAAAAGCATCAGATATTTCATGAGTTGAATTTGTTTGTTTACATGAATTGTTTAAGATGTTTTGCATGATGTAGCATTTATTTTTTAGCACATCTTTTATGACAAATTATTTTGCAGTTAGGAAGTCATTTAGAATTAATGCTTTTAGACAATTGATTTAAAAGTCTTGGAAATATAATTCGCTTTGCACTACTTCCAATTTTTTTTGCTGGGTTAATATGTCCCAGTTGCCTACGTTTGCGAAGCATTCTTTGGGGTAGATAGACTATAACACAAAAGATAAGGATACAGATTAGCAACTATTTCCAAAAACTAAGGCAAAAAATATATACAATAAAAAATATATTAATACTGTAACATAAATTATTTTATGCATAAAGAAACTATTTCTTACTCATTTATTCCGTCATCAAGTATATTCTTTAAGTTTATTTGACTTTGCATTTGGAGTGGCGAAAACACAGTTATTGTGGCCGCAAAACAGATCCATGAAAAATGTTCAACTTTTTGCTGTGAATTTTTCCTGAAGACATTAATGCAATACAAGTGATTGAGGTTGGCTAAGCAACAACTGCCACCGGTGAATAATGTCTTCACTAGGCGCTTTGTTTTGAATAGAGCCACACGTCATCATAGTGGTCACTAAAATATGTATTTACTGCACATGTATTATCTCTCATTTAGGTTAACAAACTGACGTGAAATTTAGCAGAATTTTACTTAGTTTTATGGGAAAACAATTTCAACATTATTTTTTTAAACTTAAATGTATATCCTAATAACTTTTGGTCAACTGGGTTATGTAGACATGGTGTGTAGTTGTAAAAACGTGTTTGTAGTATGCTTTTTTTTAGTTCAGACACTCACACTTTTATAAACATCATTTATTTCTTAAGAGGTTGGTGCTGATAAGGCAAATTGTTTATTTGAGTTTCGAACACTTAAAAAATAATGTGAACATGAAAGAGAGGTAGAGAAAAAATCACCCTAATTTCTTTTATATTTTTTAGATTCTTTAATTTTATTCTTTATTAGTATCTTTCATCTTTTTGCAAAATTCAATAGTGTGATTTGTTTGATTTGATTTATAGGTCGGTACCATTCGTTTGATGTTCTTTTTTTAAATTCTTACCTTTTGTTGTCACTTTTAAGTGGCAAGACTGTTAGCCACAGTAGGTCATTTGTAGGAAAAAAGTTGTATATTTTTCATGTCTTTAAAACAATACCTATAAGGCTGAAAAAATTGTTTGTTCCCATATCAGGTTCCGGGAGTTATTATACCCTTCATAGTGAGTGTAAGGGTATATAAAGGTTTGTCATTCCGTGTGAGATTTCTACAACTTTTATTTCCGACCCCATAAAATAAATATTTTCTGAAATCTTATGAATAGGGCAGTTGATTAAGCTCTGTCAGTCTGTCCATCAGACCGTCTGTCCGTGTGTATGTTTTAATCAACTTTTTAAAGCCCCAAACATTTCCAAGACCCATGTAAGGTAATGAGATATTTTTTTATATCTTTTAAACATACATACATAAATAAATTCATTATAAAGATAATGAAACATTGATGTATGTATCTACATATTTCATATTAAAGATGAATGGTGATACAAACAATGGTTATTTCATGACTACATGTTATGAAGGGTATATGAGATTGGGCACGGCCGAATATAGCACTCTTTCTTATGTTTTATTTTCTTTTAAACATAACTATATGATTTTATAAGTCACACCTACATCTCCTTAGAAGACTACTGTAACGCACTGTAATCATTTTTAGGTATAAATGTGTATAAATCTGTGAGAGATACTTTTATTTATTTAGAAGGAAAAGTAGACCGAAAAAAGAAATACAAACAAATAAATGATTGAATAGCAGAAAATTCGTTCATTATTTACAATTCAATTAATTTTTCTTTTTTTTATTATTTATTAGTACGAAACAAATTTGAAACATGTCTTAAAAAAAACTGCTAAATGTCCTTTTACTAGCTGAGGCAAACAAACCATAATGAACCTTAATCACAATTAAGGAATTTTTTGTTTGTTTCACAATCAAATGGAAAATCGAGGCAAACTTTTTTAATTTTTTATATTTTGTTTGTTGTTGCACAAAAGACTGTCTAAAAGCCACTTTAATTGTAATTACATTTTCATTTTTCTTTATATATTTAAGGTCAAATATTGTTTTTCTAAAATCTAGTTCTTTATCTTAAAGCGGCAAGCAGATTGTGTACTGAAAAAAAAATATTTTTTTAAACAAATTGTTGTAAACCTTAAGCTTCTCAAGAAGAAACATTGCATCTTCACTCAACAAAATTATGCTTTCTATTAAATAAAACTATTGAAATGTAAAACTACCAAAGATTAAAAATTGTTTCAAAAAAAGTATCAACTCAAAATTAAAAGTTTTAATTAATTTACATGCAATAATGTTTGTCTGTTTAAGTTAAATATATAAAAGCAAACTAAAGTTTTTTCGAATATAAAACTTAAATTTTAAAAAATTTTAAGAGCACTAAAATTAGTTTTTTGATGTGAGATCTTTTATTCTATAATATGCAGAAAACACTGATTAATGAAAATGTTGAAACATTGTGGACCTTCGATAAATAGTTTTTAGTAAAACTTAAAAATTTTTCAGTAATCCACAGAACTCGGCCATGCTAAATCTGATAATAACCTGTGATATACATACATAGGTATAATGTTATATACCATTTTACATTATTTATACCGAGGCACATTTTGGTTAAAAATTTTGAAAAATATACGTATATTCTCCAACAAGCCCATTTATTATACCCTTCACACAGTGAAAAAGGGTATATATAGGTTTGTCATTCCGTGTGAAATTTCTACAATTTTGATTTCCGACCCCATAAAGTATATTTTTTCTGAACGCTTATGAATAGGGGAGTCGATTAAGCGCTGTCAGTCTGTCAGTCTGTCCGTCTGACCGTCTGTCCGTGTGTATGTTAAAATCAACCATTTGAAGCCCCCTTCATCGCATCGCTTGGACTCGGGTGAGGTATTAAAATATCGGAAATATTCGGGAGTAGATCGCTATTGAAAATCAGAAACATCGGTACATAAACAACTGAGATATGAGCAAAAACCCACGACCACCTCGATTTTTTTTTCACAAAAACTACATTACAACAACAACATACATACATACAAACGTGTATACTGGTTAGAGAAAACGTGGCATCGAATCCCAGCTGAGCAAAAAAAAAAATTTTTTAATTTTTTTTTTTTATTTTTTTTTTTATTTTTTATTTAATATATTATTTATATTTTTATTATTATTTTTTTTAAATTTTTTATTTTTTTATTTTTTTTGTTTTATATTTATTATATATATTTTAAATATTTTTTAAAAATTTTTTTTTTTTAATTTTTTTTTTAATTTTTTTTTTTAATTTTGTTTTTAAATTTTTTTTTTAAATTTTTTTTTATTTTTTTTTTTTTTAACATACATATGTACGTAAATTTATAAATTTACAATGGGATGTTTTTATATATGTATGTTTTTTATATGTATGTACGTATATCATATGGAATGGTGATACAAACTACTGTTATTGCATGACTACACGTTGTGAAGGGTATATAAGATTCGGCACGGCCGAATATAGCGCTCTTACTTGTTCGATACTCAAATTGATAAAGTTTATAAAAAATTAGTCGCTATATAATTTCACACGCCATCTTGGATTAAGAACTTCTTCATTATTAACTGTAGTGTTCAGGGCAACCCTTTTTTTTAATATCAACATTTTGGATGTTGTAGGGGTTAAATATGTCATTTCGTTTATTACCAATATTGAGTTATTTTTATTAGATTTGCCCCATACACAGAATTATAATTTTTGTATTATTATATTATGGTTTGCTAGCCAGATCCTTTCATTTAATGCTTACAATGAATTTCTTGGTTGTCTGGAAGCTAGAAAAATCGTGTTTTGTGTAAATCTTAATAACAAAATCTCAGAAGTTGTTGATTTGTTAGTTTTTCTCAAAAATAAATTCCAAAACTGGTTCCTGCAATATGGTGTCTTATGTGTGTCCCAAAATTATTTAGGAGTTTGAGCAACTTGAAACATTTCAAAAGAATATATAATTTAAAAATCATTTTCGCCTATAACTTTGCCTATAAGAGCCCGTTTATAAAAAATTGTTCACGAATATCTCTCGAGGCATATTCTATCAATATTACAGCAAAGGTACCTATTAATTATTCTATGACTGAAAATTTTCAATTTTGGTGGTAAAAGTATGAGAAAAAACAGAGGCAGTCGCGTTTATTTGCTCATATCTCAGAGACTTATGAGGCGATTGTGCTTAATTTCAATAGCGATTTATTCCTGGATATTTCCAAAGATTGAAATATGTGGTTGCTTCTAAAACTTGATTTCAACCACGGACATACGGACAGATAATCAGGTCTGAATCAACTTCTCTATTCATAAGCTTTCAGAATATATATACTTTGTGGGGTCAGAAAAGAAAAATGTAGAAATTACAAACGGAATGACAAAGCCATATATACCCTTGTGCACCACAGGTGAAAGGTATAAAAACAAAAATTATATATATTAACAATAATGAACAAAACAATAAAAGAACGAATTGATTTTCACAGCTATGTATTATAAATTACTCAACACATTTTTGGAACCATGTTTTTTTCAAAATTTTACCTCTAGCAAAAAAATAGGACGAGGACTGGCAGCTGGAAATTTTGTACATTAGGTAAAGGAAAAGTCAAAAACTTTTTTTTAGAGATATGGCTGATATAGAAATTTATAGTTTTTTCACAATATTTTTCATCAAAGTTGAGAAACGTTGCAAAAATTTGAAAGCTGGTAAATATCGATATCAAATGAATTAAAAATAATGACGATACGTAACCTACTCTTCGATAAACTGTTTCTTAAAGCAAGCCGAATTACTTTAAAATGGTCTGTGTTTTTTAACATCGATCAATTTTTAAATAATATAGCTTTTGTAAGCAAAAATCTGAGTATAAAATACGGAACATATATAAAATTGTAGGAAAATTATCTGTAAAATAGGTGCCCTCAGTATTTTTTTGGCGTATGAAATTTATTATCTTTGGAGTCTTACTTGCTCTACAGACGTAACTGTGTGTTAATATCTAATGGCATCTAGGCCCCTGCCTGTTTTTTGTCATCGTGAATTTTTTGTCTAATTTTTTGCATTTTTTTATTATACCCTTCGTATAACCGTCTCAGTGTACGTGTGTTATCTTAAATCAGATGGGTTTGTTCTGTTTTTTCATTGTTGCAATATAACATGTCTGAATGCCAATAAATTGGAGTTTAGATATGAAAGTTTTTAATAAATTGAAAACCAACAAAACTTAACACTTGAACATGGATGGATTTTAATTACATACATTTCTATTAAATTGTATTTAACTATTTTTGAGGTATAATCTGGTTGGATTTAAATTTGACTGGAGGAGAACCACTTTAACTCAAAAATACGAAGGGAAAACGAAATATATTTTAGGTCAAGAACACTGTTGCCAACTTTTTCCCAAAGGATATCGCTAAAATAAGTAGAAAAATAGCTAAAAGTTAAAAATTATCAAAGTTTTAGCGATAAATCGCTAATTATTTATTTTTTTCAAATTCTAGCATAAATTTAATAAAAAATAGCAAAGTTTTCGTCCATTTTTTTTATTGCGCGGGAAATTTAGCGTTTTATCGCTAAGTTTTTCTTAAATATAGACAGAAGGAAAAAAAATAAAAGTACAGTAATTTTTATTACGAAGGCACCTTTTATTAATTACATTTTAATACATAATTTACATATGTATGAAGGTATGTAAAACTAATCAAGAAACATATGTACGTACACATGTGTACGTTATATTAAAATTCAAAATAATAATGTTTATCAAGTATTACTAATTACTTTATATTTATAATATGCATACTAAAAACATTTTGGGATTTATTTAATTTTTATTTATTTTAATGGCTTAACCATGCACAAGTTTTTGATTTTATTCGTTTTTTTTTTTTTTTTGCAATATTTATAATTTCTTTCAAGCAATTTTTAAATAGTTTTTTTTTGTATAATTCACAAAATCAAAACTCAAATTATTCGAGCTATAAACTTTGCAAGATAAAATTGGTTTTTGAATGTACGTGGTTTTTGACTTTCAGATGCCATAATCTGTATTTAAAAAGTGTATTGAAAATAGCATTCGACTTACAAATGAAATGATAGCTACACTTTAAGAATGTATACAACAAATGTATTTAAAACATGTTAAAAACTAACATCGCAAAAATCGCTAGATTTCCCGCTAATAGCTAAATCATATCTTTTCCCGCAAAAAATGTTTAAAAATCGCTAGATTTGACGAGAAAATAGCTGAAATGGCAACAATGGTCAAGAATGTATATGTATAATATACAGTAATACTGGTGGAGATCTTTTAAAATCTTAAACAGAAGAGGCAAAATATACCTACATTGGTGGGCATGATTTATACCCTGGATTTTAAAAATATATTCGCTATGCTATTTGCTGTCAAAACAACTTTAAAATTAAAAAGAGATTAATATAATAATAGTTAGATACCAAATATTAACACCAGCGTCTCGTTTTTTTAAGGAAATACAATTTTAACAAGTAAGAGCGCTATATTCGGACGTGCCGAATCTTATATACCCTTCACAACATGTAGTCATGCAATAACAGTAGTTTGTATCACCATTCATCCCATATGAAATACGTACATACATATAAAAACATACATATATAAAAACATTAAAAAAAAAAAAAAAAAAAAAATTAAAAAAAAAATATAAAAAAAAAATTTAAAAAAAAATTATTATATATATAATATATATAAAACAAAAAAAAAATAAAAAAAAATTAAAAAAATAATAAAAATATAAATAATATATTAAGTAAAAAATAAAAAAAAATTAAAACAAGTTACAGTGCTATATTGTTTGTATCACCATTCATCCCATATAAAATACGTGCATACGTACACGTTAGAATAAATGTGGCATCGAATCCCAGCTGAACCAAAAAAATTTTATTTTATTTTATTTAATATATTATTTATATTTTATTATTTTTTTTAATTTTTTTAAAAAAATTTTTTAAATTTTTTTTTATTTTTTTTTTTTTTTTTTTTTTTTTTTTTATTATTTTTTTTTTTTTTTTAATTTTTTTTGTTTGGTATGTTTTTTACATGTATGTATGTATGTATGTTGTTGTTGTAATTGTGAAAAAAAACGAGGTGGTCGTGGTTTTTTGCTCATATCTCAGAAAGTTATGGTGCGATTGTGCTGAATTTCAATAGCGATTCATTCCTGGATATTTTCAAGAGATTGATACCATATACAGATCTAAGGAACATATAGTTGCTTCTAAAAGTTGATTTCAACCAACACACGGACAGACGGACAGACGGTCAGGGCTTAATCGACTCCTCTATTCATAAGCTTTCAGAAAATATATACTTTATGGGGTCGGAAATGAAAATGGTAGAAATTACAAACGGAATGACAAAGCTATATATACCCTTGTGCACCACAGGTGAAGGGTATAAATAAAAAAACTTTAAAAAAAAATTTTAAAAAAATTAAAAAAAAATTTTTTTTGGCTCAGCTGGGATTCGATGCCACGTTTTCTTTAACCAGTATACACGTTTGTATGTTTGTATGTTGTTGTTGTAATGTTGTTTTTGTGAAAAAAAAATCGAGGTGGTCGTGGGTTTTTGCTCATATCTCAGTTGTTTATGAACCGATGTATCTGAATTTCAATACCGTTCTACTGCCGAATATTTCTGATATTTTAATACCACACCCGGGTCCAAGGGAAGTCGGGGGGCTTCAAAAAGTTGATTTCAACATACACACGGACAGACGGACAGACGAACAGACGGACAGACTGACAGAGCTTAATCGACTCCCCTGTTCATAAGCTTTCAGAAAATATATACTTTATGGGGTCGGAAATGAAAATTGTAGAAATTTCACACGGAATGACAAGCCTATATATACCCTTTTTCACTGTGTGAAGGGTATAAAAACAAAAAAAATATAATATTAACGACTATGTTGTGATAGTGATTTATAAGTTAGTGTTTTGAGTTTTCTATAAATAAATATATATATTCTAACCTACTTACTCCAACTTATCCAAAAACCCTATATAACGTTAAATTTTCTATCAGATTTGAGAGATATGCTCATCAGTGCCTACTTTTAGGCACGTTTTAATTTTCTTAAAGAACAAATAAAAACATATTAAAACTGTTTAAAAGTTTTTACAATTTTTATTTAAAGAGAAAACTAATAACTATTTTTTAATAAGTATTTGTTTTGGAAAAATTTCAATTCGGCCAATTTCTAAATTTTGCGTTTACATGTTAACTGTTATAGATTGAAGTTAATTTTAAAATATTTGCTTTTATTTTTTTTGAAAGCTTCGTAACTAAATAAAATTTGTTTGAATTCTTTACATTTTAAAGTCAACCTTCTCAGTTCAAGCTGTCTTTTCAAGACTAATTCGGGTCTTCCTTAAATTTTATTATTTAAAATATTTTAACATCATAATGTGTCTCACAGTGACCTTATTTGCAACCTCACTAAATAACCACCTGTTTCTTCTTGTGTTTTTTTTTCTGCATAAAACCCAAATATTAGACCCAAAACTAAATTGTAAACAAATCAGCCTTCATAGGCAGATATTCCTTTCTTTCTATGTTATAACCTCCTAAAACTTCAAGAGTATCTGTTATTGAATAGATTATTTTTTGTATATGAAAGAACAAAAAAAAATTGAATATAATCTTTAAATTATGATCAATGATTTTTTTTTATTTGTTTTCCTTGTTAAACTTATAATATTTTTATACACATGTGTAAACATTTTGGCATAAGTAGTCCTTTGAATAAAGGGTCTTCCAAAATTTCAAAAATATTTGATTTTAGAAAAACAAAATAAACAAGTAATTCATGATTGCTTCTGTAATGTGGACTTCAAGATACTACTAAAAAATCAAAGCTCAACTGTAATCAAAAATTTATTTTTATTAGCATTAAAGTCTATTTTTTATACCCTTCACAGTGAGTGTAAGGGTATCATATGTATATAGATTTGTCATTCCGTGTGAAATTTTTACAATATTAATTTCCGACGCCATAAGCTATATATTTATCGTAAGCTTATGAGTATGATTGGATATCAACTGTATATCCTTCTGTCCGTGATTATGTTGAAATCAGTTTTGTAAAGCCCTCCGAAATTGCTAAGACTTGTCCGTAAAACCAAAATATCGGAGAGCAGATCGTAATCGAAAATCAGCTTTTAGCTTTCTAAGATATGAACAAATAAATATAACTCCATCTGTTTTTGCCACAAAAAATAAATTGTTTTAGCCCTAGGATAATATATAAAGATAAGATAGGTAGTAAGGCTGGTGCATAGTTATCTTTACGCCCTCACCCAGAGACTAATACGGTTGATTGTGACACAATGTAGAGAAGCTTCTGCAGATATTTGTAAAAAATTTTTGACAAATCGATCTCTATTCTGCAAAGTTAAAGGCAAAAATTATATTTTCTTAAGTACATAATTTTTTTTTAAGTTCCAAAATAACTTTTGGGCATGTTAGAGACACCAAATTATAAGTCCCAATTATAGATCCCAAAATTTATTTCTGAGTAAAACTTGCAAATCGTTTAGAAACTAACTTATATGTAAACATTAAAACACAACCATATTGGTGTTGTTTTTTTCTAATTTATAAAAAAAATCGATTTCTTCAGTTTCTATTCTACCGAAAGAGTCAACATGAGTATCATGGAAAAAGGCTTGACACGCAAAATACAGCTAAATATGAAAATGTAAATCCAAGATGGTGTCTTAGACTAAATATGAGTCAAATATAGTAGTTTCGGCTTTGACCCCTTAAACCCCTTTAACCATCACTTTATTATATTAAAATGAAAGGATTTGATCAGCAGAATACAGTAAACTATTTAGAAGTGTAAGATCCAAGATGGCCTCTGAAACAAAATGACAAAAAATAAATGTTAAGCCCGATTAAAATGGTTATCAAAGGACTTTTATAATCTAGTGAGGTAGGTAAGAAAGGGTGAGCAGAAAGCAAGAGACACCTTCAGTACCCACATTTGATGACCAATATGGTCCAAAAAGCAGAATACAATTAACTATTTAAAGATTTAAAAACATAGATGGCTTTGGAAATAATAAAGAAAATAGCATATAATAAGAAATCTTAATTTAAGGCTAAATACGATATCTGTATACATGATGTAGCAATCTTACCTGTTTTTTATGTATTTAAAGAGTAATACAAAGGTATTTCCAATAAAAAATTCCAAGCTTTGATTGTTTGTTGTGACAACATTGTTGATAATAACTTCACCTCAAACTCTCAGCTTAATTTAAGCGATATTTTATGTTGACTTTAATTTGGACACTTAGCTGCATACTTGCATAAAACTTATTTTAAAAAACTCAAACAGATATAAATCGCAAAATCATGTGTGGCTTACTAGCGTCAGATGTTTTTGTTTGCACTGGAACATCCATTTTAATAATAAATTTAAAAATTCGTTCTTTCTATCGTGTTCCCTTATTCAAAACCCTTTACTTAAAACATAACGTAGAACATACATATTTGCTAGAACACAAAGTTTTAAATATCTGTGAATCCATTAAAAGTTTTTTTTTTCTCGCAAAAGGCGTATTGGTCAAATTTAAATAAGTTTTTATACATAAGAATCTGTATAGAAAAAGAGAACAAAAACTTTTTTTTTGCATATTTATGAAATCAAAAACGTATCCTGCCCCGAAAGGAATAAGTTAAAGAATGGCCTACAACAACAACATAACCAACAACTACAATATATAATACATAAAGAATATGGTAAATTTTTGGTGATACTATTCGTCTTTGTTATAAAGTTAACCAAATTGAATATTAAAAAAAATCTACAAGAAAAAAAAATTAAACCAAAAATATATTTGTATGTATGTATGTACGTAGTTATGAAAAAAAAATCCTATTGTACGTTTGCCAGTCTGTGGCCCATTACTAATAGAAAAATATAAAACAGGATTAAATCTGCTTTCATATTAATTTTTATGAAACCAAATTTTTTTACAGTTTATCTCTATTCTATGCTATTTCTTAAAATGAATTTATATTTGTGGAGTTAAAGAAATGTTAGTACTTTACACATGGTTAGATATCGTGGTAGCTTATATCGTATGAGTTGTCATGTCGAGTCTTTATGATATCGTTTTGAAAATACTACGTTAATCGTTAATCGCGACATTTGTTGTCTCTTAAAATAAGTCTTAGATGAGGGGTTTGATATTAAGTTATTAGATCCACTCCGTAGCCGTGAGGTATCAGCAGATCGTTTAGTCTGATCTCCGATATCTCAGAGAAGTTATCTGTTATTTGTTAGCCTCTCTTAAAAGTCAGGACAGGAAAGTAAGAGAAAAATTAAAAAATAATTTCCCCTACTTTAAATACAGAATAAATACATGTCTATTGTAATACTTATTCGTTGAAATCTACTTTTATTTTTTAAATTGTATTCCAATGTTTCCCCTTAAGAATAATAGAGGTAAATATTAAGTCATCCCACCCAAATGAATTAAATTTTCTGCGCCATGACGTCAAGGGTACAACTAACATCATTTAAGAGAGATATAATTTGCATTGCCAACTTATTATTTTTTAATCTTGGCTTCTACTTAGATTTGTGACTTCTCGAAGAAACTCGAAACAAATTTTAGTTTATTTTCGACTGGTAAACAAGTAACCAAGTTTTAATAATTATTATATTACTCTATCTGTCATATACGTACATACAATTATTTTTAAACAAGAGTATTCCATTTTAAATCTGAAAAATATTGCAAATACGCCAATTTGTATACCCTTCACAGTGAGTGTAAGGGTATATATATTGGTTTGTCAATCCGTATGCAATTTTTAAAATTTTCATTTCCGACCCCTTAATTTTCTGAAAGCTTATGAGTAGAGGAGTCAACTAAGCATTGTCCGTCTGACAGTGTGTCCATCTGACCGACTGTCCGTCTGTATGTTTATCCGTGTGTATGTTGAAATCAAGTTTTTTAAGCACCCAGTCATTTTAGTGAGCCGTGTAAAGTAACGAAACATCAGAAATATTTTGGAGCAGATCGGTATTGAAAATCAAAACAATTGATCTATATACCTTGTCTTTTCACAGCAATACTAACTGTGTAAATGTAGACTTAAATCCCAGTTAAGACAAATAATTTTTTTTTTTAATACATACATACATAAACTATATTTATATTTTTACAGTGTTTTTAAGCGGATAAAGTCAATACAAAGATAATGAAACATACATGTATGTATGTTATTGCATGACTAAACGTTGTGAAGGGCATATAAGATTTGGCACGGCCGAATATAGCACTCTTACTGGTTTCATTTTATTGAGAAAAGACTAAATGTTAAAAAGTGAATCCAGTTAACGTACCCTTATATCAAATTTTTTCAAAAACAATTTAATAGTTTTTGGGTTAGTAGAGATAAGAAAGACAGAACAGATAGAAAGACAAACGAACAGAAAAAAATTATAAGAAGTAATCGTTGGATAATAGAAACTGCTATCAGAATCGTAAAAAGACATATTTTGTACAGATACAGTTTTTCAATTTTATTATAAATATACATTACTTTGCTTCGATAACTAGGCGTTTTACATAATTTTAATGGAATTTATTAAAAAATATTTTTTTTTTATATTTACTACTTAATTTGTTAAACTTTTCAAATATTTTATTAAGTACAATGAAAAGAATATTGCATATTTTAAATATTTAATAGATATGAACTACAGACCTACTGGTCTGTGAGACTTTATTTTTCGTTTTTGTTTTTAGTTGTCATTTCGAGTAGCTGCCGCATTACACGTCCCCTACAATTAGTTCGTGTCGAAAGTGCTTAGTGAGCACACGTTTCATCTTTTTTTACTAACCCTGCTCGTGAGACCTTGTGCCACATTGTATGAAAGTTAATTTAGGATTTTTGGAAGGATTGTTTGAAAGCATACCAAGTTTTGTTTGTTTTAAATAAGTTCCTAATGTAGAAAGACTAAAGAAGATTATTTTCATTTAGAAATATGGGACCTTTTTCCTAATTGTATGCTCTAATCGGTGGGGTGCAATAACGCCTTACGAAATAAGGCCTTTAAGGCTTTATTTCACTTCCAATTGAGAAATAAGGTCTTTATTGCGGAAAAGGCTTTATTGCACTTTGAAAGTGACATAAGGCCTTTATTGAAATTTAGCCAATGGTGCAAAAAAGCCTTTATTTTATATTTTTTGATTCTTTTGTTACGCTGTTCAATTTATTGTTTTTTGTTGTTGTTGATAACAATCCAATATCTTTAAACAACTGCTAATAATACATATTGCTCATAATAAACATGTAAGTATATATTTTCGGTGGCATGTCATAATGTCCATGAACATTGTGACACACAAATAGTGACATAATGTCCATGGACTTTATGCACTACGTAGGAAAAAGCCACCTAAATCTCACTTAATACAGTTTTTCTGCGTGGCGGGTTGCGGCCGATCTTAGGGGTTTTCTCCTCCATAGGACGCGGCAGGTGGCTTCGCTGAATACAGTTTTCCTGCGCGCGTCTCATTATAAGACCTTTACGGCTTTATTTCACTTTCAAAGTGCAATAAAACCTTTTTGGAAATAAAGGCCTTATTTCACTTTCCATTGAGAAATAAAGCCTTAAAGGCCTTATTTCGTAAGGCGTTATTGCACCCCATCGCTCTAATCGTCTTATTAATTTTTTTTTTTATTTTTTTTATTTAATGATTAAATATCTTAGTTTTATTGTCAAAGCGTATAAATACATAAATACATAAATAAAAAAGAAAATAACTATTAGTAGCACGTTCCTAAAAATCTTCACGACGACACCATTGATCAAAGTCAAGTCAAGTTAGTCTTATTCATCATAAATTACCAAAATCAAATTAATCTTGACCCGATCGAGAACCCTAAAATAAAATGACACTTTTGTTAGTACTCTTGCATTTTTTGTGATACTGAAACATCTGAAAAAAATATCCTCCAAATTTTGGCTGTCTTGTCGTTCTATTGATAGATTGTAAATATTAACTGTGTAATCAGTGCCTAAAATTTGTAATAAATGAAATACATTGAGGAAATTTATTGTGAACCATAATCAACATATTTGTTTTGTTCATAATCAGTTTTGTTTATAAACCTAAGCCATCATTGAAATAACCTCTAGATATTAGACCATAAACTTCACAACTGACTTATAAATAATCGAAGCAAAAAAAAAAAAAAAATTGCACTAACTCAAATTGAATTTTTTTCAATAAAAATTTTTAATGCAGAAGAATACATTCTTCATACCACTATGTTAACATCATAAACTCATGAACCGTACCAAATATAAATGCGTTCTATTTAGAATAAAGTGCAGTGTATTATATAAAGACATGATCTCCAAAGACACGTTAATGTTAAAATTATTCATATTTCAGCTTAATTCAACCTTTTTGTATGAATTAAACCCACATATTCGCTACTTCTTCTGAATGTCTTTTCTTGCTGGATTTGCTTTATAGAGAATTACTTATCTTGATATTTTTTTCTTTTGTTTTGCATAACAGTGACTTCTACATATTACGTTAATGTCTTCGATCTTTCTTTTGGAATATATTGTCTTATTTCTTTAAGTTTGAGTTCATTTTTTATGCAAATTACTTTATTAAATCCAAAATTTCGCTACCAGAAGCTGCCCAATGCTTATTCAGAGAATATTTTAGTATCCAATATTTCGCTACCCAATGTGGTTTTATAAGCAGAAAATCTAAGCATTTCTATGGATGCGATACAAAAAGGGAATAGATGCTGCACTAATTACGAAAATTGAATAATTTTTTTAGTGGGTATCAAAAAATCGCTACAGCTGAACGTAGAGTTCTGACTTGTTCAACTTGAAATAATTAACTTTATAAAGGAAACAGGGTTTTCATAGTAACAACTGTATTTTGTAGATATTAATTTTTTTATTTGCTAAATGTATATATTAATGCATAAGTCTAACCGAAAAAGAACTTATATTAGTGAACGAATAATATATGCATAAAGAAAAAAATTTTCAGCATATGTACGTGTTATCTTCGCTTCTATCTTGTTTCTCTTTAGATTAGTTTAGATTTTTTTATTTTAATTTTTTACATTTTTTGTTGTTGGCTCCTTTGGAATCACATTTGTATGCAAATACCCGAAAAAATATTTTCAAATTCTAGTTTCTTTTTACACAATTTATTTCATTTTGCAATAATCTTTTAGCAAACAACATTATTTGCTTTTTGCTATTGCATCACTGAACCAACTAAATTTATCATTTAAAAATTTTAGTAGTGATGGCCACATATTTAAATAATTTAATATTTCATATGCTTGAAAAAATGACACCTCTATATTGTTTATTTGCTCTTATGGCTACAATTGGAAATTGTTTAGATTTAACTAGAATTTGTAATATTGCCACTAGTTATTTGTATGATGGAATATTAAATATTTTGTTAATTTAATGCACTGAATGAACAATTACACTTGGCATAAGTATAAATACATAAAGTGACCAAATTATCGTATTGTCATAATGTCAGAATTGTTTAAAATTTTTTAACAGTTTTAAAAAGTTTGCCATAAACAGCTCAATAAATATATACAATAAATAAAGCAAATAAATTCATGTCTATAATATAATGTTAATACGTGTATAGAATTTTTTGTGCCGTATAAAACTCAATTTTTTTTATTTTTAAGAATTTGAAACATGTAACGTCACTGATTTCAAGACTACACAAATATTCTTTTTTTATTAAGCATGGGTTCTGAGTTGCTCTAGATTTCCTTTCTTTGATGTGAATATTTGATCAAGATGTAAACTACCCTCAATTCCCTTTTGGTTTCAATTTTGTACTTAGAATTCTCATTTGGTTTATGCATCTATACGTATACTATTTGCCCAACTTAGTGTTACGAAAATAATACCACTCAGGTCCTCGAATTTATATTTGAGTGCTACTTCACACAGCGGCTTCGGCTGACTGTTTCCCCACACAGCGGCTTAGGCTGACTGTGAGAGTCACAGCGGCTTCGGCTGACTGTTTACAGACACAGCGGCTTCGGCTGACTGTTTCCCCACACAGCGGCTTCGGCTGACTGTTAGAATCACAGCGGCTTTGGCTGACTGTTTACACATACAGCGGTTTCGGCTGACTGTTTTCACACACAGCGGCTTCGGCTGACTGTTTACAGACACAGCGGTTTCGGCTGACTGTTTTCACACACAGCGGCTTTGGCTGACTGTTTCCACACACAGCGGCTTCGGCTGACTGTTTTCACACACAGCGGCTGACTGTTTTCACACACAGCGGCTGACTGTTTTCACACACAGCGGCTGACTGTTTTCACACACAGCGGCTTCGGCTGACTGTTTTTACACACAACGGCTTCGGCTGACTGTTTCCACACACAGCGGCTTCGGCTGACTGTTTCGTTAAGTTAGATATAAGGACGATTGTAGTATCGTAAGAATTATAGCGATAAGACGATTGTAATAATGTAAGAAGCGTAGAACTAAGAAGATTGTAATATTATAAGTACTAACTATAACCACATCACCTATCCCGTCCACCTTAAGGTTCGTTACACCTCTTTGTATATACATATATCCCACCATGATTATATTTTGTAAAATTATTAATATAATCCCTAAGACAATCTATGTTGCTACAAATCTGTTCGATTTGTCTAACTGTAACTCCACAACTCAAAAAAAAAGAAATTAACTATACATATTATTTTTAGTATTAAATTGAAATTTAACTAAGGTTATTTATTAACTATATTAAAATCTAACAAACATCAAATCACTAAATTTCAATGTTGTGTTCATATTACGTTTTTTTTTATAAAATGACCTACATAAGTTTCACCGATGATATGTACCTATCAGCGTTGTAAATGGGTAGTTTGTTTTATTTTCTTGCACTTAATCTAATAATGATGTTTCAAAGTTATAATTAACAATAGTCTAGAACAAATAAAACAAGTAAGAGCACTATATTCGGCTGTGCCGAATCTTTTCTACCCACCACAAGTTTTCCAGTTTACCAGTTTTCTTTTGTAGCTAGGGTTTTTTCCCGCAATTTTTTGTTTCCCGGAAAAGTGAGATTTATTTTTTAATTTTCCGGAATCCCGCAGCAAAACAAATAAAAAGTAAATTTGTTTTTAATTAATAAAAAACTATTTATTAAAAAGCATAAAATAGTTTATAATGTTAAAGAAACACTTCAAAGCTATAAAAATTAATAAAAAAAACTTGAATTTAAAATATAAAATGAGTAAAAATATTGATCTCTAGATACGAGATCAAATATGGGCACAAAAAACAAAAATACAGGTACTTCAGCTATGAGATCAAAAGTAAAATCATTAGAATTCAATTTCAATATAAACAATATAAACATCTGCTTTCGAATCGTCGCCACTTTTTTATTTCCCGGGATCCTGAAAAATAATCCCGGGAAATCGGGAAGACTAAATAATCCAAATTCCCGGGAAATGACCCAATTTATAGCACAAAAAGTATTTGTTTGTTATTAACAGTAATCGCTATGCAAATAATCTCTTTATACAGAAATATGTATCACTTTCTTTGTATAACTTTGATATGCTAGTAAAATGTTTTCGTAAATTTAGTCTTTCAATGACAGTGGGCGTTAAATTAGGCGTGTTGAAGTTGTTTCTATTAATGAATGAAGCTTAGATGTTTCCACATAGTCCTTTGTTATTCTAAAATCTTTAATCAGAGAGAAATTATATGAGTTTGAGGTAAAACGTTATATGGCAGGTGGGCGTAAAATAGGGCATGTCACATTTATTTTCTGCTACAACAAAGCATTTGGCCAAAAAGCAATTCCTGCAAAATTTCAGATTCCAGAATACTAGTTTTATTAGGTTTTAAATTTTAAATATACCGAAAAATACACTGTGCGGTATAAGTTTTCGTACATTTTGATCTGTAACTCCTTTCCTAATGCATAAATCTAAGCAAGTTGCGGGGAAAAATATCGTTTTTAATCAGGAAATCCATATTCGAAGTTTCATGACTCTGCGTTAATGCGTTTAGACACAATTCGATTTTATTCGATGTTGGAAGGACACGGTTTTTTCAACCTACTCTTGCATTACGAGCTATAACTCTCTTCCTAGTATTTCGATCTAACCCACTTTTAATATCAAACAAACCTTGTCTATAAGAAGATTGACCTTGAGCCCCCTAGCTTTTTCGGTGCGACCTCTATCGTGCTTTCAACAGATGGACAGACGGACAGACGGACGGACATAGCTAGATCGTCATCAAATCAAACCCTGATTCAGAATATATATACTTTATGGGGTCTAAAATGAATATTTCGATGTGTTACAAACGGAATGACAAAATGAATATACCCCCACCATTTTTTTGGTGGCGGGTATAAAAAAACAACTTTGATTTATTTTCGAAAACTAAATATTGTTATAGAGAATATAGTTTATGGTCCTGTCGTAATTATTACTTCTTTCTTTTTATTTTAACCCTATGCAAAATATGCTATTTTAGTGATAATATTACACTGTTATTTTAAATCCACAAACATTTTTTTTTGTTATTTTTTATCTTAATGATTTTTTTTTATAAAACGAGAGCTAACAATATTTGTAGATGGTACCCGGTACCTGGAGACTCACTAGTCAAATTATAAATATAACTAAATCACAGTTAAGTTCGTAAAATGACTGGCAAGATACATGTGCATGACGGAGGGTTAATAGAAGATAATTTTTCTATTTAAAAAAAAGTGTCTTACAGTGTAGCATAACAAACTTGACCTCAAAATACTTTTTAATTATTTTTTTTTTTTTCGTTTTTGTTTATTCATCACATGTGGTCAAATTAAATTTGTTTATGTCATTGCTTCAATTTGGTGCATGTTTTTTTTGTTTACGCAAATTTTAATTTAATTTTTCGTATTTAACATCTCGTTGATAATTTTAGTGTTTTTTGTGATTTTCAGTCTGCCATACCATACGGAGATGGTTTTAGTTTTTGTTCTTCGTGTTCTTTTTTATTCATTATTTTCGCGCTTATTTAATTTATTGTTTGTTGTCGTTTTATGTTAAAAATTTTCGTTTGTGTACTTTGTGGATGAGTGCGGTCAAATTTAATTTGTTTTTTTTTTTTGTTAGTTTACGGTTTCGTGGAATAATTTTTCTAAGTATTTTGGATGCTATTACAAATTAATTTGTTTGTTTACCAAGTAAGTTTTTTTTATGTGATTTCAATATAATTGTTAGCTTTGTAAACCAAAAATAATATTTTACTTATTTGGTTTTTTATTTATTAAAGTGTAATTCAACTTGAATTTAAAACTTGCTTTATTATTATTTGAAATATTTTAGAAAAAAAACAGAAATCTTCTATATAATTATTCTGATGTTTTGATTTAAATCATAATGTCAGCATTAACTGTCACATTGGCTGGACCACATTTCTTTTTTATGTAACATAACTTATAAAATTTTTCTTGCCTCCACTCTCTCTAAATTTGTTTTAATTTAAAACAAAAATAAAAATTTGGTCAAACTCAATTTAAATGGAATTTTTATTCCGCTAATAAAACCTTAATAAATGTATAATAACTTAAACTTTTCTTCATGCTTTTCTTTTATTGTCGCGCTAAGTTTTGCATAAATTCTTGTTAAAATTTCATTTAAACTTTTGTCTTATTTATTGAAAACAATGTCATAAGTCAAACGTTTCTATGTAGAATATTATTTTTGTATTTCGCTGGTTTTCCTTTGCTTTTGTTCATTTAAACTAGAAAAAAGAAGGAATAAAGAAAAACTGAAATGAATTAGGACATTCTCATTTGTAAAACCTCTCAAGGGAATAACAAAATTAAATTGTAATTCTACGTATTTTTTTTATTAGTATTATATTTATACTATTCAGTAGACCAGCTAGTCATCCATCCTTTATTCAATTGTATACCAACAATTACACTTACACAACACAAATGCAATACCTAGAAGCAACGAAAAGGAAAATTTCTAAAGCGAAAGTACTTTTCTCTTTTTTGTACCCTACATTAAATGGAATAAATTGAATATTTTTACATACGCGTTAGTACTGTATTAAGTTTTTTGATAAAGTCCTATCTATCGGTTTTGTGTGTGGCTCTGTTTTCGACAAAGTATGTGCTGAATGAAAATAAAATAAAATCATAAAAACGTAATTTTAATTTTGTTATGTCGTAAAAAATAATATATGTTCACTTAGTTTTTTGAACCCACTAATCTCGCAGTGATTTATTCTATTGCTACAGTTCTCGTAAACTCTGAAGAAGGTTATGCTTCTATCTGCAACATTGCTCTAATTAACCTAAGAATGTGGATTATCTATCCCAAGAAAAAGACAAAATGCTTAAGAAAAGCCTGCAAACGTCGCCAGAACGTGCGACAACCGAACTAAGTGAGCCAAATATCGTGTTTTTATGCGATATATCTGTGGTTTTCATAAGCAACCACGTATGTCTTAAAATCAAATTTTTCAGGAGAGCTACAAATCCGTGTTAGTGCTGAACGATTTCTGAATAAATATAGAAGTTACGTTGTTTTGCCATTAAAATAATCGGAATGGGTCCATCTTATTTAAGAAATTTTTAAAACCACGTAAAGGCCGTCTAAAACCAAGCAATATGGCATTATTAACTCAAAATCCTATAAAATTAACATACGCGGTTGCCCATGAAAACCACAGATATAGCGTAATATGCAAATGTGCAAGAAAAGTTCATACCTTATATTTTAGACTATAAAAAATTTATAAGCATGACTCTGTACCGCTTACTATTGACTAGTTTACATTTACTGCAAAAGGGGCCAATAACACCACTCCAAAATACACAAAAAATATCATTCTCCATTAATTGTATAGTGTCGCAGAGCATGAATGTTTTCTAACAGTAAGATAGTTTCACGAATTTTTTGTACAGATTATTTACAGCACTTACAAGGAACTTTAAATATTTTTCAACATTTTCCCAATTGTGGACGAATTTTAACGATCGTGTTGACCAAAGGAACCAGCAAGTGAACGATATGTATTTTGATTTGAACGCCCATTTTCATAATAAGCCTGAATAATTTTAACGCCTTGCTCGAGGGTTTTTCTTTTCATGGTTCAAATTAAGTAAGTCTGGAATTGAGACTTTCATGTTTCAAATTGAGAAATGTCAAATGAAATGCAGAAAAAAAACCTGACGTTTAGATGTAGTTCACATGCAATGTCAGCCCTTAAATTTAACCACCATTTATGTCTGGTTAATACAATCCAGAGTTTGGGTAAAACTTTTTTTTTCAGGAAACACAGTTGAGGCAACACTGGACTAGATTAGAAAGTTAGTAATTCTAATACTTGGCAAAATTTTTAAATCGTTGACTTATCTTTTATTTTATATAAATTTTATTTGTTATCGGTCTATAATAGATTTAAAATAAATTTTTCCGTTTCTTACTTTCAGTAGCGGTGGATTATTCCATGTATAAGAAAAATACATATTGTTCAGACAAATATTTTTTTAGATGTCGTTTGAATTCTTTTTTAAGGCAGAGGGAAATACATATTTTCAGAAAACTCTTAACCTGAATTAAGTAACACTTAGATTTTGTAAAAACACAACGGAAGCGAGTTGCCATATTATATTATCTCATATAACAGCTTTATGTTTCGGAACATATTTTTAAAACTCTAACTTAAACAAGTAACAGTGCTGTATTCGGCCGTGCCGACTATTATATACCCTTCACAACGTGTAGTCTTGCAATAACAATTGTTTGTATCACCATTCATCTCATATCAATTACGTACATACATGTAAAAAACATGCATATAAAAAACATACCATTGTTAAATTAAAATTGAGTTTGTTTCCAAAAAAAAATTACAAAAAAAAAAATTAAAAAAAATATATAAAATAAAAAAAAAATTTTTTCGCTCAGTTCGGATTCAATGTCACGTTTATTCTAACCGGTATATACATATGTATGTTGTTATTTCCAAGAGATTGATACCATACACAGATCTGGGGAACATATAGTTGCTTCTAAAAGTTGATTTCAACCAACACACGGACAGACGGTCAGGGCTTAATCGACTCCTCTATTCATAATCTTTCAGATAATATGTACTTTATGGGGTCGGATATGAAAATGGTAGAAAATACAAACGGAATGACAAAGCTAATATACCCTTGTGCACCACTGGTGAAGGGTATAAAAGGAACAAGATAAATATACAAAAAAAGAAAAGGAAACTGGCATTTCAGAGCGAGGACGAGCAACTGACATATCCATATATACATGTAATGGTGTAGGACTAAACTGTCAAGGCCTTAGTGACTATACTTTAGTACCTCATACTATTTTCTTTCTTTTCATTTAGTTTTATCTATTTTGCAATTAGAAATCTATTTACGTATAAAAAAACCTTTATTTTAAATTTTTAACTTCACGACATCTTACAAAACTAACCTGCCACTACTTGGTAAATATGGTTCCAACTTTTGCTACAGTATCCTAGAATTTTTGTATGTAATCTATATAGAAATTGTGTTTGTGAGTGCCTGTATGTTTCTCTCCCTCTCTATTCATTCAAAGCAGCAGATACAAGTTTATTTTCATTTTGTTTATGTCAACATACAAATGGACACAATTACACACAAAAACGCACATACACACACACACACACACACACACACAACTTAACATAAACAAAATAAATAAATAAATACGTTTGAAGTGTATTGCATTAAGTTTGCATTACAAAAAGAGTCGTGTATACTAACGAAAAATAAAATATGTAAAATGAAAAAATACTTTCTTTTTTCAAAAGAAAATTCGTACTTATCTTTAACTTAACTTAAGAAACTGCAAAGAGAAAATAATATGCGTAAGAAATGTACTTACTCAGTTAACTATAAACTTAGTGGCTTAAGGGGAAGGGCTCCTTTAATTTTTATAAGAAGAACAGAAATTCTCATTGCTGCTACAATAGTACTAAAGGATAAAGAAGTTTAAGCTTAACTGAAGAATTTTTAAGTCATTACCCAATTACTCAGTAGTATTTTTATAATAACATATATATTATTCGATTTATTATATGATATGCAGAACTTATTTATCACATAGTATACATAGAAAACAGTATTGGATATGACTACTACAATTATAATCACTCGCGTAGTTTAGATGCGGTAGTAGTTATTAGTAGTTGCATCTATAGGATTTCATTTAGAAATATAACTATGTAATCAGTAATATTAAATTATGGGTCTTGTAATAGAAAATATATAACTTTTTAAGTTGAAGTTTATATATTTTTTAAAATTAATTATGTACTAAAACTATTAATTTTTGTTGTTGAAAACTTAAAAATAATTAAATACAATCTGTTGCCGCCATGTATTTTAACTGGTTAAAAGTAGTCGGTATTTGTACTGGTGCGGTCTGTTATAAGGAGTTTGTATTTTTATGTTTTTGTATAATTAAGCCCTGGGAATAATAGAGTAGAATTACTTGAATAAGTTTTAATGAATATATGTTTTATATTTTACTATGATACAATAGATTAAAGGCAAAAATTCTTTATTATCTTGACATTAGTCATTATTAACATTAAAAATACGTTTTAAGTTTAATTACTAACAATATAATGATTTACAATTGAAAAAAGGCGGTTTGAAATACATACAATAAACGTCAATTTTATTTTCTGCATTTCATTTGACATTTCTCAATTTCAGACTAGCTCAACTGGAACCATGGAAAGATACACAATCGAGCAACGCGTTAAAGTTGTACAGGCTATTATGAAAATGGGCGTTAAAAGCAAAATTCATTTCGTGCATTTTGTGATTCTTTTGGTCAACATAATCGTTCAAATTCGTCTACAATCGGGAGAATTTTATCATAATAAGAAGAATTGACAATAATTTCCTAACTAATTTGTGTTTTATTCGAAACCAACAACGGCCCTTAAAATTTAACCACCCTATATTAAAAAGTCACTTTATTGCACACGTTAGCTAAAGCTGCCATTAATTTTAAAACAACTTGTAATAATGGCCCTTAGTAGTCTTTCCTTGATTTAAGAAGAATTAAATAAGTATATTTTTAGCTTTTGCGTTTGTTAAAACAACAAATATTTCAATTTTAAAGCAACAACTATTACAAAACCAAAATAAAAAAGCTATTTATATGACATTTTATCTTATCAATGAATACAAAATAAAAGAACTGCATAACAAATTAAAAAAAAATTATAATCAAGTGAAAACAGAAGGCATCATGCTGCGTATTGACAGTGAAAGATAGATGAACGGACACACAAATAAATTGGTTGACAACTAACTAAGTTATTCATTTCTTACGATTATAATGACAGCTAAAAATATGATGATGTCTTTCTAGTTATTGTTATTATGATTATTCTTTGGCTGCCTTCTTATTCGCATTTTTTTTATTTTTAGAAATTGTTAATGAGAACAACATGAATTGCTGCAAGGATTCCTAGAATGTTGCAATAACTATTGCTCTTTTTGGTATGTTTCTTTTCTTATTTATTAGTGTCAATTTGGTTGGGGAATAACTTTTAACTGGCACAGAGGCTGCACAATTATTTATAGTTTTCTCTACTGAGAAAAATATAACAAGAGAATAATAACAAAAAAGTCAGTAGAGAATTTTCGAATATATAAATTATATACCTAGTTACAAAAGTAAAAAAAATAATAATAATGTGGGGTGTATTATTCTTTAATTCCGTTTCTAAACATGTCAACATTTTATTCTAAGAACGCACAAAGTTTACTGTTTCAAATATTGGCTGCCGATCATTGGTTTGTAGGACGTTTTTGCTTATGCTACCTTTTATTTAACTAAAGTGTTCAATTTCAGTTTCAAACAATGAGAATTGGTATAATTTAAGGATAATTTAAAACTGTTAGGTGGTCGAAATTTTACAAAAGCATATTCCTTAGTTATGCATTACAATGCAAGCGTTAGTCATACCAATATGTCCACTTGGCGTCCAGAAGAAAACGACGTACAAACACAACACTTCATAAGTGTAGGCTAAAAAAATTATTTAGTTCAACATTTTTGTATCCGTAAATTACAAAAAGAAGTATGAATCAAAATTTACCCAACATAGTGTTGTGTTTGTCCTATTAAATATAAATCTAAAACTTAAAAAACCCAATAAAAATACATGTGTACTGCTGATCATAAAACAGAGAAAATCTTTTCTCATCTTCATCCTATTTGCTTTATTTATAAGATAATTTTGTGGCATTAGTGTTAAAATATGATTTCAGATATATGGCTGCCGCTATTAGCGCATATATGGCGCAACTTGAACTATAAATTTTAACTCATGTTTTTATATACACTTCAGAGACAACGTGTTTAAAATTTGTTTTCAATTGCTAAATCATTTCGGGCTTATTTGCTAAGTCCTAGAGCTTTAGATACTCCTGGATATAATATTCTAATGGCGTCAAATCGAATAAATGGCGTGGCAAATTAATGGGTCCATTGCTTGAATTATTCATTTATAAAATATATCCTGCTGAAACCAAATGTCCGCCATACTGATGTCTTTTCAATGAGTTAGCAGGTCTTTATACTACTCTCCGTTGACTTTAGTATTCTGAACATCGTTGAATAATTTAATATATAGTTCTTATTTAAAAATAAATAATTATTATTGGCAATAATGTAGTTTCCTTGAGGGGTTTGTGCACCTAAGGCGGCACTAAGTTAAAAAAGCTGATAATCTTACAATAATTGTTTAATCATAGCCAGTTAATCCATCTGTACGCTTCAATTAAGTTCTAGAAGAGAAGGTCTAAATGTGGAAGAGGTCATTGTTCACACTTTTTTTATGAGGTCATGGCTTCGTAAATACAGGATTCTTACTGTCTATAACCGATTCAGTTTATTTGAATTGTTTGACCACTTTTCGAATGGTTGACACATTAGGTGCACCTTCTCAACTGACAATTATAGAAACTTTGTCTTAGCATAACTTTTCAAATTTTTGTAGTTTCACAATTATGAGGCATTGTTATTTCAAAAATCTTTCCATTGTGAATAATCGAAGTAAACATATAGGACTGAAAAAAAAATCACTTAATTTAAAAAAATGCATTCCAACTGAGATACCCTTGAGCTGTGAGCTGCATATATAAGAAGACATGCATATATATATATCTGTGGCTTGGAGCTAAAAGGGCCAATGTCACTTTTTTACTGTTTTGAGTTAATCATTGGATTAGGTTTGTTTTCTTGCTCTATTTTATTATGGTCATACTTAACCCAGAAAAGCTTCATAAATAAAATGCTGGCCAATGTCACTATGAAAGCACATATAAAAGTTAAAGTTCAATTAAAATTTTCTCAAAAGTAAATATTTTAATATTGGCCCTTTTAGCTCCAAGCCACTGATATACTCATACATATATACCACATACATACATATGTATATAATTAGATCAAATATATGTATGTATGTATGTACGTACTTATGTATGAAAATATTTGAGGAACAAATTAAAAAAAAAAGTTGCTAATAATAGAAGAACAAATTGTTTCCGCGTCAATGCCAGAAGAACAAATTGCTACAAATTTTATTTTACTGTTAATTGTAATTGATTTTTGTGACATTGTCGTGCTCTTGTGACACAATGACTGCATACTGTTCGTAAGGGAGTAATCGTGCAAAAATAAAAATATATATGTATGTATGTATGTATGTATTTATGTATGTTACGTATGGACTCCAAAGCGACTGGACCGATTTTGATGAAATTTTCAGGGAATCTTCAGAATACTTAGGCGGGTGACACTGTGAAGTCCATACACATATATTTATTTTGTTTGCTTTTTTATTTTTTGAGAAAGGCGTAGTCATGTTTTTCAAAACGAGATATCAAACTCTAAAATCGGTTATGTAGTTCCGAAGATATTTACAAAAAACTTATGTTAATAATGATCCAATATAAAAATTTTAAAACTTTCGAAATGTTGCATTCAAAAATCCGAGTTTTCGGTTTATTTACAAAAAAAAATTTACAGCTCAATAAGCAAATTGAATTGAAACTGCCTGGCAAATTAATCAAATACAAATCGATCCACACAATAACAGATAAAGAACAAGCCGTCAATTATCCCACTGAATTTTTGAAGTCATTGCAACAACCCGGAATGCCACCGCGTGTACAAACATTAAAGGTTGGATCAGCGGCAATTCTTATTCGCAACGTAAACGCACCAAAGTTATGCAACGGAACCAGATTAATCATCAAATACTGTTCAGCAAATTTAATCAAGGCAACAATCATCTGTGGCAGGTTCAAAGGTGTAGACGTACTTATTCCACGAATTCCGATAATTTCCAACGATTCACTATTCCAATTCAAGCAGCTCCAACTCCCTGTGCGTCTTGCCTTTACTATGACCATCAACAAAACACAAAGGCAATCATTGACTATTGCTGGCTTTATTTTGGAAAATTCATGTTTTTCGCACGGCCAGTAATATGTGGTTTAATCCTGAGTTAACACTCCAAAAAATGTATACGTTTTTACACCAAATAAATAAACAAAATACATTGTCTCTCCGCTGGCCTTAAGATGCAGTAATAAATAAATACAATTTCCAATTTGTCTTAACCCTAGAATATCATACTTATTTTTCTGGCGTAAACGTCATACTTCGTCGAATCGACGACGGGGATATTCAAAAGGATAGAAAAGGTATCTTACGCAAAAAAAAAAGATTCATATTGCTTTTTTTTCTACTACTTGTTAAGTTTATTAAAAAAAAAAATTAATAAATATTATATTTTTAATATTGTTTATTCATAAAAAAATATTTCACCGCCTTACTTCATTTGGCTTACTTTAAAAAGCATAACAAGAAAATATAGTAAAAAAAAGTAAGTTAAAAACATGTAGCTTAAAAAATTTGTTTTTATCTTAAAACTAACTTATTAAATAAAAAAATGAATATGGTTTTACTTGTTTCAGTCTTCACTTTTTGTAAGAGGCACAAAGTTCTATTTTGTGCTGCCCACACAGGCTTTTTTTACATTTTGAGCAAATTGATTTGGTAATTCGCCGCTTGAACGAAGGACAAAATGCGCATATTTTTCGTTTTTTGTTCTGTGCTTCCTGGGGCACATCGTCAGGGCTTTCCAAGTTATGCGGCAATATGGTAGCGATATTATCTCGCACTGATGTTCTCAAAGTTGGTATCTCAATCCTATCTGTTATATGCTTTTGTATGAGTGCAAAATGTAACATTTTTAATGAACTCAGCACGGTTGAGAGGCTTTTGTTTTGCTTCATACATATTGTGCGCATAAATAATATAGCTGTTTATAAAAGCCATATTCAATATACCATAAAATTTACGCATTGGCTATCGATTAGTTTTTCTGGAGCAGCTCATTGTGCTGCAAATTTGGTCGGACGTATCCACACCACCCTTTGTTTTGTTGTAAAACTCTATAATATACGGTTAATTAGAAGCTTCGTTGACTGAACCTTCTTCATTGCACGATGATAGTAAATAAACCATTTTATTTCGTTTTTGCTTATACGAAAGAAGCGTTAACTCTTTGTCATAACAAAACATGGATGTGCCGCACTTGCGGCCCTTAGTGTTCTTTATTTCTTTAGGAATTTGGTTTTTATTTGAGCGAAGCGTTCCTACTAATGTCAACTTATATGGCTCACATAGGAGGGATTTCGTAAGGGGAATCGATGTGAACCAGTTGTCCATTGTAATATTCCTATTGGAGCCGAAAACACTTTTTGCTAGTTCCTTAACGTAGTATTCACCAAGTGGCATTTCAGTCTGATTCGATCATTTTCCTAAGTACGGTGAAGCGTCAATCATGTATTTTGTGCCACTGTCACACATCATTACCATTTTTAATCCGTATTTTGCGGGTTTATTAGGAATATACATTCGAAAGCGGCATTTACCTCTGAACGCCAAAAGTTGCTCGTCAATTGTTAGATATGGTCCGGGAATATAATTTTCTCTACATTTTTGAATAAACATCTCCCATACTTTTCTAACTGGAGCAAATTTATCGTGAATTAGTTGAATACGCACAGCTTTATCATAATAAATCATGCACTCAAATATGCGGTAAAAATTCCTAAATATTGCACAGACTTCATACTTCGTCGAATCGGCGACGCATATACAAAAAAAACAAGCTTACCCAGTACGTAGAGAGCTATACATGCGCACACATCAAGTGCTTAGCAACGACCTGCGCTGTACGAAAAATCAGCCACAAACAAATGTAAACACAGAAAAAACCATGCAAAATAAGAACAAGCGTCGTCGATTCGACGAAGTATGATGTTCTAGGGTTAAATTCATGCGTTTCTTTTTAGATTGAGCCCATACCTACACCATTTGCAAGTTATTCTGTAAAAAAAACTTTGTGATATGTATTTCATGGATTTTTATTTGAAGACCGTAAATTTCGTTAAAAGCTCAATTGAAATCGTGTGGTAATACAAAACTAATGTTTGCTTAGGGCCAGCAACACGGACCGGGTCAGCTAGTTTAAAATAAGATTGTAAAAAGACTGTGCCTATATACTTTAGAATTTAAGATTTACTGTTTTTGTGCCTCTCCCCTCGAATTCGGTTGGTTCAAAAACTACAGATAAAATGTGGTTTTGAGGTATCTGCCTGCACTCGGTAAAAATATACGATCCTTTTTATTGCGAAACAGTATCCCTTTTTAACACAAAATAGAAAAAAATTAAATAAAATGGTACCAGAAATGTTACTAGAAGTTTGCCAATAAATAACGAAACACATATGTGTGAAAGAAACTACATCAACAATAATAAACTTTTAGTTTTTATAAAAAAAGATATCAGAAATCATTTTGAAATGAACGTAATATAAACAAGTAAGAGTACTATATGCGGCTGTGCCGAATCTTTTATACCAACCACCAATTTGATATCCTTTTATAGTACAGAAATTATTATTTTGTTATTAACACTAATCGCTATGGAATAATCTATTTTAACTGAAATAGGTATCACTTGCTTTGTTTAACTTTGATATGCTAGTAAAATATTTTCGTAAACTTAGACTTTCAATAAAAGTGGGCCTTGAAATAGGCGTGTCAATACAATTTCTGCTAATAAATAAAATAGATATATTTCAACATAGTCCTTTATTCTTCCAAAATCTTTATTCATAGAAAAATTATATGAATTTGTGATAAAGCGATTTTCCGTTAGAATAAAGTCTTTTACCAAAAAGCAATTTCAGAATCATACATCCAATTTTGTCAGTTTTATAATGTTTTAAATTTTTTATATACCAAAAACTACACTGCACTGTATAAATTTTCGTACGTTTTAATCTATAACTCCTTTCCTATTTCATAGATTTTGGTAATTTATGATGAAAAATATTTTTTTACTCAGAAAATATATATTTGAAGTTTCATGACTCTACTTTAATGCGTTTGGACACAATTCCAATTTATTTGATGTTTGAAGGACACGGTTTTTTTTACTTACTCTTGCATAAGGAGCTAAAACTCTCTTCCTAATATTTCGATTTAGCGCATTTTCAATACCAAACAAACCTTGTTTATAAAAAATATTCTGGCAAAATTTTACACACCTAGCTTTTTCGGTCCGACCTCTATCGCCCTGCAGATAAAGTAACAGGCATGTGATCAGAAATATACTAGTTCCTTTTAGTCCCGACTAGTTACATGCATGTATTTTTTTCATATATCAAGCGATCGACTTTAGTATTAAGTTATCATAGGACCAAAACTAGTTGATTTGTATATAAATAATTTATGTTAGTTTTTTACTAGTTATGAGTGAGTGTACTCGACTCACATATACTGAAAATAAATTTTATATAAATCTTCTCGCACTTGATTTAAAGCACGGTCTTTTAGTTTTCAAGTTTTTGTTTCAACTAAAAGATTTTGTTTGAGAAACAAAGTATTCTTCAAATTTTCGATTATTATTTTCGGTCGATGCCTGTGACCTATTACTTTTGTGACAGTCTCTTTACAACAAGTTATATGACTGGTCCAAAACGTATTTAGCTATAAATTTAGCTACATGGTAATTCTGCGTTAATTCAACATTATCGTTTGAATTGTTGTTGTCACTGTTATTTGCGGTGATGTCACTATTGATGCATCCATATACGTGAAGTTGGCATGGTATCCCAGCAAAAACTACTGCTTCGCCGTAAGCAGGTTTGTAAGGGAAAGTCAAGATGCCATTGGCTTACAAACCTATTTACGCTTATTCCAGCACAATAAATATGCATTTAAATCATGAGCTTCTTTAGCTGCTTAAATTTAAGAATATCGTAAGCAAAATATTGATTACTTTTAGGAAGCGAAAGATAAATATATGATATTCAGCACAGTTTTAATGTCATAAAAAGTTCTTTTATTAAAGCCCTTAATATAGGCGCATTAATAACGCATTTGTTTTACCAATCAAAATAAGTCAAAAGAGTTTGTTTAATTTCAAATTTATTTATTTTTTTTAAAAAGATCAATCAAATAGTGTTTAATATGTATATATTTATATATAAAATAAAAATTATCAAGTGTTAAATTAACATAAAATTCACATTTTTAATAATTGAAAAAATTAACTTAAGTTAAATTATATACTTATTTGAACTTACATATATAAAAAATATATGTATGCGTTTATATACTTAGTAAATTCACAAGGTGTCTTAAGTGTCGTGTTGTCATAATTTTACGTTTAAAAATTTTACAATAAATTATAAATACTTTTTATAAATTTTTAAAATTTTGGAAATTATGACAATACGAGACTTAGCACCACTTGTGATTACACGATTTGTATATAAAAAATTCTTTATACATTTTTTAAAATACGATACAATGTTAATAATATTGATATTCATAAAACGATACGATAAAAATAATAATAATAATAATTATTTATTATTAAATAATAAATTAATATTAAATAACATTTAATTATTATCAAATAATGAAATATCTAAAAATGAATTCTCTTTCTCTCTTTCTTTTCGATTTTCAGATTTATTTTTATAATTTAGGTTCTTTTCTAATCTTATAGCTTTTCTAAGATGACCCAAGAATTCTTTTTTAGAAATAGCTTCCTTAGAGTCCAGCACACCTGTAAAAATATATATGTAAATAGATTAATATTAATGTCTATGACTAAAAATATATATGGAGTAAGAGAATATTAAATTTTACTGTAAATAGTATCCAAGAGCTTTGGATAATCTAAAAAACGTTTTTTCCCCTGCTTTCCATCAACATTAAACTGAAGTAGGAGAGAAGTATCAAATATTTCGGTCAAATTTTTTCGGAGGCCTCCTTGACCTAAGATTTTAGATAGAGTAGCGATCTGAAATAAAATAATATTTTTATAGAAATTAAAAAATATTTTATTTATGTGTATTATTACCATTGCGTCTCTTGTTTCCCCAGAAATTTCAGACTCAATCCTTACGAGAGCTTCAACACTGCAAATTGGAAACCTATCTGAATATTTTGATGATAGTTTTACTGGAAGTATGCTTGTTTGAAGCATTATTTTTATTTCCGACAAAAGATCCACAACTTTTTTGCTTTGACTATGAGTAATGTCTAAAGAAAAAAATATTATTTAGTACAAAAATGTTATTGTGCGAAAATAATGAAACTAAATTACCTATTAAATTCTTAAGCTCTATCTTCAGTTGTGAAAGCGTTAAGACCTCTGCTTTTAAACTTGAAACATCTAAAAAATTTGAATATTTGCATATTATTTTTTTACAGCAATTTGTAATATTTATACCTGCTGATATTTGAGGAAATTGCTCTTGAATTTCTTGAATTTTTTTCAATATAGAATTATGTTCAGATGACATTTCAGTATTGCTAAATTTATCTTTGTGGAAATTTTTATTGGTTCTATTATGAAAATCTTGGTCTGTTCTAAGCTTTCCGATCGATGTACAAAAAGAGGTAACTTTTGACACACTTACACCTTTTTGCTCACATTTACTGCACCCATTTAGAGTGTTGTGTCCTTTTATTCCACAATCAAACGAACGTGCAGGGGCATCGCATAAAAAAGCACGAATTTTGACATACACTTTAGTATCTTCTATAAAAAATCCTTCCTCGTTTAGTTTTTTAATTTCATAAACAAAGTCATAAAGATATAGGTTAATGTTTATAGGTTTTTGTTTTCCGACATAACTTCCAATTAAAAAAACATTAAACATGGGCATATTAACAATGCGTCCTAATATTGGCCAAAGACCAACTTCACTGCTTTTATATAATGGAAGACCGTCTATACCTATATCTAAAACTATTTATTTTGTACCATTTTTTATAATAGAAGCACCTACTTTTTTTAAATTTGTTTCGAAGCCTATATGAAAGTATGAGCCAGGCGAAACCGTTCGCTTAACAATTTCTTGTTGTTTTCCTATTAGAGCAGCAACACTTAGAGGTATGTTTGAATGCCTTGTGTTTAAAATTTTCAATAAGGATGCCGTGCAGGCAACTGAAGGACGATATTTTATATACCAATCTTTTATTTCGTTTCGAATATTTACTTGATTCCCTTCAATACCAAATACATCTAGGGGTTCGTCAATATCTTTATTATAACTATAAGTTTCTTTGACTTGTAGAGATTCTTTACTTTGAATAGATTTAAGCAAGCATAATCTGTTTTTATTTTTTTCAGCTTTTATAAGTCTGTTTTTTTGTCTTTTACCCACCATTCTTAAAACAAAATTTAACTCAAATACAAATACACCAAAATAACGGGAAAGTATAAACACCACAAATATTTCTTAAAAAAATGCCAATAAAAAAACTTTTTTATGCGTTGGTAGCTTCCAAGAAACAAACATTTGTATATATATATATATATGTAAAGCTATCCAATTAAACAATCACAACATTAAAAATATGTATGTCTTTAAATACTTTAACGGAACACTTTTTTTATAATTATACAAACCTTTTTTACAAATACTTTATGCTTGAAAAATTGGTTTTTATTGTTTTAAATATTACTTTTTTTAATCTCACTTAAAATTGAGACTGATGCGCACACGTCTTTAATCAAACACAAGAAAACTAAACTACTACTATCAACTAAGTTATCAGGGCACAATTATACAAGGTATACTTTAAAGCCCAGCTGATCTTTTTTGTTGTACATAACTTTGTTTTCTAGCTGAAAAACTGCAACACAAAAACTTACAAAGTTTCACAGTAAAAAAACAAGTAAGAGTGCTATATTCGGCCATGCCGAATCTTATATACCCTTCACATCGTGTAGTCATGCAATAACAGTTGCTTGTATCACCATTCATCCCATATGAAATACGTACACGTATTTATGTTAAAAAAACGAAAAAAAAAAATTTTAAAAAAAAATTTAAAAAAAAAATTTAAAAAAAATTTAAAAAAAAATTAAAAAAAAAAATTATTATATATATAATATACATATATAAAACAAAAAAATAAAATAAAAAAAAAAATTAAAAAAAAAAAAAAAAAAATAAAAATATAAATAATATATTAAATAAAAAATAAAAAAAAAAATAAAAAAAAAAATTAAAAAAATTTTTTTTTGGTTCAGTTGGGATTCGATGCCACGTTTTCTCTAACCAGTATACACGTTTGTATGTATGTATGTTGTTGTTGTAATGTTGTTTTTGTGAAAAAAAAAATCGAGGTGGTCGTGGGTTTTTGCTCATATCTCAGTTGTTTATGTACCGATGTTTCTGATTTTCAATAGCGATCTACTCCCGAATATTTCTGATATTTTAATACCTTACCCGGGTCCAACCTATGTCGGGGGGCTTCAAAAAGTTGATTTCAACATACACACGGACAGACGGTCAGACGGACAGACGGACAGACGGACAGACGGACAGACTGACAGGGCTTAATCGACTTCCCTATTCATAAGCTTTCAGAAAATATATACTTTATTGGGTCGAAAATGAAAATTGTAGAAATTTCACACGGAATGACAAACCTATATATACCCTTTTTCACTGTGTGAAGGGTATAATAAAATATGCTATTGTTGTAGAACTGGGCATACCTTGCTGTCTTATTAAATTATGTTTTATTTCTCACTAGCCAATCCCGGCGCGCGTTGCTACGCCCCTTCATGAATTTTAATCGCATTCTAAATTTTAATCGAATATCAAGTGCAAGGCTAAAAACTATAACTTTTTCTTTATGAGCGTGGCACTGCCCACTTTTCTAATTACAAAACTGTATAGTCATGACAGCTCAATAAGTGTGCAAAGTTTCAGAAAAATAGGTCCAGTGTAAGTACCTCAAAATGATACCTTTTTTTATGGGCGTGGCACTGCCCACTTTTCTAAATACGAAACTGTATAGTCATGACAACTCAATATGTGTGCAAAGTTTCAGAAAAATCGGTCCAGTGCAAGTACCTCAAAATGATACCTTTTTTTTAATGGGCGTGGCACTGCCCACTTTTCTAATGATGAAAGTGTAAAGTCATGACAGCTCAGTATGTTTGCAAAATTTCAGAAAATTCGGTCCAGTGCAAGTAGCTAAAACTGATAACTAATTTTTTATGGGCGTGGCCCCGCCCACTTTTTCGATCACGAAATTATAAAGCCATGACAGTTCAATATGTGTGCAAAGTTTCAGAAAAATCGGTCTGGTGGAAGTACCTCAAAATTATAATTGTTTTTATGGGCGTGGCACTGCCCACTTTTCTAATCACGAAATTATATAGTCATGACAGCTCAATATGTGTGTGCAAAGTTTCAGAAAAATCGTCAAGTGCAAGTAGCTAAAACTAATTTTTTATGGGCGTGGCTACGCCCACTTTTTTTCACCCATAAACACTCCCTGGTATGTGTACAACAACTTACCAAAGTTTGAGCCCGATCGGTTTTACAGTTTCGGAGTCTATAGCTAACACACACACACACACAGAGTTTCACTTTTATATATATAGATTGTGTCGTTAAATTTTTTTCGATTCTCGTATCATGTTCGTTACTAGTCACAAAATTTACTTACTGCCATACATTAGTGCTTTTTAGTATGCTCTTCTATAAGGGAATGAGTAAAATTGCATCGTTTAAAAAAAGCTATCAACAAATTTAACATCTTCTGTTATACACTATTGCAATAGTTAAGACAATATATATGTACTTACTGTAAAGCGCGTATGTATGACAGAAAAAGTATGTAATGCTTACAAAATTTCGATTTATTTTTGCTGGGATGGCACAATTTATTTTAATTATTACATAATGTGCACAAGACAGAAACATATTGAGATTCTCACCACCTTCAACCACATTAAAAGCTAAAAATTAATTTCCTTTAAATGTTTTTTTTTTGTTAAAGAATCGTTTTTTTTTTTATTATTCTTTTCAGGTTTTTTACAATCGCTCTCTTTGATACTGCAAAGATAAAAAAATTTTTGCTGTTGTTGTTTTATTTTTTAATTTCATTTACCAATATTTTGTTTACAATTTACGAAAAGCTGTTTATAAATTAATAATTTTTTTTTTTTTTTGTGAAAGTTTGTTAAACAAAGTTATTTTATTATTCGTTTTCTTATTTTACTTGATTTTCTGTTCTGAATATGGCAAGCTATTTTCTGTAAAATTTTGCAACTAAACTGGATTACATCTTATACCACCTTTGTGTTTTTCATGACTTATGAAAGTGACGGATATGTTTTTCGTACTTTCGTTGCTATTACCATATACTTAATACGAAGTATTTTTAACTTTAAAAATAGTGAAATTTTTTTTATGTTCAAGGTTTTTTACCTTAAGCAATTTAATGACATATCAAAAAAATAAAATAGAGATAAAAAAAATATAGTAGAATATTATTGTTTAATACCTTAAAAATAATATTAATACTTATGTATATAAGGGTATTAATTAAATCTGCTAACTGCTTTTTATACTTCTTAAACTTAGAATTTGCTTTAAAATTTGGAAATATGCAATCGCCGATACAACTATTTGGACAAGAAAAAATTAACTTTTTTCTTTTTAACTTTAAAAATGCTTTATTGAAATTTTATTGTGAAAATCGTCCATAAATCTTCCGTTTCGATTAATTGTATTGGAATGAGCTTTCATTGGTTCAAATTGGCCTACTGAGACTATTATTCGCAACACCATCACCCATTTTGAGACCCAGCATTTATTATTGGATAATATTCGACCGAATAGACCACGTCCAGCACGCTGTGAAGGAAACATAGCGGCCGTAGCTGAGAGTGTACACGTGGGAGTTCATTTCACGTTTTCAGGCCGGTCAATTGGCCACCAAGTTCGTGTGATATCACACCATTAGAGTTTTTCCTATGGGCATATGTAAAGTACAAAATTTTATGCGGACAAACCCGCTTCGATTTAGGCCTTGGAGGAAAACCTTACGCGTGTCATTCGCCAGTTACCAGTCAACGGATGGACCATCTGCGACGTAGCAACGGCCAACATTTGATAGAAATAATTTTTAAAAAATAAACGTTAAAGAATGTTCTTTGAAATGATAATAAGCACTCGCCTATAAATCTTAACTTTCTGTATATTTTTCTCTTTAAAAAAATTGGGAGCCTCAAAATGGATTACGCTTTACATTCATATTAATTTAAAAATTAAAAAAATTTTCATTATTTAATATTTTTTATTTGTTTGTCTCCAACCACCTCGCTTTTGTTACACAATTTGTTTAAGGAAAAATCCCTGATATTTGCTATTGTTTTCAAAAAAGTGTTTTATTTTTAATTTTTTTCTTTGTCCTTCCTTGAATATTTTTCCACCTCGTTGTTGCTGTCAATGCAGCTGTTGATGGCACACTTTGTAAATGTTGTTTTTGTTTTTGTGGTTCTTTTAAAATTTTTACAAATATTGACGCTACAGATTAGTTGTCATCGTTGCTGTAGCAAGTGCTGATGTTATTCTGTAATGCCTTAACCAATACATAGCCAAAAGATTAACAATAATGATGATGTTCAACAGCGAAGATATTTGACATTATTTTACTAAAAGATTCCTTCAAAATAATATATTGAAAATTATTTTCAAAAGGAAATTAAAGAGAATGTTCTGGAGCAGGGAAAAGGCAACTTTGTTAATTGAGTAGAATGAAGTAAAGTTTTATGTGGTTAAAAAAATATTTTTTTTAATAAAATTACAAAAGCATAAGGTATTATTGAACGAAAACCGGCAGTTGAGTTCTTTGAAACATAAGTAAGTACTCATTTATTGAATTAAATTTTTACTTAATCGACATGTTTTTTATTTTGAAAATTGTTTTATTCGAAATCAATAAAAAGTGTATCGTGATATTTTTGAAATGCATTTTAAACTGCCCATTACTGTTTAGTTTGTCAAGGCTGAGAAGAAATAGGGATTCTTTTTATTTGGGAATGTAAATATGTATATAGTCAGTACTACTTAAGAAGTTATGAGCCTTGCGATAGAAATTTTATAATCACAATAGATAACTTTGATGGCTAGAATTAAACCATTCAATTGGCAATGAATTTAGTTGTTTGATTTCAACCGATACCTTTTTTTATGTCTGTAATTTTTTTAATAACGTAATCAGAGATACAGTTTAATTGTTTCTTAAGGCATTTTTTTAATTTTGTGAAACAATATTTGTCACCAAAATTGTGCTTCGAGGTGTGCTTAAAAATCAACTGAGTTTTGGTTTTATTTTGAATAGGCGTCATGACAAAAATGCATTTTTGTTATAATATTTTTCTTTTTTATACCCTTCACAAGAGACCACCTTATCGGTGTATACGGCTACAGATGGCGCAGGAGGAGAAAAGTTTTTCTGTTTTTATAAATCTGTTTCTAAATACCAGTACAAGTGGGAAGCATTTAGCTTCATGTTAAGAATGATCATATCAAAAACCCCGTCATTAAAAAAATTCTCATAAATATTGACAATAATAATAGTCGACAAAATTTTTCTTTTGTTTGTGAACATTACTTTTCTTTGAAGATATAAGAATAAGCGTCACATTTAAACCAGCGTGGTTTCTGCGAACAATTTTTTTTTTTTGTAAAGAGTCATTATTGCTGTTATCCCACTCATGAGTGTTATTACAGCCAAACACTTTAACTCTACCTGGGATATAACGTAAAATAAGGTTTTGCAGAATATTGTTTTCATCATCTTCATCTGTGAGAACACTCGGGTTTGGCGGAAACGATATTAGACGAAAACTAGTGCCAAGGTATTTTTCTTTCTAAAAAATGTTTTTAATACAAAGTCACGAATTTTGGTGTCCAGAAATTGTTTAACTTTTTTGTCATTTGAGGACAGCACGTATACTTTAGACACTTGTATACATTAGTATCAATTTATCGGATATGTATTCCAAAATTTAGCTATTAAATGAACATCCTGAACATAAGGAGCTAAGATATAAGCAAAAGAACAGACTGTATCTTTGGCAGCATTTACGGAAAATCATGGTTCAATAGATCAATTACAAAGATATCAACGAAACAAATTTTTGTAAACAAATTCAAAGATCAGATAATCGATTTTCTAACTAAGTGTTGGTCACTCCATTATTACGATATTATTTTGTCAGTTATGATCTTAAGTGTGAGCGGTGATAAGCAACAAGCCAAATTAATTACTGATATGTATAGTTGAAAACAAATTGCTTAATATTTGTTAGTCACAATATTGTATCACTTATCATCGAATGCTTATTTGTAGCTTTAAATGGCTTCGAATATAATGTTATTTTTGCAGACCCAATATATTATTATTGTCGTAAAGATTTTGCAAATCATACAATTTTTTTTTTATGTAAAATTATATCGAAGTTTTCACAAAAAGCAAAATTAAGGCTTAATTAGATGTCTGATTATCGCGATGAAAAAATTATAATACACTTTTATAATAAACTAATTATTGCTTGTTTTCGTTAACCATATATTGTTATAGAGAATATAATAATAACGTCGTGATCATGTCGTAACAATGTTTTTTCTTTGCGTGTACATGTGTGAAAATAATTTTTTTTTAAGTCTCTTAAAAATTACTAAAATATATATATGTATATTCTGTTTTCAAAGAATAATTTTTGTTTTATTGGCATTGGTGAAAAAAATTCTTGATAAAATTGAAAATTTCCTTAGCGGATAAAGAAAAGTGACACAATAAATATATGTGCAAAAAAAATTTTCTTTGGTTTTTTACATTGTTGTAGTTATTGCCGTACTGCATACACCTTGCTACAGAACAATATATTAATTTTTATACCCGCCACCAAAAAAATGGTGGATGTATATTCATTTGGTCATTCCGTTTGTAACACATCGAAATATCCATTTTAGACCCTATAAAGTATATATATTCTGAATAAGGGTTTGATTTTATGACGATCTAGCTATGTCCTTCCGTCTGTCCATCTGTTGAAAGCACGATAGAGGCTAAATCAGAATATTAGGAAGAGAGTTATAGCTCGTAAAGCAAGAGTAGGTCGAAAAAACCCTGTCCTTCGAACATCGAATAAAATGGAATTGTGTTCAAACGCATTATCGTAGACTCATGAAACTTCAAATATATATTTTTCCAGTAAAAACAATATTTTTTTCTCAAAAATTATCAAAATCTATGCATTAGAAGAGGAGTTATCGATCAAAATGTACGAAAATTTATACCGCATAGTGTATTTTTCCGTATATTTAAAAACAAAAACGTCATAAAAGCAACAACATTGAATGAATGACTCTGAAATTTTGCACACTTTGCTTTTTGATGAGAGGCTTTTTTTCAACAGAAAATCAATGTGACACGCCAACTTTTACGCCCACCTCCCATATAACGCCTAAACTTAAATTCATATAATTTCTCTACAAAAAAAGATTTTGGAATAATAAATGACTTTATTGAAAGACCAAAGTTGCATTCATTGTTAAAAATAATTTCGACACGCCTACTATTACACCCACTTTTCACGTTATCCACTGTTAATGAAATTTAAAAGCTCGTAAAACCGACAAAATTAGAGCTACGATAATGAAATTTGCTACAGATATCCTTTAGTCAATGTCATTGTTACGCCAGAAAATTTAGGTGACACGCGTACTTTAACGCCTACCTCCCATATAACGGTTTATCTCAAATTCATATTATTTCTCTATGAATAAAGATTTTGGAATAATAAAGAACTCTATTGAAACATCTAAGTTGCATTCATTAGTAGAAACAACTTCAACACGCCTACTTTAATGCCCACTTTCATTGAAAGACTTAATTTACGAAAACAGTTTACTAGCATATCGAAGTTATACAAAGAAAGAAAGTGATTGCTACGCCCCTTAATGAATAAAAATGCATTCTAAATTTAAATTGAATATCAAGTGCAAAAAGCTAAAAATTATAACTTATTTCTTATGGGCGTAGCTCTGCCCACTTTTCTAATCACGAAATTGTAAAGTCATGACAGCTCAATATGTGTGCAAAGTTTTAAAAAAATCGGTCCAGTACAAGTATCTCAAAATTATAAGTTTTTTATGGGCGTGGCCCCACCCACTTTTCTAATAGCGAAATTATATAGTGATGACAGCTCAATATGTGTGCAAAGTTTCAGAAAAATCGGTCAAGTTCAAGTAGCTAAAACAGATAACTACTTTTTTATAGGCGTGACCCCACCCACTGTTTTCCACCCATAACCACTCGCTAGAATGTGTATAACCTCTTGCCAAAGTTTGAGTTCGATCGGTTTTACACACAAAAACACACACACAGATTTTCACTTTTATATATGTACTAGCCAAACCCGGCGCGCGTTGCTACGCCAATTAAAGAATAAAAATGCATTCTGAATTTTAATTAAATATCAAGTACAAAAAGCTAGATATTATAAATTATTTCTTATGGGTATGGCACTGCCCACCTTTCTATTCACGAAATCGTAATGTCATGACAGCTCAATATGTGTGCAAAGTTTCAGAAAAATCGGTGCAGTGCAAGTACCTCAAAATTATAACTTTTTTTTATGGGCGTGGCCCCGCCCACTTTTTTCCACCCATAAACACTTCGTGGTATGTGTACAACAACTTACCAAAGTTTGAGCCCGATCAGTTTTACAGTTTCGGAGTCTATAGCTAACACACACACACACACACACACACACACAGAGTTTCACTTTTATATATATAGATATACATAAAGAGATTATTGTATAACGATTACCGTTAATAACAAACAAATACATTTTGTGCTATAAATTGGGTTATTTTCCGGGAATTTGAGTTATTTATTCTTCCGGATTTCCTGGGATTATTTTTCGGGATCCCGGGAAATAAAAAAGGTGCCTACGATACGAAAGGAGACGTTTATATTGTTTATATTGAAATTGAATTCTAATGATTTTATTTTTGATCTCATAGCTGAAGTACCTGTGCTTTTGCTTTTTTTGTGCTCATATTTGATCTCGTATCTAGAGAATAATATTTTTTTCAATAAAAAATATTTTTACTCAATTTATATTTTAAATTCAAGTTTCTTTATTGATTTTTATAGTTTTGAATTTTTTTTTATATTATACACTATTTTATGCTTTTTAATAAAAAGTTTTTAATAAAAAAAAACTTTTTTTCTGCTGCGGGATCCCGAGATATTGAAGAATAAATCTCGCAATCTCGCTACAAAAGAACTGAAAACTGGTGGTGGGTATAAAAGCTTCGGCTCAGCCGAATATATTTAGTGCTCTTGTTATACCCTTCACACAGTGAAAAAGGGTATATATAGGTTTGTCATTCCGTGTGAAATTTCTACAATTTTCATTTCCGACCCCATAAAGTATATATTTTCTGAAAGCTTATGAATAGGGAAGTCGATTAAGCTCTGTCAGTCTGTCCGTCTGTCCGTGTGTATGTTGAAATCAACTTTTTGAAGCCCCCCGACATCACTTGGACCCGGGTGAGGTATAAGAATATCAGAAATATTCGGGAGTATATCGCTATTGAAAATCAGAAACATCGGTACATAAACAACTGAGATATGAGCAAAAACCCACGACCACCTCGATTTTTTTTTCACAAAAACAACATTACAACAACAACATACATACATACAAACTTGTATATTGGCTAAAGTAAACGTGGGATCGAATCCCAGCTGAGCCAAAAAAAAAATTTTTTTATATTTAAAACATTTTTTTTTTAATTTTTTTTTTAATTTTTTTTTTATTTTTTTTTTATTTTTTATTTAATATATTATTTATATTTTTATTATTTTTTTTTTAATTTTTTTTTTATTTTTTTTTTGTTTTATATTAATTATATATATTTTAATTACTTTTTTAAAATTTTTTTTTTTTAATTTTTTTTTTTTAATTTTTTTTTAAATTTTTTTTTAAAATTTTTTTTAAAAAATTTTTTTTTTATTTTTTTTTTAACATACATACGTAAATTTATAATTTTACAATGGGATGTTTTTTATATATGTATATTTTTTATATGTATGCACGTATTTCATATGGGATGAATGGTTATACAAACTACTGTTATTGCATGACTTCACGTTGTGAAGGGTATATAAGATTCGGCACGGCCGAATATAGCGCTCTTACTTGTTTTATATATATGTATGTATGCCACTTATAAATTTAAAAGAAAATAAGTTTATGTATTTAACCTCATTATTTTTAATACAAATATTAATTAAATCAATATATAAATTTTTTATGTTTTACCTTGTAAATAAAATAAAGTGTTTTTACGTTCATATAAATTTAACAATTCTTATAATATTGGCAGAACTAAATCTTCTTATAGCCGCGCACGAAAACAGAAGTTTGCCTAAAGTGACGCCACCGCCCAATGTGGCCGTGCTGTTGTGTACCTGTGATGGCTTGAAAATAATCCTTTCTATTTAAACGCTTGAGTTTTATTTTTGACAGATTATAGTCGGCAGTATGATGTTGTCTATGAGTTTAATACTTAACAATCGCAAAGGCAGCGAATACTTCACGAGTGGTATGAATTGTTTTTGAGCAGATTGAATAAATTTCTGTACACGTTATATGTTGGAAAAAAATTAATTTGCTTTATCTTTAGTATTTCTTTGAAATAAATGGTAATGTGTAATTACCAAATCGTTGTGTTTCTTACAAAAGTTAGTTACAGAAATATATATAACTAGCCAAACCCGGCGCGCGTTGCTACGCCCCTTAATAAATCAATATGCATTTTGAATTTTAATTGAATATCAAGTGCAAAAGCCTAAAAATTATAATTTTTTTATGGGCGTGGCATTTCCCACTTTTCTAATCACGAAATTGTAAAGTCATAACAGCTCAGTATGTGTGCAAAGTTTCAGAAGAATCGAACCAGTGCAAGTACCTAAAAATTATAATTGTTTTTATGGGCGTGGCCCTGCCCACTTTTTTAATCACGAATTTGTAAAGTCGTAACAGCTCAATATGTGTGTAAAGTTTCAGATTAATCGGTCCAGTGCAAGTACCTCAAAATGATACCTACTTTTTATGGGCGTGGCACTGCCCACTTTTCTAACCACGAAATTATTTAGTCATGACAGCTCGATAAGTGTGCAAAATTTCAGAAAAATCGGTCTGGTGCAAGTACCTCAAAATTATAACCTTTTTTTATGGGCGTGGCCCTGCCTACTTTTCTAATCACGAAATTATATGGTTATGACAGCTTAGTATGTTTGCAAAGTTTCAGAAAAATCGGTTCAGTGCAAGTACCTCAAAATTAAAACTTTTTTAGGGGCGTGGCCCCGCCCACTTTTCTTATCACAAAATTATTTAGTCATGACAGCTCGATATGTGTGCAAAGTTTCAGAAAAATCGGTCAAATGAAAGTAGCTAAAACTGATAACTAATTTTTATGGGCGTGGCCCCGCCCACTTTTTTCCACCCATAAACACTCCCTGGTATGTGAACAACAACTTGCCAAAGTTTGAGTCCGATCGGTTTTACAGTTTCGGAGTCTATAGCTAACACACACATACACATACACACACACACACACACACACACACAGAGTTTCACTTTTATATATATAGACTAGCCAAGCCCGGCGCACGTTGCTACGCCTCTTAATGAATTTTAATTGAATATATTAAAAATAATATTTTATTTATTTTTTCTGTAATGTAAGTGGGTATAAAATATTTTTGATTTTTCTATTTGCTGTAAAAATGAAAAAATTTTTTGGTGTTTCCACTCTGGAGCATGCCATGTGAAAAGCATCGATTTTCCGAATTCAATAGCTGAAAATAATAACTTATTTTTTATGGGCGTGTCACTGCCCTCTTATCTATACACGAAATTATATAATTATGACAGCTTAATATGTGTGCAAAGTTTCAGAGAAATCAGTCAAGTGCAAGTAGCTAAAAATGATAACGTATTTTTTATGGGCGTAGCCCCACCCACTCTTAACCACCCATAAACACTTCGTGGAATGTGTGAAACAACTTGCCAAAGTATGAGTCCGATCGGCTTTGCAGTTTCGGAGTCTATAGCACACACACACACACACAGAATTTAATTTTAAATATAAAGATTTAAGAAATTATACAAGTCGGTAAACATATTTGAGTTTACCGACTTTATTTATAAATGGCAACAAATGCTGAACGAATGGTGTGACGGCTTTTTGTTTTTTTATACGACATCATGCTATAGAATTGCCTCAAATTAGTTGACGCATTTCAATACATGTTTTTATTGTTTGTCAATTAATGAATTAACGAAGAGGCGGAAAATGTGAACGATTTCATTCTGTTCATTGATACATTCAAACGATGTTTTTTTAGAGGCGGTAAATTTTTAATTGCCAGCGCTCTTTCCTGATTTCAGAAAATACCTCCCAAGATTCGCAGATTTTTTCATATTTCCATATATACCTCAAAATCACTTCTGTATTATGTCACGTACGATATATTCTTGGTTTTTCTGGATATTTTGGACAACAATGATTCGAATATAATTATTTTTTTTTAATGAAGTACCCTTTAAATAGAACATAAAGATCTAATTTTGTTTTAGTTACTCTTACCTTTGCAAAAATTACTCCACATTATAGGAGTACAAATATCACTTACGATGATATGGAAATGCCCATATAGTTTGAGTAGTTTTTAAAAATAATACATTTTTGAATAATTTTTTACACCTGTTTAGGAAAATCAATTGGTGCGTGAACTTTTTTGAAAAAAATCACAAAATATTATGATTTTCGTGGTTACTAGGACATGATTGAGCTCATGGTACAATGCCAAAAAATTGGTTATACCCCTAATACTCCACAATATATAATTAAACAAACAGTTTGTCATAATAATTCATACGTTTAATATCTTTTTAATAACAAATCAATTTTTTTATTAAAATCTATTCTATTGACATTATTTCATCCATATGGGAATTGAAAAATAAATTGTCAAACTTTTTTTAAGCCTTAAAAATTTGTGTTTGAAACTTTTCTTTCACAGCATTTCCCCCAACTCATTTTCCTAAAGAAATACAATTGAGTTTTATATAAATATTGCCAAAGTTGTACACTTAATAATCCCTTGTAAGTAGAAAAACAGGTGTCATCAATACTTCGTATCAATGTTACTTAATCTTTTACAAAAAATAAAAGCGAATTAATTTTGAAGTTCCCCTTTTTTGTATTTCAATTTTGAACTTTCTTTCCTCAGGTCTTTAGATCTTTTAAATTTCAACAAAAGAAGTTTTTATCTTTGCAAATTTTTGCACATATTTCTACGGCAATAAGGAACAACTGCTTATGTCTGTTTTTTCAGGAATTCTCTTAAAAATTGTTGAGTTGATTTTTAAAATTAATTCCCTTTAAAATAAAGAGTATTATAAGAATTCTACGCGATATAATTTAGAGAGCCTATTGATTTTCCTATATATTTAGCTAAATTATGGATTAAAATATGATGGTATTCCCAATGGTATTGTTATTTGAAAAAATATAGGCAATAAGTTTTTACGCTATAACTTTCTGTAAGATTTCCCAGAAAAGTGAAAACTTGTCTGAGGATTATTTTGTAGTCCAGTATTGAAATGATGTGATTATTTCAATGTTGGCTTATATCGACTTATGAAGTTTTTTCTTTTTCTCACAGATATAATAACTTGTGTTGGCATATTGATTTTAAAAACTTTACAATTTTTGCTCTAAACGAGAATATAATGAACAAATGAAAATATTGAAGATAGGCAAGACATAATGTATATACCTAAAATAAATCAAGTATGTATTGTAATAGGTTGAATGGATAAAGCAGCAGTATTATAGCTAAAAGTGTTAAAAGTGTAGAAGAAGTTACTCAAAAAAGACAAATGATACAATTACATAATTTTAAATTTAGAATTTATTTTAAAGTTATTTTTTTCTGCATTAATATTACTTTGTTATTTCTATACATGTGTATGTGTTATTTAAATCAAAATTTATATTTAAAATACACTTCGTTGCGCAATTCTAAAATAACCATAATTATGGTTTTTAATTTAATTCAAGGATATAAAAAAAATATGTTTGCAAAACTAAAGAAAAGTTAAAACATTAAAAAGACAAGAAAAACCATAATTCATAAATTAGTACTTTCATAACATTTTAAAATAACAACAAAGTTGTTCAAAAAAGCATCTTAAGGTTTGTCCTAACATTTAAAATTTAATGCTTTAATAAGGGTTGACAAATTTATTTTTTTATTTTCGTGTTTTAAATGAAATTTAATGCCATAATGCCAAAAAAATAATACAATATGGTGATATTGTGACACAGGTAAACAGCTGTACATAAAAAAAATGCTGTGAAAAATGTGGAAGGTAAAAAGGAAGTTGTTTTTTGTTGAGCCGTCAACTAGAATTAACTTTTAGAGATTAATTTATTTTTGAATCACATTTAAAAATTTACCAACATCTTAGAATTCTAATAATAAATTATTTTTTTGAATATCTTTAATGTTACTAAGTATTTAAAATACAGTATGAATCAAAATTTTTTCCCTCCTCTGCCATATATCAAACCTGGGGTGCTTCGTTTTTAAGCCCAGTACTTTTCGTTTATATAAATTGTTTTTTGTTTTTTCATTTATAAAATATTCCAATTTGAAATTTCTTTACACTAAGTATGGAAAATAATGTTACCTTTATACATAGTTTTAGAGGATTTTCTATAACCTCTTTCAAAATTTGTGCATGAATGGCTTGAAAGCATAAACTTTTAAACATTATCTCGGACCTGGTTATATATTTTCTCTCATCAAATAACCCCAAAGAAGATTCTCGAGCGCTGACAGATATGGCAAAAGCGCTGGCCCATTTATTTCCTAATTGTTCGAAATTCTTCACACTCCAAAAATTTTACATAAGAACTTATTGCATTGGACAGTATGAGCAGCTGAAACTTCAAATTTTCAATAAAGTTGACATTATTTTTTTCCCCAATTTTCAGCAATTATCTGCAATATCTAGGAGTTACCGATTATCTTGCCATTTTAGATATTGCGCCCATTTTATCTCGTATAGGAATAAGAGAAAATATTTATTTAACACATTGACTGCCAAGGCACTTTCAGGAAATAAGATGCTGGAAGCCACATCATTTTTTTGCGAAATTTCTTAGAAAACTTTAGTATTGGAATTTAGGCTACTTTCAGTAATATTTTCTTATGCAGTATTTATTTTTAAAACCCAAAAATATTCATATTCTAAAAACAAAAATATAGGCTAGCAATACAAAAGTACATCGAACATGTGCTTTATGTTATTTTAGAATAAAACATATGGAATTGAGAGAGACCGCCAGACAAAAGTCAAAATGAGTATACACGTATTGCCCGAATTGTCCGCAAGAGCGTTTTATGTGTTTAGAATGTTTTGGAAATCACCACAAACAAGTTAACGTGTTTAATTGTGTATTTTAATTATAAAAATAGAATGTTAAATAATTTTTCGTTTTTCTTCTTACTCTATATAATAAAATGAAACCCGCCTAAGCCATTTTTACAAAAATTAAAAGGGGAACCATGCATTATATTTCTGCAACAAAATCCTATTTATCGTCATCCACTATTGTGTGATATGGCTAGAGAGAATTAAATCGCATTAGCCAAAGAGTACAGTGTCACACATATGTGTCTGAAGTGGCAGTCAATGTGTTAAAATACGTGGAAGTGAGTTACGAACCATTTCTATCAGAACGGAATGACTTCTGTTAGATATTTCTGATGTTTTGTTACAAAAAATTAAGCGCTACACCGTAAAGCAATGCGTCTTCTTTATTACAATATTTAAGAGAACAAAGCTTGGCGCCACAATTTTAAAAATTTAAAAATATTGTCGATGATTACAAAGAAAGTAATTAAAAATGCTTAAAATCCATGGAATTTTTAAGCAAAATTGATTGTAGTTGCCACAATTTGTGTTCAGATAACCAATATCGATGGTCACAAGTATAAAGGCCCTAACTCGTGTTTTTCATAATATTAAGTTTTCTAGTGATTCCAATTTTACAAAACAATAATTTAACGAAATATTATCAAAAATAAAAGTTTAAAAAATAGCAGTAATATATTCGGCTGTCCGGAATTTGAAAATACCTTTCACCATCATGTACATAGGTATAGTAATTACATCTCAGATAAGTTTCAATATCAATTTTAACGTTATACGACATTTTCCTTAAGTATTTTAGATGAAATCTTTGATTTTAACCCTTTAACGACGAATGGGACACATATGTCTCATTTGGTTTTTTCATCAATACTGCCACATTTTATAATTTATTTTGACTTAATCGGTCTTGTGCGACAAAAAACAAAAGCATCTTTTGGTATCCGTGTTAAACTTAAGTTTTACTTGCTACAGTTGTGTTTAAGATGTCTTAAAGTCAAAAATTTGCATTTTGTTTTTTCGAAAATTTAGTTTTTTAATATCTCGAATTCTAATTAATACTCTTAGATAAACTTTTATAGTTAGATATATTAATTCCTTATATAAGTTAATTGAATAACGAATGCTGTATCGGTTCTATACTTTTATCGGGAGGACTAAAAATGTAATGGGACATATGTAGCTTGACCAAAAATTAATAAGGAATTTCATTAGCTTGATCTATTAAAACATGTTTATAAATTTTTTTCGATATTATTTTTCTATTACTTTGCCGATCAGTGGATCAAATTTCTTACAAATATCTCAAGAGGCATATGAGCCAATCCGAAAATTTTTAAACCAAAGACACAAATTTAAAGTTGCCAAAAATCCAAATGTTTGTTAATGGATACATATTCATGCTCCAAAATATATAAACCATATTTCACAGTGGTTTGTTTGGCCTTTTCAGAGGCTAACCTAAAATGACAAAGTGTGTAACGTCCGTAACGGTATAAAAATACCCAAAAATTTTATTTTATTATTTTGAGGTGGAAGTTAGAGTTAATAATGGATTTTCACCTGCTGAATCTGAATCTGGGCTTAAAATTGCTCTAGGTTGCCCAGAACCCAAAAAACTTCACCTCAAAGTAACAAAAAGTGTGTTTAAATAACATGCGATCTCACAACCTGCAACTTAAATTGAGATGAAATTCAAATTCTTCTGAAACCTAAAATAATTGCTTTCAATTCCCCCTTAAAATATTTGGCGGTACGCCCATGTATGCAATATTTAATTAGAAATTTGTTTTCCGTTAGAAATTAGGAATTTTTTTGCTACTTTGCATGGTGGTTGGTGTTGGCGCTATTATTAAGCGAAAAGTTTGGCAACTAGTAAAAGCCCAAAATCTCATCTTAAAAAACGCTCGAGATTTTCACAAATTAGCAAAAAAAATATAAATGGCGTTTTCCTAATTTACGTTGATAAAAATTATGTCAAAACTATATCTGACGAAATATCAAAAACATGGATAAATGTAAAAAAATAACCAGCTCTTAAATCGTATCATTATTTTTCGGGCTATACTATAAAAGTAGCTCGAACAGCTGGGTCTATTAAGCATAAGATACAACGTTTAACAGTTAAATAAACAAATAAATAAATGAATATAAGCTAATATAAGAGTAGTGAAATAATCTCTAATTTTTTTTTAACTAATAAATTAATAAATTCAAAGTTAAAAAGATTTTTAAATACATAAATGTTTTTTATATACACAATTTGGTTTAATGAAAAAAGTGTAACGTCCGTAACAGACAAAAATTAAGTTTTTTGCTTAACGGGACTACTTAGACTTCTTTTCTAAGCAGGATTGATGTCGTCATATATTCCACTTAATTTTTTGTAAATAAAATTTTTTTTGTTTATTATGCAAAATTAGCTAAAAAATGTGCAAATGCACATAAGCCTCAAAATCGACTTCCATATTTTGTAACGTCCGTAACGGAACTTTAAGCTAGCATAACTTTTTTTTTAAAAAACAGTTACCCTTTAAGTTTAAAACAAGTTTAAAAGTACTCCTAAAAACTGCATTTTTCAAAAAATTCATGAAAATATTCCAATGTGAACACCAGCTGTGTCAATCTTAACAAGCAAACTTGCGTGCGAATGTAACGTCCGTAACGCATATGGTTCTCTTAAATAGTAACAAACGTGTCTATAGTTATCTTTGGGCTGAAAATATGGATTTTCGAATTTAAAGTATGTGGAAAAACAGAGGCAATCAATCGTGTGTATTTATTCATTGCTCATAATGATATGCGGTGTTTGTTCTGGATTTCAATAGAAATTTATTCCCGGATATATCCAAAGGAATAATACTTTTTACAGATCTAGGTAACATGTAAGAGATTCTAAAATTTGATTTCAACTAACATAGAGAGATGAAGAAACCTCATTGAGAAAGTTTACAAGGGGTTGAAGAATTGTAGAGCAGAGGTATGTTACTGGATTGTATGTACGGCGATATGGTATCGTCGATATATTCCGTATAGCTCAAATATTGGTGTTTATAAAACGTTTTTATCGTAAGACTTATATTGTTCAAGGTGCGCCAAATATATGTGTTTAAATTTCAAATGTTACGTTACTAACAAACGTTTTAACATCTCCCACTTGACATCACTGTTAACACTTAATGTACGAAAATTATTCATTACACTTAGGAAAACACTAAAGTCAAGAAACATTTGGCAAGAAAGACTAACTTATTGTTGGGTCTCCATAGAAATGTAACACTATCTTATGAAATCTTCAACACGACGCAGAAAATACACAAAAAGCCAATGCTCTGCAGTCAAGGGATGCGTATGCAAAGTTTCAACAAAATAATGTATAAGTGAATGAATAAATGTTTGCAATTGAAAATATATTCTCCTTAAATTACATACATTTTCATTCAGTTTTTTTTTTTTCAAATAAAAAGTTTGGCTTCATTTTTGTTTCCGTTTACATTTGTGTTATGGGCCACGTAATAAGAAACTGAAAAAACTCAAAAAACTTTTATGAAGTATTGTTAAATATTATAACAACTCTGATGGTAGAAATAAGGCTAAATGAGGGGAAACAAAAGTAATACTGAAGGGGGAGAAGAAGACAAAATAGTTTGCGTGAAATGAGACAATTTTTGTATGCATATTGAAATTACCAAAAAAAATTTTGCCGCAAAACTGAAAGATAGAAAAAAAAACACATACCAATGGCGTTATTTCAAGAATATGAGAGTTAAACTACAAACTTTGTCATTCTCACCAGCAAAGGTTATATTTGCAGTTTACCACCTTTTTTGTTTTTCTGATATTTAATACACCTTTTTACTTTTATGCCTTCTTTGTTCATTCATTCATTCTTTCGTTTGTAAACATTAACAATTAAAACTTTCATCAACATTCAGAGCCGCAATCAATTTCAATTTTCATATTAAAATCTTTAAATATAACAATGACAACTGTACATACTTCGAAGACAATTGCAAATAGACAGAGACATTGATAGAGGCCAACGGATAACAGAAGAGGCAGACAGTCAGAAAAATGGATGCATGCAAAAGTTTCTTTTGCAAATGTTTTGATTGGATGAAAAATCAAATAATTGGAAAACTACATATGTATGTATATAAAACACACGCACACATATAATTTTATAATTATCGTAAGTGATTTTTGGTACAGACATCAAGGACAAACTTTTTGTATTGTGGGTAAAAAAGTTTAATTTCGGATGTACATTTACCATTTCCATTCTAGGGTGTTTTCACTGCTGCCAAGAAGACAGCACGTTACAAAACAGTTTTTCTTTAATCAGAGAAGGATAATATCCTCCACTGGTGATTGTCAGAGCGACCTTAGTTATTGATTATATGCATAGTTATTACAGGGTTCATGCAGGATAGGTAAACATTTTAATAGGAGAGATTGTATGGATTCTTTACTAAAAAATAAATACCCCAAAATGGAATTTTTAAAATATCATTAATTAACGCCTAAGTAATTTTTATACAGTTCACACAGTGAAAAAGGGTATATATAGGTTTGTCATTCCGTGTGAAATTTCTACAATTTTCATTTCTGACCCCATAAAGTATATATAAGTTTATGAAAAGGGGAGTCGATTAAGCTCTGTCAGTCTGTCCGCCTATCCGTGTGTATGTTGAAATCAACTTTTTGAAGCCCCCCGACATCGCTTGGGCACAGGTGAGGTATTCAAATATCAGAAATATTTGGGAGTAGATCGGTATTGAAAATCAGAAATATCGGTATATAAACAACTGGGATATGGGCAAAACCCATGACCACCTTGATTTTTTTTTTTTCACAAAAACAACATTACAACAACAACATACATACATACATACAAACGCGTATACTGGTTAGAGTAAACGTGGAATCGAATCCCAGCTGAGTCAAACATTTTTTTTTTATATTTTTATATTTTTTTAAAATTTTTTTTTTATATTTTTTTTATTTTTTATTCAATATATTATTTATATTTTTATAATTATTTTTTTTTTTTTGATTTTTTTTTTAATTTTTTTTTTAATTTATTTTTGTGTTATATTTATTATTTATATTTTAATTAATTTTTTTTAAATTTTTTTTTAAATTTTTTTTTAAATTTTTTTTTACATAAGTAAATTTATAATATTACAATAGAATATTTTTATATATGTATTTTTCTGTACATGTATGTATTTCATATAAGATGGATGGTGATACAAACTACTGTTATTGCATGACTAGACGTTGTGAAGGGTATATAAGATTCGGCACGGACGAATATAGCACTCTTACTTGTTAAAGTTAAAGTTATAAAATTGCTAAGATTTTTGAAATTAAAATTAACATCTGAAATATTATTTCTGATTTAGTTTAATAAGATGTTAGTTCACATCTTTAATTAAAATTTATTTAATTTACTTTTTTATTCCTATATGCATTTGCATAATTTACTTAAGTCTATTTTATTTTTAAATTTTAGCAACATTGAAATAATGAACAATTCACATTTTGTATCATAATTTCAGAATATTTTTAAACTAATTATTTCCATAATTAACATGATTTGGAAAATTGTCAGTTCGGTAAGGCACGCCAATAATATAAGGATACTATACACAAATAAAATGTGAATTTCAATAACGTAGTTAGTACTATTAGTAAAAATTTTATTGGATTTTGCTCCAGTCATTAAAATAATACTATTAATTGAATACAAATTATTATTTCTAATTGAAAATATATTGCGAAAGAATCAATTAAAACAGTATTATAATATTGTTTAAAATTCTTAGAATTTTTAAACACAATTTAAATTAAATTAATCACGCCTTTAAGTGAAATTTGGATTTAATTAAAAAAAAATATTTATTGTAACATTACGATCAAATATTAAACCTGTTTTATATAAAAGAACCCGAAATAAATAAAATAAGTAAGAGCACTATATTCGCCTCTGCCGAATCTTTTATACCCACCACAGTTCTTTTTTAGCTAGGCTTTTTTTCCCCGAAAATTTTTGTTTCCCTGAAATGCGAGATTTATTTTTTAATTTCCCGGGGTCCCGCTGTAAAACAAATAAAAAGTAAATTTGTTTTTAATTAAAAAAACCTTTTTAGTAATAAGCATAAAAATGTTTATAATGTTAAAGAAACCCTTCAAAACAATAACAAGTAAGAGCACTATATTCGGCTGTGCCGAATTTTTTATACCCACCACCAATTTTGTGTACATTTAAAGCACAATATTTATTATTTAGTTAATCATTATGGAATAATCACTTTTTAATAAAATATGTATCACTTTCTTTGTAGAGGGTGGTTAAATTTTAAGGGCCCATGTTGAAGGTGAACTACACCTAGTATTTAAACTTGTTTTCTGCATTTCATTTGACATTTCTCAATCTCAAACTTACTCAATTCGATCCGTGGAAAGATACGCAAGTGAGCAACGCTTTAAAGTTATTCAGGTTTTTTAAAAAATGGGCGTTCAAATCAAAATGCATTTTGTGCACTTCGTAATTCTTTTGATCAACATAATCGTTCAAATTCGTCCACAATCGGGAGAATTATAAAAAATATTTAAATTTCTGCAAAACAGGTCTGTATAAAATGTTAGAAAATCTGTGAATGCCTTCTTAGTTCGTTGAATGGGAACCACTGCTGGTTTTTGCGATAGTGTGGCAAAAGAGCAGTCAACGTCGCCTCATCATCATGCCCAACAATTGAGCATCAACATTGTCATTGAAAATTTGGACCATCAGATAGAGAAGTGGCACCAAGGATGGGGGGGGGGGGGGGGTGGGGGTGGCGTTTGGCCGATATTTTGTTAAATACATAATTGAACCATACAAATATTATAATTATAAAAATAAATAATAATAATATCCTAAATAATTTGTGTTTTATTTAAATTCAACATCGGTCCTTAAAATTTAACAACCCTTTATAACTTCGATATGCTACTAAAATGCTTTTGTAAATTTAGTCTTTCAATGAAAGTGGGCGTAAAAGTAGGCGTGTCAATAAAGTTTCTGTTAATAAATACAACTTAGATACTTAAATATAGTCCTTTATTTTCCCAAAATCTTTATTAATAGAGAAATGACATGAATTTAAGATAAACCGTTATATGGGAGGTAGGCGTTAAAGTGGGAGTGTCACCCAAACTTTTTGGTACAGCAATTGCATTGATTTGAAGGATATACCTAGCAAATTTGATCATCATACCTCTAATTTTGTCAGTTTTATGAGCTTTTAAATTTCATTAACGGTAGATAACGTGAAAAGTGGGCGTTATAGTAGGCGTGTCAAAGTTGTTTTTGCGAATGAGTACAACTTAGATGTTTCAATTCCCTTTATTATTCCAAAATCCTTATTAATAGAGAAATTATATGAATTTAAGGTAAAACGTTATATGGGAGGTGGGCGTAAAAATAGGCGTGGCACCTTAATTTTCTGGCACAGTAATGACATTGCCTAGGGGGATATACGTAGCAAATTTGATCATCACACCTCTAACTTTGGCGGTTTTATGAGCTTTTAAATTTCATTAACGGTAGATAACGTGAAAAGTGGGCGTTATAGTAGGCGTGTCAAAGTTATTTTTTCGAACGAGTACAACTTAGGTGTTTAAATATAGCCCTTTGTTATTCCAAAATCCTTATTACTAGAGAAATTATATGAATTTTAAGTAAATCGTTATATGGGAGGTGGGCGTAAAAGTGGGCGTGGCACATTGATTTTCCGTGTCAAAAAAGCATCTTACTAAAAAGCAAAGTGTGCAAAATTTCAGAGTCGTACATCTAATTTTGTTGCTTTTATGACGTTTTAGTTTTTAAATATACCGAAAAATACACTGTGCGGTATAAATTTTCGTACATTTTGATCGATAACTCCTCTCCTAATGCATAGATTTAGATAATTTTCAGGAAAAAATATTGTTTTTACTCAGGAAATATATACTCGGAGTTTCATGAGTCTACGTTAATGCGTTTGGACACAATTCCATTTTATTCGATGTTCGAAGGACACGGTTTTTTCGACCTACTCTTGCTTTTCGAGCCATAACTCTCTTCCTAATATTCCGATTTAGCCCATTTTCAATACCAACTAAGCCTTGTCTATAAGAAAGATTCTGGCAAAATTTGAGCCCCCTAGCTTTTTCGGTGCGACCTCTATCGTGCTTTCAACAGACGGACAGACGGATAGACGGACGGACATAGCTAGATCGTCATCAAATCAAACCCTGATTCAGAATATATATACTTTATGGGGTCTAAAATGGATATTTCGATGTGTTACAAACGGAATGACAAAATGAATATACCCCCACCATTTTTTTGGTGGCGGGTATAAAAATAAATAAAAAAACTTGAATTTAAAATATAAATTGAGTGAAAATATTTTTTTATTGAAAAAAATATTATTCTCGAGATACGAGATCAAATATGAGTGAAAACAAAAATACAGGTACTTCAGCTATGAGATCAAAAATAAAATCATTAGAATTCAATTTCAATATAAACAATATAAACATCTGCTTTCGAATCGTAGCCACCTTTTTTATAACGTGAAAAGTGGTCGTAATAGCAGGCGTGTCGAAGTTGTTGTAGCCTTTCAATGAAAGTGGACGTTAAACTAGGCGTGTTGAAGTTGATTCTACTAATGGATGCAACTTATATGTTTCACTACTGTCCTTTATTATTCCAAAAGTTGTGTAATGTAATTTAGATGTTTCACACAGTCCTTTATTATTCCAAAATCTTTATTCATATATGAATTATATGAATTTGAGATAAACCGTTATATGGGAGGTAGGCGTTAAAGTACGCGTGTCACCTAAATTTTCCGGCATAACAATAACATTGACTGGAAAGATGTATGTAGCAAATTTTATCATCATACCTCCAATTTTGTCGGTTTTATGAGCTTTTAAATTTCATTAACACTAGATAACGTTAAAAAAGGTCGTGAAAGTAGGCGTGTCGAAGTTGTTGTAGCCTTTCAATGAAAGTCGACTTTGAAGAAGGCGTGTTGAAGCTGTTTCTACTAACGAATGTAATTAAGATGTTTCACTACAGTCCTTTATTATTCCAAAATCTTTATTCATAGACGAATTATATGAATTTGAGATAAACCGTTATATAGAAGGTAGGCGTTAAAGTACGCGTGTCACCTAAATTTTCCGGCATAACAATAACATTGACTGGAAAGATGTATGTAGCAAATTTTATCATCATACCTCCAATTTTGTCGGTTTTATGAGCTTTTAAATTTCATTAACACTAGATAACGTTAAAAAAGGTCGTGAAAGTAGGCGTGTCGAAGTTGTTGTAGCCTTTCAATGAAAGTCGACTTTGAAGAAGGCGTGTTGAAGCTGTTTCTACTAACGAATGTAATTAAGATGTTTCACTACAGTCCTTTATTATTCCAAAATCTTTATTCATAGACGAATTATATGAATTTGAGATAAACCGTTATATAGAAGGTAGGCGTGAAAGTGGGCGTGTCACCGTAATTGTCCGGCATAACAATAACATTGACTGGAAAGATATATGTAGCAAATTTCATCATCATACCTCCAATTTTGTCGGTTTTATGAGCTTTTAAATTTCATTAACACTAGATAACGTGAAAAGTGGGCGTTATAGTAGGCGTGTCAAAGTTGTTTTTGCTAATGAGTACAACCTAGATGTTTCAATATAGTCCTTTGTTATTCCAAAATCTATATCAATAGAGAAATTATATGAATTTTGGGTAAAACGTTATATGGGAGGTGGTCGTAAAAGTGGGCGTGGCACATTGATTTTCCGTTAAAAAAAAGCGTCTCAACAAAAAACAAAGTGTGCAAAATTTCAGAGTCGTACATCCAATTTTGTTGCCTTTATGACGTTTCTGTTTTTAAATATACCGAAAAATACACTGTGCGGTATAAATTTTCGTACATTTTGATCGAGAAATCCTCTCCTGATGCATATATTTTGATTATTTACGGGGAAAAATATTGTTTTTACTCAGGAAATATATATTCGAAGTTTCATGAGTCTACGTTAGGGCGTTTGGACACAATTCCATTTTATTCGATGTTCGAAGGACACGGTTTTTTCGACCTACTATTGCTTTTCGAGCTATAACTCTCTTCCTAATACTCCGATTTAGCCCATTTTCAACACCAAACAAACCTTGTCTATAAGAAATATTCTGGTGGAATTTTGGCCCCCTGGCTTTTTTTTCAAGCAATGGAACTTAATTTGCTTATCAATTTTGAAGTTTTTCTATGCTCTGTTGGTCTCCGGGTATTTTTGGAACTACATTTCCTTCTAGTGTCCTGTGAGTTCCACTCTAGAACTTCGTTAGCTTTGTCTGAAGTAGGAGTGGGTCTTAATTTCACAATTAATTTGAGTAAATTTTGTTTGTTTACATGGTAAAACGCCAACATAATCCATCCATCCATCCATCCATCCATCTGTTTTTATATATTTGTATGCAGGACGTAGTGAAGGCATATATATGCGATAATTTTCAATTTAATTTACAAATTTAACTTAAGTAAAAATTTGTACCAACTATATATTTATGTAGATTTCAAAAATTGTCCCGCACGAGTTGCAACGCCCCTTAACGAATTCAAATGCATTGTGAATTTTAATTAAATATTACGTGCAAGCAGCTGAAAATTGTAACTTTTTTTATGGGCGTGGCACTGCCCACTTTTCTAATCACGAAATTATATAGTCATGGCAGCTCAATATGTGTATGCAAAGTTTCAGAAAAATCGGTCAAGTGCATGTAGCTAAAAACTATAACTAATTTGTTAAGGGCGTAGCCCCGCCCATTTTTTACCACCCATAAATACTTCCTAGAATGTGAACAATAACTTGCCAAAGTTTGTCCGATCGACTTAACGGTTTCGGAGTCTATAGCTTACACACAGACATAGTTTCACTTTTATATAAATAGATGTACAGGGTGAACTGAAAGTCACACGTGCGGGTAAAATTGAATTTGAGTTAATTATGTGAGTAAAATTGGAAAAAGTAATTTTTTAAATTTTTAAACACAGTTGTGAATTTTGGCCCATATTGTAAATATAAAACTTTGTCTTTATAGTCCTCATCCTATTTTATTATTTTTTTAAATGTTTTTTATGATCGAACTTGACAAGATTTTGCCAATTCTTTTTAATCTTAACCTCTTCATATGATTTTGTTTCAAGTTTTAAAAAAATTACATTTTGTTTGCTATTTAAGCCAATATAAGTTTTTCCTACCGTAAAGTTGTCCCTGATGTCCACTTATATTACATTTACATACTGGTATTAAATCAGAACACATCAATATAAATTTCAAAATGGTTAAATAAAATAAGTAATAAAATAAACGAGAAAAAAATGTGTAAAATATTCTAAGGGAAATAAAATAACATCAAAAAAATGATAACAAGAGCAGCAGCATAAAATAACATTGAGTTAAACACCTTTGGCGCTTTGCAGCATAGAATTAAATTGTATTTTTAATTTTTTTTCTCTCTTTTGGTCCATCATTTTTTATAATTTCTTTTATTTTTTTTTTATTTTTAGTGGTATGAACAGGTCAGTTATGTAGGTATATACATCGGTTACAGTTGCATGATTTCATCAACAGTTGACGTTAATGATACTGATGGCAAATGTGAAACTAAATGATGCTGACGATGAGTATGTCGAAAATAAAACTGTTGATGATGATGATGATGACGATGTTAAAGTTACAGATAATGACGATGATCAAAATGTCAGTGTTACTGTAACTGCTGAAAAGGGAGTGAGTACAGGAAGTTGACAGCGGTGATAAGAATCATATAAAATAATGATGAATTTTTTGTTGGTTTCTTTTTTTACTACAAAGTTGAAAGATTTTTTTTATGAAATATTTAATTTGGTACGTAAGTGCGTGTATGTGTTTGTATATGTTTGACATGACATGTAAGTGTGTTAAGGTTTGTAACAAAACTGTGACATAATTGGCTGATGTTCATGTCAGTGTATAAAAAATCATTTTTATTTTTTCACTTTTAATAAATGGTATGCAAATTTATATTGATATACATTTACGCTCAAATTTATTCTTATACGGACAACTTTATATTCGATTATATTTTGCCATACAGTTGAAAAATTATAAAATATTAGTTCATCATTGCTTTAGTGTAATAGAGAATCTTGTAAGTATTTGAAATTTTATCAAACTGACACAAGATATTGACAATATCTACTTATAATTGAGTCAACGTAAAGTTTTAAAAACAATTCAATGTTTATGGTTTTTGCATTTATTCTGAAATATTAAAGACGTTCGGTTTACTACATGAACATTCTTTATATTTTAAGACTTTCTTCGTCGGATCGATGAGTACTTGAGCTAAAGTCTAACTGTAGGATGTAGGATGTCATTGACAACAAGAGAAACTGTTTTGAAGAAGTTGCGACATCAACGAGGAACTTTTCTCTCTTTTTGATATATTTAAAAAAAAACACATTTTTGTGTGTTTGTTTATTTACATATATTATAAAATTTGACATACATATGTATATTTGTTTATTCTTAGATTTATTCTTAGGTTTATAAAAAAACTAAAGATATTTAAAATATATGACTGTCTCATTTAGGCAACTCCTTAGTCTGGATCCACTTATGTGTTTCATGAAATTTTTTTTTGTTTAGATAAAATTATTTCCTTAGTAATATAACGCCTTTCTTTTAGTAAAAAAAATTGTTAAATTTTAGAATTTACCCAGAGATAATAAAAATGAGTTACCGCATCTTAATAAGTGGTGAATTTGTTGCATTTTAAAATTATGAGATATATTTATATGGTTTCTTGTATTTTCCGCACAAAGAGCACAAAATTAATGAATTTATTTGCTAAAATGGCGTAGTAAAAAATTCTCCGGACAAAAATATTGTTCAGAACAAATGGCTGATTTCAACTTTAAAATGTAGAATTCCAGAATTACATTCCTAACTGGTAGTATGTCTGCACAAGATTATGCTCTGCAGCAAATACTTACTTATTTTAAATTGTGAATCATTTTCAACTATAAGGTGATTATCTACATCCATGAATAGCGGACGAATCTGCTTCCCTTTTTGTTACAAATGCATATAACAACCAGTCGACTATCATATCGGTGATATCGGCAAGTCAATAGATGACACACTGCCGAAACTACAACGACCTACCCTAACGAATGCCTCGCTAGTGTAGTGTACATATTTAGAAAAAAAGATTAATATAAAACCTCTTAAAAATATCAAAACACAGTATTGCATTTATATATGCAGTACCTTGGGAACGACATCAATAATGGTTAATGGGAATATACCATATATTTTGCTGATTGAGATACGGGTTACATATTAGACAACTTAGGCCAGAACTATACTAATTTCAATGAGTACATGACCAGATAGTAATGAAATGAAAAGAGAAAACAGAAACTGAGTCAATGAGCTACTTTTAGGCGTATTAGAGCCAAGAACTTTAACGTGAACACTATGCTGACTTTATAACACTTGTCAAAATATTTGGACGAGTTGGGGATTATGATTCTAATAGAGGAATTTGGCATTTCATAGAGTGCACAACATGCTATTTGACCATACCTGTATAACTTTCACGAGTTTGAACTTTTAATGCCCCTCTTTTTCAACCTACCATAACCTAACTAAGGACTTTTATTATAAACACGATTTTTACTTTATATAACTCTGTCGAAAAAGGTCGACATTAAAAAATTACAAAAAGGAATTTAATTTTTTTCAAATTGCTTTTGATTTTTAAATATTTGTTTTATAAAATTCAAAAAAAAAAAAAAAGATTCAGCATACTAACAGTAATTATAAATCGGTAAAGCCGAATTTAGCATATTTATATAATCATTTTAATATTTTATGCTGTAAATAAATGACCCTGTGCTTAACTTTAATAATATTTTTTGTTGTTGTATCGCAAAACAAAAAATACTTTATACTTAAACATTATTTTTAATTTATTTAAATTAAAATGTTGAACAACAATTTTGTTAAAGCTTAATGTTTTATGTTCTTCTGATTATTGTTGCATTGTATAAAGCTGTAATGAAAACTTTGTTATAAATAAATACATTTTTTCTCACGGCTCTTTTATATTTAATAGTTTGTTAGCATTTAGTAAAAAACAGAAGATATAATTGTACGTGTTCTGTATATATTGTAGGATTATAAAAGTACATAAAACTAACGGCAACAATAAGAATAGAAAAAGCCTGAAACATAGAGAAAAAAATATTATTTAAATATTGTTGTGTTAGCACAACTTTTTAGTTTTTTTTTTTTTGTAATATTGACCAACAAACAAACATACATTTAGTGAAGGGTTTCGCAAAACTAAATAAATGATTTTGAATGAATCTAAATGCAGGAAATCTGATTGCTGATCCTATAATAGATAAGCCCAAAAACTTATACAATATTTTAGGTTACACTCTTTATTAAAATATTTACTTACTTACTATGGTTAATGCGATAAATGTTTAACTTTTCTCTTAATGTGTCACTTGAATGTAGGCGTTTTTGAGGATAATAACTTGAAAAAAAATGAATAATGTTATACATACATATGTGACTCTTGGGAAATATTGAAGCAGGATGTTACTACTACGGAACTATTTTTGATTTTCTTCACTTACTAGTGGTTCTGTGCCTACCAATCGGCATCCATTTTTTCGCTAAGTCCTCAGTCACTATTAACGTTTTCTCTAGTTAAGAAAATGATTTTATATTGACGACTTGTAATTGTTGCTAATTTTTATTGCACAGTCCCTTGTTATAACCAGAGTCTTAGTTAGACCAAAGTTCCCCATAGCATTTACATCTAAAGTGTGCCCACCGCGATCTGATCCTCTCTAACTAAATTAAGCGGATACCGGCAGCAGAGTCTTCGTAACATCTTTAAGTTCAAGGTCAAGGATTCTCCTATCCATGCATTTTTTGTGCATGGATCGATTCGTTATGACCGTGCGATGCAGCACCTTGGCCACATTAATTTGATTCACTATCACCATCAGCATGTGAGCATCCCTAATCTTTTTATATATCCTCTTCTGCACTAGCGAGATGTGCTGATAATACCCAGATTAGCAACAACACCAAGGCGGCATAAAATATTATATTATAATATTTTTGTTGTTATTTAATTCCTATCTCTATGTCTCTATCACTTTTTATTTCTATCTTACTCTCTGTCTCTCCTTTTAGCTAAAGAAGTAAATCAACCTGTTTATTAAATCCGGTTCCAATAAAGTTTTTCTACTGTAGACACTAGTTTTAAGATAATCTGCGATATCGATAATAGTAAAATATATTTATATATGTTCCTCTTTCATGCATTTCCATTCAATTTTATTGTTGTACCATTTTAAATACTATTTTGCTATTACAAACGAGATATACAAGATTATCATGGATAAAATTTCACACGAAAATTTTCGATTTTGTAAACAATTATTCAATTATTATTGAAAGAAAGAAATGAATGACGTAATATGCCCTCAGGAATGAATTCCATAAACATGCTGTATTTTACACGTTAAACAAAGTATAAAAAATTTATTTCTTTTATAAAAAAAAAAATATTTTTTTATAAAAATATACAAAAAATTAAACATTTTTTTTAACTTTAGCATCCAGCATATTACTTTCCCAGCAAAAAATTTTTAAAAAGGTAATCGAGTGTGGAATTAAGCATTTTTAAGAGAATCACTTCCTAACTGGATTACCAACTTAATTATTTTAACAAGGCGTGAGACTTAAATAATTAGTTCTTTATAATTGATTATTTTATATATATAATAATGAGTGATTTTTTTTTTTTTAGTACTTCTTTATTTCAATAAGGTAGTACTTCTCTAATTTTTAATGTAAATAGTTCTTTTTTTAAACATAAGAACTACTTCCAAATTTAAATATTATAACCTATTATAATTTCATTTCAGTAAGTCCTTTTTTTAATTTAATAATTAGTATTTTTTAATCTTTGTTAATAAATTTAAACACAAGTTAATTACTTATCTAACATTTATATTTTTTATTGAATAAAAGTGTAAAACAAACTTAAATAATATAATTCATTAACTTATTGGTTTTTGTTATTTGTACTTCAAAATCATTTTATATGATGTAATAAATATTTACATACGTACGTACGTATGTAAATGAATTGTTAAAAATTTTTGTTGCTTCTATTTATTCAGAGCTTTCCGATTCGTCAAAGTTTGCTTAAAATGTTTATTTTTTGCGCACTTAATGGCTTTTCGCAATTCTCCTACAAACTCTAGCTCAGTAGATATCTCAGTTGATCTTGCCACTGAAAAAATTAAATACTTAGTAAATTTAAAAAGGAAGCTTCAAATTTTTAATTATATTTAAAACTATACTTACAAAAGAGAACGTTCATTGTTGCCTTGTAATTCATTAATCGCTTTTTGCCTTGAATACCTCTTATATTATATTCCAACAATAAAGAATTAGAAAAAAATTTACAAATCCCTTTTTGTAAGCTTTTATTTCCCAAAATTCGTCTTATAGAGGAAACCTGTTTGAAAAAAACAAATAAATATATACGGTCTAATTACCAAAAATTAAAACAGCTTCAAAAAAGGTCTGGTTAATAAATCCTTTATAAGCCTTTAATAATTTTAATAAATAAGGTGAAAACAACTACCTATATACATACATATGTGTCTACTCGTATATCGTTATCAGTCGGTTTGAAATGCTAACTTACAATTTCACTCTTATTGTCTTCATTAATCATGTTTTCAAAATCATTTAATTCTTTATCAGATGAAAGAGGAAAAATTGTGATAAATTTTGGATCTTCAAAATGAGATTTGAATGTTGAATTTAGTGCAACTATTTGATTTGTTAGTACATTTGTAAGAGTGTTGTTTTGATTTACTATTATTTCTGAAATAAGAATATTATTTAAATATAAAATATAACATGTGGAAACAAATGAAATATGTATACTTTACACTACCTTTTAAGCCATTTGATACATCTAATATTTTTTTGGTGAGCTCGATTTGATGTTGTAATAAGGTGTTTATGTTGGAGTTAAAATCATTTTGGTTTTCTAATAAATCTTAAATTAAAATATATTTGTAATTGTACAATTGTTTCATAATTATGCACGCACTTACTTAGAATTTTCGTTATTGAATCTCCAGTTGTTGTTAACTCATCATCAGTTTTTAGGTATTTAGATTTTTTGGATTTATCTATAAGAAATATCAAAATTTATAATATCTTTATTCAATTGAATGTAACAACGGAATTAATACGAATTTGCCATCAAACGGGAGAGACATAATTTTAGAAGATATATCTGTTACATTAAATATTTTATCTGGGCCAAAATTTTCCATATTAACAATTTCTTCTAAATATAATTCACTATTTGTGTCTAAATGTTGTCTCATTGGGCTTAGAGGGCTTTCTTGGCAAAATACTTTTTTTAAATTATCTCTAATTTTTTTCTTATTTTTATAATATTGCGACTTACTTGACATTTTTGTATTATCGTTTTGTCTATTTTATTTAACACGCACACGTCTGTTTATGTCGATGAACGCTTTAAAATAAATGATTTGCAGTAAAAAGAATTTTTTTCAATACTTATGTATGTAATTTTTTCACAAGAAATAACTGTACAGTTTCTTTATTTTTTACTCTCAAATTTTTTTTGTATTAAATTTCTTATTTAAAAAACATGCAAAAGCAACTCGATTACATTTTATAAAATTATATTCAAAAGATAATCGAGTTGGTATATTTTTGAGTTATATTAAATTGGCTTGAGAGAGAAATTGTTTGCAACTACACTTCTTTTCAAACTATGGAACCAAAATTATATTTAAATATTTTAACTCCTTACTTTTTAATCAAAAATAACACTAGGTCACAAATAACAAACTTTTGTCTGTTATTTGTTTCTAGCATACTTTTTCTCATGGATTTGGACCTACTGAACACGAAAATGAATTTTAAAAATTTTTCTGTCGATTGGTTTGCGAGATACAAATTTTTTAATTTTTTTTTTTTAATTTTTGGAGGTACACTTACTATTTTGAGCATATCTTTAGTCTTCTTTGACCTATTTTATCCTACTACTACTCAAATTAAAGACAATTGAGCCGTCTACAACTTATTCTCAGAAAATTTTCAAATCGGGTTAGTAGTTTTGATGTTGGCGGCTTAAAAAGGTTAAAAAACTGGGTTTTTTAGTAAAAATGTGGCTGAAAAATTCATATAAAAATTCATATAAAATATAAAACGCGATGTTAACAGCGATTTTAATTTTTTTACGTATAGCTGACACTTTTCCAAAGAAAATAAGCCCTTACATAACAAAATCTGATGACAAATGGCCGACTTATTATTTTTTTGGTAAACGACCGAAATTCCGCTATTTCACGATTTTTTGATTTTCATTATTTGCACAGCTAACCTACCCAACGCAAACGAATAAATACATTTGAACTTAATTTAAAATAAACAAATTAGTCTTCGTATATTATTTTTTAATTTATTTACAGCACTACATGCTCATACATATTTAAACATAAGGAGACACGGTTATCAATTGCATTTCAAAACTGTCTGTGAAAGTGTAAAGAAGTTAATATTTAGAAAACGCAAGGAAGACAATGAGTAAAAGACTACGTGTGTTCGAGTGTTTGAACGATCCAGACAATTTCTGCAATGTTTGTGGCCAGTTTATAAAAAAAAATCACGCACACAAGTTTACTCCAGCAGTACAATTGCACTATTTGAATTATTTTGGTATTTCACCAAATATCACAGAACCATGGACACCTAAGTCGCTGTGTGATCTTTGCTATATAATCTTAACCAACTGGGCAGCTGGCGGAAGGTAAGAATTTTTATTTAAACACATTATACATAGCGAATATAGTAATTTATTTTAATTTTAGCCGCCATATGAAAAAATTAGACAAAGAAGGTGAAGCTTTTGCCTATTTACGGTCAATTTTCCCTTACCTTTCGCTGGCAAAAATTAAAGAAGGAGTCTTCGCAGGACCCGAGATAAAAAAAATTTTGAAAGATGAAAAATTCCCAAAGCTGTTATCACCCATCGAAGCCGCAGCATGGAATTCCTTCAGGCTTGTTGTGGAAAACTTTTTAGGAAACAACAAAAGCCCGAATTATAAGGACATAGTTGAGGATCTGGTAAAGAACTATGAAGCCATGGGAGTGCACATGTCACTTAAAATACACTTTCTGCATTCTCATTTGGATTTTTTCCCTGAGAATTTAGGAGACGTGAGCGACGAACACGGCGAGCGCTTTCATCAGGAATTGAAGGCTATGGAACGACGCTATCAGGGCATCTATGACACGGCTATGATGGGTGACTATATTTGGACCCTAATACGTGAGACCGATTGCAGCGAATACAAAAAACAAAGAAGAAGTCAGCAGTTTTTCCACATGGCATAAAATGTACACTTATATCTTTGTTTTTACTCATTTTTTTTGTGCGTTGTTAATTTAATTAGTTAGTTTAATTTCGTTAGTTTAGCTAATTGTGCGATACATTGAGCATGTAGTGCTGTAAATAAATTAAAAAATAATATACGAAGACTAATTTGTTTATTTTAAATTAAGTTCAAATGTATTTATTCGTTTGCGTTGGGTAGGTAAGCTGTGCAAATAATGAAAATCAAAAAATCGTGAAATAGCGGAATTTCGGTCGTTTACCAAAAAAATAATAAGTCGGCCACTTGTCATCAGATTTTGTTAAATAAGGGCTTATTTTCTTTGGAAAAGTGTCAGCTATACGTAAAAAAATTAAAATCGCTGTTAACATCGCGTTTTATATTTTATATGAATTTTTATATGAATTTTTCAGCCACATTTTTACTAAAAAAACCCAGTTTTTTAACCTTTTTAAGCCGCCAACATCAAAACTACTAACCCGATTTGAAAATTTTCTGAGAATAAGTTGTAGACTGCTCAATTGTCTTTAATTTGAGTAGTAGTAGGATAAAATAGGTCAAAGAAGACTAAAGATATGCTCAAAATAGTAAGTGTACCTCCAAAAATTAAAAAAAAAAAATTAAAAAATTTGTATCTCGCAAACCAATCGACAGAAAAATTTTTAAAATTCATTTTCGTGTTCAGTAGGTCCAAATCCATGAGAAAAAGTATGCTAGAACCAAATAACAAAATGGCTGTTGCCTAGTGTAATTAAGCGGGGAGTGTAATAATGTGTATGTTTTTGATTTAATAACTAATTTCATTTGAACAAATTGTAAGACCTTTTTTTATAACTCAAGTAATACGTTCAACTACCACTTGATATTTTAATTATTTGATGTAATGTGTTTGGGAATCGACAAATAAATTTTAGCAACATCAAAAGTAAGTCATTATGTGGCAAGTTGTTCTTATGGTAATCTCTAATTTTTTGCTGGGTTTGTAATGTATTGTAATTGGGATAAGTAAAGACTTTCTCATATTACTTTGTATTTTTAATAATTAAATAAATTAAATTTTAATGTGAACCATTTTTTATTTTGGCTTAAGTTCATTTGTTCTTTTCTATTTAATTTTATAATTCAAATTAAATTAAACTGTAACCATTTTAGGAATATTCTTTCTAAAAATTATTTCCGATATTAGCCGAGTGGAATGCATTTTCGAAATCAGCTACGATTTCATCATCAGCACTCTTTATCGGTATACTACTATGTAACTTAAAATTCCTATTTATGTTACAATTGAATGAAATTTGAATTAGTGAATCTTAGTATTAATTTTCATATTTTGTTGAATATTTAATTTCACCTATTAAATGACAATTCATAATTCAACATGTTCATATTCTTCTTTATTCGTAATATCGGAAATAATTTTTAGAAAGAATATTCCTAAAATGGTTACAGTTTAATTTAATTTGAATTATAAAATTAAATAGAAAAGAACAAATGAACTTAAGCCAAAATAAAAAATGGTTCACATTAAAATTTAATATATAGAAAAAAGTTCGAATAAAATATAAATTTATAATTAAATAAATTCATATGTTTGGATAAAGAAAAATCTAAATTGAATTTATTATTTATTTTGTTTAAAATACTTTAACTACGTGAATTTTATAGTAAACTAGCCAAGCTCGGCGCACGTTGCTACGCCCTTAATGAATAAAAATGCATTCTGAATTTTAATTGAATCAACTGCAAGACTTAAAATTATAAATTTTTTTATGGGCGTTGCCCTGCCCACTTTTCTAATCACGAAATTGTATAATCATTAGAGTTCAATATGTGTGCAAGGTTTCAGAGAAATCGGTCAAGTGCAAGTAGCTAAAAATGATAACTAATTTTTTATGGACGTGGCCCCGCCCACTTTTTACGACCCATAAACACTCCCTGGAAAGTATACAACAATTTGCCAAAGTTTAAGTCCGATCGGTCTTACAGTTTCGTAGTCTATAGCTAACACACAAACACACACACATACAGGGTTTCACTTTTATATACATAGACTAGAAAAGCCCGGCGCGCGTTGCTACGCTCTTTAATGAATAAAATGCACTCTGAATTTAAATTAAATATCAAGTGCAAAAAGCTTAAAATATTAAATTTTTTTTAATGGACGTGGCGCTGCCCACTTTTCTAATCAAGAAATTGTATAGTCATGACAGCTCAATATGTGTGCAAAGTTTCAGAAAAATCAGTCAAGTGCAAGTAGCTAAAAATGATAACTAATTTTTTATGAGCGTGGCCCCGCCCACTTTTTTCCACCCATAAACACTCCCTGGTATGTGTACGACAACTTACCAAAGTTTAAGCCCGATCGATTTTACAGTTTCGGAGTCTATAGCTAACACACACACACAGAGTTTCACTTTTATATATATAGATTTTAAGATTTAAACCATTTTAGTCGACTGGGTATTTAAATACCTAAAAAATTTCAAGTAGTAGAAAAAATCATGCGTTGCCCTGATAAAAGATAATGACTGCAAGTTCCTTTTTTATTTAACGCTAGAGATTGATTAATGTTAGAAAAATTAAAAAAAAATTTTTTTAATTTAAACCTTTAGTTTGAGAATTGAAAAACTTAGGTTTTTTTGATTTTCAAAAAATTATCAGAAAACGTTCATAAAATAAAAGATAATGCGAAAACTTAAAAATAATAGCTTTAGGTGCCGCATTTGTAATATGAAAAAAAATAAAAGCGATTTGTCAACACACTTGTCCGTCTCACGCTCAAAAGTGAAAATACCCATACCCAACCTTCCATAATGATTTCTAAATTTAATTATTTTCTCTATATTGAAATAATTCTTTTTGGCGTAAATAAAAGGCGAATTTATATTTTTTAAATTAATTTAAAGAAAGTTAGAGGTTATTTAGACTTTGCAATTTTAGATTTATCTGGTGTGACACTTCTATGGTAATCCAGGAAGCATGGTGCTGGGTGCAAATTTTCCTCGTACTTCAAACATTCGTACTCTGTTCTGAAACTGCACTACCAGTAGCGACGACATTCATATCTAAATTCCATTTGTGCTCCGAAAAATCCGAATTTTGCCGATTACGCTTCATCATTATCATTTCGCATACTTCCGCTTTAAAATCAAATTGAGACATTTGGTGTGTTTTTCGTATTTGCGACAAAGTCAATGGAGTTTCCATGCATTCACCATAGCCGTATCGAAAGCGTTTGTAACTAATGGCCAATAACACTTTTTGCCCAGAACTCGAATGCGATAATTGTTCATGGCGTTATCGAAAAGGTCCACAGCTCCCATGTATTTATTAGTTTGGTTAACTAAATAAGGTTGTTTAATTGCAACCATTTTTCGTTGTTTTCGATCATATTACCCTGCGCGAATTGTTGTTGTGTGAGTAATATAATACGATAATAATGTTACGACCTAAGAAAATAATAAGGGAAGCAAATTAATTGATTTAATACGTAAAATATTTCGGTGCATAACGTACCGAATTATCGTACAGCAATTAAGGAATTATCCTTATCAAAACTAAAGTCTTACTGAAGGTCACTGGCAAATCATCATTCTCGTTTTCAGCAGATAGTATATCTTCATTTCATCTACTGGAGAAACGGTCTATTTCGTAAGTCCCAATCTCATGACGCAGATTTTGGTCGTCATTCAACACTTGTAAGTTGTCATCCAACTCCTTCATATCACTTTCGTCGTCGACGTCGTCGTGTGGTATATAACAACATTAGTTGCGTCTGATTATCTCTAAAAATATTCTTCTCCATCGAAACAGCTATTGAGAATTTTTTGTAATTCGGCAGTAGTACGACGATTCATTTTTATATCGGTTATTTTTAATATTTTTTTTGTAAAAATTTATGCTTTTACTTGTTTTATTGTAAAATAAATCAATCGATTTCACCTGTTCACCTTGCTGTACAAAAAAAAATCATATATAAAAAGTTCAACAATTCTAAATAAGGAGAAACAAACTGGAAATTTTTCTTTTAAAATTAAACTACTATTTAAGCTATAGAATTTAAAATAGGATTTACTTTTAACGGCGTAATTTTAAATATTTGTAACGCTCTTTGAAATAATCCTGTACATTTTAAGTGGGGTGTACCAGAACTTTGAGTGGTCAAAAAAATTAATAATTTTGTATACAAATAAATAGCTTCTTGTTTATACTGAAATAAGAAAACCACAATTGTTCAAAAATAATTAAAAATGTATATCGTTAAAGACGGTTGGGTATTTAAATACCCATGTCCTATCTCAGGAACGGGGGAAGATAAAAATTTTTTTTTACACCCAGAAACTTCTGTGGACCTCCGGGTCAAATTCTTAAAGTTTCGTCAATATCGTACTAGAGGTCTATGAACCATCTTTAATGGGTTAATTAGACGTGACATAACCACAATTCCATTGCGACTGACACCTATAATAAAATAATAATTGGTGGTAATGGCTTTGGTTCAATAGTTATAACTATTTCACGTCTAATTAAAGCATTGCTCCCTTATTTTGAACTTTGTGTCAATGACAAAAAAATATAAGAAATTCGACTTGGTGTCAATCCTCATGTAAATTTTTTAAGTTTTCAGTCTGATTACATTTTTGTTACAGTTATAATTTTATAACAAATTTAAAACTAGAGACTTAACACAAAATTTATTTAAAAGAAAAAAAAGCTCTTAAATTTTTCAAGATATTTAACTTCTACGACACTAATTTCTCGGCGTGAATACTAACGTGTCTGTCAAACCCTTTTTAGTATAGTTACAAAGTCACTTATTCATCGCCACCTAACCCTTGGCAAATTTATTCTCTCTTTCTACTTATAAGTCACTGTCCACTATGGCTTAAATCCCATGTATAATTTCTGCGCTTACTTGTCAAAAAATCTCATCCAACAAACTTGGGACTATGTCTCCTCTTGTCTGTTATAAAACATTTGTTTCGGTATATGGTTAGACCCTAATGAATGTTCAGAATACGTGAAAGACCCTTTTCATGCGTCATATTATTATACTTAAAATTTTTAGCTAAAGTCTAGGTATAAGTAGAGGGTGGCGCACAAATTGTGATACAATAACAAATGCAAATAAATTTTTTTCAAACAATGTATTTTATTTATTTATATTTTGTTTTTTTAGTAAATTCACTTTTTATAAAGGGTGCCCAAATTTAAGGTTTAGTTCAGTTTTAGTAAAAAATATTTTTTTTGATTTCTTTAAAATAGGTTTCGGTTAAAAAAGCAATATAATTTCGGTGAAGTGACCCCTTCTACACAATCGGAAGGCTCTCAAGCTTTTATCAAAATTCAGCGCTTGATATCTGCTTGATAATGTAATTTTTAAGACCCTAGAAAAATAGTCCAAGTTTTTTAAATCGCACAATCTTGGTAGCTTATTCATTTGTACTCTTCGTGAAATAATGCGACTTCTTAACTTTAATATCAAAAGTTTAATTTTTTTAATTTGTTGCAAGTTGAACCATCCTGTTGTAGTCACACATTCTTTGTGTCGCAGTCATAAATTTTCTGCCACAAAAGCTTTGGATCATCTCCCTGTAGCAAGCAATCTGCATTGAAAATTATAGACAAAAAATTACCTCCATTTTCCTTCACGCATATGCTACAACTGATCACTAAATTATTTATTACGGCCTAATAATTTAGGTAAGGATCATCTCAATTATTATTTGGTTGGCCTCACTTCAGTTAAACTCATTGGGTTCTTTTTTCTTGCTTTAACATAACTTCACTTAAAAAAAAGGTTCAGTCAAGTCAAATGGCCTGATACCAAATGCTGATAAAAAAGTTACGTCTTCGGAGATGTTCTGAGGAAAAAAACTCCTTCAGTTTCTTTAAATAATAACAATGTTCTCATTGCCATTTTGATCAAAATGGGCTTAGTAATCACTTACTTGTTTTTAATATATTCAATTTGTACGGAAACAAATTTATCATCGTCATGACTTATCCGTTTTAATGACGTGCTGCTATTTCCATTAAACGCCGATAAATTTCGAATCCATTTTTTTTTTGGATTTGTCTAAATTTACGGTTCCACAACCGTGATTATGTATTTAATCCGAACATAGGGATCTCGATTGTATGGTCTTCGTGGGATGTTTCGCAATTCAGCAAAATTGATCCAGTGGGTAACTACATAGTTGTATCACTGTTGTTGGATTTGCTTTATTACGTTTTTGGTCTTTTGTTTCTTTTTTTGCGTAAAACGAAACTAACAAATTGGTGCGACATGTCCAAAAGCTAAAAGAATGATTAGAGCTGGATTTAAATAGCGTTTGTGTTGTGCTTTATAGTTATTTTCGCTTATTTATTTTCGTAAAGTTTTTTTACATGTATATGTATGTAGTTATTTTAGTGAGTTGAATATTTCTCCTCGTTTTTTTGATACAATGCGTCAGAAACATAATTAAAACTTTATGTTGCCTTCAGTGTCACTTTTCAACAAAAACGTTATTTGGTAAAAGTTTTTCATAAAAAAGCAAACTTTTTTAGATTAGAAAGAAAACTAATAAATTCAAATCTGAATGATATTACACAAACACTATTTAATTTTACAAATAATTGTATAGAACAAAAAACAGCATCTCTTTTTGAAAGTCCTATTAAGAGTCCCCCATTACAACAAAAATGCTATTAAAGTTGTGGCAGAATTAAGTCATGCAGAAAATTGTTCAAAAACTTATTATTCATCTAATTAGAAAGAAAAAGAGAGACAAAAATATTTCAAATAAAAACTAACAAAATTATAACAATTCAACGAAATTATTTTACATCGTCACCAAAGAAGAATATATCCAGACATCTAAAATACTAAAGGGAAGATACTGTATTAACTAACTAGCCTGTGGTGTTAATAATGTCTATGATGTTTTTAATGATAATTTTATGCATCATAATCGTTTCAATGTCTTTATTCAAACACACATTCAATGGTTCAGGATTGAAGCAATAACGCCACACAGCAACACAGAAAAATGATTACATTGGAATGATTGTAATGTAATACATAAGCACGCACACAAACCACAATGACCATTATAAATTTACAATAGTTTGGATGCATTAAGTGGGCGGACAGGCAAGCAAGCGAATGAGCGTATAAACGACAGAACGAACACTCAATTAACTTTCTTTAATTTGCAATTTTATTGTTCATTTCGTTATTTATGTGTCAAATGTAATCAATAGTGGTGTCCATCTTTAAATAACTCAAGAAAACCGTCAACCAGGAGCTTCAGTATAGAAGAATTAATTTAAAGAAGAGAGAATAGAAACCAAGTCTCAGATATACAGTGAGACTAGTCAAATGGGAAAGATAGAGATTTTGTAAAAAGGTGTTTCTATATATACAAGGTAAGTCATAAGTCATCATGGGGCTTTATTTTTATTTCATAATGAAAAATGCAAAATCGAAATTTTTTTTAGAATAAGTTTGGAAAATAATGTCACTTATATGGTGGACTCTTTTTAGAGTTGGCCTTGAGTTTAAGGCTTGTTTCGGGCTTGTTAGTATAACGGGTGATTAATCGTAAAAATAACATGACCACCGTGATCATGTCGTTATCATATAACACTCATATAACACACGTATACTTTGTTTTTTTTTTGTATAATTTTTTAACTTTGGGCAACACTTCAATACTCATAACATTAACATGAGACAGTTGTCAATAAGTCAGCGCATCTATTAAAAAAATATGCATCTAATAAAAAAAAAAGTCCGCTATACAAACAGTGTATAATTTATTGAAATTTTTATTTCAATTGAATTTTTTTTAATTCGATGAGGTTTATTTGGGCTTGTAGGTTCAACATTTAATATAAGAGTCAAAACTTAGCAATAGCGAAACTTACGAGTTTAAAATAATTGCGTCAATTTTATACCAAATTTGCAGATAAACCAAACAAATGTTTTACTTTTGAACATAAATCGTAAAATCTTTGAATATGATTAACCCTAGAAAAAATCATGAAGAAAACTTGCATTACGATATTAGTTTCATAACTTCATTAACCCTTTGTCTGACGCATGAGTATTTACAGACCTTATTTAGATTGAAACCGTTATTTGGTTTCACAAAACATATGTAAGATCACAGTAAAAAAGTGGGCTAAAAAAGGGTTGACCATCTATTGGTTTTAATTTGAACAAGCGGCTATTTCGAATCTGGCAATACACATCATTCCATATATATTATCTCCGCAGAACGAAATAAATCGATTTACTCTTGAGAAACATTGGAAATTTATTTTTAGAAAAAAAGACAAGTTGGCGGAAATTGCACGAAAATGTCGTGGAAAAAAAATCATCTTTTCGGATGAAGTTAATTTTTAACTTGGTGGCAACCTTAGTGAGCAATAGTGCCGAATTTGGGGCTAAGCAAATCCAAATATGGTCTTACAGAAGCCAATGCACCTATTACGAGAAACTTTGGTGCGGCTTGTAGAGCAGAGTCATCAACGGACCATATTTTCTTAAAATGAGAGCGGCGCAACCATTACGTTAAATTGAGACAGCTATTGTTCCATGATAACCGATGTATGCCCACTCTTCATGGTATTGATGTGAACGATGTTTGGTCTAAACAGGATGGTGCAACTTACTACACCAGCAATTTATTGCGTACACCTTTGATGGCCATTTAATAAGCAAAAAATGGTGTTATTAATTGTGTGCCAAAATGCTGCGATTTGAGCCCGTTTGACTATTTTCTGTGGGGTGTCGTTAAAGACAAATGTTATGCAGACAAACTAGAGACAATTGAACATCTGAAGGCCAAAATTCGTGATGCCATTGTTGAGATGCCACATAGAGTACATACATACATACAGTCGAAAAAGCGCTCAAAAATTGGTCCTATCAAATGGGGTACTGTGAATCTAGCCATATGAATGAAATAAAAGTTTTACTAACCGAAATAATTTCTTCACAACAAAAAAAAATAAGTTTGGAAAAATTTCAAACCGTTTTTGGTTTGTTACATTTTTAAATTTGAACATTTAAATAGCCCACCCTTTTTATACCAAAAAGCTGTAAGATGCAGCAATAAAATGATACCTGGCTTCAAAAATACATTTTACTTGTATTCCAGACATGTAAGAACCTCAAATACTTAATAAATAGAATGTAAAAAAAAATAAAAATGCGTATATTCCAACATCCTGCCTAGTGACAGATTTAAATTGAAAATGGTTTTACAATGTTCGAACCAAGAGAAACGGAAGGGATGGTTCCCCAATTTGTTTCTTTTGATAAGTATTTAATTGATTTTGCAGCTAAAAATCAAAATATTCATATATTTTAACAAAACATACCTCCAAACCCGTAAGCTGTGTCTCCGCTAGTGATTTGAATTCTGTTAATTAATTCAAAAATATCCTGCCTATCTTAAGCGAAGCTTTTCCAAACTATTATGCTAACCTTTGACCTAAAACAGATAAATGGAATGTAACTTAATCGCTTTTAGGCCGCATACTATTTCGATGTCACAAAAGAGGCCTTGTTTAACATTTTGCCACCGCAGTAGTTTAATATAAATTACGAAATTGCATTTCGCTTCCAGAAATTTGCAGTATATCATTAAAAATTATTCAACACCTGATCAATTCTACCCAGTCCTCCCAAATTAGTTTTTAGATTCACATAAAAACGATGTGTAAAAACTCTAATAAAGAAATCTAAAAATGATGATTGCCTTCATGAAAAAAAGAAAAAAAAAAATACAAATGGCAATGAGAGGCAGGGAAGACAGATTCCTGCGGCATGTAAACGAACAGAGACAATTCCTCTTTTATACATTCTTTGAATTTCCTAAATGTTAACGATATTAAATCAATGGTAATATACCGGGAAACTATAAGAAAATTACAAACAAAAAACAGCAGAAATAGAAAATAAAATTAAAAAAAGCAGTGTCGGTATCTCTAGATTGAATGATGAAAGTTAAAGAAATAATGAAGGCAATAATATTTGCTTGGCTGCCATTAGAAAGTTCATACTGGCTAACAATGGCTACTGCTGATACTATGATGAAGTATAATGAAGATGAAAAGAGACTATTTATACCCCCTTATCTTGATTGTGGCAGCAAATACTTAGTCAATGATATATAATTGTATGCGTATGTGTGTTGAAGTGGGTGTGGTGGCATGACATTGATGGTATTGCTGATGGCTAGCTGGATGGCATTAGTTGGTCATCATTAATATCCAATTGCAAATTGTGGTGATTCTCTTCGATTTCATTCTTCTTAATATTTTTCTTTTCTTTAGTAGATGTACATCTACACTTATTTTTCAATTTGCACTTTTTATTTTATCGTTTGAAAGATTTTATCTTCTATTTTTTTATGCTTTTTTTTATTTCATTATATAAATATGTTTATGTATATGTGCATCTGTTGTGTTCGTAAGTACTGAAGTAAAATAAAACTAAATCCGAGAAATGTATACCACACAAATAATTAAGAGTGAAATAAATATAATGAATGCTTATCAGCTGAAAGGAAAAACAAAAAAAGGTATATGTAATTATATAAAACAAAAATCGCATAAAAAGTACTTATAGATAAAATTAAAGAAAAAATAGTGCAGAAAATTAAAGTCATGAAGTATAAGTTTAATTGAATGAAATGTTTTTTTCTTCCGGCGATATATTCTCCATCAATCACTTCATACGAAAGGAATATTTTAACCAATATAAGCATTTACTTTAACGAATACAAAATATCAAAAAAAAATTAGAAGTTACATAAGTGAATTACACTTCTAAGACTTCTAAAACAATAGTCTAAAACCACTCACTCCAAACAACTCCCTCAATGCGCAAAAATTTGTCATTAATGATGTGCTAAACATTTATATTCGTATAAACACATGATCTCCATTAATACGCTGATGTTAAAATCATTAGTGTTCAACTAAATTTAAGCATTTTGTCACAAGTTAAATCTCCGAAAAATACCTTTTTTGTCATAATTTATTTATTTTTTGCTGAGATAATATTAAAATTAATTATGTACAGTAGTGTATAGTTTAAACGTGGTGCATATTTTGGATAAGTATATGTTTTTATTGTATCGGAATAATATGAGAAAAACTGAGAAGAATATTTTATTTTGTAAGTTTGTGGATAAAAAATTAATAAATATATTGTGGATCGAAATCTTCAAAATATTCACTCTTTCTCTGGATCTAAGGTCTTAAGTTTTCAATAATCATCACATTTGCGTTGCTTGAACAAAAGTTGGTACAACTTAGCTACCCTGCAAAAACTCTCATTACAAAATAATTAGTTAAATGTACTAAAAACAGTTATTCACTACTTACAGTTTGGCCCATTACTTTAACACGGCGAATTCATTGGAGTCAAGTACAAATACGGAATCAAATAAGTACTTGCCACTTACTACGGTCGCTTATAAATAGGAACTTACGATAAGTACTTACTTTTATAATTTTAAATACGTACTTGATTTTAGTATTTGAAATAACCCATTAATATTATGGACTTACAGAAATCGTCCGGTTCTTTTAAGGACGAAAATTCGGTTTGATTATTCTGCGATATGTTAATTTGAATTTTAAATTCAGTGAAAATCTATAATGAAATGATTTAACGCTGTTGTCAAAATCATTATTACATATACCCTAGTCGCGTTAAACTAAATGAGAATTATAAAAAGTTATGTATTTGAATGGCTTATAGCAAATTTAGCGCTAAGAAATTGTATTGAGTGTGTATCTAAGCAAATGTCTGAAAATAAGTACTTACGTATCACATTTTAAATCAAGTCATTACGAAAACACTTCTTAGTAAGACAAATGATATGTAAAAGTCATTGAAAATTATGTTGTTTAGTAAGAGCATGTCATTACTTAATTTTTGCTTGCTAACTACAAATTTACTTAAGATAAGTTTTTTTCTTAGATATATTTGAATCCAGTGTTTCATATGCACTTACATGTTCTTTCTTTAGTATTAATGTTCATTAAAATTTTTGTAATAAATTGAAGAAATTTTTAAATAATTATAATAAGTTTGGAATAAAGCTTTGTTAACCATTCGCAAATAATTGTTCAAATAAGCACAACCATAATTTTTTGAAAATAATATTGTAATGTAATTTTTCTGGCGCGAAATATTCTAAAACATTTAACAATGGATTGATTAAGTAAATAACTAGCATTTTTAATAAGAATATTTTTTAATAAATTTTAGTGGTTTTGTCTATTTCGTCATATACTTGCTTAAACACACCTTTACAATTACCATAATAAAAATTGTTGTGTTATTACGTGTGACTTAAGGAGTATTTTTCCAATTAAGCCAATAGTCAAAAAGTGAAATTTGGTCAAAAGTGAAATTTAAGAAATGTAAAAATTTAAGTACGCAGGTCGACAAAGAACAAAACTTTGTATCGTTCAGTGAATTTTTAAGGCCCTTCCTTGAGATTTGTCCTTTTGGAACACCGTTAAGTGCGTGTATTGCAGGTGGATATTTATTGCCTTTTTACGGTTTTGAGAGGTTTGCAATATAGTTTTTGTTGCTAAAGGAATAAAAATATTGCATTAAGTTCTTTTTTCTATTATTTTCATATTACCAGCTACTTCTAACAATTTTTAAGTTCAAAGTTAACAAAATGGTTTTTTTTTACCTTTTAAGAGAAAACAAGTAAAAGCGCTATATTCAGCCGTGCCGAATCTTATATACCCTTCACAACGTGTAGTCATGCAATAACAGTAAATTCACGTATGTATGTTAAAAAAAACAAAAAAAAAAATAAAAAAAAAATTAAAAAAAAAAAATTATTATATACATATATAATATATATAAAACAAAAAAAAAATAAAAAAAAAATTAAAAAAAAAAAATAAAAAAAAATAATAATAAAAATATATATAATATATTAAATAAAAAATAAAAAAAAAATAAAAAAAAAATTAAAAAAAAAAATTTTAAAAAAATTTAAAAAAAAATTTTTTTGCCTCAGCTGGGATTCGATGCCACGTTTTCTCTAACCAGTATACACGTTTGTATGTATGTTTGTTGTTGTTGTAATGTTGTTTTTATGAAAAGAAAATCGAGGTGGTCGTGGGTTTTTGCTCATATCTCAGTTGTTTATGTACCGATGTTTCTGATTTTCAATACCGATCTACTCCCGAATATTTCTGATATTTTAATACCTTACCCGGGTCCAACCTATGTCGGGGGGCTTCAAAAAGTTGATTTCAACATACACACGGACAGACGGTCAGACGGACAGACGGACAGACGGTCAGGGCTTAATCGACTCCTCTATTCATAAGCTTTCAGAAAATATATACTTTATGGGGTCGGAAATGAAAATTGTAGAAATTTCACACGGAATGACAAACCTATATATACCCTTTTTCACTGTGTGAAGGGTATAAAAAAAATCAAAAGCTTTTTGAAAGTCAGGGACGTCGCGATCCCAAAAATATTATACATCACGATAAAATATAAAATCTCCACTATTAAACAAAAAAAAGCGTTCCGCCATTTTTCTTAATGATTTTTTGAAAATATCACCCTTTCTCTAATTAACCTTTTAGTCAATCATAAAATATTTTGTTTTTTCATACTTGTACTTAAATGTTTTTATACCCGACACCAAAAAATTGGTGGGTGTGTATTCATTTTGTCATTCCGTTTGTAACACATAGAAATATCTATTTTAGACCCCACAAGGTATATATACTCTGAATAGGGGTTTCATTTTATGACGATCTAGCTTTGTCCATCCGTCTGTCCGTCTATTTAAAGCACGATAGAGGTCGGACAGAAAAAGCTACGGGGTTCAAATTTTGCCAGCATATTTCTTTTACACAAGGTTTGTTTGGTGTTTAAAATGGCCTAATTAAGAATAGTAGAGAGAGTTATAGCTCGTAATGCCAAAGTAGGTAAAAAAAACATGTCCTTCCAACATCGAGTAAAATGCAATTGTATCCAAGCGCATTAACGAAGAGCCATGATATTACGAATGCATATTTCCTGAGTAAAAAAATATTTTCCCAGAAAAGTTTTTAAATCTATGCATTAGGAAAGAAGTTATAGATGAAAACGTATGAAAACTGACAAAATTAGATGTAGCATTCTGAAATTTTGCAACCATTGCTTTTTGGTCCAAGGCTTTGAACTAACGGATAATAAATGTGACACGCCCACTTTTACGACCACCTCCCGTATAACGCTTTATCTTAAATTCATATAATTTCTCTATGTGTAAAGACTTTGGAAGAATAAAGGACTGTATTGAAATATCTAAGTTGTATTTATTAGCAGAAACTTTATTGACACGCCCAGTTTAACGTCCACTTTCATTGAAAAACTAAATTTGCGAAAACATTTTACTAGCATATCGAAGTTGTAGAAAAAACGTGATGCATATTTTAGTATAAAGAGAATAATAATGTAATTTTGTGTTATAAAAGTACACAAATTTGGTGGTGGGTATAAAAGATTCGGCACAGCCGAAAAAAGTGCTCTTACTTTTTTTATTAAAAAATATTAGTAATCGAAGGACGACTTTTTACAGAAACAATTTTTATTTTTTTAACACTTTACGCTAAATCTAAATTTAACATACATAAAGCCGCCACTTAATGCTTCTCGTAGGGAAAAGCGGCTTCAATTCGCAAAAGGTTACATGGCACGGGATATCAAGCAAAGAGGTAATAAAAATGACTGGAGAACCGTTGTATTTACGGATGAAAAGAAGTTTAATTTGGATGGAACTGATGGCAACAACTACTATTTCCATGATTTGCGCAAGTAAAAGCGATTTTTGAGCCGACATCACAGCCGAGAGGTAGCCGTTATGGTATGGGGTGTTATTACTTACTATGGCACCAACAATCTTGAGTTTCAAAGTGCAAAAATGATTGGTGAAAGCTATTAAAGGTTATTGGAATAAGCTTTTAATGAACTATTTGGTCTAATATCTTGGATATTGCAACTGGATAATGCCCCTATACACAACGCCAGAGTAGTAAAGTAGTTCATTGCAAGTCAAAATGTTGATATTCTTGACTGGCCACCCTATTCGCCAGATCTAAACATTATCGAAAATGTCTGGGATTGGTTATCTCGTAAGGTTTATGAAGAAGGTAGATAATTTGATGACAAGCAGTCACTATTTCAGGCCATTTAAGATGCTTGTAGTCAAATTTTGTTGAATTACATAAATTCTCTTTATATGTATATTTGAAGTTTTTAAAAACAAAGGGGGTTGACCCCATCATTAATCGTAGGTAAATAAAGCAATAATAAAATAAAATTAATTAAAAAAAAAAAAAACTCTTTTTCATTGAAATTAGTTAAAGAGCCTTTATTTAAGTGAATCAAAAAAATAGCACATTTTTTGGACTTTTTTTTAAATTGTTCAAAATAAGTTTTTTAGTTAAGAAACCACTGTTGGCATGACTTTTTTACATTTCAAGATATCTAGCTTCCATTTTTATTTAAAAACTCTGCAATCGATTAAAAATTGCAAAAATTCTGAATATGGAATTTTTAGCGCCTTCAAATTAGTGAATCGGAGTGTATTAGTGTAACAGAAAATTAAAAAAAAAATATTAATAAAAACAAAAAAAATTTGTCTTTTTTATAACCCCATTTTTAACTCTCACCCTCTAATTAATAAACTAAACAAAGTCGTGTTGGGCAAACAGGGTGCCCACTCACCATCTTTTCATTTCATTTAGTTTATTTAACAAACCCAATGAAAGGTGACATTATTAGTTTAAAATGTAAAAGTCTTTCCATTTCAATATTAGACTTTCTTTAGAAAAAATTTGGAATTTACACTTTAAATCTTTTAATTTTTTCTGTTCAAAAATTTTAAAGTTAAAGTCAACAAATCTTTTGCACCTTTAGAATATATAAAAACAAGGTACCTCCAAATATCTGCTATACACGTTTCGTAAACAAGTTTATTTATTTTTGTATTTTGTTGGCATTTAGCATAAAAGTGGTTTTTAATTATCATATATTTCTCTGTTGTTTTGTGGTCCAAAGGACATGTCTTGATGTTATGCCGTGGCTGACAGTTTTAATCTGTAATATTTAAATATAAAATCCTAAAAATTCCATTTACCGCAAAATTTTAATTAAATTAAAAGTGCGGCCAAACACTTGAACATTAAAATACACTCGTTTATAAAAACAATTAAAATAAAATCTAAACTAAACAAAGGACAATGAGGGAATACTTGTTTTCCATTAAACTTTTTCTTCTTATGCTTTTACATTCTACGGGAGGTAAAACAAATCGAGAATGGAAATGATGTCAAATGTCGACGGCAACAATGATTTTGTTGACATGATACTTGTTGTTGTGAAAAATAAAACAATTCTTCTAAGAGAGTGGGTTGTTGTTTCTCCAACGAGATAATCAGAAGTAAAACAGCAAACAAAAATATATATATTTTATTTGTGAAAATTGTCAAAAGCTTTTAACAGCAACACCACCACCCTTTCCACAACAATCATACTTGCAGTGGTAGAAGTACTTTTTGTTGTAAATTCAATTTTGAAAACCTTTTCATCTAATTCCATTATATTCTATTCCACTCTGTTTGTATATTTTACTGTTTTTTACATTTTTCAAATATAAACAAAAAAAACTTTTTTCATAGTTTCTCCTTAATCCTATCTCGTTGTTCTTATCAAATTTACAGATTTTAGTGCATAATAAAATCACTTGCAAATAATTATTAAACGAAATAAATTTTCAAATACGAATAAATACAACAGAAATAGTCATTGTTTGTTGTTTCGTTAGGTCGTTCTTCATTTCTAAATGGTTGGGTCTGTCGGTGAGTAGGCATTTGTGCTAGTTTATGGGTACACAATTAAAAAAAAGTTATTTAAAATACATAATTGATGCTTTTCATTTTCTAATTTTCTGCCATAGCCACAACATAAAATTTATAAAGTTGTTTTTTTAATAGTTGCGACTATACACTTCTCTAATATCCTCATCACCCGGCTTGATTAATTTAATTCATTCTTTTGTTTTTTCGCATCCTTTTACCGCATTTTCAACCTCCAGAAAATGGAAAAATTAAAAAAAAGAAACGAAAATGTCCAGAGAAGAGGAAACAATATGGCAAAAAAAAAAAGAAATTAAAACACAAAAGAAAATTAATGCATATTAAGTGGGTTGTTTGTGTGAGTTTGTACTTGTTGGTGGTTACGGTCGAATGTTATTAGAAACGATTTAATAAATTGAATAATTAAATGAAATTTTCATAATAAAGGAAAAAAACATCAACACAACATTAACAGCATCAGCAACCGTCACTACAATAACAAAAATAAATATGTACTATATAGGAGTTTTGAGTGTACAAAAAATTGTAATTTAAAATTAGTGTTTCCAGAAGTATGTATTGGTTAAAATATTTTCTTTTTATGTATATAAAAATTTACGTCAGCTTATAAATAGTAGGGGTATTATAATTTTACTTTATACGTTGTTTATTAAGTGTAATATTTAATAATTTTAGTTTATTGGTAGTTGGCTAACGTTCCTTTTACCAATACCCACCGGGTGACTTTTTCGGTTTTATTTTTTTAATAACTTTTTGAATTTTTTTCGATTTGAATAAAATTTAGACTCACTGAACAACTTTTAGAGTTTTGTAGAATTTAATAAAAACATGATATAATTTATAAATTTTTATGAGGTTTTTTTTACTTCTTAAAATAATTATCATAGTTTACCAGTACCCACCCGGGTGATACAAAAGAAATTATTAACTCGTTTAATTTTTTAAACTTTTAATACGCCCAGTTAGATCTATTTTTAGAGTTTCATCGGCCTTGAAATTATCATCCGGATCAGTAGCGGTAAGTGGTTGACCTGAAAGGTATATCTTTACCATATTGTCTTTAAGTTTTTTATAATTTTTACCAAATATGCACTCCATTGCTGACCCAATAGTCAATATTAATGGGCAGTATAGGACTTGGCCAAGCATCTCAATAAAGTGCTTCCGCTGTCATTGCCTCACAGATTTTTCCCCAATGTTCTCCTTGTATATTATAAATGAGGCAAGAACAGCTGTATCTAAAATGTTAAAGGAACAGTGCCAATGGCCACCGAAATGTTACTCGTTTTGTGGAATACTGCTACAACATCTTATCAATCGTGTCCACACCATCCTCAGTTTCGTTATAAATTAAAGTTATCTCGGGTTTATTATTTGGGCCAGGTATAATTTCTTCTTTGTTCATTGTTGATAATAGCATAGAAACGTAGGACACTAATGTTTCACCTTCAGAAAACCCCAACAAACTAGACCCAACTTCGCGGCTTCGGGATGGTTAAAACTCTTCAGGAACATATCTTTTATTTTTTTTTTGTAGTACCCACGACGGATAACTTCCAAGTTTTCAGCTCCTTGGCTAATGAGAGTGTTGTAAAAAAATTGTCCATAGTGAATTTTCTTCCGCAGTTTTTGTACATGTCCACCAACTTTTTTACTATACGCTCGCCTTGATTTACATCTCTCTACATTGTTTATTTTTATAGTATATTTTTGGCCTTGAAGTGGATAAAAACTTTTGAAATCACATGCCCATCAGATTTTGATTCCATATTTAGCTTGGAAAGCATATATTGCGTAAAACATATCCGGCCTCGAAAGCCAAAGAGTTGCTCGTCTACGGTTATAGAGTGGTATGGTCTATAATGGGCTGTTAAGCTAACATTCACCATCTCGAAGACAGCTCTTATGGCAGCAGCTTTGTCTTTTTTCTGTCGTTCCACTCTTGTGGCTTGCCAGTCAACGCAAAAATGTTCCGTGACATGGTTGCACGATGTATTGGATATGCGTTTTTTCTTCACAGCTCTGTGAGTGCTTCCTTAGAAGAATTATGGGCACCCTTTATGAGTAAAATTCCAAATAATCGTAATAACTTCCATCTATTATTGGTCTGTTAAGTTCTTTAAAGCTGTGAGTTTTCAGAATTTTATTTGTTTTGCACAACTTCGCTCTTTTACGTTTAAAAATCGTCGAATTAAATCTTTGACAGCATCGCTCATAATGGAATTAAATATATAAATAATGGACATGATTTGATGGTCTCGCAGAGTTCATTATGAGTTTTATTGCATTTTGAAAAAATTAAATGACAAATCACTTAATTAAAAAAAGTAATAATATAAGTATATGAAAAACACTTGTTCATCTCATATAAACATACGTGCAGAAGTAGAGCAACAACCGAATGGGCATTGGTAAGCCATGTATATAAAAATCTTTGGTAAAGCGACGGTTAAGCTGGACATCAGCATATTTTTTACAAAATAAATTTATGAAGAAATTCAAAATTATTACTAGTTTTATTTAAAATTTTCATAAAAAAATAAGAATTTTAAATAAAATAAGAAACAAAATAAACCTACTGTAATTGTTTATATAGGCTTGTCATTCCGTTTAGGAATTTGTGACTAACCGGCAAAGTTACAGTAACAAATTTTTTCAAAAATATGTATTTTTAAATAATTTTTGGACACTTTAAACAAACAAAATTATAAGCTGTGGTCTGAAAAATTATTTCTGAGATAAGCTGATAAATCAGTTTTAGGCTAACTAAGATGTAACCACAATATGGACACAAAACTTAAAGGGCTTGAATTTAAAATAAAATTAATTCTGAAAAGCTAAAAAACTAGGATGGCGTCTTAGATTAAATGGAAAATACATGAGTTCAATGCAGTAGTTATGGCTTTGTCCCCTTTAACCTCCCTCCACAATATTGTTATTAAATGGAAGGGCTTGACCTGAACTGTTAAAACAGTTTAAAATCCTAAAACAGTTTAAAGCCTTAAACAAGATTGTTTAATTTTTTTAAACCAATCAATATGGATATCATACGAAAGAGCTTGACTATTAGAATACAGCAGAATATTATGTAAAAGTTTAATAATTTAAGATGGCATCGGAATTAAAAAAGAAAATGAAATGAAACACGAAATCTGAAATCTAGGCTAAACTGCTATATAGTCAATATACCCTAGCATTCACCATCGTCCACCAACGGGAAATTCTTTATAAAAGCTAAGTTAGAGCGCAATATTCGGTTGTGCCTAATCTTATTGTATCCTTCACAAAAGTGTAGTGTATAGTGCTTATAATAAAACCATAGCTGCATTCCACACGAGGCTGGTGTCGTAATTAATCTTTATTCTTTCTCTAGCCAGATTTAAATAACAGATATTCTGCCCAATTAATTAAAAATATTTTTGGCTAATAAAGACTTATTTGACAGATGTTGTACTAAGGTTTGTCCAAAAAGCCTGTAACTAGAAAATTTTATATAAAATATAAAATATTTATTTTAAACTATTTTTAAGATAAAATAATTTTTAATGAAAAATATAATTTGTTATTACTGGTTATTTTTGATAAGGCTTTTCGTACGTTAAGCTGTTCCTTTATTTTGTCGACTTTCTTCATGTTTCACCTGTCATCATCAGAAAATCCTAAAAGAATCAAAAAGAAAAAAAAAACAACAATTTATTAGCCATTAAAGTACCAAAATCCGAAAAAGCCTTTGAGCATAAGTAAATCCCTTACAACAAAAAGTACAAACTAAACAAAAAAAAATGAAGCTGAAGCTTCTTAACTTTATTTACTTATTCAACTTTTTTTGTTTTGCCCTGCTTGTTTTTATTTTCCACAGTAAACAGCAATTTGAATACAATCATGAAAAACGATTTTGGTTTTTTGTTTTCAATTTAAAAATGTTAAAATGTTACAATCATCAACAGCAGCATTAGCAGATGCATTAGTAGTCGTAGCGGTAACTAAAGCAGCGAAAAGAAAACCACACATGCTGTTTAGTGTATTAAATTCCAATTTACAAATAGAAGCACCACAGCCAGCTGTAGATGGAACAGCAAAAACTTTTCTCCACACTGTTCAAGTACAAAGGCCTAGGGAGTAGAAAGAACTTGAAGAGAGAAGAAATACGAAAAAAACAAATGCTTGGTTTGCCAAAACATCAACGTTAATGTTTATTGATTCGATTGTGTACGTCACTGTTTTTACCCTGGTTACCCTGCTTACACTGGAGGCAGATATATAAAATAAAGCAAAAACATTAAACAATTTAAACGAAACAAGCGGAACACATATACATATATATTTATATGGTATATATATATATTTATGTTTGTACGTAATTCTCATTCAAAGGCCATATTTTACAATTTACAATGTTAAAAGCAAAAGGCGTTGCTAAACAACAACAAAAACCCATATTGAACATGTTTCATATAAAACACAAAGTAAATCAAACAACATTAGCAGCAAGAAAAAAAAAATGTGGCAGCATGAAAAAATTACTAAAAATGTAAATAATTGAGCTTCCTTCACCCACCAATCAACCAAACAACGCCAGACTAACAAGAGACTCTAAATCCTGCTAGAAGATGAAACTGTAGATGATGACTTAAAGCAGAACAATGTAAAGAGAGAAAAAATTAAAATAAAAAATAAATATTTTGCAAACTACACCTAAAGTTTGTTGATCAAACTTTAAGTATTGTACGATGTTGTAGTTGCTGCCACCACTCTTGTTACTTACTGCAATTACTGTTGCTATTACTGCCTCTAATGTTGTTAAACATTCTAGTCTCAAAAACACTTGACAACAAACAATTTTTATATGCATGTTTAGTAATGCTGTTGTAGTTGTTGTCCAGCCATTTTTAACGATAATACAGTGCAATGAGTATTAAAAATTTCAACTGTTGTTGAATAGATCTTGAAGCAGAAAATACAAGTAAAACAGGCAGTGAAGTATTTAGTGAAATGATTTCAATAATTTATACACTAATTGCTCAAGAAAAATAAAAACTTGCTATTTAAGAGTTCAAAATTATTAAATAATTTATGTATTTATATACGATTTGGTAATTTAAAATACATGAAGTTCTACACTCGCACAAAATAAATGTTAATTGTTAAACAACTCTTGCAAGCTAAATCTTGTCTTGCTTTGCACGTTTAGGTATTTTAAGTTAAAAAATACAAAAATGCAGTAAAAAATTCGACTAAACACTAAAGAAATATTTTTTTTTATATTTTGGAATTGTTTTGTTCTCGGTTTTCTCGTCTTGGGAAAATGCAACTTCCACAAAGTACACTGCGCTGTTGCCTAGCTTTAGTTTCATTTATATTTTTATTTTAGTTTGCACGTCCTCTTGCTAGAGGGCTTTTTTTTCTTGAATGAATTGGTCAGAGAATTGTGTTTAAAGAAACATAATTCAAAATTTTAGCATCTCAAGAAAAATGTTGGTCTCTACTGTGATTCTAATTATCTAAAGGGTCCGCCAAATAACTTCGCTATAAAAAAAGTGTAGCTTTGGCTGTGTGGCACGTAGCGCCGTCCTGTTGAATGTTGCCAATATCCTCCTCTTAAATTTTTGTGAACAACAATTCGTTCAAAATGGCCCGATAACGATCGCCATTGACTGTAATGGCCACTCCTAGCTCATTTTCGAAAAAAATGGCCCAATTATGCCTCTGGATCAAAATCCGTACCCAACAGTGACTCGTTTTAGATTTATCGGCTTTTCAATGTATGCGTGCGGGTTTTCTATGCCCCAAATGCGACAATTTTGCTTGTTTGCATACCCGCCAAGATCAAAATGAGCTTCATCTGAAAAGATGTTTTTTTTTTGGCAAAATCGGCATCTTCTGTAAGTAGATCGCAGGCCCACTTAGCGAAGCGTATACACAACCATATTCGTTCAGCGGAAGAATAAAACTAATTGTCTGTCAAATCAGATATGAGCTTAGTGTCACCAATCACGAAATAAGCACTAGTTGAAAAAAAAAACGTTAAATGGCGGACCCTTTAGTTGCTGCTAAATGGTTTCGAAATAAGTGTGGGTTAAATAAAATGATAGGATGCTGAGAAATTCCTTAATTGGTTGAAAGAATAATATATTATTGCACCTGAAATACAATAACTTCACAACTAAAAATTTTCGAAATTATTATTTTTTTATAAATTTTATCAGAATTACACATCTCTTACTACTCAAAACATTTTTCACTCTCTTTTTGACTGAAAAAACACCGATATATTTTTGTTGTTATTTGTATTGCTTCTACACGATCAACAAATGTTTGCCTCTACTAAAAGTTTGATAATAATGGGACGTAACATTATAATATTTAGTGTGCGATACGCGATTTTGCATAAAGTAGGGTACAAGTGAAATATTTGCAAGGTGACATTGGTTCAGGAGTTAAAACTTTTTAATAATTGAATAATTGAGTATAGATTTGTGTTGTACACATGAAAGATATCCATTGACTAAAATCCTTTATGGAAAAAAATTGTTATTGATTTTTAGAGTCCTCATTGTTGACTACAAGAATAGTCACCAATTTACTCAAGAATTGATATAGAGTCAATAATATGTTCCATCTAAGAGTCTATTCACCTGAATCAAACTTGAGTCCAACTTACGCGTTTGTGGGGGAAGTTTGTTACTAAAAATATTAACTTTTTATTTTATTTCTGACAAAATCATTACGTATCAAAAAAAAAACAAGTAAGAGCACTATATTCGGCTGTGCCGAATCTTTTATACCCACCACCAATTTTGTGTACATTTAAAGTACAATATTTATTATTTTGTTACTCATTATGGAATAATCTTTTTATAATAAAATATGTATCACTTTCTTTGTAGAGGGTGGTTAAATTTTAAGGGCCCATGTTGAAGGTGAACTACACCTAGTCTTTAAATTTGTTTTCTGCATTTCACTTGACATTTCTCAATCTCAAACTTACTCAATTTGATCCGTGGAAAGATACGCAAATGAGCAACGCTTTAAAGTTATTTAGGTTTTTTATAAAAATGGGCGTTCAAATCAAAATGCATTTTGTGCACTTCGTGATTCTTTTGATCAACATAATCATTCAAATTCATCCACAATCGGGAAAATTGTAAAAAATATTTAAATTTCTGCAAAACAGGTCTGTATAAAATGTTAGAAAATCTGTGAATGCCTTCTTAGTTCGTTGAATGGGAACCATTGCTGTTTTTTGCGATAGTGTGGCAAAAGAGCAGTCAACCTCGACTCATCATCGTGCCCAACAATTGAGCATCAACATTGTCATTGAAAATTTGGACCATCAGATAGAGGAGTGGCGCCAAGGATGGGGGGGGCCATTAGGCCGATATTTTGTTAAATACATAATTTAACCGTACAAATATTATCATTACAAAAAGAAATAATAATAATTTCCTAAATAATTTGTTTTTTATTTAAATTCAACATCGGCCCTTAAAATTTAACCACCCTTAATAACTTCGATATGCTACTAAAATGCTTTTGTAAATGTAGTCTTTCAATGAAAGTGGGCGTTAAAGTAGGCGTGTCAATAAAGTTTCTGCTAATAAATACAACTTAGATATTTCAATATAAATAGTCCTTTATTTTCCAAAAAATTTTGTCAATAGAGAAATTACATGAATTTAAGATAAACAGTTATATGGGAGGTAGGCGTTAAAGTGGGCGTGTCACTTAAACTTTTTGACACAACAAATACATTGATTAGAAGGATATATGTAGCAAATTTGATCATCATACCTCTAATTTTGGCGGTTTTATGAGCTTTTAAATTTCATTAACGGTAGATAACGTGAAAAGTGGGCGTTATAGTAGGCGTGTCAAAGTTGTTTTTGCGAATGAGTACAACTTAGGTGTTTCAATATAGCCCTTTATTATTCCAAAATCTTTACTAGTAGAGAAATTATATGAGTTTTAGGTAAAACGTTATATGTTATGGGCGTAAAAGTGGTCGTGGCACCTTAATTTTCTGGATTTACGTAGCAAATTTGATCATCATACCTCTAATTTTGGCGGTTTTATGAGCTTTTAAATTTCATTAACGGTAGATAACGTGAAAAGTGGGCGTTGTAGTAGGCGTGTCAAAGTTATTTTTGCTAATAACTACAACTAAGGTTTTTCAATATAGTCCTTTATTATTCCAAAATCTATATTAATAGAGAAATTATGTGAATTTTAGGTAAAACGTTATATGGGAAGTGGGCGTAAAAGTGGGCATGGCACCTTAATTTTCTGACACAGTAATGACATTGCCTGGGGGGATATACGTAGCAAATTTGATCATCACACCTCTAATTTTGGCGGTTTTATGAGCTTTAACATTTCATTAACGGTAGATAACGTGAAAAGTGGGCATTACAGTAGGCGTGTCAAAGTTTTTTTTGCGCATGAGTACATTTTAGATGTTTCAATATAGCCTTTTATTATTCCAAAATCTTTATTAATAGAGAAATTATATGAATTTTAGGTAAAGCGTTATATGGGAGGTGGGCGTAAAAGTGAGCGTGGCACCTTAATTTTTTTGTACAATAATGACACTGACTAGGGGGATATACGTAGAAAATTTGATCATCATACATCAAATTTTGTCGGTTTTATGAGCTTTTAAATTTCATTAACGGTAGATAACGTGAAAAGTGGGCGTTATAGTAGGCGTGTCAAAGTTATTTTTGCGAATGAGTACATTTTAGATGTTTCAATATAGCCCTTTATTATTCCAAAATCTTTAGTAATAGAGAAATTATATGAATTTTAGGTAAAACGTTATATGGGAGGTGGGCGTAAAAGTGGGCGTGGCACATTGATTTTCCGTGTCAAAAAAGCGTCTCACCAAAAAGCAAAGTGTCCAAAATTTCAGAGTCGTACATCCAATTTTGTTGCTTTTATGACGTTTTTGTTTTTAAATATACCGAAAAATACACTGTGCGGTATAAATTTTCGTACATTTTGATCGATAACTCCTTTCCTAATGATTAGATTTAGGTAATTTTTGGTGAGAAATATTGTTTTGACTCGAGAAATATATATTCGAAGTTTCATGACTGTACGTTAATCCGTTTGGACACAATACCATTTTATTCGATGTTCGTAGGACACGGTTTTTTCGACCTACTCTTGCATTCTGAGCTATAACTCACTTCCTAATATTCCGATATAGCCCATTTTCAATACCAAACAAACCTTGTCTATAAGAAAGATTCTGGCAAAATTTGAGCCTCCTAGCTTTTTCGGTGCGACCTCTATCGTACTTTCAACAGACGGACAGACGGACAGACGGACAGACGGACAGACGGACAGACGGACAGACGGACGGACATAGCTAGATCGTCATCAAATCAAACCCTGATTCAGAATATATATACTTTATGGGGTCTAAAATGGATATTTCGATGTGTTACAAACGGAATGACAAAATGAATATACCCCCACCATTTTTTTGGTGGCGGGTATAAAAATGGCTTAAATAGTGTTTAAGGATCTGACCTTGATGTAAATAAATGTTAGCCTCTTTACTTCTGATGAATAGTGGAGCAAAATAAAACTACTTTCAACTACTACTTTTTTGGATTATAGCAAAAGGATTTCAAGGAATTCCTGTATTAATTGTATTTTCGTTTTGCTTTTTTGCTTAATTCGACATTTAAGTAATCACTTTTTAAATTCTAAATCAGTTTTTTATATAAAAATTTATTTCTTTTATTCGGATATTTTATTTTGAAATTAAATTTTTGTTTGTATATTTAAAATGTAATAAAAATATTTTTTCCCCATTTTTTTTACAAATTTGTTTTGAATAATTTTAATATAATTTTTAATTGTTTTAATTAAACAAATTTTCTCTAAAAAATTTTAATAAAATAACCGTTACATACTATTTTAACCAACTTTTTTTATATTTTTATTTAAACTACAATCTATAAAAAATATTGATAATGAGCAAGATTGAGGGAAAATAAAAGACATTATTAGATGTACTCTATAAAGTACAACTATAATTATGATATTTATCTTTTTAGCAAAAAATTTATTTTAATAAATGGCGGACCATTTAACGTTTTTTCTCAACTAGTGCTTATTTCTAGAATGGTAACACTTAGCTCATGTCTGAATTAACAGATAATTAGTTTTATTTTTCCGCTGAACGAATATGTTTGTGTATACGCTTCGCTAAGTGGGCCTGAGATCGACTTACAGAAGATGCCGATTTTGCCAAAAAAAAAATCGTCTTTTCAGATGAAGCTCATTTTGATCTTAGCGGGTATGTAAACAAGCAAAATTGTCGCACCCACACGCATACATTAAAAAACCGATACACCCAAAATGAGTCCCTGTTTGGTGCGGATTTCGGTCCAGAGGCATAATTAGACCATTATTCTTCGAAAATTAGCAAGGAGTGGCCGTTACAGTCAATCGCGATCGTTATCGGGCCTTGTTGAACAAACTTTTGTTCACAAAAATTGAAGAGGAGGATATTGGCAACATTTGGTTTTAACAGAACGGTTCTACGTGCCACACAGTCAAAGCTACAGGTGATGTTTTGCGCCCTGTTTTGGAAGATCGCATTATAAGCCGCAGAGCTGATGTCGTTTGGCCACCTCGGAGCTGCTATTTGACACCGTTGGACTATTATTTGTGGGGTGCCGTCAAAGATAAGTGTTACGCCAGCAAGCCAGAGACAATTGACGCTTTAAAGGATAATTATCGTGAAGCCATTGGTGAAATACAGCTGCACACAATCGGTAATGTGCTTAAAAATTGGACCGATCGTGTAGGCTACTGCATGGTCAGTCAGCTAAGGCAGCTATTTGAATAATATTATTTTCCATTATTAACCGGAAGGATTGTACTTTCAAATAAAAAAAGAAATTTAAGAAAATATTTAGTAGTTTTTTATAGCATTTTCAATAAGAAAAAGTTATTTGGCGGACCCTTTATTTAACTTATATATAATAGGAAATAAATTTAAATTTGTTATTAAACTTTACTATTATTTACATATTTATTTACATATTTTTAGACATTGCATTACATATATATTTAGACATTTATTACATTTATGATTTAATAAACATATATGCACAATATTTACATTAATTTTTCTTTTTATATTTAATTAAATTTTTTAAGTCGTTTTTTAAGTTGTCATCTGCGGAAAGGTGAATCTAAGATATGGCACCGTTTCAGTCTTTTAATTCCATTGGTGTCATCTATGAAACTTATAGCTAATGTGGTTGTTTAACCTAACCAGATATTTCTCGCTGTATGTTCTTATAACTTCTTTTAAAGTTGGAATTTTAAGATCATTATGTATAGCATAACTTTTTATAAACCATGGTGCTTGTTTTATAAGTCTGAGTGTTTTGGATTGGTATTGTTGAAGAATTTCGACGTTTCAATTACATGATTTTCCCTAGAGTTGGACTTCGTGAGTCCATACTGTTTTTAATATTGCTTTCTATTATTGTAGCTTGTTGTTAATATTAAGTTGGCATTTTGGGCCAACCAAATTTTTAAACTAATTATTATTCCCGCCACCAAAAAAATGGTGGGGGTATATTCATTTTGTCATTCCGTTTGTAACACATCGAAATATCCATTTTAGATCACATAAAGTATATATATTCTGAATCAGGGTTTGATTTGATGACGATATAGCTATGTCCGTCCATCTGTCCGCCTGTTGAAAGCACGATAGAGGTCGCACCGAAGAAGATAGGGGGCTCAAATTTTGCCAGAATCTTTCTTATAGACAAGGTTTGTTTGGTATTAAAAATGGGCAAAATCAGAATATTAGGAAGTGAGTTATAGCTCGTAATGCAAGAGTAGGTCGAAAAAACCGTGTCCTTCGAACAACGAATGGAATTGTGTCCAAACGCATTAACATAGAGTCATGAAACTTCGAATATATATTTCTCAAGTCAAAACAATATCTCTCCCCAAAAATTGCTAACATCTATGTATTAGGAAAGGAGTTATAGACAAAAATGTAGGAAAATTTATACCGCGCAGTGTATTTTTCAGTATATTTAAAAACAAAAACGTCAAATTAGATGTACGATTCTGAAATTTTGCACACTTTGGTTTTTGCTGAGAGGCTTTTCTGTGACGGAAAATCAATGTGTCACACCCACTTTTAGGCCCACCTCCCATATAACGTTTTACCCAAAATTCATATAATTTCTCTATTAATAAAGATTTTGGAATAATAAAGAACCATATTGAAACATCTAAGTTGTACTCATTAGCAAAAACAACTTTGACACGCCTACTATAACGCCCACTTTTCACGTTATCTACCGTTATTGAAATTTAAAAGCTCATAAAACCGCCAAAATTAGAGGTATGATGATAAAATTTGATACGTATATCCCCCTAGGCAATGTCATTACTGCGCCAGAAAATTAAGGTGCCACGCCTGCTTTTACGTCCACCTCCCATATAACGGTTTATTTTAAATTCATATAATTTCTCTATTAATAAAGATTTTGGAATAATAAAGGAATATATTGAAATATCTAAGTCGTATTTATTAGCAGAAACTTTATTGATACGCCTACTTTAACGCCCACTTTTATTGAAAGCCTACATTTACAAAAACATTTTACTATCATATCGAAGTTATAAAGGGTGGTTAAATTTTAAGAGCCGATGTTGATTTAAAATAAAACACAAATTATTTAAGAAATTATTATCATTTTTTTTATAATGATAATATTTGTATGGTTCAATTATATATTTAACAAAATATTGGCCAAATACAACACCCACCCCCCTATCTTTGCCACCACTTCTCTATCTGATGGTCCAAATTTTTAATGACAATGTTGATGCTCAATTCTTGGGCATGATGATGAGTCGAGGTTGACTGCTCTTTTGCCACACTATCGCAAAAATCAGCAATGGTTCTCATTCAATGAACTGAGAAGGCATTCACAGATTTTTTAACATTTTATACAGACCTGTTTTGCAGAAATTTAAATATTTTTTACAATTCTCCCGATTGTGGACGAATTTGAACGATTATGTTAACCAAAAGAATTACGAAGTGCATAAAATGTATTTTGATTTGAACGCCCATTTTCATAAAAAACCTGAGTAACTTTAAAGCGTTGCTCATTTGCGTATCCTTCCACGGATCAAATTGAGTAAGTTTGAGATTGAGAATTATCAAGTGTAGTGCAGAAAACAAATTTATAGACTAGGTGTAGTTCACCTTCAACATGGGCCTTTAAAATTTAACCACCCTCTACAAAGAAAGTGATACATATTTTATTATAAAGAGATTATTCCATGTGCTTTAAATGTACACAAAATTGGTGGTGGGTATAAAAGATCCGGCACATCCGAATATAGTGCTCTTACTTGTTTACTTCTAGTTTTTATGTTTTAGTTTGTTTACTTTCATGCTTCGCTATTCCTTCTAGCCCACTGTCTTTTTTGGTGTTTTGAGTTTTGTAATCATTGTTGTTGTTTTTTTATTCCTTTACACTTCCCCTGTTACTTAAATTAAATGCATTAGAGTGACAAATTCCTTTTTTTATTCATTTCCTATTTTGTTGTTGGCGTTGTCGTTGAAACTGTTGTTGGTGCTGTTAGTTTGCTTCCGCTACTTAAATTTTAGATTGCAGACATTTCATATAATTTAACAAATAGAAAATAAAGTTGAGAAGAAGTTATCATCCACCACTTATAATTTTTTTTATCTTATAATAGTCTACTGTTGTTGTATTTAGTTATATTTCACTTCTTATTTTTTTTATATACATAAATATTTGGACCAGCTATAACAATAAACAATAAAGTACGTTTATTTTAAAACATTAAGATATTAAGTTTTTCTATGCATGTATGTGTTGACGCTGGTGTTTAAACGAACATTGTTTAACATTAAATTCGAAACAAATAAAACATGTCGAAGGTTAAACGGCGATCTATGGTACCTCAACACTTGGTCGTACTGAAAAAGTGTACATAAGTACATTATTTAGATATTATTAGGGAGTTGTATGTACTTGCTGTCAGATGTTGTTTTTATACGTTTTAAACAGTGTAAATGTTATAGTCATTTTCCGCTTAACGTTAATGTGTATGTATAAAAACTTTTAGCTTCTAAACACCTACATAAATTCGTGTAGATTCTGTGTTTCCTGTGAAAATATTTTCTTCGTAATTGTCGTTTAGATGTTGTTTAGTAGAGATTCCTTGCATTTTTCTAAGCAACAAAAATAAGTTTCACATCAGCTTGAACTTGAAATAATTTTTATAAAATTTGTATTTTGTTTAGCAAATTTTATTTTAAATATATTTTTAAACTGTTTAAATTTGACAGTATTTGTAAGAAAAAAATTGTATTTAAAAATTACAATTTTACAAGAAAACGTGACAGACTTATTAGCATAGCTGATTATCAGCGGTTAGGACGAAGTTGCCAAATTTTTGCTAATTATTTGTTTTCATTTAGCCAGATGCCATTTGATATAATATTAAAAAATCTGTGCAACAGCTTTAAAAAAGGTATGTTTTGCAAAAAATTATAATTTAAAATTTTTGCAGAAGAATGGACAGTAAAAAAAAAAATAAAAAATAAGGAATATTGTGAACAATTTGTTAAAAAAATCATTGAATGATAATTTTTTTTTAAAATGTGTGTGTGCAAAAGGAAATTTCTAAGAAAGATACCAAAAATCAAAAAAATAATTAAATAGTACAGGGATGGAAAAGTTAAGTCATACTTCAATTAATACGTTTTGATATTTTGCTCCGAATTTGCTCACCGATATACATTTGAAACAATTTTAGTTTGAAAAATAACACAGCCCGACAAAATTAAAAAAGATTTTTGCTTCTTTGAACTTATCAACTGATTCTAGTTAATTTGGGTGCGCTAAATTCAAATCTGTAATCAGTTTGTCTCTGTCAGCTCTAGTTTTCATCATATAGTTTTTTTATACCCTCCACTGTAAGTGAGGAGGGTATATATAAGTTCGTCATTCCGTTTTTTCCAAAAATATTATTTTTTGTGTAATTGTTAACTGATTAACGGGAATTTTATTTGTGTAATATTATTCAGAACGTTATTTTTTCTTTTCGCTGTCCACTTGCATATCGGAAATTAGTTGTTTGTAAAAAGTGGTTTATTACAGTTGGCAAAGTTTATTAAAAAAGTGTTGATCTAAATAGAAACGACTTCCAATAGAAGATGTTGTAAAAATAACGCTGACACATTTTGTTATATTTGTGGAGAATACACCTTTAAAGAAAACATAAGACCTATTCGGAATGTGTCAAAAAATCGTATATAGATAACCTTGGAGTTGATCTTGGTGACCAAGATAAAAGCTGGGCTCCACACATTGTTAGCAATACTTGCTGTGTAAATTTGCGACAGTGAAGACAGTGGAAACTGAACAAAATGCATGGACATCATTCGCGCAAGTTACAAAAAGTTTCTTGGGAAATAATAAAGCTCCAAATTATGTTCAATTAGTGAAGAATATGCTGGATAAGTTCAGAGACCTTGGCTGCAACATGAGTATTAAAATCCATTATTTGCACAGTCACTTGGACTGATTTCCCAAAAATTTTGGTAATTTAAGCGAAGACCAAGGAGAAAGATTTCTGACAACTCTTTAACGATTGCAAAATTAACAACCATCTGCAGCAGAAAGCCAACAAGTTTGAAAGGAATTTAAAACAAATTATTTTTTTTTAATAAAATAACGTCAATAGTGTTCAGAATATGAATGATGTAGAGTTAGAGTTTAATGATACCGAATTGAATTATTATTTATCTGTATTTATTTTTTGAATTGATATTAAGGGCATTTAACACTATTCAACAATAGCTTTAAGCAGTAACTAAAACAAAGCATATGAAGACAGGTAAATGTAAGGCGAATTCACACAGGTAAAGCTATGCTACTCTCAAACTCAATTTTAAAAGGATTTTGCTTATTTTTTGCTAAATGCATTCGACGAAGAAGATCACACAGAATTTACCTTTGCACACCTAGTGAATATACCAACTTCGAATTGCTATAATAAAGGAACAGAGTTGCTAGAATTTCGTACATTTTTTTATCAGAGATGGAACAGTTCAACACTAAATTATAAGTGTATTTAGTAGTTGAACTACAGTGTCATCTAGAGAGCCAAAAACCAAGTTTTTGTCACCAAAGTAACATATGTTGTATAAGTTGTTGTATAAGTCCTTTTATTCTATAAATATAGAATTGGTTAAAATTAAGACAAAAGCCTAATTTGGATCGACTTAAACCCAAAATAAGAATTTAAACTTTTTATGTCATGCATAATCAAAAGACGAGTAATGTTTTGGATATAGAATTATATACAAATTATAATTAATAAAATTGTTAGCAGTTGCCACCACCCGTATTAAAAACATTGACTTAAAATTAACTATTGTAGAAGGTAATCTCACATGTTAAGCTTATTATTTTTTTCAGTATTCTAACCATTAAGCCCAATGCATAAAAAAAATAAAAAAAACAAGGAAGAGTGCTATATTCGGCCGTGCCGAATCCGATAGTACCCTTCATCATCATGTACGTAGGTAACCATAATCGAAAAGCAACATACTATGATTGAATTGTATGATTATGGTTAAAAATAATAATAGTTACCAGTAATCATTATTTTGTTTAATTTAAGTATCATATCATTCAATGATCATATATATGACTACGATTGAAATCGACAATCTTTGCTTTTTTACGGCAAATTATTGTCTTTTGCATACACACACATACACATATTGATTGTGCTTACCAGTTTAATTGCATTTTTTATACCAATATTTTATAACATTTTCTCGTTTATTTTTATACCCTTCACACAGTGAAAAAGGGTATATATAGGTTTGTCATTCCGTGTGAAATTTCTACAATTTTCATTTCCGACCCCATAAAGTATATATATTCTGAAAGCTTATGAATAGGGGAGTCGATTAAGCCCTGTCAGTCTGTCCGTCTGACCGTCTGACTGTCTGTCCGTGTGTATGTTGAAATCAACTTTTTGAAGCCCCCCGACATAGGTTGGACCCGGGTAAGGTATTAAAATATCAGAAATATTCGGGAGTAGATCGATATTGAAAATCAGAAACATCGGTACATAAACAACTGAGATATGAGCAAAAACCCACGACCACCTCGATTTTTTTTACAAAAACAACATTACAACAACAACAACATACACGCAAACGTGTATACTGGTTAGAGAAAACGTGGCATCGAATCCCAGCTGAGGCAAAAAAATTTTTTTTTTATTCTTTTTTATAATTTTTTTTTAATTTGTTTTTATTTTTTTTTATTTAATATATTATTTATAATTATATATTTATATTTTATTCGAACTTTTTTCTATATATTAAATTTTAATGTGAACCATTTTTTATTTTGGCTTAAGTTCATTTGTTTCTTTTATTTAATTTTATAATTCAAATTAAATTAAATTGTAACCATTTCTTTCTAAAAATTATTTCCGATATTAGCCGAGTGGAATGCATTTTCGAAATCAGCTACGATTTCATCATCAGCACTCTTTATCGGTATACTACTATGTAACTTAAAATTCCTATTTATGTTACAATTGAATGAAATTTGAATTAGTGAATCTTAGTATTAATTTTCATATTTTTGTTGAATATTTAATTTCACCTATCAAATGACAATTCATATTTCAACATGTTCATATTCTTCTACGAAAATGTATTACCATACAAATATTATCATTACAAAAAGAAATAATAATAATTTCCTAAATAATTTATGTTTTATTCAACATCGGCCTTTAAAATTTAACCACCCTTTATAACTTCGATATGCTACTAAAATGCTTTTGTAAATGTAGTCTTTCAATGAAAGTGGGCGTTAAAGTAGGCGTGTCAATAAAGCTTCTGCTAATAAATACAATTTAGATATTTCAATATAGTCCTTTATTTTCCCAAAAACTTTGTCAATAGAGAAATTACATGAATTTAATATAAACCGTTATATGGGAGGTAGGCGTTAAAGTGGTCGTGTCACCTAAACCACAACAATTACATTGATTAGAGGGATATATGTAGCAAATTTCATCATCATACCTCTAATTTTAGCGGTTTTATGAGCTTTTAAATTTCATTAACGGTAGATAACGTGAAAAGTGGGCGTTATAGTAGGCGTGTAAAAGGTGTTTTTGCTAATGAGTACAACTAAGGTATTTCAATATAGTCCTTTATTATTCCAAAAACTTTATTAATAGAAAAATTATATAAATTTCAGATAAACTGTTATATGGGAGGTAGGCGTTAAAATAGGCGTGTCGCCTAAACTTTTTGGCACAACAATTACATTGATTAGAAGGATATATGTAGCAAATTTCAGCATTTTGTCGGTTTTATGAGCTTTGAAATTTTTGAAAGCAAAGTGTGCAAAATTTCAGAGTCGTACATCCAATTTTGTTGCTTTTATGACGTTTTTGTTTTTAAATATACCGAAAAATACACTGTGCGGTATAAATTTTCGTACATTTTGATCGATAACTCCTCTCCTAATGCATAGATTTATTTAATTTTCGGGGAAAAATATTATTTTTACTCAGGAAATATTTATTCGAAGTTTGATGAGTCTACGTTAATGCGTTTGGACACAATTCCATTTTATTCGATGTTTGAAGGACACGGTTTTTTCGAGCTACTCTTGCTTTGCGAGCTATAACTCTCTTCCCAATATTCCGATTTAGCTGATTTTCAATACCCAACAAGCTTTGTCTATAAGAAAGATTCTGGCAAAATTTGAGCCTCCTAGCTTTTTCGGTGCGACATCTATCGTGCTTTCAACAGGCGGACAGACGGACGGACATAGCTAGATCGTCTTCAAATCAAACCCTGATTCAGAATATATATACTTTATGGGGTCTAAAATGAATATTTCGATGTGTTACAAACGGAATGACAAAATGAATATACCCCCACAGTTTTTTTGGTGGCGGGTATAAAAATTACAAAAAAACAAGTAACAGTGCTATATTCGGCCGTGGGTAACCTTGTTTACCGTTTTGTCATTTAATGGCATGTAATTGTCCTATTGCGAAAGATGTATGTGAGTAGTTGCTTAAATCTGCGTATTTCATAAGCAGAGAGAGAGAGAGAGTCAGAGGGGAGTCACAAAATCGTTTTAGATCAAACTATCATTTATATACTGAACTTTTTTAACTTTGTTTAACACTCACATAAACAATGATTTTACAATATTGATATAAAATGTTTAGACAAATATCATTAAAAAATCATAGCGAGGAACAAAATTAACAAAATGGTAGAAAGACTAAAAGTGTATGCAGATAACAGCGTCTATCAATATAAGTGGTTCCAACTTAATGAAAATGTTAGAATGCAACCAGGTTATTTTACGTAATGCAGAAGTAAAAGTTACAGTACATTGAAATCAGCAAATAATTTTAAAAATGTGTGCACTTGTGTGTTTTCTTTAAACAAAAACAAATTGCCATTAAGCAAAAATAAGGAGTTGTTGTTAATTAAAAAACGTAATGGGTGTATTTTATTTGAGAAATTTTTACAACCCAGTAAACAGGGTTTAAAATTAAACAGTATGGCATTAATAATCTATATATACATATAATAATAATAATAATCTATATATATATATATAATATTATATGTTTGTATGTTTGTATGTTTGTTTGTGCTTTATAGACGGTTAAACGGCTGGACCGATTTCCTTGAAATTTTCACAGAATCTTTCTGTATGTCTGGAAGGAACCATAGGCTATACTTTGGTTTGAAATTGTAAGTGGGAGGGGTGCCACTTCCTATTAAAGAATAAGTATTAAATATTATATGTCACGAAAGTTAATGCAGCTAGAGTCTTCAAATTAAATACGGTAAACTTTGACATCCACACGAACATTTGGGTAAAAAATGGGCGTACTTGCAGTAGTATGCGTGGCCACTTGAAATTAATACCAAAATTCGTATAATTGGAAAACGATATCGATTAGAGTAGTAAACTTTTGCAAGAGCAACTTTGACACCCAGATTAACATTTAGGCAAGAAATGGGTGCATTATCAATAGTGGGCGTGGCACCTACCATATGAATTAAATACTAAAATTCGTATATCTGAAAAACGATATCGATTAGAGTACTTAAATTTTGCAAAAGCAACTTTGATATTCAAATAAACATTTATGGAAAAAATGGGTGCATTACCAATAGTGGGCGTGGCACCTGCCATATGAATTAAATACTAGAATTTGTGGTGGCGAATCACACCGGGTATTAGCTAGTTACTAATATAGTCTAAAGTGAACAACACTATTGCCCATAAAATCCACTGAAATATTGGCTCGTCATCTTGTTTAAAAAATTAAATTTCTTAAACTCTTTTCAATAAAAATATTTGAGTCCTTTCATTCACATTGTATATAACATCGTTGATGGCACAAAAATTAATAAATCCAGACAAATATGTATGTGTGCGTCTGCAAGTCTAAATTTTGTGCTTTTGTTTAAAGTTGACGTTTTAAAAATATTTATACATTTACGCACTTGATGTAATTTGTCCACATATACAGACATACACTCAAAGAAGTAAGTCTGTGATCATAGATTTAACACTTAAAATTCGATGTTCACTGCAATGCTAAAAGCGATTATCACAAACATATTATGATTGTAGAAAAATCTAAAGTAAATTCACGCATATGATAGTATAAATTATTGTTATGTTTACATATATAAAATGGGTGATTCATCATGGGTTTTGATTTTTAATAGTATTGTTCGATAGATCACGCGTGACTTATTTCAAATTATTTTGCCATATTTGTTCAACATTGTTTGGCAAATCATCATGGAAAGACCCACACGACAACAGCATATCCAAGAAGTTCACCCGCATTATGTAAACCAGTATTCTGTGAGAAATGTTTTTCGTGCGATATAATGAGCTTTGGGTGTACAAAATTGACTTATTGAAACCATAATTGTTAAAGCCATTCGCAAATATGAGTCCCAGTTTACATTAATGGATGATGAGCAACCCGAAGAGAACAGAGAGAGTCTAATAAAAATAACGGTTTTGTGTGGTTTAACGGCCTACATGCTTCCTAAGATTCAATTGCATTGTCTCGATGAGCTTAACAAGACTGCACTACGAACCATACAGCATGTGAAGCAGTTGACTTATTGAGACATTATTTTGGTGAGCACTTAATTTTTAGGTGGTAAATTTGCCACCTAGATTGTTTGATATCACACCTTTGGACAATTCTCTTTAAGGATATATAAAGTCTGAGGAATTTTACTCATAATAATTGCTAGAAACTACTCGCTATGTTCAAACATGTTGCGTTACGAATGGCCCCCGTTAGACGTTGTCGTGGCCATTATTTACATGATATCATTTTCAAGCAGTAAATGGCGTAAAATGTTAGTTTAACCGATAATAAAATTTTTAAGATTACTTTCAAGTTTATGTGTTTTATTAGAAATTAAACGTTACAGTTAATCGTGCTTTTAGCTCTAAATATATTTACAACCAAAATATAATAACAGTCCTGCCACAGACTTCAGTAATAATATTTTCTTTATGTGTACTGTAACCTTACTGAAAAATACTTTTTTGTTTGCATGTAGATTCAAGTACAATTCATCACCTATTGAGATTTTATTTCCCAGAAGAAAGAGGGGTAAATGAGGACTTTATAAAGAACATGTATGGAATGCTGTAAACATATATTTAAAATTTAACGTTTAAGTCTCTTTGGTTGTCAGGCACACCCGAATTATACATACAATTTTAATTTACCTGTTTCTAAATGTTGATGAGCAGGTTAAAAACGTATTTGAGTGTATTATAGGGAACGAGTATAAGCAAATAGGTTTGGGTGCGTATGTGTGGTAACGCCATAAGTGGCATATACCAGAAAAGCAGCATCAAGTAAACTTACCAAACAACCATCATTCATCATTCAGCTTTCAAAAACATCAAAAGTTGTTACGTGGAATTGAATTGTGACATGTGGAGTGAGAAAGTTGATTGTTGACTGCCTAGTTGCATGAGGTGTGTGTGGGGGGTAGGGGGTTAAACAATTTGACTTTTTTTTGCAAAAAAAAAAAATAAATAAAAAATGTGCAATTGATTACTCAAGTATGTTTATCTCTTACGCACACTAAGACAAATTTTCCATTTTGTTTGCAATTTAAGTTAAAATTTTGCTGTTGATTTTTGTCTGTCTCTTGGATTTTATCTATTTAATTTAACCCTTTAAACGTCTATGAGTACAAATTGTTGACAAAAACGTTACTTAACTTGTTCGAAAATAATGTTTAGATTTTTCAAAATACTCTTATCTGCACTTTAACAAGTTCCTTAACAATTCCAATTTAAATCTTTAATCCTTGTGGCCATAACAAGGAGACCAATAATTACAATATGGAAATTTTTTATAGTTTTTTTTTAACATTCGTAGAAGTTTATATTTCCATTCTTTGTAGTTGCTAGACAATAGAACATTTCATATACGATTTTGTTGTATTTTACTATACACAAACTTGACTTAACTAAAGTAATATAAACTATCATATGGATATTTCTCATAGCTCTTTGAAGTTTTTAATACTAACACTACTAAATACAAATTTATCATTTTTGTTACAGTTACAGATCTGTCCTTAGCAAAGGAGACTGTAAAAAATGTTGTTTAATTTTTTTTTTCTGGATAACTAATGCTTTTTCTTGTTAAAGTATTTGACTTTTAAATATTACATTTTCTAACATGAATTCTATTTTTTTCGGTGGTCAATTTTGTAATGAACAAGATTTGTTTTTCTATGTAAAACTCAATATTTTTATTTATGTGAATCAACTTTTTGTCTGGTCAACAGGAGTAAGATATTTTGAAAATTTTATATTTAAGAGGTCATTAGGAATTAATGTCAGTCGGCTTATACGAAATAGTTTCAACTTAATGTTTTTATTATTCCTAACAATACTATATGTGCAATTTTGATTACTATTTTAAATATTTATTCATTATCCGAAGTTGATGCATAACATAGGCATTTAGAATAGTTGTTTTTGTGGCGAGGTAGAAATCCCTTTGGATAATGGGCCATCTTCAAGAGTCTATAAAAATGTTCGATTTTATAACTGTACGGTCCTGTTATTTTACGAGCATTCTATCCTTAAAATACACCGTACTCAGGGAAATTAAGGTTGTATTTTGCCCATATTGGGTTAGTATGGTCTTTAATATTATCAAAGTTAGCTTCGAAAAACATTGGCCAAAATAAAAACAAAATTATTTGTATAAAAAAATAATGCCAACATAAAAAAAAATTATTAACCGAACAAACAAAAAATTGAAGGAGCCTCAATGCAGAGGCATAGTAGGAAAGGTCCACCTACTTATATGAACTAACAATTTAAAGACCTTAACTTTTCATGTTTATTATAAGAATTTAATTAAGCGAGATATTTCAATAAAGATAAAAATTACAGTTTGCATCGTTACAAACCAAAGTACTAACGGTCGTAAGAGTACAAAAATTTAAATAATAAAATTAAATGACCAAACAAAAAATAATAATAAACATTGATTGTTACTAAAAAACAATCTGTTCTTATTGCCTACCTTACTGCTGGCTAGAGCAGGACAAAACTAGTGATAAAAGAGAGATAGTAATAAGCCTACAAGAATAGTGACGGTCATTTGCCCGGTTATGTGACTGGTATTAGCGAGTGATATATCGATTATAACGTAAAACAAAGTTTCTATTAGTTTCTTAAGGGCAATGTAAAAACAATTAAAAGTGTTATATTCGGCCGTGCCGAATCTTGTATACCATTCACAACGTGTAGTCATGCAATAACAATTGTTTGTATCACCATTCAACTCATATAAAATACTTACATACTTATAAAAAACATACAGAAATAAAAACATCCCATTGTACAATTATAAATTAACGTTTTTATGTTAAAAAAAAAATATTAAAAAAAAAATAAAAAAAATAATAAAATATAAATAATAAATATAAAATAAAAACTTAAAAAAAAATAATAAAAATATAAATCTATATATATAAAAGTGAAACTCTGTGTGTGTGTGTGTGTTAGCTATAGACTCCGAAACTGTAAAACCGATCGGACTCAAACTTTGGCAAGTTATTGTACACATACCAGGGAGTGTTTATGGGTGGAAAAAAGTGGGCGGGGCCACGCCCATAAAAATTAGTTATCAGTTTTAGCTACTTGCACTTGACCGATTTTTCTGAAACTTTGCACACATATTGTGCTGTCATGACTAAATAATTTTGTGAGGTACTTGCACTGGACCGATTTTTCTGAAACTTTGCACACATACTAAGCTGTCATAACCATAAAATTTCGTGATTAGAAAAGTGGGCGGGGACACGCCCATAAAAAAAATTATAATTTTGATAATTTTTGCACTTGTCCGATCCTTCTGAAACCTTGTACACATATTGAGCTGTTACGACTTTACAATTTCGTGATTAGAAAAGTGGTAAATGCCACGCCCATAAAAAAAATTATAAAATTTAGGCTTTTGCACTTGATATTCAATTAAAGTTCAGAATGCATTTCGATTCATTAAGGGGTGTAGCAACGCGCGCCGGGTTTGGCTATTTAGTATTATATAAAATAAAAAATAAAAGAATTTTTTTTTTGCTCAGCTAGGATTCGATGCCACGTTTACTCCAGTATTTCACGTATGTATGTATGTATGTATGTATGTATGTATGTATGTATGTATGTATGTATGTATGTATGTATGTATGTATGTATGTATGTATGTATGTATGTATGTATGTATGTATGTATGTATGTATGTATGTATGTATGTATGTATGTATGTATGTATGTATGTATGTATGTATGTATGTATGTATGTATGTATGTATGTATGTATGTATGTATGTATGTATGTATGTATGTATGTATGTATGTATGTATGTATGTATGTATGTATGTATGTATGTATGTATGTATGTATGTATGTATGTATGTATGTATGTATGTATGTATGTATGTATGTATGTATGTATGTATGTATGTATGTATGTATGTATGTATGTATGTATGTATGTATGTATGTATGTATGTATGTATGTATGTATGTATGTATGTATGTATGTATGTATGTATGTATGTATGTATGTATGTATGTATGTATGTATGTATGTATGTATGTATGTATGTATGTATGTATGTATGTATGTATGTATGTATGTATGTATGTATGTATGTATGTATGTATGTATGTATGTATGTATGTAAGTATGTATGTATGTATGTATGTATGTATGTATGTATGTATGTATGTATGTATGTATGTATGTATGTATGTATGTATGTATGTATGTATGTATGTATGTATGTATGTATGTATGTATGTATGTATGTATGTATGTATGTATGTATGTAAGTATGTATGTTGTTGTTGTGTTAAAAACAAACGAGGTGGCAGACAGACAGAGATTAATTCACGCCCCTATTCATAAGATTTCATAAAATATATACTTTATTTAGTCGGAAATTACTATTGTAGAAATTTCTCACGGAATTACAAACCTTTTTCACTGTTGTGTAAAGGGTATAATAATCAAAAAAATAATAATTCTTTTACAACTTAAAAAATAATTAAAATAATTAATGTTGTTATTATTAAAAACAAGTAAGAGCACTATATTCGGCTGTGCCGAATCTTTTATACCCACCACCAATTTTGTGTACATTTAAAGCATAATATTTATTATTTCGTTAATCGCTATTGAATAATCTCTTTATAATAAAATATGTATCACTTTCTTTGTAGAGAGTGATTAAATTTTAAGGGCCCATGTTGAAGGTGAACTACACCTAGTATTTAAACTTGTTTTCTGCATTTCGCTTGACATTTCTCAATTTCAAACTTACTCAATTTGATCCGTGGAAAGATACGCAAATGAGCAACGCTTTAAAGTTATTCAGGGTTTTTTTATAAAAATGGGCGTTCAAATCAAAATGCATTTTGTGCACTTCGTAATTCTTTTGATCAACATAATCGTTCAAATTCGTCCACAATCGGGAGAATTGTAAAAAATATTTAAATTTCTGCAAAACAGGTCTGTATAAAATGTTAGAAAATCTGTGAATGCCTTCTTAGTTCGGTGAATGGGAACCACTGCTGGTTTTTGCGATAGTGTGGCAAAAGAGCAGTCAACCTCGCCTCATCATCATGCCCAACAATTGAGCATCAACATTGTCATTGAAAATTTGGACCACCAGATAGAGGAGTGGCGCCAAGGATGGGGGGGCCATTTGGCCGATATTTTGTTAAATACATAATTGAACCATACAAAAATTATCATTATTAAAAGAAATGATATCAATTTCTTAAATATTTGTGTTTTATTTAAAATCGACATCGGCCCTTAAAATGCAACCACCCTTTATAACTTCGATATGCTACTAAAATGCTTTTGTAAATGTAGTCTTTCAATGAAATTGGGCTTTAAAGTAGGCGTGTCAATAAAGTTTCTGCTAATAAATACAACTTAGATTTCTCAATATGGTCCTTTTTTTCCCAAAATCTTTGTCAATAGAGAAATTACATGAATTTAAGATAAACCGTTATATGGGAGGTAGTCGTTAAAGTGGGTGTGTCACCTAAACTTTTTGGCACACCAATATCATTGATTAGAAGGATATACGTAGCAAATTTGATCATCATACCTCTAATGTTGGCGGTTTTATGAGCTTTGAAATTTCATTAACGGTTTATAACGTGAAAACTGGGCGTTATAGTAGGCGCGTCAAAGTTATTTTTGCGAATGAGTACAACCTAGGTGTTTCAATATAGCCCTTTATTATTCCAAAATTATTATTAGTAGAGAAATTATATGAATTTTAGGTAAAAACGTTATATGAGAGTGGGCGTAAAAGTGGGCGTGGCACCTTAATTTTCTGGCACAGTAATAACAATGCCGAGTGGGATATACGTAGCAAATTTTATCATCATACCTCTTTTTTTGGCGGTTTTATGAGCTTTTAAATTACATTAACGGTTTATAACGTGAAAAGAGGGCGTTATAGTAGGGGTGTCAAAGTTATTTTTGCGAATGAGTACAACTTAGGTGTTTCAATATAGCCCTTTGTTATTTCAAAATTTTATTAATAGAGAAATTATATAAATTTTAGTTAAAACGTTATATGGGAGGTGGGCGTAAAAGTGGGCGTGGCACCTCAATTTTCCGGTTCAGTAATGACAATGCCTAGGGGGATATACGTAGCTAATTTTATCATCATACCTCTAATTTTTGCGGTTTTATAAGCTTTTAAATTTCATTAACGGTAGATAACGTGAAAAGTGGGCGTTATAGTAGGCGCGTCAAAGTTATTTTTTTGCGAATGAGTACAACTTAGGAGTTTCAATATAGCCCTTTATAATTCCAAAATCTTTATTAATAGAGAAATTATATGAATTTTGAGTAAATCGTTATATGGCAGGTGGGCGTAAAAGTGGGCGTGGCATATTGATTTTCCGTTACAGAAAAGCCTCTCACCAAAAAGCAAAGTGTGCAAAATTTCAGAGTCGTACATCCAATTTTGTTGCTTTTATGACGTTTTTGTTTTTAAATATACCGAAAAATACACTGTGCGGTATAAATTTTCGTACATTTTGATCGATAACTCCTCTCCTAATGCATAGATTTAGATAATTTTCGGGAAAAAATATTGTTTTTACTTAGGAAATATATATTCGAAGTTTCATGAGTCTACGTTAATGCGTTTGGACACAATTTCATTTTATTCGATGTTTGAAGGACACGGTTTTTTCGGTCTACTCTTGCTTTTCGAGCTATAACTCTGTTCCTAATATTCCGATTTAGCCCATTTTCAATACCAAACAAACCTTGTCTATAAGAAAGATTCTGGCAAAATTTGAGCTCCCTAGCTTTTTCGGTGCGACCTCTATCGTGCTTTCAACAGACGGACAGACGGACAGACGGACGGACATAGCTAGATCGTCATCAAATCAAACCCTGATTCAGAATATATATACTTTATGGGGTCTAAAATGGATATTTCGATGTGTTACAAACGGAATGACAAAATGAATATACCCCCACCATTTTTTTGGTGGCGGGTATAAAAATACATGTTATGATAAAAAATTTATGAGATATATTTAAAATAATAAAATTTTAACATAAATACTTTGTTTATTAGAATTCGTAATGTAAAATATATTTTATATAATTTTGACAATAATCAATCTAAAAAAGTAAGCTGCTTAAATAGTCATTCATAGTCTAATGTCTCTTGAGATTTTAATTTGAATATATTTAATTTATTACTTCCGAGCAAAAAACTAAGTATAAAGAAATAAGCTACTCTTGTTAATAAGGAACATAATTTTCAATGAATATTACATATCGTCTGTCCTACAAAGAAGTGTTTTAGTTATAACCTAATTTTAACAAAATTTATTTTACTGATAAAGTGATGAGGAGTAAATATTTTTAAGTTAAGGTGGCAACGAGATGATTTTTGTAGGATAAAATTTAAGTAGATACCCGTAATTTTGGATATCAGTTAAAGCAATCAGCCTTGTGTTTATTTCGAAAGAACTTGTCTGTATGGTATTATTTTAGGGTCTATATTGTTGTTTACATGTTAAAATATTAGAAATGGTAAACCGTTTTCAAATTGTAAAAACTAACTGAATACAAATATGCCTTCTCACTGACGATCAAAAACATTAAACATTTAATAAATCTAATTTACTCTTACGCCTTTTACAAATATTGCTTATATACTAAATACGCTGAATAAGCATATTTTTTTTTTTGTTTGCAACAATGACTTTTCAAATGATTTTAGTTAAAATTTTTAATTTTCCCTCTTTATTTATTTGCTACTTAGAAAGTTAAGTTTAAATAATTATTTAAAATGCAAATTTATTGTTACTAAACTTTGTCTATTTGTTAAAGTAGCCGTTAAGTGTAAGAAAGTTAAAAAAATATTGCCTTAATAAAATTATAAATTTATCTTATTACTTTTTAAAATTTCTCACAGTAATTTCTATACTAAGTTCGAATTTTGAGATTTTTTTTTTTAAATTCTGTGCAAAAAAAACTGTGAGTGTAGTAAGAATTAACAGAAGTGTTAATTTATTTATTAATGCCATCTTTCATATATGTTTGTTCTTTCTTTTCTCATACCGATTAATTTGACTTTGAAAAGTAGTAGAACATTTATTTTTGATTTCAGGTTTATATTCGACATTTTTGAAATAGGAATAAAATTGGAAAATATTAAAAACTGTCTAAATGTTATTGGACAAAGCATGCACATTCTCGTCCAGTACCTTTAATCGTTTCTGCTGTGGTCATTGGCGTTGTTATGAAATTTGTTTTGGGGATGGTGATTCATAAAAGAAATTTTTGGGTGGGGGGAGTGGTGCCGTTGTTAAATAAAATCCTAAACGAAGATAATTTTAAATGTTTATTTTACGTTAATATTTTTCCTTTCCTTTGGTTGTGGACAAGAAAGTGCAAGAACATATATCAACATCAACTCGTCTTCCTTCTTAGCAAAAAAAAACTTCCTCGCACTTTTTTGAGTTAAAAAACTTGGTTTTATCGAATAAGGTACTGCTGCCTACTATATTGTTCTAAATACTTACTGTCGTATGAAAAAAAGAAACTTAATTTAGCTTCACGAACCATTGAACAAAAATTCTTAAATTTATATGCAAAAAGTCAACATGCCTTTAATCATACCTACTTTAAACCTACGCTAAGTTGAGAACTAATGTTTGTTTCCGTTGTTTATATTTTGTGCAGTTAAATTTTATAAAGGCAACAAATAGCATTAATTTGTTGAACTAAAAATTTTTATATCACATTGATTTAGACAAATTTGTAAAATAATAAATAAATAAAAATTTGAAAAAAAACATTTAAGGGTTATTGTGTTTTGTAAGTTGAATATTTTGGTGATGTAAATCAAATCAAAACAAATAAAAAAAATTTTGTTATTCAATTACCATTTCTGCTCGCAAGAAAAACAGTCTTGTTGCTTGTTTTTATTATATTTATTTTTTTTGTTTTGCTAAATATTAAAAAAATATTTCAAAAACGATTGGAAAAAGACAAGCAACAATAACTCAGGTAAATTATTTCATGTACAAATAAAAAAAAAAATTTTAAAATGACTACCCGACTGAATTTATAACCGTTTATTTGTATCGTCAACAGCAAAATGATGAAAGAAGTTGATGTGTTGCCAAAATAAAAATGATGTATTTTCTTAATATTAATGTAAGTTTAAATATTGTTTCCGGATTCGTTTTCTTAACAAAGGCATATTAGCCTAAAAATGTCAAGTAATTAATCTACATTTGAAATTTCTTTTTGTTTGCATACGTCCATTAATTTCAGTAAAAATTTTAACATGCCGGAATGGGTGCGTATGAACGATATTTAATTTAAATAAATAAAGTATACGCTATATTAATGATTATAAACAAGTACAAAGGGTTAGTTGATCTGTGTTTATATCTAAAAATTTCCACAAAGCAAAATTTAATTTTTGCATAAAATCTTTGACAAAAAACATATTCCAGCAGTCAATTTTAGCCAAAAAAATTTAGTATCGAAATGTATTATTTTTTAAACGAAGGCGACAACATAATTTTGTAGAAGTATATCCATAGTTTGTAAGTATATGTTCAGTCACACATAAAATTTTGAACATAAATATAAATTGAATATACATACAGTGACTATTGTAAAATGTGTCATTATATCATAGAAATCACTAAGGACACTTTTTTGTTAAGCTTCATATAGAGAAGTTTTATTTTAAGGCAGGCTATAAAATAATTAATTAAATAAAATATAATTAATTTTTGAAAATAATTCTCAGCGAGATTTATTTCAATTTAATTTTAATTTAATGAATTTTAGCTTTATTTTAACTCGTATTAAAAAGGTTATTTATATTTAGTTTAATTTTTTTCTTTCAAACTTATATTTGAATTTTAATTAAGGCTAGACTTCATTTAAAATTATTTTTTTTTTTTACAAAAAAGTTTAACTGTGGTAATGAAAGAACAATCTAGTCGACAGAGGCCTAGTGAAATGCATTTGTGAACCCAGGTATTATTTCATCATCCCACAGTTTGAAGAGTAATAAGCTGTTGGATCTTAATACCATTAAATGGACTGTCCAAAATAATGCTCGACGTCAACTGTAAATCACACCTAAATGTTAAACTTTTTGTCAAACTTAGCTTGACATTTCTTTGTCTCACTGTTGACAAATTCAACCATGGAGAGTTGCACAATAGCGCATCACAATACGGTTGATGAAGCCTTTCAGCAAAATGGGCATTCAAATTAAAATGCATTTCGTGCATTTCGTGTACTTCGCAATTTTTTTGATCAGCTTAATCAACCAAATCTCTATATAGTCGGCAGTGTTGACTAAAATTTTGATCAAACCGGTTCTGTAGGAAATTTGTTCTGCGGAAATCATTGTGCTGTTCGCTCTAATGTTCCAGACAATCCGTCAACCTCAGCTCGTTGATGAACAACTGAATATCTCTGAACATCACTGATGCAATTTTTGAATAAAAATTAAAATTAACGCACTAACAAGAGTTTAATCGTTCAAAAGCAGTAATCTTATGATCACGTCAAGCGTTATAAATATCCCAAGTAGCTGGTTGAACATGCAAAAGTTAAAAGTGACATTACAAAGAAACTCAACGAGTCATACCTTCACCTCATTGGATACGTAAACTAGCTGAATTTCCATATTTAGATAAATGAGAATAGTTGAGAGTTAATGATGAGTGACTTTTTGGTACGTTTTATAGGCTGTTGGTATCATCAGGCCATAATTGTTCAAAAACGAGGCCGGATATGAAAATATTCACCTTGTAATTAGAAAACGATAAGTAGTTCCAACAAGATGATACCACTTGCCACAAATCTAACAAGTTAATAGCTTTTTTACCTGAGAAGTTCAATAGCTGTGTTATTTCACGTCATGACGATTTTCATTAGCCACCATGATATTGTGATTTTAAAGTGCTAAACTTTTTTCTCTGAAATAAGTTGAGTTCGGTAATTATGAGATATCCTTTTTTTAATATCTGTATACCACAATGAGTTAGTTGGAAATTTAACAAGAGAAACTTTTTTTCGCTTGTAGTTACCATCATCATTACTAATTTTGTCGTGCTCTAGCCATCAGCTAGACAGTGATAAGAACAGATGATTGTTTTTTTTTTTGTTTAGCCTTTTTTATTTTAATATTAAACTTAAACTTTTTTTATAATTACTCTTTTTGTTTGTACACAAAATTTTAATATTTTAAAAATATTTTATTTTTTTATATATAATTTAATTAGCTTAAGCAAGTGCTGCTTAAGTATATGGCTGTAAATTGAAACAAATAAATTAAGCTGGTTTTAAACAATTCGCTTAGTGTTTGGATTTAATTAAAGCAATTTTTGTATTATTTTTGTTACTCTTTAAATAACGAAACCATAAAATGTTTCTTTTTAAAGTATTCGATTTCTTTTTTATAATAGAACATAAGCTTGAACAAAATCGAAAGCGTGAACACCCACGGGAGAAATTAGTGCACGTTTTCGCGACTTCACTGTATATTTACAACTCAACTCAAACTTTAAACAAAACAAACCAAAACGAAATCACATCTTTCCAACATAAATACAAATCTACATACAGTCATACAATACAAGCAAACTCACACACTAGTATACGTATCAGAGCATTTAAATCCTACATAAACTAATACCAAAATGTACAGTAAATTTAAATGGCCATAAAATTGGATGTGTTTTGAATACAAAATATTATTTTTCTTAGTTTTTGTTTTCTTTTTTAACTTTAAAAAATCTATTCAAAGACAACTAGCTAGCAAAACAAGGAAACAAATAGCAAATATAATGTTCAGAAAAAAAAATTGCAACTTGGTAAATTTTTAAATATTTATGTTAGCTTAGCACACAAGTTCTGAAAAGATAAATGTATAAAGATAAGTAGAAATGCAAATAAATAAAAATGCTGACATCTATTTAATTTACTAAACAAAATAAAAAATATTTATTTTATTAAATGTACTGACAAGTAAAACACACCAACTATGTACAATAGTTTAGGTATAGAGTCTACAAAATTTAAATAAAAAACACAAATTATTGTTGACACTTAAATTTTGTAATTGGTAATGTAAATAGTAGTTATAGAGAGAAATGTGTTGAAAAAAATTATTGGCTTGGATTTTTAAGAGACTTTTAATTTTAGAGTTTTATGGAAAAAAAACAAAAATTATTATTGTAGCAGAAGTTGGGTTTGGATAATAATTTTATTGGTACTATATATGTGGTTAAATTATTGCAACACTATGAAATTCTTTTCTGTCATATAGTATACATGTTCTACATATGTATATGTAAGTCCGAAAAACATACATGTTTGGGTAAGGCGGTTTCATCATATTTTGGTGAATTGGCCAGCACGGAATGAGAAACGTTTTCAAACGTTTTTTTGTGTGGAAATAATAAAAAATTTAAAAACGGCTTCTCTAGAGTCAAAATCGAAAGCAAAAAATATTTTGGTAGTTTTTGTTTGTCGTAGGTTAGAGCTAACCTCGCCTATCACGTTTTTGGATATTTTTTTAACTCATAAGGTAATAAGAATTCTTAAAATTGACTCATTATGTTGTAAGAGCATTACTGAATGCATGTTCTCAGTCTATACCACAATTGTCCTATAATATGTTAATATTTAGTATAGATATTTATTTAAATTTAATAACTAATAATATAGTAAATGAATAATAGAAAAAAATTAATGGAAACACATTGCAGCTGATCTCAAAAGATAAAGATTTTTTTGTAAATATACAAAATTCAAAATTATAATAGATGTTTTTTCATTACAGTATTAACACCTACTTGGCATTTTAAGTTGACTGTACAACCTGAATTTGGTCTTGGCCGGCTCAATCAGTAATACTCAAGCATTTCAATATACCAAGGATTTTTGTGTCTTCTTCCACTTGATCCTGCCATTTAGGTCTCGGTGAGCATATTGCAGCATTTGTTATCTAACGCGTCTCTAGCTAAATCATCTAAATCCATTCGAGTGACTTAACCCAGATAGTGGGAACGCTGTATTTTAATGTTCTTAGTTACATCTACATATCTCGTGAAATGTTCTTTGCCTATATTCCTCGTTTAAAGAGCTTTGGCAATAGGTTTTTCGAACAATAATTCTTTACCAAAACATACAGAAATGCTTTATCTGCTCTTGCAAGTACCCATCTTTTAGACCAGAAGACTTGTCCATCAAACCGACCCACAGATTAGTTGTCCCTTTCGAGAATGTCATTGTTTCTGGTATATGGAAGGAGCATGTAGCCTTCTGTGTACACTGTCCCTGTAACTTAAAATTTTTTGTAATATTTTTTTCCAATTGTATTGTGAAGAAGATTTAAGATAAGCTGTCATTCTGACAAAGATGTGCTGAATGGCTTAGAGATGCCGTATCACTGAGAGTTTTTATGCAAAGTCACAAGGCTTAGACAGCATCGTGTACGCAGACATAGTTAGAAACTAGTTTTTTCTTATTGGCTTTATAGTCAATAAAGATATGGCATGTGTTGCCTTTAATTTCCAAAGGTATTTAAAAAACTTGGAGGAGTGAAAAAAAAACTGATTTTTTCTTCCTGAAGTGATATTATTAGAATTTAATCAGTGTTGCAAATTTGTGCTTCAATCTTTCAAAAAATATGCTGGACATTATTTTATATAATTGATGTAAACTGTTTGTTTCCTTTCTTTTTAATCAGATAGAGAGCGCTGTGGTACTAGTCCTTGGCCGTATTTCATGAACTCAAATGGTATTGGCTAGCTGAAGATTGCAGTTTATCCACAACAATTCTCTGATTTTACACAGCTCTGAAGCTAATTCTTTTAGACCTGCAGCTTCGTTCTAAAACGGTAGAATACTCAGATAAATGATTGATTGATTCGTTGAGTCTGAAAATGATAAGTATTCTTTGCTTTACAATTCAAAACATTTTTTTTTAGAATGCAAATACATAGTGAAATATGTTTCCCTGAACTATTGCCTGTAATTATATTTGTATACTCACCACCAAAAACATGGTTTAGGGGTATATTCTTTTTGTCATTCCGTATGGAACACATCAAAAAATCCATTTAAGACCCCATACTGTATATATTTTCTAAGTTCTGGTTTCATTCTAGGACGATCTAACTACGTTCATCTGTCTATCCATCTGTCCGCCTGTTCAAAGTACGATAGAGCTCGAACCGAAAAATTTAGGGTGCCTAACTTTTTCCAGAATATTTCTCATCTACAAATTTGGGTGATATTGAAAATGAGCTAAATCGGTATATTATAAGGAGAGCTATAGCTCGTAATGCAACAATAGATAAAAAAATAAACAATGTCCTTCCAACATCGAATAAAATGCATTTTTAACTAAACGCATTGACGTAGAGCAATAAAATTTCGAAAGTATATTTCGTGAGTAAAAAAGATCTTTCCTTGAAATGTATTTACTCTGTATATTATGAAAGAAATTTTGTAGATCCAAATGTACAAAAATTTATTCTGCACAGTCTTTTCCGGTATATTTAAAACATAAAACGTAATAAAACTCAAATTTTGCGAACATTGCTTTTTGATCGAAATACTTGCAATCAAAAAAAATAATGTGACACGCCTACTTTACGCCCACCTCCATACAACGCTTTACCTTAAATTCACATAATATTTTGAATGAATAAAGGACTCTGTTTTAATATATCTAATTTGTATTTATTATCATTATTTTCTTCGACACACCTAAATTAACGCCCACTTCTTACATAATTTGCTGTGAAATTTAAAAGCTCATAAAATTGAAAAAAGTTGTATATATATAATAATGAAATTTTGCATATATAAACCTCTCATATAAGGCTTTATCGCAAATACATATTATATCTACATGGAAAACAAAAATCTAAAAAAAGAGAAATCTGTAATGGATTATCTTAATTGAATTCAAGCATTATTTATATCTTTTATCAAGCAGGAAAGAAATTAAAACATATTTTCCTACTAAGAGATTTTTCAATAGTGATTACTGTTAATAACAAAGTGATAAATTATATGCTATTAATAAACACAAAATTGGTCGTGTGCATCAAATATTCGGAACAGCTAAATATAGTGGCTGTTACTTGTTTTTGGAATAACTTATCGAATTTAGATTATAAAATCAGCCATTCAAACCAACCCAAACAACTAAGTGGAGTAAAAAAGCTTTTCATAGAAGTTTTTTCAATACTATCAATAAAAGACTTTAGATTAATATTGCTCCTTAAATAATGTTGTCGAAGATCTTCTTTTCTGCAATCATATTTTCAATGGTAAATATATGACGAACAATTTTTTCTGCCGAAATTTACTGTGTGTATTCCAATATTCTTATTTTTTACCTTTTTTGTTAATAATTTTTAATATTTATGCATGACCTTATCAAACTTGTTTACTAATTTTTTTGTGACCTTTATACTTTAAAATTTAATATATTTATTACATTGTCCATAAAATGTTTTTTGTTTAAATAAAACTACACAAAATTTACAGTGTACGCCTATTAATACATGTACAATAAATATATAATATAATATATATACATATTCAAAAAAACAACAAGAATATTATTAAATTTCGGCTGCTTATTTTACAGTTGCTGCTGATGTTGATACTGTTTTTAAACACACCACCAAAAAATGGTGTGGGAGTATATTCATTTTGTCATTCCATTTCTAACACTTTGAAATATCCATTTACGACTTCACAAAGTATATATTGTCTGACTCTTAGTCTCAGACGATCTTGCTATGTTCGTCCGTTTGTCAACATGTCCGTCTGTCCGTCCTTTTCTTTTGTCGGTTTGTACGTCTGTTCATCTGCCATTCTGTGGAAACCACGATTGAGCTCGAGCCGAAAAAGGTAGGGGAATGAAATATTACAAGATTATTTCCTATACACAAGATTTATTTGGTGTAGAAAATTGGCTAAATTGACGTTTTAGAAAGAGAGTTACAGCTCGTAATGCAGGGTCAAAAAACAACAGCCTTTCTACATTAAATAAAATGCGTTTTTTGTGTAAACGCCTTGACGTAAAGCAATAAATTTTAATAGGTGCATTTCCTGAGTAAACAAAATATATTTTCCTGCAAATTGCTCAAATTTATACATTGCGAAAGGAGTTATAGGTCAAAATGTACAAAAATTTATCTCGGACAGTGTCCATTTCTGTACAAAAATTGAAGACGTAATAAAACAGACAAAATTAGATGAACGACTCAAAAATTTTGCAAAGATTGCAATTTGCAAAAAACTAAGCTGACATGCCCTTATCCCATATAATGTTTTATCTCAAACTCATAAAATTTCTCTATGAACAAAAATTTTGATCGAAAAAGGGACTTTATATTAAAATATCTAAATTGAATTTATCAGCAGAAACTACTTAGACATGCAAACTTTACCGCCCAATCCTGTCATAAATAATTTACTGTTTCTGAAATATAAAAGCTTAAAAAATCGACGGATTTATATGTTAATGATGATGAATATTCGCATATATACCGTTCTGGTATATTTTTTTATGACAGAAAATAAAAGCGAGAAGCGCACTTTAATGCCCACTTCCTATATAATGCTTTATCTTTAATTCATATTATTTCTGTATGGACAAATTTATGTTCATGCATGACCTTATCGAACTTGTTTACTCATTTTTTATGACCTTTATCCTTTGCAATTCAATTTATATATTGTATCATCCAAAAGATATTTTTTTGTTTAAATAAAGCGACAACAAAATTTACGTGTACGCCTACTAATACATGTACAACACATACATTAAAACAAAACAGAAAGTTTATTATGAATTTTTACTGCTCATTTTACAGTTGCCGCTGATGTTGTTATTTTATGTTGTTGCTACTGTTTTTTTTTTTACTTTTACGTGTTATCATTGCAATGCCAACTATGACGTCCTCATGTCAATATGTATAATTAAAAGTAATCGACTTTGTACACCAAAAACCATACAGTAAGAAATATAATACTAACAAAAACAACAGAGACCATAAATCGAAATACGACACGAGTGAATTTATGATAGAAGAGGCACAGTGTTAAGGACTTCTTTTTAAATAAAGAGAATATTTTTTTAAAACTAATCAGAAATTTGCAGAAATTTTTGTCTCTTTATGCTCTTTGTAAAAGAAAAAGAAATTCTCTTAAATTTCTATTTGGAAATGGTTGTAAAGCGTCTGCGTCAAAATGATTTTAAATAATTTATTATACCGGCAACATTGAAGACAACAACAACAAACACTATAATGAATAGCAATAATAATAGCAACAAATAAATTAAGATTTATCAAAACTGGCAATAATAGATATTTAAAACTAACAGATACATTTAAGTTAAATATTGTTGTTATTGTTATAGTTGGTAGGTTGCATAACCTAATTCGAAGATTTTTTGTGTATTTAACAAAATACATCTGCATCATTCAAAATGATCAGTTTAATTTGTAGAACATACTTTCGCAGCCACACCAAAATACAAACCTATTAAGTGTTAATGTGCGTACGTGCGCTTATTCTCCTTTTGGTTTCAGAAACTAAGATTTAATTAAAATTATTCCAAACCTTTTTTTTTGCGTTGGCAGCAGGACAATCAACAACAGCCACCTCGACATTCGCCAACAACAACAACTGCAACAACAATAAAAAATACCCATGAAACGGTTGAAATTGAATTCATAAATATTCATTTATTTAACATAAAAATCCAATTTGAACAGCAAAAAAAAAGTTAAAATAAATTCACAGCCAACAAACTTTGCTTGCTTTACACCAAATTTACCAGCATTTTTATTAATTCACAAAAATATTTTAAAAAAGTTTTATATATTTTTTTCAAACTTATTTGTTTGTTTATTATAATTGCAACTAAAAGTTTATGAGAATATTTTGTGTTTTATGTAAAATGCTTGGGTAAATCATATTACATTAACACATTCATTGTTGTAATACAAATTGTCTGGTTTATTTTTAGGTATTTTAGAAGTTATGGAAATAATGTTTTAACCGTAGAATGCATAACCAAAAAATACAACACAAACACATAACCAGGGTACCCGTGTACCCCATTGTATTAATTTAAAATATTTAATATTAAATACCTTTAAATAAACATATTAACAAATTAATTGAATAGTCTAATGTATTCAATAAAATCTTTAGTTATTTATTACAACAAAAAATTATGTCAATAAATATAAATGAAAGGAAATCCAATTTTTATATTGTCATACCTTATAAAATGGCGATTTATTTCCAAACAAGCTTGTTTTTTATTTTTATTGAACAGATACAGCATTTTTATTAAGTTTTTGTGTATCCACAGTCATGCACGTACATATGGACATACATACATGCATAACCAAACTATAATAAGGGGAAACCCCCGATAGTAAGATACGAGAATGTTGAAACAATTTTTGCAACAATGCAGGTGTAAACTTTTTAGTAGTAAAGAAATAGTAGACACAAGTGCTACAGTTTATCGTTAGAAAGACTTAAAAATTGTAATTCTGATAGTAAAGATGTCTTCAAAATATAGCGCAAACCTATCTTCCAGTGCATATAAAAGGTACACATATAGTGAAATATTCCTATACATTTTTATATTTATTTTTTTGTTTTTTAGATTGAGTGTTACAGAAAAGGAGGCATATATTCAGTCTCTTTTTGACGATATTGTGGACGATGACGAAAGCTCTTTTTGTGAGGACGAGGAAGAGCTCAATATAAGAGATGTCGATATGTCTGGTGTGGAAGACGTTCCAGAAAATGAAGATTTAGAGGAAGTAGCCTCTGACGACAATGAATCAGATAACAATGATGAAGAGGAAGAGGCAGCGATAAATCTGAGCGTTGAAAAATTTATTTCACGTGATGGTACTGAATGGAACGCCCAACCAAACGAAGCTCGCCAAGCACTCGTGCAAAATATAGTGCGACAACGTTGTGGGGCGTCAAAGCACACTGAAATGATGTCAATGGAACAAACATATAAATGTTTTATGAGTTCAGAAATGGTAGATATTATTATGCGTCACACCAATAAAAAAGCAATAAATTCTTATAAGGAATGGAACGAAAGCCACCCCAATTCAACTCCAAAAGTATGGGAAGAAGTTACAGTAGCAGAGTTATATGCTTTTTTTGGAATACTAATTATGGCAGGCATGAACCGCAGCAGCACTGAAAGCGTCAGAGACTTATGGAGCGCCAGAAATTTTCCATTGTATCGCGCAGTAATGGGAAACAATCGCTTTTGTGCACTATTGCGTTTCATAAGGTTTGATGATGCAAACACTCGGGCTATACGTATTCAAACAGATAAAGCTGCACCGATAAGAGATATATGGACCATGATGAATGACAATCTAGCTTCCTACTACAAGCCGAGTGAAAATTTGACAATCGATGAACAACTTTTTCCTTATCGAGGCCGCACGCGTTTCACACAGTATATCCCGTCGAAACCTGCAAAATACGGAATAAAGGTTTGGTGGATTTGTGACGCCACGAATTCTTTTCCACTGCATGGGCAAATATATACCGGCCAGGCCGCATCTGGAAGAGAATCTAAACAGGGCGAACGAGTGGTGAAGGATCTAGCTGCCAAATTCAAAGGAACCGGCCGAAACATAACAATGGAAAATTTTTTCACAACGTTGGGGCTTGCAGAACATTTACTATCCTGGAATTTAACATTAGTGGGAACGCTTAGGAAAACTAAAACATGTATTCCAGCAGAAATGAAAGGGCAGAGGGATAGATCTATTGGCTCAACGACGTTTGGTTTCCGAAAAAATGTTACAATATGTTCCTATGTTCCTCGCAAAAATAAAGCAGTGTTGTTGCTTTCGTCAATGCACTATGATGGCAAAGTAGCAGAGAGTGGCAAACCAGAAATTATAGAATTTTACAATAAAACCAAAGGTGGCGTCGATGTTATGGACCAGTTATTCTCAGAGTACACTACAAAGCGAGCTACAAAACGATGGCCACTGTCATTATTTTTCAACGTTTTAGATATAACGGCCTTGGCCGCGTATAAATTGTACCATGTGAACAACGACATGATTCCAAACTCTGCAAATAGACGAAAGTTATTTCTGCGGAAAATGGCTGAAGAAATGTGTATGCCCATTATAGAGCAACGTGCACTCAACCATCAAATAACTAGGCACTTCACAACAAAAATAGCTATAGAAAGTTACCTGAATCGATCACTAGAGACAATTTGCGAAAGCCGTCTATCAAAATCGACAGCAGTAGGATCGAGAAAGCCAGTAACTGGATCTTGCTATTTGTGCTACATGCAGGAAACAAAACGGAGAAGAAAAACACGAAAAGAATGCAGCCTTTGCAAAAAACCAATGTGCCTGGAACACTCAATAACGAATTGCGTCTGCATATCTTGTGACCGGAATCATTAATTAATTTTTATATAATATTGTTTTCTTGTAATCATATTTCTTAATGTATATTTAAAATGTGTCAAAAAAAAATTGTATGGTAAAATCTTTGAACAGCCTCTTGTTTGCTCATTTTTATTATATAAAAACTGTTGGGTACACGGGTACCCCGGTTATGTGTTTACGTAGGTGTCATCTTTAGAAGCTTAGAGCTAAGGAACCAATGAACCTAGTGTCATAAATGGTCCATAAAATGACTTAAAAAGACTTGAATTTCCTAGAACCAAAGTTTCAATACTCTATTACTATTAGTTTTGCAGTTAGCAACGTTTAATGTTGCAAGTGGACACACGGGTACCCGGTTATGCATTCTACGGTTAAAATATCTGTGGGAAGGCATTTTAGAAGTTTTGTTAAAAAATCTTATTACATTTGTACCCTTTATGAACTGGGTTGATTTTGTTTTTCTTTTTTTTTTTTGGGGTTTCGTTATAAAAGTAGTTGAAATTTACTTTATGGCACCATATCTTCTTTTTTTCTTTATTTATTTATTTTTTTGTTCATTTGTTCTATACTCAGAAAACAGTTGCGTTTTGACAACGGAATTTTGTTGCCAGCCGAATTCCCTCAATTTCATGTACAATTTTTTAATTCGTTCATAAGAAATGAACGTTTTGCTTATTAACATGATTGCTCTAGTAACAACATAAGACAACAAATTTTGGTAGCAAAAATATTATTGGTTGATATTATGAACATTTTAAAAACTGAAATATAGCATCAGTTTAAAACATATGATTGGTGATGATATGAACGAAAATAAAATAAAGAATTGTGGTTGCTAAACGAATAATCAATCGTCTTTATAAGTAAAAATAGTTATTTATACTTAATATACATTTTTTATAGCCTTCAAACGACAGTGTAAAAGGGCATATATAATTAGGTTTGTCATTCCGTGTGAAATTTCTACAATATTCATTTTCGTCCTCATTCAGTATAAATTTTCTAAAAGTCGAGTCGATTAAGCTCTGTCAATCTGTCAGTCTGTCCGCCTGACCATCTCACAGTCAGTCGGTAAGAATGTTTAAATAAACGACATCGATCATATCAGAAATATTCTGGCACAGATTGATGTTGGAAATCTGCATAATCCCTTTTACTCTATCTGAGATATGAGCAAAATGAACAGGAATGCCTCTGTTTTTTGCTTAGTTTTACTACAAAAATTCTATTTCTAGCCCTAGGATTATTTATGGATAAGGTTGTTTGCAAGTTTGTTACGCCTCTGGATATGCTCATGAAAAATTTTGAACAAAGTGACCACTAATCGGCAAAGTTATAGGCAAACATTATTTGAAAATTTTTTATATTTTTTTATATATATATCAAAATTTTTTAAACTCCTAAATTAGTTTTGAAAACGCTTAAGACACCATATATGAAGTTGTAATTTCAGAAAAAATTTCAAAGAAAAACCAGCAAATTTCAGTTTGAAACTAACTGAGATATAAGGTTCAATGTACAAATATTTCAGCATTTTTCCTAAAAGTTAAAAAAAATATATATTTTCCAGGTTCTGTACAACCAAGTGAGCTAATATGGAGATCATGAGTCAAATATAGTAGTTACGCCTCTGTCCCTTTTAACCCCCACACTACTAATATAAAAAAAGCGCTCGACCAGTACAATATAGTAAACTATAAAAAAGTGTAAAATCCCAGATGGCGTCTGAAACAAAATGGAGGAGCGAATTTTTTATCCGCAACAATATGGGTATCAAACGAATGGGCTTGACTAGTAGAATACAAAAACTATTTAAAAATTCAAAATTAAAGATTGTGTCGGAAATAAGAAAGGAAATAGCGTATTGCATTGAATCTAAAATCTTGGCTTAGCAACGATGTTGTCAATACTGTATTTATCGCTTACTTGTTTTTTTTAACATTTGTTCAAATAATTTTTTAGATATTTTTTTTTAATAATAAAAAATTAATAGCTACATACATATATAAATTTTGAATTTATAAGCAATTTTAATAAGTCAATTTTATATGCGATAAATAAAGCAAGTACTTAATAAAACAATTTTTTTTATAAATCCATTTAAGGTTTTTAGATTTGTATTGTTTGCAAAGAAGAGCTTCTTATTTCTCACACAAGCTGGAATCAAAAATTTCTATAAAAAAATTTTAAGATTTCAGAAGATAAATGCAATTTTAAAAGTTCTGTTGATTAAACTTCATTCTCCTAATCCTTAAAAACACAAACTTTAAAATATTAAGAATACTCTGAGTATATGTGCCTTCATATATCTTGTACGAGGATTTGTATGAGTTCTAAAAACTAGCATTCATCCTTAAAGCATGGTAGGAAGGTAGCAAGAACAGCACACCTGGTTCCATTATATTGATCTCTTTGTGAAATATAAATATAAAGAGAATAAAACTTAAACTAATTTGAAACCAAGCGAAACTTTTTCGTTCAGAAGAAGAACGAAGTTAATGCAATTTATCCCTTCTAAGCCAGCTAGATACGTTATCAAGTTTTAGTAAGCATGTTACATGAGATTTAATTTTCCCCTAGAGGAAAATATATATATAATGTCAGAGACCAGGTGATGCAACGGCTGAAAAACAAACATAAAACAATAGATTCCGACAAATTGTTTTAACCACATTTGGATTTTGCTAAAATCTAATGGATGATGTACTTGGATTTGTTGGAACTATTGGGAGTAACAAACGATGGATTACTTTAAAAATTATAAACACCAAAGACAAATGCTCTCTAGTGAATTTGGGTTTAAGGATAATTTTGCAATATGTCCTTACGTGTCAAAGAAAAATTAAGCCGGTTTTTTATTACACACCGTCGATTATAGAACTGTCACATCTATCTCTGAAGTGAATAAAAAAACCTGAAGTAAGGCTGAAGTATAATGAAATGGTGTAGTTATAATAAATTAAATGCTAACAAAATTCACCTAACCTCACAACAAAGCGTGGAACATGAGCAACCTAATGGCCTTAGGAAGTTATATTTATTACATTCAATGAAAATAATTCTGCAAAAAATAAAGAGGTTGCATGAATTAATTTTTTATCTTAGCTTTGTGAGCAAGCTGTTCATCCTTAAATCCACATTCGTAAGCAGATCAAGAACTTAAGCTTTTCTGAATGGAAAAATTAAGTTTAGGCAAATTAAACTAATAATAATGATACTTAGAGAAGATAACATTACAGATATTTATTTGATGATTAAATAAATAATAAATTAAATGTTCAAAAATATGGCGAGTCATATAAACATTAAAAATTATTTCTTTTTTCAATAAATTAATTATTTTTTTAACATGTTCTTTTTAACGAAATGGATTCTTTTTCGGTAAGTATGTAACGTTATTTTATGTTATGTGTATAAACTAACATATATTTTATTGAATTGTTGTGTTTTTGTTTAAGAAGTTAAATAGCCTGTTTTATATTTCCATTTTAAATAAATACTAGCGGTACCAGCTAGGACCAGGTGGCAATTTGTGCCACCTTAATTAGGTATCCACTTAAGGGTTAATCAGAAAAACGCTGACAGAATTGAATAAAACAGTCTAGAGAATCAATCCACAATATTTAAACATTCATTTCAATAGTAGAATTTAATAATTTATGTTGCTTAATTTGTCAACTGACTGAGATTTATGTGCTAAGCAATATCTCAAAAAAGAAAACAAGGTGTTCATTAATATTTGCTTAGGATTTTCAAAACATTAAAAAATCTTCATTAATACTGATATTTTTGTTGAGAAGAACATCCCAGAAAATTAATTTTATAAAAATTTTTATTTGAAACACCCAAGCCGAGAACTTTTATTTCCGATTTGGCATCTTTACACATTCATTAGGTTTAGTCAAGTTATAGACTAGTAATCGTTAAAATTTTTCTTTTTCCAAACAAACTTTGCATTTTACGACTTCCTCTTTTACTGTTCTTGTTTGTTTCCAAACGATCTGTTTTTGTTTTTATGGGCTAAAAAGTATACAATAACACTTGACCTGCAGGTTACTCTAATTTTTTCTCAACCTCAAATAAAAGAAAAGAAAAATAATACAAAAAAGTTAATATAAAAATAAAATAGACCAATTTGAACTTTCATAACACCCTGATGAGGCAAACCGCAACACAAGCACAAAGCAAATAAAATAATAAAAATCGTAATAATTAAAGGATTCACAGTTGAATTTATCACCGCCTATAAAATGATGTGTTATTAAGTATACAAAACCACTCACTTTCATACCTACAAATGCCCAGACACTTACAAATGTTTGCGTTTGTGTATTTTTATAGCGACACAAATTATTAGCATACTTTTGAGGATTTTGTTATTTTACTAAACTTTTATTTATTTACTTTAGAAAATAAATATATACAGACCTAAATCCTAAAATTATGCTAATTGTTAGGTACCCTTCTTTTGCTTCTTCTCTCTCCACCGCTAGACATTAACATTTTGTGTAGCAATTATTATTTTATGAGACACATTAAATTTGAATATTAGGGAACAAGCTTTAAAAATTAAATAAAAAAAGTAATTATTTTTTTGCACCACGCATTTTTATATTTTATATATATTTATTCTACTATTTTCCTTTGGCTCCTTTGATATTCATATATTTATTTACTTACTTACTAACTTATGTACATTTACATCATATAATCGTGTTGTTTTTCTTTTAGCTGCTGCTTTCCCCTATTGCTTTTTGTTTACTGAGTTGAAGGACACACCTTAATGTTGTTACCGTTGTTATTGCTGTTCATGTTGTTGTTATTGTTCTTGCTACTGACGCTTTTGTTGTTAGTAATTTCAGTAGTTCAGTGTTCAGTTCACTTCAGTTCAGTAGTTGTATGTAGTTTTATATTCAATTTTGTTTCTTTTTTCTTTATATTTTTACATCTTGTTTAATTTTTGGTTTTTATACTAAAATTGTTGAATAGCTCGTGTTATTTTGTGTATATTTTCATCTGCTTGTTTGCTTTGGTGTTAAAGTGATGTTTGTTTTGGTATGGTAGCATCTATGTGTGCTTGTGTGTGTATCTCATGCTATATCTATCATGTTGTTGTTTTAATTTTGAATTTGAATTTTTTTCATGCTGCTTAAGTTCATTTGTATTTTCTACACATTTTTAGCAACGAATGAAATATGTTGTCTTTTGTGTTTTATTTACTGTTTATTTAATTGGTTTAAATAAATGTTTTTAATTTTGGAATTTAAATGACAGATTGTTGATTACCATGTAAATTATTCCTTGTTTCTGTTTTTCTATTTTAAAGGTGAATTTCGGATTTACATCAATGTGGAAATTATGGTTTAAAATTACACATAGACCCAGCACAAATATAACTTTTAAAGCAATCGAAAGTGAGTTATATATTTGTGACTTTTAAAGCCATCGTTCAGGAATATAATTAAGTTATTTGTTTTTTGAACACAAATTGAAAGTTATTTATCATAAGTAAAAAGGTATGTTTAAAAAAGGAACAGTATTATTGAAATATATTTCAGAATCCATATAAACACTAATATCATTCAATTATCTTCACATAAACCTATGTGTTGTATGCACTTTTTTAAATGGAAAGTAATAAGTTAATATTTATAATTCCGCAAACACATAATCTTTAATTACAAGTCAGTCAGTTGAAACACTGCATACTCTCATGATATTTTTTGCTGGGCTAATTGTATGCTAATTTCCGATGCGTATGAGTAATTTGAATGTAATTGATATACATACATTGATCATACGTAAATAGTTAATGTCAATGTCAAATAATATGAATGATTATAGCCTCTATTGAAATCAGTGTTGCCAATTTAGATATTTTATGGCTAGATTTAGCTATTTTTGAACACGCTTAGCTAGGAAAATCTCATTTTAGCCTTAAGCCTTTTTTTAGCTATTCCTAGATATTTTTTAGCCTTTTTTTTAGCCATTTTTTGTTTTTAGCTTTTAAGTATTGTTTCGTTTCCTAAATAGTGAAAAAAGCTTCTATCAAACAATGTTTTTTTAACTACTAAGAAATGCAACGATAGGAACCTCTTTAAAATATTACATAACCAAACAAACAATCAATCATTAAAAAAACCAACCAAGCATGTGTATTTTATAAATAAATAAAAAAAGAAATTTAAGAAAAATAAACAAAATTTTCCCAGAAGTTTATGAAGAAATGGTTATTCCACCCAAAATTAAAAGAATGCATTACAGAAGTTTTTGTAAATATTGTAAATGTGAAATTAATGCAAAATTATATGATTTAACCGTTCACTCTGAAACACATAAATGGTATCGGAAATACATATTATCAAGACCAAGCCTTTACCTTTTAATCCAGTGAAAAGCTACAACAGCAGGAGGATACATTAGCAATGTAAAAGGGTTTTCAATAAGAGTGATATGATTTCTTTAATAAAACACACTTATTGTTACGGAAATTCAAAAGTTTTTTATTTAATGTTAAGTACAATCGATACAATTAAGTTCTAAATAAAACCTAATTCAAATTGCCTCCACGACTTCTTCTGCAGGAACGAATTCGATGAACTCAATTTTCGAGCACTTTTTCCCCTAACTCAAGTTTGTAATGGGTTGTTTTTAATTTTTTCTTCGTTGTGTAATTCGAATTTACCATTAATAAAGACCATCGTTAAACGATGATACTTATCTGACCACAGTTTTCTGTCTAGTTACCAACCTTTACCTCAAATGATATTAGTTTATAACTAATAAATAAGAAAACCATGAAGATTTAATGTTTGTAGTAATGCGAGTCGGCGGGACCCATATTTCCAGCTATGTTCAGTGGTTGGGGAGGTTCTTGACCTGCATCTACAAACTACACCATTACAATATTTTTCTTGTTACAGAGTCCCTAAAAATAATATTGACCAACAATTAATTCCTTAACACTAATACCATAACTCAATAGTTATCAAAATTGTATTTCATGTTTCGGAGGTGGATATGCTTGTGTAAATTTTCTAAAGGGTAGAAGATGGTAAACCCCTGTGCTCAAAACCCACCCATCCTTGTCCTGTATTGCACTATACTCGATTACAGGACCCAAGTATATAGTTGATTTCACTAACCCAAAGGAGAAGTCTTTATGTAATTTATTTACTCATAATTTATTTTTTATTTTTCTTTTATAAAAATTTCAATAAAAATTCATTTTTTCTATCTAATGTGGGTTATCTATACATAGATTGAATTCACTCGTTTTTAAATTATATTACTTTAATTTTCTTAATTATTAATAACAATTTTAATAATATATAAAAATTTTCACTTATAAACTGGTTATATTTATCACGACGAAATATATTTTAATTGGCTATACATAGGGTGCAAAATATATAACTAACTGATATTACATCTACGCGGATATAGGGCAACAAACAACTACAAAACCGAATTGCAAAAAAAATTTATCCAATTTCTTACTTTATTCTACATATAACTCTCTTTTCCTTACTGCTGTAAATGACTAAATTTTTTCTCTATTTATTAATATATTGTTTTATTTTCATTTATTCTTATAGTGAGTTTTAATTGTGATCTTTATTTTCTTAAATCTGTAAAGTTATTCTTTTCTCTTTTTTTTTTTCTTTTTATATTTCTTCTTTAAATATTAGTTATTGATACGTTGTTATTGCTGTTTTAAAAGTTTTTTATATATACATACTTACATTAATATATTTTCTCTCTTTGGTTTTATTTATTTACTTATTATTTTTTTGTTTTATTATTTTGTTGTTTTAGTTTTACATAAGGATATTTCCCTTCTTTTATTTTTTTTAACGAATTATTTAGGTTTATTCATTCTATTGGCCAAACTAGATTTAAAACAAATTTAAAAAAAATAAAACGGAGAAAATATATATATATATATATATATGTATGTGTATGTATGTATAAATTGAACCAAGTTGATACAAGTGCATATAATTTTTTTATGTACTTATGTATATATAATTTTTTTTTCTCTCGTTGGTGATCATATACATAAGTTAACAACTTAAAAAAATATATTAGTTCAAGGCACTATCTGTAACCAATAAGAATTAGCATATGATTCTATTTAATATCCAATCAAACTTTAGACAAATTATTCATTGAACTGCATAATGACTTGAACTAATATGTCTTTATTAATTAAAGAAAATAATAACAATGACTTACGGACAGTAACGATGAAAGGCCTTCCAATGTTCTGCTTTCGTTGTCAGCTACGCTTTTGGTGTTGTAAGAGAATAAATATGTATATAATTGTAAATATATATAGACAAGATAATTTTGGTATGTTTTATCTATATTTTAATTTGCTTGTACGGTTTCTTTTTCTTTTTGATATGATCACTTTTTGTTTCGATATTTAACTGTTCCGAATTGAAAAAAAATTTTTTATATGAATGTACTATTTTTGCTTTTGCTTGGTTAATGAAGCTATCGGAAATTTAATAAATTTGTATATTACCGCGAATAAAATAAGTAATAAGTCATAAATAAGTACATATGTACATATATTATTTTCTTATTATTCGACCATATTTATCGGTGATCATTCACAATGGATTTTTAATGTTAACACACAAAACTCACTATAATTATTTTACTATTACAAAATCGTTTTTCTCCATTATATTTCTCTTGTATAATTGGTTTTACTGGTAATTAATTGTGATGTCACGTTAACAAAACACTGTGACGTTAATAAATGCTTATATGTGATAAAAACCTAGTTTTACTTCCTTATATGATAAAAATTTTCCCTCTTTTTTTTTCTTCACACTTTTAACCACAATTTCTAATGTTTAATAATTTCACTAACTTTTCATATCTTAGTTTCGATAATTAATTTTTTTTCTTTTTAAATTATACTTAAACACGTTGTTCTTTAATTGTTCCTTCCTTTTGGGGAATAATATATCGAGTTGGGTATTTTATCCAAAGTTCACTCAAGACTGATGGCATGCAATGATAATAATTTATATGAAGCTAGGTTTCTCTGTTTTACTTTGTGCGAGCTTTCGTATAAATTCTTGAACTACTACTGCCGAAAAAACAAATGATATCTGCGAAAGTAATGTTGTTGTTTAAATTTTGCTCATAACTAAAATTTTATTTTTATTTTGCATTACCTTTGGGTTGACTCAACGAAATCATATATTTTATTATTATATAATTTCTCTTTTCAATTGGCCTTTTAATAATGATTATGTATAATAATTTATAGACTTCGTCCTAATAACCTTCTCCGTAGCTCACCCATAGAAAATTTGGGTTTCTTTCCTTAGTGTAATTCTCAGGGGTAGAACAAAAAAAAAGAACTGCAACCTAGTTGAGGTGGTAAATGTTCTCTAGTAGAAAAATTTTGTTTTATTTTTAATCCTACCACTATTTTTATTCCTTTTCTAAAAAAAATCTTACGATGATGACGCTTACGATAATTGGCCTTTTGGTTCCTGTTTACGTGAGGCAAAAACTGGTGTGGAAATCTGAAACAAAAGTTTTGATTTTTTACAAGTTTAAAACGCTGGCCAACTATTTTATAAAAATTTAATTATTTACTATCACATGGTTTCTGTTCCTTACCAAAACTTCGATCTTGTCACGCCAACAGTCGCTACAGTAAAGAATGATGGCGACCAAAATTTAGCTCCTCCTAGCTTATTGAAATTAAAAATGAGGTAATTTTCCAATGACCTTAAAATGTTATTGAATTTTCAACTTTACTCGTTACTTTACAACATTATCAGTCTGTCATTCTTTACAAAATCTAAGTTGGTAACTCGCTATAATAAAATTCTCTAGAATAATGCTACTTAAACATGAAGATAACACAGTACAAAGGTTAATATTTTTCAGTTAATTTAAATCTAATATTTTCCAAAATAAGTTTATCATATATTTACTTTCTTTTAAATGAAATTTCTCAGGCTATTAAAATGTAGGTGAAATAAAATATAAAAAAAATTTCTACACAAAGGTCGCACATTACAAGTTGTATGTCATGAATGGCACGTTCAATATTGACTTATAAAAATTTAAGAGAGTTTGATTTATTTCGAAAGACCAATATTTAATTTTTTCTATATACTTTTTTTAAGATACGGTTAAAAAAGGATTGATAAATGCTGTTATCAATATGAAGTACCACATAGGTATCTTAAATTGATAGGATCTAAAAAAGTAAAGATGACAATGACAATAATAGCGAGTTTGATGCTGATGATAATTGGTCCTTTTAATGCCATTATAACAATTCTTGTACTTTACAACTAGTCAAAGATATATAGAGTATATTACAAACGGTCTTAAATTTTATAATTTTTGTTTTAAAAAAAATTTTCTAATTTTTTTTATTAAAATATTTAAAACATTTAGCCATCTTTTAGCTTTTTTTTAACTAGTTTCTAGCCAATTTTTCCAGAATTTTAGCCATTTTTGCTAATCAAGTTCTGGCATCACTGATTGAAATGCATAAATTAAGTAAATTATTTTGTTATTTATTGAGGTAAACCCATTTTTGGAGAGTATTTAGAAAGGTGATTTTAAAAATATAAATTTCCCGCTGGTCTTTGTTTCATTCAAGGAAAAAATTTTGTTGATTTTCATGAAAAATTTAAATTTTTTAAATTTTAATTTTAAATTTTAAAAAGTCTAAGCAAAACTGCCATTAAGTTGCTATAGAGGCTAATTAAGTTTTAAGCAAAAATTGGGTTAAAAACAAATATAGTGCCAAACATAATAGAAGTTATTCAAATAGTCTTAATACACTTATCTACTTATAAATAGTCTTATTTAAAATTACACTGTACAACAAATTTAAACTTTTTCTAAAATTAAGAAGTTATGCAGATTTAATCTAAAGTGCTAATAACTTTAAGGCTATGCTCGAGTGTCTATCTTTCCATGGTTCAAATTGAGTTGGTCTGAAATTGAGAAATGTCAAATGAAATGTAGAAAAAAACTTGACGTTTAGGTGTGATTCACATTCATCATCGGCCCTTAAAATTTAACCACCCTATAGTTAATCGTCATTGAAATTTTTTTTTAGTTGTAGTAAAAGTCTCCCAGCATTGGCCTTCTCCTGCAGCATATCGGTATATAAAATTATATTATCTGTATATCCGAGACGAAGAATATGTTCAACAAATATGGCTAATATTTTTGTAGAATATTTAAACCCCCTTTGTAACGGAATTATGTGGTCTTCTTCTAAAAGATCGTACAAGTTCAGCAAAAAAGGAGTAACGTGGGGATAAAATGTTCTACAAAAATGTTGACTATAAAATTTTACTATATATGTCAGAACACTTTAACCCGAATCAACCCAGAACTTTTTTTTCGATTTTTAAAAAAAAATAATAAGGCGGATATATAGGTCATTTGAATTACAGACGTGCAATTTTTTTCTCCTCGTTGTTTTGTATCTCGAGATATAGGGTGTGACCATATGGTCATTTTGGGTACGATTAAGAGTAATTGTGTTCGTTCAAACATGGGAAAATAAAGCAAGATTTTTTATACATTTTATTATTTATTTATTTTTTTATATATCAAATTGGGTATGATAATTAATAAAGCATTTGACGAGACCCCAGCATTGCACTTTGAGCACTCAGTGCGTCCAACAGAAGTACAGTTGCTGGCTTCATAACGTCTTCTTTTTGCACATCGGCGAACCAAGTGATCTTTTCTATCATAGCGCAAAGTTTCTTGTGAAGATTCCTAGATATTTTTTTTGCGAGGGCCAAGAGATTTTGTATTTTCTCCAAAATATTTGCAGTAATATAGAGCAGTCTGTTGTCTAAGCTATAGTTGTGGCATATCGAGATTAGCCGAGCGATGAAATTGCCATGCGTTATGTAGCGAAACATCAACCAGCTATGTGAATATGCTGCTCCACCACTTTTTTCCTCTGACTCAAATTCTGTACATGTTGACGTTCTGATCCATTTGGTCTACACCAACCATAAAGTTATTATATTCTTTAACTACGCATGGTTGTTCAACATTAATTTTTTTCTTTTGTTCTCTACAATACCGTTGAACATTCCAAATAGGACTTCTTCCATATACACTCGATGTTATATTTACAACAGCGTTGTCATTTCACTTTGTTAACACAATACCGGTCTCCTTTACTTTAATGGATTCCACATAGCCTCGTGCTTTCTTCTGTATAATTTTAAACAAATTGTCAAAAAAAATAACGAAAAAGTCATGATTGGAACCTCCGGAGAGAAATCGTCGGTTATCTTTATAAGAGGTGTGGTGCATTTGCCAAATCTTTCCTCATAGATGGACTTTGACCGAGGATTTTGTCCTTGCTAAATTTCAAAATTTACCAGATACCTAGAAGTCGTATACAATGACCACACTTTAAATCCAAAGCGTAATGGTTTTCCTTTAATAAATTGTTTGCAGCCATGACGTCTAAAGTATGATATCATACTTTCGTCATACGATAAATGCTGCACTGGATGGAAATTTTTCAGCATATTTGCTTTCAAGTGATCTGTTAAGGGCCGAAGCTTCCACATTTTATCACCATCGTCAACTTTCTTACCACTATCTTCAAAATGCAGAAATTGCGATATCTGCTGAAACCTGTTTCTTCGCATAGCCGAATATGCCAACTCGTTTCTCATGTCTTCATCTGCTCCCCAGAATGATCTATAACTTGTGCGATCGTCATAGCTACTCACTATCAAAATACCAATATACGTTTTTAGTTCTGCAGTGGATATATTTGGAACATTCTTTCCAAGAAAGACTGCGTATTTATGAGATTCGTTGATAATGTGATCCAACAATTGCTGACCAAAAAACTTTGCAAACTGTTCGTAAGGTTGCAAGTTCTTGCAATCTTCAAAGCTTGGGGACGGAAATATTAGAGGCATGGCAATTAAGGAATCGTTAACCTACGTAAGTGAAGCGTTCTTATTTGCTAATGGAATTTCCATTTCAGATATGGTTGGTTTAACCTTTTGTAAACTATTTAACACTGCAGCAGCTGCTGATGTCGATGGCTCAGTCGGTAAATTTAAATCCAAAACTGTGCGGGAAGTTTCCAAGGTAATTTCAGAGTTTCTGAGCATTAAATCATCTTCATCATCACTCACTTCCAGGCCATCAAGCGTATCAATACGTCTGCCATTGCTCATAACCAGTTCACACAGTTGGCCAACAGAAATGTCAACTGGCATTCCAACATCATCCTCTTCAGCATTATCCGTACCATTAAGTACGCCACTTTCAACTTCAGATAAGAGTATATATAAGGCAGCAACAGGGTCGTTTTCATCTTCATCACACAATTCATTTATGAAATCAATGGCTTCTTCTGTACTTAGCGCCCTAAAGATCATAATAGAGTATTTTTTGAAATCTTACCCAGCGTGGCCATACGGTCACAATAGTAAAAACTGTTCAAACTAACATGCAAAATGTTTGAAAACTTACAAGTCACATTTTTCAATCATTAGTTTAATTCATTGACAAACAAAATATATTTGTTTTAAGCCAAGTAACCCTTATTTCATAAAAATTATTGCTTACTTACTTTTTGTAGTAACGCATTTTCACGTTTTTTGAATTTTATAAAGCGAATAAGCGTAAACTTATTAAAATCGGGGAATCACACGAATTTATAGATTTATTTTGCTATGCCCATTATGTGTGTGACCATATGGTTACGTTGGGTTGGGTTGATTCGGGTTAAAACAAAAAACTTAAACTAAAAATCAATCAAATTTAAGATTGTCCATTAAAAGATTATCAACTAAATTATAAAGGGTGATTTTTTACGAGCTGTAGGAAAGTTAAAAAAACACAAAAATTCAGAAAAATGCATGAAATTTTTATTTAAATCTATAGCTCGGTCCATATAATTTAATGTTTGGAGACTATTTCATGCAAATGTTGACCGTGACTGCACCTCAAATGGCCCATCCGCTTAGTCCAATTTAACATAGCCCCACAAAAAATAGTCTAAAGGCATTAAATCGCATGATCTAGGCGGCCAATTGACCGGTCCCGAACGTGAAATAAAATGTTTACCGAACTCGCCTATCAATAAGTCTATTGTTAAGCGTGCTGTGTAGAATGTGGCACTGTCTTGTTGAAACCACATGTCATGTAAGTCAAGCTCTGGAATTTTGGGTAAAAACAAGTTTGATATCATCTCACGGAAGCACCCACTATTCACAGTTACGTTACGATTCGCATTATCTTTAAAGAAGTACGGTCAAATGATGCCACCAGCCCATAAACCGCACCAAACTGTGACTTTTTCTGGATACATTGGTAGCTCTTGCATTGCTTCCGGCTGATTTTCACTCCGAAATCGACAATTTTGCTTATGAACGTACCCATTGAGGCAAAAATGAGCTTCGTCAGGGGAATTCAAAAAGTGGATTTCAACATACACATGGGCAGTCGGTCGGACGGAAAGAGCTTAATCGACTGCCCTATTCATAAGCTTTCAGAAAATATATACCTTATGGTTTCGAAAATGAAAATTGTAGAAATTTCATACGGAATCACAAACCTTTATATACCCTTTAACACTGTCGTTTGAAAGGTATAATAAAACTATATTTTAGTAAATAAACCAGTGCTTAGCATAACATAACTTGCAGTAGCAAGACACGGGCGTGAGAACATAGTTTTTGCACAATGGGTAATATACAACTACTCTGCTATAAATAATTTTCAAGTAGAAAAATGGGCTCCACGAAAAGCCCCCCAATGAAATAACGCCCAGGAAACAATCCCCAATGAAGTAAACCCCAAAAAATTGGAAATAACACCCAAAAACAGTGAATATAATAACATCCAAAAATAAATGAAATAAACCCCAAAGCGAACACGAAACAACCCCCAATATTTGGGAGTTATTTCATATGAAATAACTCCCAATGATGAAAATGAAATAACCCCCAATGAAATAAACCCCATCAGCAACAAAATGAAATTATGCCCAAAATTCATAAAAGAGGCAGATTCATTAAGGATTTCATGAAATCAATATGGACCAACAGCAAAATCGCAAATTTATTGATGTGTGGAGGCCCGCATGCGTCTTCTTCATAATAAGGATATATGCAACTTCGAAAGTGTGCCAGCATTTAAAATCAATTTTTTTTTGGTGAAAGAACATACAAAGCTCGTTTAATAGTGACTACTTTTGGTTTTGTAAATGAACTAAGTCCAGTGCAGTAAATTTCCCTTATACGATGGAAGCAATATCAGATCAGCCAACAACGAGCTATCCTAAAACTTTACGAATGGCTTGAAAATCCAACTCATGGGAGACGTTTTTATAGTTACAATATTGTAAAGAAGGCATTAATTTTCTGTAATGGAGATGTGAGGAAGTATGGACAAAGAATTGTTTAATATTTCCAATATATTTATTTTTGAAACCCAACTACCAAAAAATTATTTTCATGAATAATAAACTTAATACATTATACGTAAGAAATGGTAAAAAAAAAAAACAAAATCTTTGCTCATGAAATCAAAATGGAGAAAATATACGTTGTATGTACAAATGCTGCCAGTTGGTTACACTTTATTATTATGGACCTCCTTACTGCTTGGCAAAAGTGGAACCAACAACCGATTACTTTTGATTTAGGGAAAACAATCATTATTGCCGTCCGTAGACTTATTTCGTTGTCTGTCACGAAGGTCGCACCATCCAAATCCAGAACGTTATCATTTATGTATTTAAAAAGATATTGTAATATATTCACAAGCTAAAAGTTTTCTTGTAAAAGGCCTATTTTTATATAATTTATTTACAAGCACCCCCAAAACCAAAAGCTTTAAAAATGAAATAACCCCCGAATACAAAATGAAATATCACCCAAATTATACACGCTATGAAACAAGCCCCGAATTTAAAAATTTGTTGGGTGTTATTTCATTGGAGATTATTTCATAATTTGAAAACCCCAAATGAGAAATGAAATAATTTCCAAAAAAATGAAAGACGGCCCAAAAAAATTGGGAGTTATTTCATATGAAATAACACCCAAAAATGTATGAAAAAAATTTGGGGAATATTTCATTTTTCGTTTGGGCGTTATTTCATTGGGGGGCTTTTCGTGGAGCCGAAAAATGTAGTTGATAAAATAACAAGTTGTATTGATGCTGTACAACAAATTTTACAGTATTATTGTGTAATTTTTTCTTTAGAGTTGACGGAATATATGTATGTGTTTGATTGTAGTTTAGAAATATGTATATGAAAGTTTAAGTACTTGCCCTAAATACCGATTACGCTCTAATTGCCAGTTTAGTGGGGAAAAAAACATTTCAAATACACACACACACACACATACACAGCAGTAGGTATGCCTAGTTGCGATTACTGTTGCCTTCCTTTTAAAGTTATTTTTCCAGCAATTTCTTTTCGTATCTTATTTGCTTCGTTAAGTTTTCTATTGTTTTTATTGTTCTGGGCTTGAATTTCACTTTTTTGCAGGATTATTTTTACATTCTAGACTTTATTTTATTACTTTAAATTTTTTTATTTCTCGAAGTTATAAATCGTTTCTGGGTATATTGCTAATATGTGTATGATATTTAATTTTGCCCTAAACCTAATGACTTAACTTAATTTTGTGTTTTATTGAAGCGTGCTCGAGCAATTTGATTTTATGTGTATTTGTCAATTTATCACACTTGAAATGTACCTTCGTTTAGCACTCAATCAATAAAAAAAAAATAATAACATTAATAAAAAAAAGCCAACATAAATGTGAGCATACTTCAAGTTTAGGTATTAGTAGGCTGCGTTACGTGGGGAGCTGAATCGGCATTTAAACAAACAAGGTTTTATGTAATAAAATAATTTTTTTCACGTATCTGTTAATGTTATATCTTGTTAAATGTTCATATAAAATTTGCTTTAAATTTAAGATTTAGGAAAAATTTTTTATTAAAAAAAATTATTTTTGTTTTTATATTTGATTTATTAAATATGTTTAAACAATAATGTTTCGCGATTAAAAAACATTTTTTCAATATAAGCAAGAAAATCAAAAATTTTAATAAGAGCGCTTCTGCTAAAATATAGTTAAGTTTTGCCGGGCCGGATATTCCGTCGTAATGCTGTTTACCGAATCCTTCTAGTCTTCAATGTTTTTGCAGTTGCAAAAACGATTAATAATATTTTTTGTTTAAATTTTCTGCAACCAACATAAATTTTGTTACCATAAATACCTTAATTTCAAATCACTACATCATATGACAAGTCCACACATTTACCATTTAACATAAAAATAAAAGAAAATTTTAAATGAACTCAAGACTGCATAAAATTTAAAAACATTAGTTAAGAATAAAAATTTCGACAATAAACTCTAAAGTTGAGTAACAAATTTATCACTTCTAATAGCACTTGTCACATGTTTTTATACAATATATTCTTTTTTTTTTTTTTAAATAATAGTTTTTGCAGTTGTTCTATATAATTGCATCAAAATCTTAATTTGGTTAAAATTTAAGTTGGGATGTTTGCACACTAAGCTAACGACATATATTAACAATCCATCAGTACAGACTGTGATTTGATTCCTATAAGTATGCGTCACAAGCTTGCCTGTTAACTTTAAGTGTTGAGCACAGCTGGTCTCTCTAGAAATACCTTCTCTATGCTTAAAACAGAAATATTCTTTATCTGATTCTTAGCGCCTTAAAGCACATTTACTAATTGTAACTTTTCTAAGGTTAAAAGTTTATAACACTAAAATTTTATTTTGAAAATTTCCAAAAAGTGTATAATGAAATTATTCAGTAATATTTTTATAACTTATAACTAATAATTATAAGTAAATTCCTTTTTTAAAAGATAATTTTTTAATTTTTTTTTAAGTATTCTTTAATAAACTCCTTACTTAACCCTAACCCTCCTGACATGTGTACCTCGGTATCCGGATGTAATTTAAAATTGAATTTTACTTAAAACAAAATTAAATACAAATTTGAGGTTCCGCAAGTTCCTTTAGATAAAGATTTTGTATAGTTTTTTCCCATCTTAGTTGGAGCCACCCAAAGTCAAGTAGTCCTTTCCAACCTAATAAGGGTACCCTAAATATCTACTTACATTGTGTATTAAAAAAGTAAAAATTTTAGAATTTTTATATGTTTAATTGGTCATTTAGAAAAATAATTAATTTACATCAAACCTTGTACTTGTAAAAAAACTTTGTAGAAATAATGTTGCATACAAGAATAATAAAAAATTAAGCAATAATTTGGCACATTGGCCGTTTACAACCAATGCACATTTTGCGATCAGATTTTGGATCTCAAGTCACGCAAAAGTAGCAACGAACCTTCAGTGGCAACAGTCCCGTTTTATCCCTGTTATTTGTATCCGGTGGGCTTGCGGCATCCTTGCAGATTTCTCTGGGTATTGATTTATTTGGACGTAAGCGTATCGTGTTATTCGATTGTCATTAGCTCTTTTGTTCATATTTATAATTTCTAAATCCACGCCAAGTGAAGTCAAAAATCCCTGGCGAGAGTTTCGACTTTTTGACGTTTGGATCGAAACTAGATATAACACAAAATGCACCTAACGCATACAAGTCAATAATTTCAAAAAACAAAATGGCTAATAGCCATCTATTCGTTTTTTGTTTTTGGTGCTATAATATATATATATATATATATATATATATATGTATACCATCGAACATCAAATCTGGCCTCTGCACTGTTGTAGAAGTCAATTATTTTCTATTTTCCATTAAAATCTGGCTCCCCTCGACTATAAAACAATATTGAAGGAAAGAAAACATAATTCATTTTATTGGTCACAACTGACAATAAGGTCAACCAATATCGCCGGATGGGTTTGTGAAAGAATACCGATGAGTCTTATTCCTCTCATTGTAGCCGAATGACCAAAGGGAGTGAAGTGCAGTATCAAAAATAAATATAAAAATCAACCAGATCTAGTACGATGTTTTCTCCTACGATCACCTGTCACTGACCACCAGGTGACTTGTCTGTGTAAATATTTTCATTCCAAGAATAGCTATTGGCTGTGTTACATTACCAAATTTTTAAATTTTTTTTCTGTTTGAGTGCGTGGCAATCTTGTAAATACATTGTCGAAGCGTATTACGCGTCTTAATGATGCTTTGTGTAAAAGGGGGCTATAATTTCCCCAAGGCAGTAGAAAGGAAGATCATCGCTGTAACTATTTACAACCATTTTCAATAAAACTCCAATAAAAGCATCAATTATATCTATTGAAATTAAACAAAACTGGCGAGGTTAAAATTCTAAGGCTTAAATATCTGCAGATTGAAATAATAAAAAATATAATAAAATTGCTATTTTATTGCCTTTTTTGTTTCTATGCCTCATGATTTCAGTTTTTATATTTTCTGATGAAAATATATCGAATACTAAAGACTTTGATGATATGTTTTCCATTATTTTCATGCTGGCGTATGGTTCGAATACCCAAGTGCACGACGTTTACCCTACACCGAACATATGTCTTATATATCTTTGTGCATAAATGTTATCTGTATGGTTAGGGTTACATAAACTTTTATAGAAATATTATTTGTGCTTTTAATAATTACTTATTAATTTGTAAATTTTATATTAGTACCCTTTATTCTTTCTTTCTTTCTTTTTTGTGGATCTGTCTAATATAAATATATTTATTTATTTTTATATTATTTTATATTATATTTAGAAAAGAATTGAAAAAAAAAATTCTCAAAATTGCAATTTTTTACCTCCTTCACTTATACAAAAAATCAGCGTGTACACTCCTATATGATGATTCCTTATATTTGTTTACGTTCACATTCACATACTCACACCCATACATTTTCTATATATTTGATTCTGTTTTGAAAATTATAGCACGTTGACAACATATTTCGCATTCTCGAGGAGAGATAGTATAAAAAGTACAACAACTTTGTTATAACAGGCAAAAAAATAAAAATAAAAAGTAGAGCCATAGCAGTAAGAAACAGCTAAAAGTAAATAATAATAAACAAAAAACAATTGAGATAAAAAAGACAAATATTAAAACGAAAAGAAAAAGAAGAAGGCGAAAAAAAAAATTATACTTTTTTACTGTTATTTCAATTTTTCCAATTGTAGGCAATCACGTTTTCCTTAAGCGTAATCTACTAGATAGATGGAATTGCCTGGTTGGCTGCGTTTAATTTTTCTGCCTAGTTATCTGTGGAGGTGAGCAAGTGAAGAGAGATGTATAGATGTCTGCGGTGATTGTATGAGTAAGTGTAGTAGTAGTTGCTCTAAAAATCATTACGTACATACCCTGCATATAAAATAACTAGTGTGTGGTTAGAAATATATTTGTTCCTTCTAACTTCAGACCAGTTACATATCTGCCCTTTTTTCATAAAACGAACTCTTGATTTTAACACTAAGTTGTCACAAGAGCCCTACAGCTTATCATTTTTTTTTATATATACTTACTAGTTTGAATACTAGTTATTATTAGAGAGTGGTGACTAAGTGTGCTCAACTTACACATCCTAAGAAAATATTTCATATACATTTTACATAGTTATTTAAGCATCAAGAAATTTTCCTTGGGACTTGAACCAGGATCTCTTGATTTTTTTAAGTTTCACAAGGTAAAGCCTTTACTTTTTAAAAAATAAATTACTCTTCAATTTTGCGTTCGTAATCTAAATTTTTTACTTCAGATTCCTAGAACTAAATACATACTTAAAAATTTTACTACAGGATATTTAAACTCCAAACACATGCATACACATACACAAGCACGCATTAGAATTACAAAAATTATATCGTATGTAACGCTTTTGCTTTAGTTCTATTTTTATTTTTACCTCTCTCGAAGTATAAGCGAATGTGAATGTGTATTACTAGACATCAAATAATCAACGTCAAAATAATGATGTTGCCTATTTGAAGAAATTGTCATCACAGGTCGTTATCTCGTTAAGCAAGCTGTTATTTCATATTAGATTTGTTTACTTATTTATCGTTGTTGTTATTTACTGCTGCTGTTGCTGTTTATATTTCAACTCACAATTACTGTATAGTAAAGAAACAAGGACTACATAGATGGCCCTTCACAGAAACGTATTTACATGGTGGCTCAAAATAAACTGACATGTTTAATTTTTTTTGAGGGTTATAATTTTTTTAAATAATTTAAAATTTTTTTTTTAAATAATTTTTTTTAATAAACTGGGGTAATTTTACTTGCAACTGATAACCGATTCGTTTAAAATACAAGTTACAAATGTTTTTTTATTAAAGCGCACCGGATTGGGAATTTTTATACAAATAGTCATTTTACAAACAGTACAAAGTGTGAGTTATTTCTAATTTCAATGCTGCCAAAGTTGTAAAATCAAATATAAATTAGACTAAAGTAAGTGACACAAATATTAATATGAATAGAAATGAAATTATTTTTGAAAAAATATAATTTTGTAACGATATTTCGAGAATACATTGCAACCATCATAATTGACTAGTTACGTCAATGATAACAATAACAAATCTAAATCTTTTTAATGATATCCTGAAAGTTATTTAGTTTACAAAAAGTTTCCCCACCTCCTCTGGTTTTAATTCCTTTTTTGGCTCTAGAAAATCCAAAATGAGAAGTAGCAAAACTAGATATGTACTTATGCACCCATGTGGTACAGCATACGCAGCTTATTCAGAGCAAACATGTCAAGCAATAAATTTTTCGCGGCTCTGCACTCTGATTATCAGCACGGGCCAATGAGTGTTTTATAAAATTGACACTCCCAGTGTTTTTTGTTGGAAAGTAATTAAAATAAAGGGTGGGTCAAAGGTTACCATGGAGTTTAAATGTTTAATTACATCTTTGTTTATATATTTGTTTTACCTTTTTTATACCCTTCACACAGTGAAAAAGGGTATATATAGGTTTGTCATTCCGTGTGAAATTTCTACAATTTTCATTTCCGACCCCATAAAGTAGATATTTTCTGAAAGCTTATGAATAGGGAAGTCGATTAAGCCCTGTCAGTCTGTCCGTCTGACCGTCTGTCCGTGTGTATGTTGAAATCAACTTTTTGAAGCCCCCCGACATAGGTTGAACCCGGGTAAGGTATTAAAATATCAGAAATATTCGGGAGTAGATCGGTTTTGAAAATCAGAAACATCGGTACATAAACAACTGAGATATGAGCAAAAACCCACGACCACCTCGATTTTCTTTTCACAAAAACAACATTACAACAACAACATACATACATACAAACGTGTATACTGGTTAGGGAAAACGTGGCATCGAATCCCAGCTGAGCCAAAAAAATTTTTTTTTTAATTTTTTAAAAATTTTTTTTTTTTAATTTTTTTCTTATTTTTTTTTTATTTTTTATTTAATATATTATATATATTTTTATTATTATTTTTTTTTAATTTTTTTTTTTTTTAATTTTTTTTTATTTTTTTTTTGTTTTATATATATTATATATGTATATAATAATTTTTTTTTTTTAATTTTTTTTTTAAATTTTTTTTTTTTAAATTTTTTTTTTATTTATTTTTTTTTTTGTTTTTTTTTAACATACATACGTGAATTTACTGTTGTTGCATGACTACACGTTGTGAAGGGTATATAAGATTCGGCACGGCCGAATATAGCGCTTTTACTTGTTAATATTATATTAATAATAAATACCTGCAGAAGAAATAATAAACAATCTGATAAACATACTGATAGTCAGGATTATAGATTTTTATTGATTAAATCGATATTTTGACGTCAGAATTCCGATCATTGAGGCTCGAACGGAGAGACCAAATTAGTAGTTGTAATAAGTTGGCCTTTTAAAAATATATATTTTTTACAGCCACTAGCTTGCCTTTAGCTCAAGGCTTTTACTGAAGTCATATACCCACGAGACAAAGAATCCAAAATGCCCATTGGCGTAATAAATCTTCAAAGTAGAAAACCCAATCTCCTTGTGCAGGTGCCAAGCAATCGCAGATGACGTGTCCTGCGATCTCATCATCCAAATCGTAAGACCGGCACGCCACTGCATTCGACCTGCTAGATTTACTTAAATGGTAACTAAGATTGCAATGTCCAGTCAGAAAACCTGATAACATTCTCAGGTCGTTTCTGTCTAGGGAGAGAAATTCCCTCGAGATTAACAAAAACCTCTTAGACTAATATTGTGAACTGAAGGTATACCACAAAAAGGCTCCGGGCTATTCATTAGACCATATTAGATTCTCATTGCGGAAAACAATTATTGACCGCGTAGTGCAAAGTGCGAAATACTAAAAACATATAAAAATGTCTACAACGTCATTACATAACATTAAAAATAATATTAACTTTTATCCTGATATAAGGTGAAATTAATGTAAGAACCGATTAAATCATCTGCAAACTCTAAATTTTGCAGTACAGTTTTAATGGTACACGCAAAGAAAACCCATGGTTACGACATGATCACGACGGTCATATTATTTTTTCTAAAACAATATTTGGTTGTCGAAAACAAGTAATAGTTATTTTTGTTTCATTTCATCATATATTTTGTCACTAAAATCAAGCATTTGTTTAAATTGTATCATTTAATGATTACTTTTCGTAAAAATTTCAAAATGTTATCATTTAAAAATTGTATGATTTAAAAAAATTAATTTGACAAAAATAACACTATATTCAAAATCATTAAAAATTAAAAATAATCATTGAGTAATAAGTGAGACAACAGTATGATAACAAAATAATCAAGCTATGATTTTTTTTTTAATAATAATTTGATTTCAATTGTTCTTCTTCTTGCTGAATAAATTTTTATTATTTTAAAAGTTTGAAATGTCAAAAAAGGAACAAAAATTTTGAAAAATTGAAGAAAATTTAAAAATAAACGAGAAAGTGTAAAAAAATATTGGTATCAAAATTTGTTGTAAAATAAAAATGCGACTTCTTTCTTTGATGTGTTTATTACGACTAAACTTTATTTACAGAAAAAACTTATTTGCTAATTATTATCTTATTATCTAAATGGTTTTCATATTTATTATATATTGTATATATTATTACGTTGTGTGTTGCATAAACTAGGAACTTTTATATATGTATATTCAACACTCCTCCTCAACACACACGTAGTTTTAATTTTCTTAAAAATAATGACAAACTTAAATTCATTAAAAAAAAAAACATAATAAAAAAAAAAAATAAAAATTAAACATAACTATTTATTTACAAAAACCCATTAAAGTTACTATTTTTTCATGTAATACTTTAGGTAGATTTTTCGTAAATATATCCGCTATGTTTTGATTGCTACAACAATATTTTAAATCAATTAATCCACTTTCGTACACATTTCTTATATGATGATATCTTATATCTATGTGCTTAGTTCTATTGTGATATATGGGATTTTTTACTAAATGTAAAGAACCTAAATTGTCACCATTTATTACCACCTTGTCAAGACAGTGTAATTTAATCTCATCTAGTAACTTCTTCAAATAAACTGCCTCCTTTGCCGCTGAAGACAGTGCCATATATAATCCGCCTCAGTGCTACTCAGGGCAACAGTGGACTGCTTCTTGGCCTCCCAAGAAAAAACTCCCCCAGCTAAAATAAAACTATATCCCGTATAGGATTTTCGGCAAACCGTGTCACCACCCCAATCCGCATCTACATAACATTTCAGTGGTTCCCCAGTTCTAAAATATTTTAGCTTCATATCCCTAGTTGTACCTATATATCTCAAAACTCTTCTAGCAGCCACCATATGCTCCTTATGTGGGTCTGTATTTTTCTGAGATAATTTTGAAACGGAATACAGAATATCCGGACGTGAACATATTGCCAAATACATCAACGAACCGATTAATGATTGGTATTCCTTAAGACAAACCCTTTCACACGAAGTTTCATTACACATGACCTGATATTTCGGTTCCAATGGAGTATAAACTGGTCTACATTCCTCCATTCCATATTCACTTAATAAATCTTCTATATATTTCTTCTGGTGAAGAAATATATTACCCGTGGAACCATTTCTGTCTATTTCCAAACTTAAAAAATGTCTAGCAGGACCCTTATCGACAACTTTCAACTTATCTGAGATCTGAGTCTTTATAAAGTTTAAATCATATATATCAGATGATGCCAAGAGTAAGTCATCTACATAGACAGCAATTAAATTTATCCGCTCGCCATCAATCCTCACATATAAACATGGCTCATTTCTACATGATTTGAAACCAATTCCCAACAAAATGTTATTAAGTGTCTGATTCCATTCCCTGCCTGATTGTTTCAAGCCGTACAAAGCTTTTCTTAACCTCAAAATCTTATTTGGATTGCTTTCATCCACAAAACATTCTGGTTGAGACATATAAACTTCGTCATTAAGTGTACTATTCAAATAGGCTGTCGATACATCCATTTGATGTAAGTGTAGTTTATATTCTGCCGACAATGCTATTACCATCCTAATGGTCTCGTATCGCACTACTGGGGAAAAAGTTTCTGTGTAGTTTACACCATATGTCTGAGCATACCCTTTTGCCACTAACCTTGCCTTAAACCTTTCTATATTCCCATGCTCATCCCTTTTAATCGCGAATACCCACTTACAACCTATCACTCTTTGTCCCTGTGGTAAATCCGTCAACTCCCAAGTCTTGTTTCTAAGTAAAGATTTGTACTCCTCCTGCATTGCATCCCACCAAAAATGACCATTGTCACTACTCAAAGCCTCACTTACGCTATTTGGTACCTCTATTATTTTATTTACCTGTTGAATTAAATTAATTGTATTGTAGCTCTTCTTGGGTCTTCCAGGTAGTCCGGTTCTCACAATTCGGGGCCTTCCTGCGCCAATTTTCGGTTTATCTATTTCTTGCTCTTCTGCAGATTCGAAATCAGTATCGGTCTCTTCATTTATTTCTTCTATGCTTACTTCATCCACACATGGCAAATCTTTTTCTGATAATGGAATGTACACGGTCTCGTTGCTATCAATTTTTTCGATAAAAGAAACATCACGATTTATTACAATGCTCCTTGTCTCCTTATCGTATAAACGATACGCCTTTGACGTTCTTGAGTATCCAACAAAAATGTACTCCGTTCCTTTTGCTTTAAATTTGTTGTTCCGTTTTTTATTTAAAGCAATTGCAATCGAACCAAATATTTTTAAATGACTGACATTTGGTTTACGATTATGCCACACTTCATATGGCGTTGCATTATTTAAGGCTTTTGTTGATGCCCTGTTGCGTAAATAAACTGCTGTATTTATAGCTTCTGCCCACAAAAATTCTTCTAAACCTGCTGATATTAACATAGCTCTTGCCATTTCAACCAAAGTTCTATTGAACCTCTCAGCTACGCCGTTCTGCTGTGGTGTGTATGGTACAGTTAATTGCCTTACAATACCATGTTCAGTTAAATACGCATCAAAAATATTATTCTTAAATTCTGAACCGTTATCAGACCGCAACATTTTAATTTTTTCGCCTGTTTGACGCTCAACCATTGCCTTGAAGTTTTTAAATGTATTGAATGTTTCATTTTTGTTTTTCAAAAAATACACAAAAACAAAACGCGATTTGTCATCAATAAATGTTAAAATATAACGGGCACCACCAAGTGACGTCGTATTAATAGGACCGCATATGTCAGTATGTATTAATTCTAACAGCTTCTTAGCTCTGCTCTCAGAACTTGAAAAAGGCTTTACTGTACTTTTACTTTTCATACATACAGAACAACGCAATTCCTTTGGAAATTTAATATTCATACCTTGTACCATCTGTTTTTCAGCAAGTTGACGAAGGCTTGCAATATTTAAGTGACCGTAACGCATATGCCATTTCACTGCTTCGTTTGGTATACTAGAAAAAAACAAACTTTCTTTTTTCTCTGCAAACAAAAATAAATCGCCAACCTTTTTCGCAGTCAGTATTGCTTTACCGTTTCTTAAAATTGATGCGCTGCTAGCATTAAATTTCACAACGTCAATTTCCGCTACTTTTCCCACAGAAATAAAATTGCATTGTAGCTGTGGTACATACAATACATTGTTTAACTTAATATTGTACTCGCTAATTCTTACTGTGCCTCTGCCAACAGATTTGATTTTACTTTGTCCAGCAAGGGATATAAACTCTTCTCTGTCTTCAAAAACATCAAACAAACTTCGATTGCAGCATAAATGTGAAGAAGCACCACTATCCGAACACCATACATTACTGTTTAATGAATAGTTGTCCGCAGCTGCTAACACTGAATAACACCCCTTTCTGACTGGGCAAGTCACTTGCTCAAGTTAGTTTTTTATTTTCTTTTATTTTTCTTTGAACTTGCTTTCATGTTCAGACTCAGCAACTGACTTGCCCAAGTTTCGTTCTCTTTTACTTATTATACTCTTCACACAGTGAGAAAGAGTATATATAGGTTTGTCATTCCGTTTGAAATTTTTACAATTATCAATTATCTACACATACATACAAACGTGGTATACTGGTTAGAGTGAGCCAAAAAAATTTTTTATTTTATATTTTATTCAAATTTTTATTGTTTTATTTTTAATTTTTCTTTTAATTTATTTTTTTTAGGCACATAAGTAAACTAAATGTATAATATTACAATGGGATGTTTTTATATATGTATGTTTTGTATGTACGTATTCATATGAGATAAATGGTAACATAAACAATTGTTGTTGCATGACTACACGTTGTGAAGGGTATATAAGATTCGGCATGGCCGAATATAGCACTCTTGTTTGTTTTTATTACTCTTTTGTTTTTGGTGTCTCAACAAAAACTTGCTCGTACTTGCCGAGTACAGGCAAGTGTGTACTCAAAAATGAGCAAGTTTCTTCCTCTTAACCCGACCTTACCCCTTTTGCCTATAAACACAACACTTGCGCAAGTCACTTGCGCAAGTGACTTGCCTAGTCTGAAAGCCGTGTAAGCAAAGTCGTTGACTTTTTTCTGCTCAACCTTTTTTTCTATCTCTGCGTTTTTGCACTGCGAAGCGTAGTGTCCTCTGCGTTGACACTTGTAGCATTTTACATTTTTGTTGTTGCTGTTTGTAAAACGGCTGCTACTGAAATTTGTACTATTGTTGTTGTTTGTGTTTTTTCTATAGTGTGTTTCTTTGTTGGTTTTCTTTGCTTGAGCCATAAATACATGAACATTGTCTTCATTGTTGTTGGATTCTGCTGCTTTTCTTCTTTCTCCCTCTTCAACTAGCTTAACCTTTAATGCGTTTAATTCAGGAAGTTTATCTCGAGTTTCTAATGCCACAACGAAATTCTCAAAAGATTTTGGTAAACTTGCCATTACCATTATTACTAATAAATCCTCCTGTAACTCAATTCCAATTTCTGCTAATTTTTCCACGACTGACGTGAACTTGCAAATATATTCTTGGATGCAATCATCTTCACTCATGCGCATTCCAAGAAGTTGCTTAAATAGAGTTACTTTTCTGACAGGTCCTTTTGGTCGATGGATACTTTTTAATGCAATCCATGCTTCATTCGATGTTTTACTATTTTTAATATAAGAGAGCTGCATTGGGGTAATTGTTAGAATTATAGTTGACAGAGCCTTCCCATCGCATATTTTCCAAGTTGCATCCGCTTTTTTCTCTTCTTTGGAAACAACATCCCATAAATCTTGATGGATTAAAACTGCTTTTACTTGCATACTCCATGTGTCGTAATTCGTATCAGATAGTTTATCAATATTAAACATAGAACTCATTGTTGATTACTGTTTCTTTTCTTTTTTTTTTCAACACACAAAAAACAATATTTTCACTGCTCATGCGCTGCTGGGACCATAACCTGTTGTAAAATAAAAATGCGACTTCTTTCTTTGATGTGTTTATTACGACTAAACTTTATTTACAGAAAAAACTTATTTGCTAATTATTATCTTATTATCTAAATGGTTTTCATATTTATTATATATTGTATATATTATTACGTTGTGTGTTGCATAAACTAGGAACTTTTATATATGTATATTCAACAAAATTGCAATTAAATTGGTAAGTACAATCAATATGTGTATGTCACAGCAAAAGACAATAATTTGCCGTAAAAAAGCAAAGATTGTTGATTACAATTGTAGTCATATATATGTTTATTGAATGATATTTTAATTAAACATAATAATGATAACTGGTAACCATTATTATTTTAAACGTAATCATACAATTCAATCATAGTATGTTGCTCTTCGATTATGGTTACCACAACCATATTTTTTCTTTGCGTGTAGGTAAGAAATAAAATCAAGTTTATTGAAAATCTAATTGCGAGTAATGAAGCTCGCTTTAATTTAAATGGATTTTTAAATAAGCAGAATTGCTGGTTCTGGGGTTTCGAAAATCTTAGAGCCATTCATTATCGCCAATGGCATTCTACTACATGTACACTTTCGAAGCGCACACCCACCGAGATACAGTTAATTAATATTTTTGAAGAGAGAATAATTTTAAGAGATTTGAAAATTACTTGGCCAGCGTTTTCTTCAGATTTGTCAGCACCGGACCATTTGCTTTAGGATTATTTGAAGAGGTAAACTAGCTCCAGATAATCCTTGAACTAAGCTCCAATGTTTTTTCAGAAATTCGACTGCAACATCCACAAATTTTCAAAAGATATTATTTAAAAAGGCACAAAAAGACCTCATTATTGCCGAGCTAAAAATGGTGTCAATTAACTAAAATCATTTTCCATGGTCAGTAAAAAAAATTTCTATTTTGTATATTGTATAATGAAAAAAGAAACCAAAAAAGAAAAGTTATTAGAATAATTAAACCCCATTGTTACTTTTGGCTCACCTCGTATAGCTGGCTATTCATAAGCATACTAAATTATGAAGTTATTTTTTATCTGCAAAAAAGTATTTTTTAAAAAAAACTTATAAATATTTAAAATAAGTTAGGCCAAGTTGGACCATCCTTTTTCCCTTGTGAATGTCTGTGCATTTATTTCTTAAATTTACCACTAACGTCATCAGGGTATAAGTATTCCATATTCTGATCCAAGTTGGTTATTACCTTCGCATTCTCAATATTTTGCGTTCAGATAATAATGAAAACACAAAAATTCTTGCAATGTTCATACCAAAAGTATTCATGACAATCACCGATAAATCTTGGCGCTTTCAGAAATTTACTCTTTAGTAACATGATTACATTTTAAATTGTCCGCCATATAAATTTTTTTTGAAAATGCTATAAAAAAGTGTAGCTTCGTCTGTGTGGCACGTAGCGCCGTCCTGTTGAAACCAAATGTTGCCAATATCCTCCTCTTAAATTTTTGTGAACAAAAATTCGTTCAACATGGCCCGATAACGATCGCCATTGATTACGGTCACTCCTTACTAATTTTCGAAGAAAAATGGCCCAATTATGCCTCTGGATTAAAATCCGCACCAACAGTGACTCGTTTTTGATGTATCGGCTTTTCAATGTATGCGTGCGGGTTTTCTGTGCCCCAAATGCGACAATTTTGCTTGTTTACATATCCGCCAAGATCAAAATGAGCTTCATCTGAAATGATGATTTTTTTTTTGGCAAAATCAGCAAAAGTAATGTCGCAATATTTCCCAGCGTTGTTCAAGCGTAAAGAGAACCATATTAGTTCAGCGGAAGGATAAAACTTATTATCTGTCAAATCAGACATGAGAAAAGTGTTACCATTCACGAAATAAGCACTAGTTGAAAAAAAAACGTTAGATGGCGGACCCTTTATATATACATACATACATTAGACCATACAAAAAAATAGGTTCGCCATAAAGCTTAGAATATAAAGTATTTTAACAATCTAATTTTCAAATAACGAAAACCTTACGTACGATCCCCACGAGCCATCGATCTGTTTAAACAACGAACATTTTTTTGTGCGCAAATGAATTTGCCTGGTGTGGACCGCTAAGTATATATGTTGTGTTCGAACAACGATGTCTGATATTCAAATGCATTTGGAATATGAAAGAAAGAGGCGACACATAAAAATATCAACAAAATACACTTTACACATTTTTTCCATATCAAAGAACATGAAAAATTTCTTGACAGTTGCTCTGCCGACGTTTTGTTCTAGCCTGAACAAATCGATGGCTCGTCTAGACGTAAAGTTAAAAAGGAAGACACTACTTTAGTAAATTTTTTTTATTATTTTTAGGTGTTTAAAAATATAAGTTATATACGAGGTAGATTCATATTGATTAATAGTGATAAATTTCGTTCTTTCATGACTGAGTAACAATTATTAAAAAGATACGCACAACAACACTTATTATTAGAGCAGGATTCCTCGTCTGTTTGCGATAAAATAAAGAAAAATACTATATTGGATTGAATTCTAAAACAACTATGTACTTAATATCTTGTTTAATAGCCCACAGATTTTGAATAACTGGTTGTCTGGTCGACCAATCGTTATTGCTCTATTCGGCTAATCTAATATTTCCAAAAAAAATTTTATTTTTAAAACTAAAAGGGAAAATTTACTGTGCTATTCGGCTCTGTTCTGTAAGTTCATATATAAGTAATTTGTTTTTTTTTTATAGAAAGTATATTTACATATTAATTATCTAAGCATAAATTTCATAATGTCTACACAGGTCTCCTTTTCTAGAACGGTATCGTAAATAAACTTTGTAGACATACCTGAGTTTATATCGACCATGAAATTATTTTGGTAAATTTTGATTAAAGTGAAATAAATATTAAATTTTTTTCACTTTTTAATAATATTTGTCCTTTTTTCTGTCCTTATTTTTATATTGTTTGACTTGGTATTAAATTTAATATAAATATATCATAGACCTGAGCAATGTTGTATATTTAAATGTATTAATTTGTTTGAGAATCTTTTTAATAGTAAATAAATAAAATGCCATATAAAAGAACACAAGCCCTTTTTTTACCTGATGTTACGAAAGCACTTTAATACAAATAAGTTAGTAATAATTGTGTTATCGTACATATCCCAGCAACACTAGGTAATCACTTGCTCTTACTAAACAACATACTTTTCAATGACTATTATTTATCGTCTGTCTTACTAAGAAGTGTTATAATTAAATTGTTACAATTTCTTATTGCGAAATTTGTTAGAAGTCATTCAAATACATAACTTTTTATAATTTTCATTCTAAGAAACAATTTTACACCATACCTAGAATTTCGCAAAAAACCCCAATAAATAAATATTCAGGAGGTTAAGATGTTCAGTAAATTTTTGTTCATTGTTTCTTTCGTAAACCTGTTTAGTCACAAACGTGCACATCTAGTTTATGTACTTTGTTTTTGTCAGGGTATCCAAGTCGAAATCATTATTAAGCCAGTCTTGGTGTATAAACTTGAAGCTCTTAACTCATACGGTTTGTTTTTATCCATTTATGTGTTTTTTTTTATAGATGTTATATTTAAATTAATTATGTTTTAAATGGTTATACGTTAAAAAGACTGGAGCTTAGAATCGTATTAGATGCTAAACTAAATCCTATTCAAAATATCTCTTTAATTTTTAATAAAGCACGTGCTGTCCTTGAATTCCTAAAACGTTGGTGGAAAGAGTTTACAGATCCATATATAACAATACAATTGTATAAATATTTCTCTTGTCAGGTCTATTCTTGAGTATGATTCAATAATTTGGAATCCAACTTACAATGTTTACATTAATAGCATTGAATCTGTGCAAAAACAGCTCCTATTATTTTGTCTTCGTGAGTTACAGTGGAATTCGTTAAACCTGCCGCCTTATACTAGTAGGCTTGCACTAGTGAAGCTGCCAACTTAAAAAAGTCAAAGAACAATGCTAAATGTTACGTTTGTTGTGAACTTAATAAAAGGATGTATATGCTTTTTCAATGTACCATCTCGTTCTACACGTACGTGTTCTATACCAACCTGTGTTGCTGAAAATTAAATATTTGTTCACAATTCTCCCGATTGTGGGCGAATTTAAACGATTATGTTGACAAAAAGAATCACAAAGTGCGCGAAATGCATTTTGACTTAAACGCCCATTTTCATAATATACCTGAATAATGTTAACGCATTGCTCGATTGTATATCCTTTCATGATTCAAATTAAGTTAGTCTGAAATTGAGAAATTTCAAATGACATGCAAAAAAAAACTTGACGTTTAGGTGTGGTTCACATTCAACATCGGCCCTTAAAATGTAAGCTCTGTTTATATTACAACCTTTTGTTGACTTTAATTTAAAGCTTATTATGATTAAAGTAAGTTAGGTAGAACAGGCAGCTGTTGTGCAGCTCACTTGGATCCATTATACTGATTCCTTGTGATACCTGAGTAGAAAAGTCAGAATAGAATAGGAAAAAGAGAAAAGAAGCAGACAAGTTCAGAGTCTCTGGCGGAAATCAAACCCGCTACCCGCAAACTAGTAGACCAGCACACTACTGACTAGTCCACCGGGGCACTCTTGAAGTAGCTATGACAATAATGTGCAAAACTAAATATCGATCAATCGCTCGCTAAGGCTTCAGTGGCATACTTCTATCCGATTGTCAATATTTTCAACAATACTTAGACATAATTAAGAATTATGCCGAATTATCTCTTCCGTTAGCTCTTGAATTATTGACAAGCACCTTTTCTTTAAATATTTCCAAAGAAAGAAACAAAGCGGTGTCAAAAAACGTAATCGTAGCCAACTAACATTGCTACGATGTAAGATAACACGGCTTCTATGAAAGGCTGTATGAAAGGTGCCTCTATTCTCAATTTCTGTTTAGAAAAAGTCCTTTATTATCTTGCATTAACGAACATCATTCTTGTTAGCTACTTAGTCGACCTTATTTTCGAAGGAAAGCGGCCTGATAATGCCGCCAGCTCATAAAAATTACTCTTTTTGGATGCAAAGGATTTGAACAATCATTTGTAAATTGCCGAAATTTGGCAATTCTACTTGGGATGAAAGTATCCCCCTTTGTTGAAAATGATTTTCAGTAATGTTTTCCGTGCACTAACTAAATCAGCAAGCACAGGCGTTTATACATTTTCTATATACCCGGTTTGATGAAATTTTCAAAATTCTCTTGAATGTGTACACATTTAGATGATTTTGGCAAAAAACTTACGAAGTGCACGAAACATATTTTGATTTTAACGACCATTATTGCAAAAGGATTTAGGAAACTTAACTCTCTTCCAGACTGTGTGCCTCTCTATGGGTGAAATTATAAAACATTAAAATTAGGAAATATAAATTTAAGTTGGGCAAAAAATTGCCTTTACATCGTGCAATGCATTATCGTGCATTACATCGTTGTGCTGTCATACCGTTTTGTCGTATTTTCATAAAATTAAAATAAATAATAATAAAGGACTGTGTGACAACACCTCATGATAGCACAACTAGTGGATTGATGAAGTTGTATCGAAATATACAGTTAATGCAGACTAGTGAACAAGATTTATTGATGTTGCATATTTTAACTCTTTTCACATCTTTGAAATTACTTTCCTGAGAAACTGAAAGCCGCTATTAAAAAGCAACTTTATTAAGGATCTCTCATTAAGTTTAAAAAAGAGATTATTTTTATACCCATCTTTTATGAAATAAAACCCCTACGTTCAAAGAATTATTTTTTTGTTTTGCGTTTTTACCCTTTAGTATTGAAAATAAGCAATAAAGATTCAGTTAAGCTTCTGCCCTCAAAAACAGGCAATTTGAAATAAAGAATTTGATTTAAAAAAAAAAGTTCGTGACTATTATTACGCTTTTCATATTATTTTTTGCAAGCGATTTTTTTATTTGGTTTTTTTAATTTTACGTTTGGCCACTGCACAGATTGTAATAAAAAAGCTTTAGAAAATTAAATGAAATAACATCATATGAAATACTTACTGCTACTGGTACTAACAAGCAGGTTATAAAGACATGAGAGTTCACAAGTACCAACAAATCAGACACACGAACGGCATATAAGTAACATTCTTTTTATGTCTATAGCAATAATAAAAACAACATTACCTGTTTTTTATTATACATGTGTGTACGTATGTACTTTGAAAAGTATTTATATGAGTGTGTGTGTGCGTGTGTTTATGTGTGTCAACTTCATTTACTATACATTTGGTTGTTACAATATTTGCTTAGATTATTGCACATGCATCATTAAATTAAGCTATAAAACGATAAATAAAGTCAAAGTGTTACCCATACTGTAAATTGCAAAATGTACGTGTTTATGTATATGTGCCTTTGTGCTTATTTGTGTATTCAACTTCTGCCAACTTCCGTGCATAAGCAAATTATTGTTTAGTCATTTAATACAAACAAAAAAAAAGGAGAATGAATAAGATCCGCCCGATTGTTTAGTATTGAATTAGGAAGTCTTCTTCTTATAACTGTATATGTGCCTGTGTTGGTTTAAAAGTGAGCATGTTTTCCTATTTGCTTTACAAAGTAACAAGACGTTCCTAAAAAAACATGAACCATATAAAGTATAACAAAGTTTGCCTTGTGTTTGCCTTTTCACATCCTGTATGTAGTCTTCTGTTTGTGAGCAAAAAGAAAATATTGCATTTTATTATAACACAACAGCAAAAACAATAAAACTTTTACACATATTCATTTACTTGCCTAGTTATACTTGATATACACCCTCATACGCGTACACTTGCACACATTTTTGTGTTGTGCCTTATTTGAGGATATGATTGCGTAGTATTACATTTTTAGAGACCTATTTTTTTGTTATCATTTTCCTTTTCTTTTAACAAGCTGAAGCTGAGTTCATGTGTGTTCTTTTAATACGTTGCTACAGTGCTTTCCATCTTTGTGTTTTTTACTTTTCATAAAGCAAAAACTTTTTATTTATATTTTCTTTATATTTTCGATGTATAAAATACACAAAACGAAATATTGTTTACACTAAAAAAAGAAAATTTCATTGAATATTTAATACCTTGTTAATGTAGCGCTTGAATTTATATAATAATAATATTGGCCATTAGTACTATATGGCGCCTGGGATCATCCTGCTCCAAGGCAGATTGTTAATGGTTTTGCTATTTTTTTGATAACTCAAGGATGAGGGGCACTGGAGCGGGGGCTTACATTAAGGATATAAATATCAGAAAGCCATATAGACTTGCCGACGACTGCAGTGTACTTCGGAGGTTCTAGTGATCTTGAGGGCTGTGGAATTGGCAAGAGGTAACATCGCTACGTGCTCGAAGATCACTATATACGTGGACAGTCAGGCAATTCTTAAGGCTTTGATGGGCTTTTACGTAAACACCATGTAAGTCGATGACTGAAGGAGAGCCTTAGGAGGAATGTTAGAAGAGTATAGAGTAGACAATGTTGGCTGCCGTGCCAGTGCGACATAAAAGGCAATAAGATAGCTGATGAGTTGGCGTGACTAGACTCGGAAATGGTGACTCTCCATGGTTTGGAAGCGATTAAGCTTCGAATGGGATTCTATTTCGGAGGGAATGGGTTCTAAGCAGGACTAATAGGGTCTGGAGTAACCAAACGGACTGCAGGGTATCGAGGATGATGTGGCCGATGCTAAGGGAGTCGGATTTGGACAAAAGTAGGGTCTGTGTAATAGGTATTATTACTGGCTACTGTTTGTTAGGCAGGATGGGGGTAAGAATAGGATCAGACCTGTTTGATGTGTGCAGGTTTTGTGGGGATCCCGGGGAGTTGTACACAGTTGAGCACATTATTTGCCAATATCCCAGACTGCAGAATGGTAGGCTAAAATGGCTAGGTAGTAAAGAGTCCGCCATCTAACGTTCTTTTTTCCGACTAGTGATTATTTCGTGAATGGTAACACTTAGCTCATGTCTGATTCGACAGATAATTAGTTTTATCCATCGCTAAACGAATATGGTTGTGTATATGCTTGAACAGAGCTGGGAAATATTACGACATTATTTTGGCCGATTTTTCCAAAAAAAATCATCTTTTCAGATAAAGCTCATTTTGATCTTGGTGGGTATGTAAACAAGCAAAATTGTTGGTGCGGATTTTAATCCAGAGGCATAATTGGGCCATTTTTCTTCGAAAATGAGCCAGGAGTGGCCGTAGTCAATGGCAATCGTTATTGGGCCATGTTGAACGAATTTTTGTTCACAAAAATTAAAGAGGAGGCGCTACGCCGTTATTATTTTATTTACTTGGCGGACCCTTAGGGTATTATTACTAGCCCATGTATGTTAGGCAGGATGGCGATGAGAATAGGATCAGACCTGTTTGATGTGTGCAGGTTGTATGAGAATCCAGGGGAGTAGTAGACAGTTGAGCACATTCTTTGCCAATATCCCAGACTACAAAATGATAGGCTGAAATGGCTAAGCGTGAAGTTCTAAATTTTCGAATATTTTGAAATTATTCGCTGTCCAAAAACTTTATTTAAATTTGCCCTTCAGTGGAAAGGAAAAATGTTGTATTATAATACGAATTTCAACATTCACACAGACCGACTGATAGACGGGCATTGCTCAATTGAGTAGTCCTAAGGTTTCGGAAAATATATACTTTATAAGGTGGCAAACGAATTTTGTAGAAATTTCACACATACTGACAAACCTACACGCAAAGAAAAATCATGGTTACGAAATGATCACGACGGCCATATCATAGTTTCTATAACAATATTTGTTTGTCGAAAACAAGTAATAGTTATTTTTGTTTCATTTCATTATATATTTTGTCACGATAATCAAGCATTTGTTTGAATTGTATCGTTTAATGATTACTTTTCATAAAAATTTCAAAATGGTTGTCATTAAAAAATAGTATGATTTAAAAAAATAATGACGACAAAAATAATATTATATTCAAAAGCATTATAAATTAAAAATAATCATTACATAATAAGTGAGACAACAGTATGATATCAAATTAATCAAGCTATGATATGTTTTTAATAATAATTTGATTTTAACTGTTCTTCTTCTTGCTGAATAAATTTTTATTATTTTAAAAGTTTGAGATGTCAAAAAAAGGAACAAAAATTTTGAAAAATTAAAGAAAATTTAAAAATAAACAAGAAAATTTAAAAAAATATTGGTAAAAAATTGCAATTAAATTGTAAATTGTAATTGTAAGTACAACCAATATGTGTATGTCACAGCAAAAGACAATAATTTGCCGTAAAAAAGCAAAGATTGTTGATTACAATTGTAGTCATATATATGATTATTGAATGATATTTTAATTAAACATAATAATGATAACTGGTAACCATTATTATTTTAAACGTAATCATACAATTCAATCATAGTATGTTGCTCTTCGATTATGGTTACCACAACCATATTTTTTCTTTACGTGTACATATATGTTTATACCCTTACATTCTCTGTAAAGGGAATAAAAAGAAAAATTCAATGTTCTGTTTTTAGAATGCGAACGATTACTTTGAGTGTTATTGAAACGAAAACAAATTACATGCAAACCTACCATTCAAAGTATTCTTTCGCATTTTAAAAACAGCACATAAGTTTAAATTTCTCACCAACATTCCTTTATTTGCCCCACTATTCTATGCTAATTTTAGTTTTTCTTTTTTCTACTTATGAGTATTACCAAACATGTTTTTTTTTCTAATTCTTTTGTTTGTTTCTTTACGTTTTTATTTTATCCTTTCTCTTGTTACTGTTGCTCTTGCTGTTACAGACAACCTTTGATTTGTTATTTTTCCTAACCTTTTTTAAATTGTTGCTGCCATTTGACTACAACACTACAACTTTAATGTATTTCTTTTTTATTGTTGAATAATTTTGCTTAACAAAAGTCGACTTTGACGAAACTAAAAAAAACGAGTTACAACAAATTTGAACAATGCGTTATAGTGAGTGCTAATAAAGTGTTGTCTGGTGGGTAAGATGTTACAGTAAAAGCAAATGTTTGTTTTTTTATATTTCTTATTGTTCTTGTATTTGTAGTTGTTGGTGTTTGCATTTGTGTTTTGTACTGTTATCCCAATTTCAACAACGAAGATTTTAACTTTTCTTAAAATTCCTTATTTTACTTGGTTACGACTACCCTTTTCATTGTTTTTTTTTTTAATTTACGGTTCGTTTTATTGTTGCTCTGTTTTTTTTCGAAGCTCAAAATAGCAAAGTAATAACTGACATACACATACATTGACGAACGCAAACATTCTAACTAAAAGAACAATGTTATAGAATGGTAGAACACAAACATTAGAATGAAAACAAACTGATTTTTCTTTATTATATTTTAGTTTTTTTTTTTTTTGTATGTTTGTATTTTTGGCAAGCAAATGTTCTTGGAAAACACTTTTACCATAATCGTCTTTTTGAACGCTTTTCTGTGCGTTTCACGTTTAAAAGTATTAAGAAAATGAATTGCAAATTACTTTGCCAAAATACAGTGGAAAGTAAATGTTCGGTAGAAATATTTTTTAGAAATTTGTTCATAATCTTGATTAACTAAATAAATTTTGAAAGCTTTGAACAAAGATTCGATTTATTACAAATTCTTAAATGAATTTATATTGTTATAAATGTTATAGAAATGGATCTGGACCTAATTGTAACACTAGGATCATTATGTGTAAATAAACTCAAACACATATTTAAGACTAAAGGTTACTTATATCAGGCAGCATAATATGTCGCAATACTGATGAGACACATAAGGTCGTAAATTGTTTTCCCTTCAGTAGGAAGCATTTATTTTAATATTTTCTATACACTTGTATTCCATCCATTTTTTTTTGATGGAATACGATTACTAACCCATTACATTATTTTTTCAGACACATTTGCATTTTAAAAAATTATCCCCAAATAAGGAACCACAATTCAGATTTGACGATCAAGAAATACAAATTTCAAAAATTTTCGTCTGCATATAATAAAAAATCTAATGCAACTGCCCAAAGTAAGCTGTGTGTCTTAGCCACCTACCTGCCTGTATTAGACGCAGCAAAATATGCAAGAGCGTTTTAATATAACAACATAGATTTCGTTTTTAATCAGAAGATAATAATTTAAATAATTTTGTATTTAAGTTATTCTGGTACAATAAATTTTTTTTATTCAAACCAACAAGAGTAATTGGCTTACAAGAAAAACTAGGTTTCATATAACTTAAAAAAACAACAAATAATTAATTAATTAAAAAAAAAATATAAAATAATAATTTAAAAAATTCAGTTTTTTTAGTTGAAACCAATTCATAAAGATAAACTTTTTAGTTCACTAGCAATATAACTTTAATGTCAGTAAGAATAGTCGCCCGAAACGAAAATGAAACAAGTAAGAGCGCTATATTCGGCCGTGCCGAATCTTATATACCCTTCACAACGTGTAGTCATGCAATAACAGTAGTTTGTATCACCATTCATCTCATATGAAATACGTACATACATATAAAAAATATACATATATAAAAAACATCCCATTGTTAAATTATAAATTTACGTATGTATGTTAAAAAAAAATAAAAAAAAAAAATTTTAAAAAAAAATTTAAAAAAAAATTTAAAAAAAAAATTAAAAAAAAAAAATTTTAAAAAAATAATTAAAATATATATAATTAATATAAAACAAAAAAAAATAAAAAAAAAATTAAAAAAAAAAATAATAAAAATATAATTAATATATTAAATAAAAAATAAAAAATAAAAAAAAATAAAAAAAAAATTTTTTTTTGGCTCAGCTGGGATTCGATGCCACGTTTGCTCTAACCAGTATACACGTTTGTATGTATGTTGTTGTTGTAATGTTGTTTTTGTGAAAAAAAATCGAGGTGGTCGTGGGTTTTTGCTCATATCTCAGTTGTTTATGTACCGATGTTTCTGATTTTCAATACCTTTCTACTCCCGAATATTTCTGATATTTTAATACATCACCCGGGTCCAAGCGATATCGGGGGGCTTCAAAAAGTTGATTTCAACATACACACGGACAGACGGACAGACTGACAGAGCTTAATCGACTCCCCTATTCATAAGCTTTCAGAACATATATACTTTATGGGGTCGGAAATGAAAATTGTAGAAATTGCACACGGAATGACAAACTTATATATACCCTTTTTCACTGTGTGAAGGGTATAAAAAGCATCATGTACAGGTAAAATTATTTCATCTATATATATAAAAATCAATGTGTGTGTATGTTGGTATGTTTGTATGTTTGTTTGTGCTTTATAGACTGTCAAACGGCTGGACGGATTTCCTTGAAATTTTCGCAGAATCTTTCTGTATGTCTGGAAGGAACTATAGGCTATATTTTGGGTTGAAATTGAAAGTGGGCGGGGTGCCACGCCCTATTAAAGAATAAATATTAAATATTATATATCACGAAAGTTAATGAAGTTAGAGTCTTCAAACTAATTACGGTAAACTTTAACATGCACACGAACATTTAGGTAAAAAATTGGCGGACTTTTAATAGTAGGCGTGGCCACATGAATTAAATACTAAATTTCGTATATCTGGAAAACGATATTGATTAGAGTACTAAAATTTTGCAAGAGCAATTTTGACACCCAAATAAATATTTTTGGAAAAATGGGTACATTAGAAATAGTGGCAGCTCTCACAGCAATTGAATACTAAAATTCTTATATTCGGGAAGCGATTGTAGTTAGTGTACCCAAATTTTGCACGAGAAGCTTTGACATCTATATGACTATTTTGATAAGAAATGGATGCTTTAGTAATAGTGGGCGTGGCACCTGTCATATGAATTAAATACAAAAATTCGTATATCTGGGAAGCGATAATAGTTGGAGTACCCAAATTTTGCAAGAGACACTTTGACGTCTATATGATTATTTAAATAAGAAATGGTTGATTTAGTAATAGTATTCGTGACACTTGCAAAATAAATATATTTTTGAACTATAAAATTTTTATTTCATTACGATGGGGATGGCGAATCACACCGGGTATTAGCTAGTATTTAATATTATATGCCATTTTGCTTAGTTATTTCCGACATCATCTTCGATTTTAATTTTTTACATAGTTCGCTATGTTCTAATTTACAATACCATTTATTTGATATTCATATTGAAGAGGTTAAGACAAAAAAACATTTGCATTTTGTTTGCGAAGCCATTCTGAATTTTAGCGTTTTCATTATTTAAAGTATTCTGCTGGTCAAGACATTTTATACCCATTTTTATTACCACCACCAAAAAAATTTTCTCATTTCGATTGTAACAAATCGAAATATTAATTTAAGACCTTATTGAATACATATTTTCTGAGCCCTGGATTAATGTCTAGCAATGTCGGTCCATCTGTCGAAAGCACGACAGATTTCGAAGAGATCAAATTTTTTCAAAATAATTTTAGTGTATCAGAAATTTTGTCATTCCGTTTGCAACACGTAGAGCTCAAAAGTTATATATTTTCTTATTCCTAGTTTCATGTTACGATGATTTAGTTATGTCCATTTGTCTTTCCGTCTGTCCGTTCGTTGAAAACACTACAGAGCTCGAACCAATAAACATAGTGGCATCAAATTTTGGCAGAATATTCTCAATACACAAAGTTTTTCTGGTATTAAAAATGGGCCAAATCAGTATATATGGAAGAGAATTATAGCTTGTAATGTAAGAGAAGACCAAAAATCAATACTACAACGAATAAAATGCGAAAGTATATTTTCTAAGCAAAAAAAAATATCTTTCCTTAAAAATTGCCTAAATATAAACATAACAAAAAGGTGTTACAGAGTGGTCGCAAATTTGTACCGCACATTGCCTTTTACGGTCTACTTTAAATTTAAAACAAATAAAACTGACAAAATTAGATGAGCTTTTCTGAATGAAGACATTAATGCTTGGTAAATAGATTTGTAACAAGAGAAAATTAAGGTAGCACGCCCACTTTTGCGCCTACGTCCCATGTAACGTTATATATTTTCAATTTATATAATTTCTATTTGGACAAATATATTGGAAGAATAAAGGACCGTATTATGAAACACTTAAGTTTTATTTATTAGAAAAAAACACTTCCATCAAACAGAAAACAGGATATTCGAAAGCTTATAAAACTGCAAGCATTGGAGGTATGATGATTAATTTTGCTTATATAGCTCTCTGGTCAATGTAATTACAATACCATGATATAAAGGTGTCACTCCCACTTTGGCGCCTACTTTTCATATAACGCTTTTTCTTAAATTCATATAACTTCCCTAATTACAAATGATTTTAAAAGAATAAGAGACCCTATATTTATATATCTAAATAAGTTGAGTTTATAAGATGAAACACTTTGACACCTAGTAGTTTACTTTCAATGCAACTTAAAAGCTTATTAAAGCTACAACAATAGAAGTATAATGATGAAATTTTCCACAAATATAATTTCCTAGTCAATGTAATGATAACTCGAGAAAATGAATTTTGACGCCCACCTCCCATATTGCGTGTTGCCTTAAATTCATATAATTTCTTTATGGACAAAAGCTTATAAAAGTGAAGAATTAGATGTTGATAATGATAATTCATAAATAACTTTCCGGTTAATGTTATTATAATGAATTTTCTTAAATTCATATAATTTCTCTATGGACAAAGATTTTGGAAGAATAAAGGACTCCATTTTAAAATATCTAACTTAAGTAGTAGTTAGTAAAAATTACGCGCCCAATTTAACCCCCGCTTCCCACATATAACACTATTAGTGAAACTCAAAAGCTTATAAAACCGACCAAATTGGAAGTATGATGATAAAGTTTGGAATTTATGGCTTTCTAGTTGATTTTCCTATAATGCTAGAAAATAAAGGTGAAAAGCGTACTTTAGCGCCCACCCAAAGCAGTGGTCTTAAATTTATCTTATATGTATATGGACAATAATAAATTTATAATGGATTCTGTAAATTTAATTCTAACATTAATATTATTATTTAAAAAGTAGAAAGTGCCATGCCCACAAAATATTAATTTAATTTTTAAAGTACCTCTAGCTATCAATGTTTAACCTTCAGTTTCCGTAAAAATACATCAGTGTAGTAAAAAAGAGTGAGTAGTATTATTTTTAATGTAAAAAATTCTTATGGTTCCATTGCAAGACTTAATTTAAGAAAATAAATTAATAGCATATCGAAGTTACACAAACAAATTAATAAAGGGTCCGCCAAATAACTTTGTTTTTTAAAATGCTATAAAAAAAGTGTAGCTTCGGCTGTGTGGCACGTTGAAACCAAATGTTGCCAATATTCTCCTCTTCAATTTTTGTGAACAAGAATTAGTTCAACATGGCCCGATAATGATTGCCATTGACTGCGGCCACTATTTGCTCATTTTCGAAGAAAAATTGCCCAATTTACCTCTGGACTAAAATACGCACCAAACCGTGGCTATTTTTGGGTGAATCGGCTTTTCAATGTATGCGTGCAGATTTTCTGTGCCCCAAATGCGACAATTTGGCTTGTTTACATACCCGCCAAAATCAAAATCAGCTTCATCTGAACAGATGACTTTTTTTTTTGCCAAATCGGTCAAAGTAATGTCGCAATATTTCCCAGCGCTGTTCAAGCGTATACACAACCATATTCGTTCAGCGGAAGTATAAAACTAATTATCTGTCAAATCAGATATGAGCTAAGTGTTACCATTCACGAAATAAGCATTAGTAGAAAAAAAACGTTAAATAGCAGCCCTTTACATATTTTAGTATGAAGAGATTAATCCATAGCGATTACTGTTAATAACAGCATAATAAATTTTGTGCTATAAAAGCACACAAAATTAGTGGGACCTATCAAAAACTCGGCTCTTACTTTTTAGAAAAGTGTGTGATTTAATTAAGCAATAGAATTTAAGGACATCTGAATTCTAAAATAACTTAACGATATCACTTGTCAGTAGAATATAGTAACTTTACTTAGGATACTAAAAAAGGTCTAGTAATAAATTGTATTAGGTTTTGTCAAAATTTCATTTGGTTAAAATCTTAATTTCATTGTCAACACTCCACTGTGCACAAAGATACAATTGTCTAGTTGGTAAGAGTATTTTAAATATTCGATACTTTAAATATTACAGGATGTTGGTTTAGCTTTTCTTCTTTTTCTTCTACTCTACTTTTTATACCCTTCACACAGTGAAAAAGGGTATATATAGGTTTGTCATTCCGTGTGAAATTTCTACAATTTTCATTTCCGACCCCATAAAGTATATATTTTCTGAAAGCTTATGAATAGGGAAGTCGATTAAGCTCTGTCAGTCTGTCCGTCTGTCCGTCTGTCCGTCTGACCGTCTGTCCGTGTGTATGTTGAAATCAACTTTTTGAAGCCCCCCGACATCACTCGGACCCGGGTGAGGTATTAAAATATCAGAAATATTCGGGAGTATATCGCTATTGAAAATCAGAAACATCGGTACATAAACAACTGAGATATGAGCAAAAACCCACGACCACCTCGATTTTTTTTTCACAAAAACAACATTACAACAACAACATACATACATACAAACTTGTATATTGGCTAAAGTAAACGTGGGATCGAATCCCAGCTGAGCCAAAAAAAAAATTTTTTTATATTTTAAAAATTTTTTTTTTAATTTTTTTTTTATTTTTTTTTATTTTTTATTTAATATATTATTTATATTTTTATTATTTTTTTTTTTAATTTTTTTTTTTTATTTTTTTTTTGTTTTATATTAATTTTATATATTTTAATTACTTTTTTAAAATTTTTTTTTTTAAATTTTTTTAATTTTTTTTTAAATTTTTTTTTAAAATTTTTTTTTTTTAATTTTTTTTTTATTTTTTTTTTTAACATACATACGTAAATTTATAATTTTACAATGGGTTGTTTTTTATATATGTATATTTTTGATATGTATGTACGTATTTCATATGAGATGAATGGTGATACAAACTACTGTTATTGCATGACTACACGTTGTGAAGGGTATATAAGATTCGGCACGGCCGAATATAGCGCTCTTACTTGTTTATGTTCAATCATGAAAAAAAACAATAACATGATTTTAGTTAGGCGTGTGTGTGCTAAATTCATATTTACCAACACACTCCAGCATACGCCATAAGTACGCACACATGCACGCACCCAATCATTTACAGAAAAAGGGAGTTAAAAGTATAAAATAAAAATTAAATTAGTTTCAGTTTCGTGTGCATGTGTCTGTGATTTTTGGGGTAGTTTTTTCTTATATTTTTCCTCAAAACATTTCAGGTTCATTGTATTATTTAGTTTGTGTGCTTTTTTTATTGTTATAATTTGGCAATTGTTAAAAAATACTTCCTTTAACTTATGGCACAGTGTTAAGTTTATATTACAGTGTGTGAATGGGTGTGTGCCTGTGTGTGTGTTTTAATAAACTTAATGCAAAATAGCAACAACAATATTTTTCTTATTGTTGTCGTATTAAAATAAAATGATTGTTGTTTTGTTGTTAAAAACATCTTTTTGTATTTGTTTATTTTTTTCCATATAAAAATCTTTTGTTTGTCTGTATGCAAATTACGTACAAGTATGTTTATTTGTTTCTACATATATAGATAGTTATTTGTTTGTATTTTAAACATTTGCTTAGTAGGGTCATTTTTTCATGGTTATTCTCTTCCATAATCATCAGCATCATCAACCTATTTATCAGACAATAAAACTTGATTATGGCCCAGTGAAAGATGTTCCATTTTTTTAAGGCTTAATAAAAAAGCATATAAAGCTGGTCTACTTAAATTCAATTTTTTCTCCAGCATAAGGGTTGATTAGTTAAAACGGGTTGTTCCTAAAATTGCAAAATAGCGTAGCATTCGTATCATTTTTTTTTTGTGCGTAATTGGGTTTTAATAAAAATCATTAAGAAAATTTAAAAAACTTGTTAGAAAAGAACAGAAGTAGAAATGGAGTTTTAAACAGATGGCTTTAACTTTATAAACTTAGTTTCCTTTTTAAATGAATGAACGAATATAAATTGGGTATTATGAGCTGACAACAGTTCTTTCTTCACAATGGAACAAATTTAATTTTATTCGCAAGGGATTTTCGAAGATCTGTTTCAATAAGAATGTTTTTAACCAGACTGAAAAGCCAGTTAAAAAAAAACTTAATATTAATACAAATAAAATTAAAAAGTATAAATAAGTTATTATTTAGATATTGAAGATATTAATTAGCAGCATTTTCTTAAGATTTTAAATAAATCTAGTTTCCAATCAATCTATAAATTAATTCATAAGTTTAAAATGTGCATTCAAAGTGTAAAAAATATAAATTATTTGTAGTATGATGGTCAAACAAATGATCTCGTTTTTAAGAAACTTGTATGCACAATTAAAACTACAAACAAAGAAGCGGTTATTTCAGAAACTTTTTCAAATTCTATTATTAAAAATAATTTTATAAAACTTACATGGATATGGTATTAGTGAGAAACAGTAGAGTGTTTTACAATTGTTTTACTTATAATTGCAGAGTTTTTTATTATTTCTAAAAGTTCAAAAGTTGAACATGACAAATTCGCAGCTGAAAGGTGGGGTACACGAAGTTATATTTTCTTCAAAATACTTTTTTTGCACTATTTAAATCAGCGTATTTTTCCTCTATCGGTATGTGAATTCAAGTAAGTCTTTTCTAGTGCAGTTCTGGAAACAAGACACAGTCCAAGTTATTTTTAGAGACGTTAAGAACATCAAGTGAAGTTGGTGCTGTTTTTAATTATAAGGCAATAAGTAGAAGGTAATGAGAGGTAAAGAGCACCAAGCGTACTTCAGGCCAGTTTAGACAAGTCCTAAGATTGCGAGTAAATTTTGTGAAAGTAAAATGTGATGAAATTCGCTCCAGACTCAAGAAAAAGAAGGAAATTTTCAATACAATAGTAAGTTAAATATTTGATATTTACACTTGTTGTTCTGATCAAAGGAGTTTTGATCATGAAACCGTAGCTGGTTTCCAAAATGCATTTCACTCAGCTAGTATAACTAACTTTTCCTAAATATTCTGTCATTATCGCATTGCACTTTTAGCCTTAAAATTATATATTAAAAATATAATAAAAAATAGAAGTTCAAATGTAATATTAAACAAGTAAGAGCACTATATTCGGCTGTGCCGAACCTTTTATACCCACCACCAATTTTGTGTACATTTAAAGCAGAATAGTTATTATTTTGTTTATCGCTATAGAATAATCTCTTTATAATAAAATATGTATCACTTTCTTTGTAGAGGGTGGTTAAATTTTAAGGGCCCATGTTTAAGGTGAACCACATCTAAACTTCAACTTTTTTCTTGTATTTCATTTGACATTTCTCAATCTCAGACTAACTCAACTTGAACCGTGGAAAGATACGCAATCGTGCAACGCTTTTAAATATTAAAGATTTTTATAAAAATGGGCGTTCAAATCAAAATGCATTTTGTGCACTTCGTTATTCTTTTGGTCAACATAATCGTTCGAATTCGTCCACAATCGTGAGAATTGTAAAAAATATTTAAATGTCTCCAAAGCAGGTCTGTATGAAATGTGAAAACATCTGTGAATGCCATCTTAGTTCGTTGAATGGGAAACATTGCTGTTTTTCACGATAACGTGGCAAAAGAGCAAGCAACCTTGACTCATCATCGTGTCCAACAATCGAGCATCAACAGTGTCATTGAAAATATGGACTATCGGATCGTAGTGTGCCGCCTAGGTTGGGGGGTCATTTGGCCGATATTTTGTTCCATACATAATTGAAGCATACAAATATTATCATTATAAAAATAAATGATAATAATTTCATAATAATTTTATTCAAAATCAACATAGTCCCTTAAAATTAAACCACCCATTATAACTTCGGTATGCTAGTAAAATGTTTTCGTAAATTTAGTCTAGCAATAAAATTGGCCGTTAAAGTACGCGTGTCAATAAAGTTTCTGCTAATAAACATAACTTAGATATTTCAATATAGTCCTTTAGTATTCCAAAATCTTTATTCATAGAGAATTTACATGAATTTAAGAGGAAGAAAGTGAATTTAAGGTTAAATTTTAAGGGCCACAGGGTGATTTAAAATATACATTCTCTGCATTTTTCTAAAACGGGAAATTTATTAGTAAGATTTTGATTTTTAAACTTCTACAACATTTTGCTTTTAAAAGATTTTTAAACGAAATAAGTTTTGTATAATTTTAAAATTTGTTAGCCATTAGTACATGAAAATAAATTGTTTATAATGTTTAGAGACAATTTTTTTTTGACTTAGGTCAAAATTTTCCTAAATTCCCATTTTTAATAGAGCATAATTTCAGGAGAACATAAAAATAAGTCGTAAGCATGCCATCTAGTAGTTGATAGTAGAGTCATCTATCTTATCATCTTTATCTTATATTTAGCTACAGTACAATAAATGGCGCAGTGTAAGATGAATAAATGCTAATATATATGACTAATATATTTTTATAAAAATTTAAGGAAAAAATTGTGCGTGGCACATCTATTTTCCGTTATAACGAAGACTTTGACCAAAAAGCCATGTTTGCAAAATTTCAGAATCGTACATATAGTTTTGTCAGTTTTATTACGTTTTAAATTTGAAATATACACTGTGCGGTATAAATTTTCGTACATTTTTATCTATAACTCTTTTCCTAAATCATAGATTTAAGCGATTTTCAAAGAAAAAAATTCTTTTGACTCGATAAGTATACATTCGTTTCATGACTCTACGTTTATGCGTCTGGACACAATTCAAAAGTGAAAGTGGGCGTTATAGTAGGCGTGTCAAAGTTGTTTTTGCTAATGAGTACAACTTAGGTGTCTCAATATAGCCCTTAATTATTCCAAAATCTTTATTAATAGAGAAATTATATGAATTTTAGGTAAAACGTTATATGGGAGGTGGGCGTAAAAGTGGGCGTGGCACCTTATTTTTTGGCATAGTAATGAAATTGCCTAGGGGGATAGACGTAGCAAAATTTATCATCATACCTCTAATTTTAGCGGTTTTATGAGCTTTAAAATTTCATTAACGGTACATAACGTGAAAAGTGGGCGTTATAGTAGGCGTGTCAAAGTTATTTTTGCGAATGAGTACAACTTAGGTGTTTCAATATAGTCCTTTATTATTCCAAAATCTTTATTACTAGAGAAATTATATGAATTTTAGGTAAAACGTTATATGGGATGTGGGCGTTAAAGTGGGCGTGGCACCTTAATTTTTTGGCATAGTAATGAAATTGCCTAGGGGGATAGACGTAGCAAAATTTATCATCATACCTCTAATTTTAGCGGTTTTATGAGCTTTAAAATTTCATTAACGGTAGATAACGTGAAAAGTGGGCGTTATAGTAGGCGTGTCAAAGTTATTTTTGCGAATGAGTACAACTTAGGTGTTTCAATATAGTCCTTTATTATTCCAAAATCTTTATTACTAGAGAAATTATATGAATTTTAGGTAAAACGTTATATAAGAGGTGGGCGTAAAAGTGGGCGTGGCACCTTAATTTTTTGGCATAGTAATGAAATTGCCTAGGGGGATAGACGTAGCAAAATTTATCATCATACCTCTAATTTTAGCGGTTCTGTGAGCTTTTAAATTTCATTAACGGTAGATAACGTGAAAAGTGGGCGTTATAGTAGGCGTGTCAAAGTTATTTTCGCGAATGAGTACAACTAAGGTGTTTCAAGATAGGCCTTTATTATTCCAAAATCTTTATTAATAGAAAAATTTTATGAATTTTAGTTAAAACGTTATATGGGAGGTGGGCGTAAAAGTGGGCGTGGCACATTGATTTGCCGTTACAAGAAAGCGTGTCACCAAAAAGCAAAGTGTGCAAAATTTCAGAGTCGTACATCCAATTTTGTTGCTTTTATGACGTTTTTGTTTTTAAATATACCGAAAAATACACTGTGCGGTATAAATTTTCGTACATTTTGATCGATAACTCCTCTCCTAAGACATAGATTTAGACAATTTTCGGGAAAAGATATTGTCTTTACCCAGGAAATATATATTCGAAGTTTCATGAGTCTACGTTAAGGCGTTTGGACACAATTCCATTTTATTCGATGTTCGAAGGACACGGTTTTTTCGACCTACTCTTGCTTTTCGAGCTATAACTCTCTTCATAATATTCCGATTTAGCCCATTTTTAATACCAAACAAACCTTGTCTATAAGAAAGATTCTGGCAAAATTTGAGCCCCCTAGCTGTTTCGGTGCGACCTCTATCATGCTTTCAACAAACGGACAGACGAACAGACGGACAGACGGACGGACATAGCTAGATCATCATAAAATCAAACCACGATTTAGAATATATATACTTTATGGGGTCTAAAACGGATATTTCGATGTGTTACAAACGGAATGACAAAATGAATATACCCCCACCATTTTTTTGGTGGCGGGTAATCTTAATTATATAGTCAGATCTTTGTTTAAAATCGTTTTACATTCGACACCTACGCGAGTCAATGACCAGGTACCGCAGTACCCCTACAAATTTTTATTTGTTTTTTCTTACAACTTACTACATTTTTTTTAATTTTGATTAAAAATACATTGAAAGTTTTTGCAACAACCTTTTTATTTCAATAAAATTTTACTTACATACATAACTATATGTATACATAGATATTTAATAATATACATACGTATGTAAAGGAACTTATGTGCACTCATCTTCTCTGTAATTGTCCTGCATTTGGGGACCTGAGACACCAGCGAATACCTGAAAGTAAAACTTGTTTTTCCGCTGGTGATCTGGGGGAGATCCACACCTTTATAAATAGGACAGAATGGCTGAGGAACGACGGCCAGAGGACGTAGACAAACGGGAATTGGTGCTAATGGTATCACAACGGGACCCTTGGAGGGCCCAAGTGAGCTATGCCTTTGGGCAGCTGCCGAATCTGACCTAACCTATGGGCACTCAAAACAATTTGAAATAATATTGGTGTGCTGGTCGCATATAGGCTTATGAAAAAAGTTGCATGGTTTTCTGGTTTTTCTTCTTCTTTTTCTGGTAGCGCAAGGCACAAAAAAAAAGAATCCACCATAGGCTTTCTTTCAGAAGTTCGGCTAGAGGTCGATGCTTGTTCACATGTTATATTTGTGGTTATCGGTTTACCTAAATAGCTTTAAATAGCAGATCGTGTTGAAAAGTGGCGAGTATTTTGGCTATTTGCAGCTCGTTCCTTAATATGAGGCATACAAAACTCCTTGCTGAGTCTCTGCAAAAAGCATTTCCTTTGCGTATTTTTGAATGCAGAAAACGCAGTGATAACTATCATTTTATAAAAGAAAAACATAGGCCACCTTTTTGTTTGCTGCTGTGTAGTATATAGGCTCAGAATTTCATCCATGACATCAACTCCACCTTTTGTATGGTTATAAAATGTAATATCTGGTTTTTCACTACTACCAACGCTGTCGGTATAATGAATTATAGATAACACAACAACATAATTCGATTTTCTATGCGCATATGAACACATAATAACGTTTCCTTGAAAGGCAAATATCGATGCCTTACTTCCTCAACCTCGTAACTTAAAACATACGGTTTTTACTTTTTCATATCAAACTAATGTTTCATGCTTTAACTAAAAAAGATTAGTATATTATTACTACTAATATACATATATACAATCAATTTCTTAATAATTGCATTTAAACTTTTAACCAAACACCGAAGTATAAAAAGATGAACCGTTTTCATTTTCTCTCCTGAAAAATTTTATTTTTTAAGATACGAGGTTCAGGAAGTAAGGCATCGATATGGAAGATCCAATAGGTTGTTTTTTATCCTTCATTATATCAGGAATGTAAGGCTTATTTTGACGCAGCGTTCCCACTATTGTTAATTTGTGCGAAAATAAATGTTCCGCTAAATCAAGAGAAAGAGAGTTTCTCTTTCAACAAAGGCAAACACTTTTACTGTTACGTCTTTCCAACGTACAAATTCTAATATAAAAATCTGAAAATCTACAAAGGGGCACCGGGGTACCCGGTCATTGACTAAAGTATATTTTTTTGGTTATTGACTGTAGGGTTAAGAAAAAATTATGAAATAGATATGTTTTTAACTAAGTATCAAGAAATAATTAAAGACTTAACCCTTTTTGTCTAAAACTGACATTTTTTAAGTTTTTTTTATACCCGCCACCAAAAAATGGTGGGGATATATTCATTTTGTCATTCCGTTTGTAACACATCAAAATATTCATTTTATGCCCCATAAAGATTTTGAATCGGGGTTTGATTTTATGATGATCTAGCTATGTCCATCCGTCTCTCCGTCTGTTGAAAGCATGATAGAGGTCGCACCGAAAAATCTAGGAGACTCAAATTTTGCCAGAATCTTTCTTAACAGGTTTGTTTGGTATTGAAAATGGACTAAATCGGAATATAAAGAAGTAAGTTATAGCTCGTAATGCAAGAGTAGGTCGCAAAAACCATGTCCCTCCAACATCGAATAATATCTAATTGTGTCCAAACGCATTAACGTAGAGTCATGAAACTTCGACTATATATTTTCTGAGTAAAAATAATATATTTCTTTGAAAATTGCTTAAATCTATGCATTAGCAAAGGAGTTATGGATCAAAATGTACGAAAATTTATACCGCACAGAGTATTTTTCGGTATATATAAATTCAAAATCGTCATAAAACCAACACGATTCAAGATTCGTAAAGTTTTGCAAACGTTGCTTGTTGGTCAAATGCTTTGTTTTAACAGAAAATGAATGTTACACGCCCACTTTAACGCCCACCTCCCATATAACGCTTTTTCTTAAATTCATATAATTTCTCTATGAATAAAAATTTTGGAATAATAAAGGCCTATATTGAAACATCTAAGTTGCATTCATTAGCAGAAATAACTTCAACATGCCTACTTTAACGCCCACTTTCATTGAAAGACTAAATTTACGAAAACAAAGAAGGTGATACATATTTTAGTATAAAGAGATTATTGCCTAGCGAATCCTGTTAATAGCAAACAAATACATTTTATGCTGTAAATTGTGTTATTTCCCGGGAATTTGAGTTATTTAATCTTCCCGACTTCCCGGGATTATTTTTCGGGATCGCGAAAAATAAAAAAGGTGGCTACGATTGGAAGGGAGATCTAATGAAGTACCTTTTTTTGTTTTTGTGCTCATATTTGATCTCGAATCTAGAGAATAAAATTTTTTTAATAAAAAATATTTTTCCTTAATTTATATTTTAAATTCAAGTTTGTTTATAAATTTTTTTAGTTTTGAAGTGTTACTTTTACATTATAAACTATATTATGGTTTTTAATAAAAAGTTTATTATTAATTAAAAACAAATCACGCATTCCCGGGAAACAAAAATTTGCGGTAAAAAACCCTAGCTATAAAAAAACGGAAAATTGGTGGGTATAACAGATTCGGTACAGCCGAATATAGTGCTCTTACTTGTTTTTCTTTCATACTGTTTTTTAAAACCTAAATAATGACAATTTGAAGTTTCATGGCTATATTTTTATTGTGAAAGAACTACGAGCACTTTTATGTTGAAAAAGTTACCCGGGTACCCGGCTATTGACCGTAGGGTTAAAATCAGGTCTAAATGATAATTATTTAAGATATAATTTCCTTACGCTTTAAATGTGCATACAACTTTCAGCATTGTTCGAATGTTATACATAAAAAAAAACCCTCATTTCAAAATTGCGCATTATAATTTTCTTATATTTTTAATTATTACTCAGACTTCCTAGAAGTTCTACATACAACTGCGTACGGATAAGATTATTTAAAAAAATACAACTTTTGAGGGGAATGGTAATCCTTTTTTGTCTAAAAATTTAATTTTTTTAACTTTTTCTTTAAATTTATATTGCGTTAAAGAAACCATGAAGAGAAACCAAAAAAGGAGAGGGGAAAAAATATAAGTAGTATACAAAATATAAGACACATTCTAAAATTAGTTTAGTATAAACTATAAAATGTACCCTAATACTGTGCACATGTTTTTTATTTGGTAAAAAAATTATTATGAGCGAAAAATTTTTCCAATCGGTTCATATGTATGAGAGTCACAAGCCTTAAATGATTTTTTTAACCCTGATTACCAACTTTGACGAACTGTGTAGCTACCCTTGGCTGACACAGGATTCTTTAAAATGCAATGATTAAAAAAATTTGGACCATCTTTACCTTGACGGGTTTTCAAAATATATTAATATTTTATCATGAAGATTTTATACAGTTTCTTTTTTTTTTGAGTGTAAAATGTGGATTTTTTTGATGTTGTTACGGATTTTTTTTTATTTAGAAAATCATCTTGGATACACTCTACATAGTAAAGTGTCAATCGTTTATGTTCTACGTATAGGCATTCTAGACTTTTTAAACTTTACAAAAAATTTTAATAATCATATTTTTTCAAACTATTTAAGCTTGAATATACTAAATACGGTTTTGAAATTGTAAATTAAATAAAAATTTAATTTTAACTACACTAACGCAATATTAAGTCTGATGTGAAATATGTTATGTCTGACATATGAGAACCCATTTAAATCAACTTGTTACTTAATAAGAGACTAAAATGGAGCTGTCTCAATATTCTTTACTATGTAGGATTTCTAAAACTATCATGCATTAGTTATCCGAAATTATGAAAGCATTTGTTGTGGATACAAAAAAGCGTTACAAAGACATAAATAATTTAATGATATTACTTTAGTTTTTTTGCAAACACAGCAAAGGTAGCCTTGCGTGGATACCTTAATCACACAATATAAACACAAGTATGCGTCTACTTTCACCAATGCTATTTTATCACCACAAGTCTCTAGCTTCAAGTTAAGTCAAGTTCAAATTTGCATTGTACTTATGACCTCTGTGGCAAAAAAAAATATATATAATTCCTTTTAAAAACAAAATACAAAAAAATATTAATAAATATTTGTAGCTTTTATCTGAGATTCTAGCAAAAATTTCCATAAAAAATAAGTATTAAAAACTGTTTATATTGAGTAGTTTGTTAGTTTTAAGCAGAATATCAACTCACATGCTCATATTTTTAAACATGTAAGTGCCAAGCCAAAATTTTATCAAACATGAAAAAGAAAACACCACTACTAATCCATTACGTTATGGTTCATATGTGCTCTAAGACGAGAAGGAAAAATATTGTAGATAAATTTTTCTTCTTTTTATTTTGATATGATGTGTGTGTTTGTATATCTGGTGCTTATCCAGCGTAAATAAACAAATGGAAAAACAAAATGAACAATTCTGTGTTTCTTAAGCACAAACACTAATACACATGCACAAATATTTTTAGTAGAGCACAAGTTGTAAAAACATTATCTTTTTTGCACCACAAATACTAATACAAAATAAAAAAATTAAATTAGTTGTCGATTAATAAAAAAATATATAAATAAATTGTTACCATCTTGAATTGTCGAAACTTTTCAATAGGTCATAGTAAATTTTTTAATAGAGTAATTATGCAGTCACAAAAATCTCTTAGAAAAAAACTGGTAAATGTGGAATAGTTATACTTATATTTAACCCATTTACGCCCGGCGTTCTCATATGAGAACGGTTCTTCATATGCCCACATTATTTATTTCTGATACTTTATATCCTGTTTAAGAACGAATTTGGGTTAATAAATAATGTAACTTTAAAATAAAATAGTACCTTTTAAGATTATGTGCTTGAATTCTCTAAAATTGAACATAAAATTTTTTAGTTTTGCGAACTATTTTGTTGACTAAAACTACATTAACTTTTTTATATTTTTGTGAATAAAATTATTTATTTTTAGCCTGGATTTATTCAAATACATTCTCTTTATCAAATTATAATGAAATAGGAAATATATAACAATGTTTGGCAGAATGGAGGCATATATTCATATGATGCCCCCAAATGGGTCCAATGGGCAATTTGCTACTAATATTTTCTAGTTTTTATTTTATAACAACTAAATTATGTTTGTAACTATACAAAAACTAGATTTTACATAAGTGTCCACTAGTATCTGTCAAGGATATGAAAAAGAAAGCTAGGGCAGAATTCGACTATCAATTTGATTCAGCGAATGAAATCTTCACGCAAAGAAAAACCATGGCTACGGCATGATCACGACGGTCATATTATTTTTTCTAAAACAATATTTGGTTGTCGAAAACAAGTAATAGTTATTTTTGTTTCATTTCATCAAATATTTTGTCACGATAATCAAGCATTTGTTTGAATTGTATGGTTTAATGATTTCTCTTAATAAAAATTTCAAAATGGTTATCATTTCAAAATAGTATGATTTAAAAAAATTAATTTGACAAAAATAAAATTATATTCAAAAGCATTATAAATTAAAAATAATCATTAAATAATAAGTGAGACAACAGTATGATTACAAATTTATCAAGCTATGATTTTTTTTTAATAATAATTTGATTTCAAGTGTTCTTCTTCTTGCTGAATAATTTTTTTTTATTTTAAAAGTTTGAGATGTCAAAAAAAGAACAAAAATTTTGAAAAATTAAAGAAAATTTAAAAATAAACGTGAAAATGTTAAAAAAAATTGGCAAAAAAATTGCAATTAAATTGGTAAATACAATTAATGTGTGTATGTTACAGCAAAAGACAATAATTTGCCGTAAAAAAGCAAAAATTGTCGATTTCAATTGTAGCCATGTATATGATTATTGAATGATAATTTAATTAAACATAATAATGATAACTGGAAACCATTATTATTTTAAACATAATCATACAATTCAATCACAGTATGTTGCTCTTCGATTATGGTTACCAGAATAGCGTTTGTAACACGGCAACAAATCACGATTTTGTTAATCCTCTGGGCAAAGTAAAAAGATGTAGCTCTAAAGCTCTCTTCTACTCTTCTAAACTGACGAGTGAATTGCAGCATATCGAATAGCGATAAGAGGCAAAAAATTGTGGTGGGTAATATTTACCTACATGCTAGTATCTAATGCCTCGGAACTATATCAATTGGCAAATGAAGATAATATGGACCAGCTTCGCCGAAGTATTTGCAGATTTTATTTGAGGCAATTAGGAGCTGGAAAACGGCGTAAACCTTCCTCGCTAGTTCCAGACATGAATAACGATAACACCGGACACTTTCCTGAAAAGCTGCAGTTGCGATGTACCATATGATATGCCACATGAAAGCTCGTTGGCAATGCAAAAAATGCATTAAAACGCTGTGCATAGAAAAGGCTTGTTTTGAAGAATTTCACATATAAGCCCATTGGCTTCATTTGAGGACGGTAATTTTTTTCCAACATGAAGAATTTTTTTGGTATTTTTTTTTAAATTATGTATTTATTTAGATCCTAAAAATTAATGAAAAAAAATTTTTTTTAACAACTTGCCCCTAGTTTATGTTTGGGTCCAAATGGGTTAAAGTTATTTAAGCTCGAAGAGATGTTTGGTTTTTGACAAATATTTTCACTTAATACTATACACATACATTTTCTTACATATAGCTATAAACAAAAAGCTTTTAAATAATAAAAAAACACATTGCTCCTTATCTTAACACCTACCAAGGATGGTTAATCAAAATAGTTTCATGTTTGAAGTATAGGAATAGAGTTAGAATTTTTTAGCGAAATTTTTATTCCTTTACTTAATTGTATGATAAAAAATCCATATGAGCTAAATGACAGGCCCTGTATTCTTGCAATACTTTAGCTATATCTGTATGTCTGTCCGTATCTACATTGAAATCAAATTTTGAATATCCATGTAACTTCTGTATCAATTAATCAGATATCCTCTCGAAAATTTTGCTATTAAAAATAAGTAACATAGGCATATTACAAGCCGATATATAAGTCAAAGAACATGATTTCCTTTTTTTACCGAAACAAGAAATCAGATTTTGTAACTTACATCCTTTATAGAAAATGTGAATAATTTTTGGGAAAAAAAAAATTTTATTAAATTTTAAGATTATCCCTTGCATACCAAAAGAAACAACAATTCGGCAGTTATTATTATAATAATATAATAATGGTTTTAACTTTGTGAAAGGTATAAGAGATATACAATGATTTTACTTATTTCAAATCTTATATTTTTAAATTAAGTACTTTTTTGCAAAACTGTTTTCTTTTCATATCGATCGAAAATGTAGAATAAAGTGTTAAACTGTTCGGAAGAAGAAACCTGTTTATTGGTAAAATTAGACAAAAATATTAGATTTATGTTATTATAAAAACTCGGGAAGAAACGATATCACAGACAACTTTGTTACGTGTTTGTTGTGTCAGATAGATTAATTTTTTAATTAAAATTTTAATTTCAATAAAAGATTTATATATAAAAGCTGATCTCAAGTTAAAAAAAAATTATAAAAACATATTGATAAAAAAAGATCGACAACATTTACATAAGTTTTGATACATGTTTTAAAATATACTTGAGATCATTATACACTACAAATTTTGTCTATAGCAAAGAGGCAACTTAATGCCCAATTTGACAAAAAAAAAAGAAAATGGCCATCAATTATGCATGCCAAATCTTAGGTGGAATCCAACACTTTTGCAAAACTGGAAATTGTAACATTCTACGACAAAAGTGAAGGACAGGTTGGCAATATAGATGAATTATTGGATGAATAAACATGCAAACGCAGAACAAGTCGATAGCCACTGTGACTACCTTTTAATGCTATTGATATAATAGCATAAACATCGTCTATTATATATAAATATATTTATGGAATTTAATATCCAGCATAAATCTACTGGTCATCGTAGAAAGTTTTGTGTCAAAAAAATAAAGCAACGCGTTAAAAATACAACAATTTACAGTCATCGTTTTATACAAAAGACTTTGCAAATGTAGCATCACCTTTATCAAGTTTACAAACTGAAGCAAAAATCAGTCGTTTTCCAGTAGCTGGTAGTTTTCACTTTAGCTTACAACTGAATAATACGGAAAAAAAAGTTAAGTTTGCATTGATTGTTCCAAGCCACTAAAAAAATACTCAATAGGATTGTATTGCTTTTTTTTTATTATTTACTAGCTAATACCCGGTGTGCTTCGCCAATATTATATTTTGCAAGTGCCACGCCTACTATTACTAAATCAATCATTTCTTATTCAAATAATCATATAGACGTCAAAGAGTCTCAGGCAAAATTTGGGTACTGTAACTAATATTGCTTCCCAGATATACGAATTTTTGTATTTAATTCATATGACAGGTGCCACGCCCATTATTACTAAAGCATTCATTTTTTATCAAAATAGTCATATAGATGTCAAAGCTTCTCGTGAAAAATTTGGGTACTCTAACTGTTATCGCTTCCCGAATATACGAATTTTAGTATTCAATTGCTATAAGAGCTGCCACTCCCACTATTTCTAATGTACCACAAATGTTTATTTGGATGTCAAAGTTGCTCTTGCAAAATTTTAGTACTCTAATCGATATCGTTTTCCAAATATACGAAATTTAGTATTTAATTCATGTGGCCACGCCTAGTATTGAAAGTCCGCCCATTTTTTACCCAAATATTCGTGTGGATGTTAAAATTTACCGTACTTAGTTTGAAGACTCCAGCTGCATTAACTTTCGTGATATATAATATTTAACACTTATTTTTTAATATGGCGTGGCACCCCGCCCTTTTACAGTTTCAAACCAAAGTATAGCCTATAGTTCCTTCCAGACATACAGAAAGATTCTGTAAAAATTTCAAGGAAATCGGTCCAGCCGTTTAACCGTCTATAAAGCACAAACAAACATACAAACACACATTGATTTTTATATATGTAGATTAAATGTTTGTTTTTTTGATGTTTATGTTTTGTTATTTAATGAATTAAACTGTTAACTTTTATATTTTATATCGGCCTTTATTATTATTTTTTTAAAGCTACTAATAATATTTAAACCCAGCAACCAAATATATGTCATTGAAAAAATATCTGACCATATCCCGAATAATCAATTAAATTATTAAGCTACTAATAACTTTAAAAATATACCTGCAGTCCATATAAAACACGTACAGGAACCCGGGTAACTTTTTAACCACTAAATGGTGTAATTTGTTCTCTCACGCAAGTACAAAAACTTATTTAATTGTACGGCTGCAAAAAAAAATAAATTTTTTTAAAGTAAGTAGTTCTCAAGAAGTCTTAGATGTGCAGATTATCAATGTTTAATGAACCAATTTTATTTCAAAACGCCAAAGGTACCCGGTTTTGTTTTTGTTACAATAACAAAATACATGCAAAATTGCAACGCTTGACGCTCAACGCTCTTGTTTAGGTATGGGCCTAAGGTGCACACAAAATAATTAATACAGGTTCAATAATTTGTAATGCTGACACAACAAATATTTTAATTAAGTTAATCCAATTTTTCAATAATTTTTAAATATAAAAGAAATTTAGATTAATTTTTTTCTATTATTTCGATTGATATCTTTCACAATACCTTTTCAATTAGTCAATTTTTAAGTTAACCAATGACATTTTTTTGGTGATAAGATTAAAATCTTATAAGAATGAATTTATTGATACTAATTTCATAATATTAATTCGTATTTATTTTCTTCTCTAAAGCGTTTATATTAAAGAAAAGAGCATGTGAATAGTTTACTCGTTGTGCATTTAAACACATACAATTTACAAAAAATATTTTATACATTTTCATAATTGTCAAATCCTGTATACCTGAGACTTAGCCTCTTAGTGCTACGGAAACCTTAATATGCATGTTTGAGTCATGAGTCATTTATTATTTTGCTGTTAAAAAAAAATTTTTCTTATATATTAAAATTTTGTCGAAAAAAATTCTAAATAACTGTCATTTCCTCTAAATGAAAACTACAACATGCAAAGTAATATTTTCATTTTATTAGAATTTAACTGGATCACTCTCCAGAGTTTACTGAAGAGCATTAGACATTTGTAAGGTTTTTATTAAGCTTTTTATAAACTATAAGGGATGCACATGTGTTAGTATGCACAGTCTTTTCATTTATGCTTTTTATTTTTGTTTGTTTGTATTTATGTTGGCTGTAACACAAAGTATCCTTGATGTTTGCGAATTTTTCTCCTACCTTTCTCCTACTAGTATGTTGTAATGCTTCGATCTTTTTCAAAAGGGTAGACTTCATAATAATTGATGAAAAATTACTGTTTAACAACGTCTGGGAAGGTTTTAAACTTTTGCATATGCGAGCTCATCGAATACAACTAAAATGGATAAATTTTACAATGCCTTCATAGGGTCGTTGCTATTTTTGTAACAAATTAGTTTAAAAAATATTTTAACTACGCGATGGCCGTAAAACTCCAATATAAAATGTGCATACCATAACACAAGTATACTCGGTTTTGGAGCTGAGCAACTACAAGTTATTCCTCAACTATTTGGGGCGCTAAATTTGAGACTTCATATCAAATATTTTCAAAAAAATTCGTCGGTTTATGTAATTATTACTTTTTTGGAAAGATAATAAAACTGCTAAAGTAACCATTGGTCGTTTGTAAAGATTAGTCAAGAAATGAAATGGTGTTACAGTGGACACAATTTCAAAATTCATGAAAAATTTGATGATATTTTGACATTTTGCTCTTTTCAACTAATTTGTTTTACACCAAACAATTAAAAATTGCAATGTTTTATTACATAGGACATTAGTTTATTCCATTACGAACGCTCTGCGCCAAACAAATGACAAAGCTACAGACGATTTAGTGAATTAACCCACTTTTAGCTTCAAAATGATTGACGGTTATATATCGACAGCAGCAGGTTAAGCTTGAAAGCTGTTTTATTGCCAAAGGTTATGAAAATCAGTTCACGTTAAATAATCGTATGATTACATGTCTAAATAACTGTTGCATGCGGATACGCACCATTTCGTGTAAGATAACAAAATGAGAGATTAATTTTTTGTATTCAATAAAAAGTGATTATTTAGAAATGAAAAGTCTTTGAACTTAGTCGTTTGTATTGTTTGGGATCTGTTTTACACATTATAGTCCAACAGTAGTCGCTCATCAAGCCCTCGTCTCAAAATCCTTGATAGCGTCTTTCTATTTTCGCCAAATCTTGGTGTAGTAGCTCTCCTAGCTCGTCGCTCCCCTAGAACAACATCTTCAAATGATGCCCATGCTTCTGCTTCATTAGTCGTTAAAACTGCTATAAAATTGCAATTTTGTTTCAGTGTGAAGACCGTTGCACCGTAATGCGAGCAATTCTGCTTTTTGTTTCGATAAATCTTTGCGAATTATATGTGTTTCTTCCATGTTAAAATCTTCGGTCGGTGACGAACTAAAAGTTGCCCTAGAACTCGCACTCACACCTGGGCAAATTGGCAAAGGGTAATTATTCGTACGGGGAACTGGCTTGGACACTGATGGCAGGTCAGCATATTTCTACTTTGATAGTTTTTTTGCATTAAGACCGACCACATTCATCATCAAAAATAACAATCATCTACATGATTTTTCGGCTCCATAACATTGGCATTAAAAATTTAAAGTATACTTCTTGACCAAGTGACCACTTGTACAGTTTTGTGCTACACGCTTTACAAAATAATTTCGGTACCCACGGCTTGTGAGTGTTTTCCACACAGAAAACAAAATAATAAGAATATGCATCTCCCAGCGCTTTTAATATGTATTTTTTTCACTTTTTCCGATAATATTTATAACATCCGCAAACATAACAAAAACGCTTATAATCAACTTTGCACTTCTTTCTTTCCATTTTCACACGTCTTGGAACAAAAAATAACTTTAAGTTTACAATTGAAATGGCGTTTCTATCGATGCCAACAGCTGATTGCCGTTATTACAGTGCAGTGCAGCCAACATGCAACAACCCGAAAACTAGAACTAATTTAAAAAACAAAAACCGGATTCGTATTCAGCGCCTCAAATAACGTTCAGATTTGTTCTCATCGGTTCAACTCCAAAATTTGGCCGAAATTTGGAAACTTGTGCTTCACTCTACACCAGGTGTTAATTTTTTCCTTATTATTTTGCTTTTATGCAATAATGAAAAAGAAGACTTAAGATTTAAAAAAGCTTGTGAAACAACTTATTTCAATATTATTTTGTTTAAATTAAAGTTGACTTCAAACTACGTTAGTAGTTTGGGGACCAGTGTGAGGAGGGTAAGCACAATAAAGCTTATTAAGGGTATTTGTAACGCTGCCAAATGAAATTTTCTAACTGTGCTATAGAGTGATTACATTGTCCGGTAAAGTATTGGTTATTTTGCAAACTGAACGAAAAAACTATTGTCTTATACTTATTTTTCGAAAGCCAAAATCGGGTCAGATTATTCGTTATTTAACAGCAAGTAAAGGTTCTCTTCCTTCCATTGCAGTTTGTATGTTTTTTATTAAAGCACTAACTTTGTAATACATCTGAGTATTTGAGTGTATGCATGTACACTTTAACTCTTTGCATAGTATTCTTAGTAATTTGTATATTGTTTTACTTATTCTTACATGTAATCCTTGTTGTCTTAAAACCACATATTTTTTTCTGCTGTTGGTTTTATCTTAATAAAGGTTTCTAAGTTTGTCAACGGTCTCTTCTTCACTTAACCTGGTTCAACAGACTGCTTACTCTTGTTGCTTTGGTTCACGTTGTACTTTTTAAATATTTCACTAAGAACAAAAAATAATTATGGTTTTTGTTTCCAACACTTACAAACACAACAAATGAAGTCGTTGTGCATGCTAAACTCAGAGAATTTTTTTGTTTTTAATTTTCTTTAAATATTCATACACTTACCTGACTTCTGATGACATGAGCTGAGTTCACCTTCTGTCATTTTTGAAAATTTCTTACAAGACAAAAGAGTTATTTTAATTTTTTATTAAAGAAAAATATATAAACATCGTAATAAAAATAAGTAAGAACACTATATTCGGCTGTGCCGAATCTTTTATACCCACCACTAATTTGATGTACTTTTATATCACAAAATGTATTATTTCGTTATTAACAGTAATCGCTAGTAAAATGTTTTTGTAAATTTAGTCTTTTAATGAAAGTAAGCGTTAAAGTAGGCGTGTCAATATAGTTTCTACTAACAAATAAAACTGAGATATTTCAATACAGTCCTTTATTCTTCCAAAAACTTTGTCCATAGAGAAATTATATGAATTTAAGATAAACCGTTATATGGGAGGTAGGCCTTAAAGTAGGCGTGTCACCTAAATTTTCTGTTACGACAATGATATTGACTAGAAAGAAATATGTAGCAAATTTCATCATCATACCTCCAATTTTGTCGGTTTTATGAGCATTTAAATTTCATTAACAGTGGATAACGTGAAAAGTGGGCGTTATAGTAGGCGTGTCAAAGTTGTTTCTGCTAATGAATACAACATAGATATTTCAATATAGTCCATTATTATTTTAAAATCTTTATTTATAAAGAAATTATATGAATTTGAGGAAAAGCGTTATACGGGAGGTGGGCGTAAAAGTGGGCGAGTCACATTTATTTTAGAATGGAACAAAGCCTTTTACCAATAGCAATGGTTGAAAAATTTCAGAATCGTACATCTAATTTTGTCAGCTTTATTAGGTCTTAAATTTTGAATATACCGAAAAATACACTGCGAGGTATAAATCTTCGTACATTTTGATCTATAACTCGTTTCTTAATGCATAGATTTAAGTTGTTTTCAGAAAAAAATATTGATTTAATCTAGGAAATATATAGTCGAAGTTTCATTGTGTATAAGAACTTTTCTGGAAAAATTTGTGCCCGCTAGCTTTTTCGGTTTGACCTCTATCGTGTTTTCAACAGACATAAAATAAAATCCATATTCAGAGTATATATGTTTAATGGGGTCTAAAATGGATATTTCGATGTGTTATAAACGGAATGACAAAATGAATATACCTCCACCATTTTTTTGTTGGTGTGTATAAAAAGTACTTCGTACAGAAGTTCAACATAAAATAATAAAACGTACTTCCAGCTTTTTACAGAAAATGCATATCATTTTGTTGAAGAGGATATTTTGTTTTACTATTCTATTTTCGTGTCTGCATATCTTTTGTAATTATAGTAATGACGAAATAATTTAAAATATTTTAGAATAATTCTGCAAACTTTATTTTAATAATTTTACTATCACCTATTTAAAATGCAAGAATAATAGAAAACATTATACTTAATTTTACGTATAAAATGTATTTTTTTATATACATACAAAAATATTATGGGATGCCTTTATGCAATTTTGAAGTTTTGCAACAAACTTAAAATTCAGGTCTACTTTATGCAGGTTTGTAAGGATTAGAATGTAGAGTTCCTCTTAGAAAGTTGCTTACAAGAGGTGTGCTTTGTACTTACGTGGTGAAATCCCAACTGGAAACATTATTTTTTTAAAAACTAAGCATAATTAAACTAACTGTATATCACTGTGAATGAACTGTATTCATTAAGCTTAACTTTCATTTAACGGAATACTATAGACGGCTTTTAAGTTTCTACAATATTATACAACGTGATTTTGTTTAGAAGGGCGACGGCAAGCTTTTCATTTAACAAAAATCAATTAGAGGTTTGCCTCTTACCAGATACAACAACATGCTTTATTAAATACGCACATTTGTGTACAGGTACACATCATATATGCAAAAATAAATATTAGACCATAGATGCCCAAAAATGCTTAGCAGCCGTATTGATGAGAGAATTTTAAAGTACAGTGCTATGAAAAATTAAGCTCACATATTGTTATCAAAATTTATTCACTAAAAATAGTTTTGGTTTTTTAAGATGTAAAATAATGCAGTTTACACTAAATTTTCTATTTTTTAGTTAAAAGAAAAAATAAGCGTAAAGATTTCTATTAAAATTTAATACAAGTTTTAGTTTTGGGTGTAAAAAAAACTAACAAAAATACAGTAAACAATGCATTTATTATTTTTTTGCAGTTTCAAATTTAACTGTTAAAAATCAAATAAGTTTCTAATTTCATCATCATTTTCTTACGCACTGTATTTAAATAAGAATCAACACAATCGCTAGGCATGTGCACTCGTCACTGTCTCATGAACGACTAAATTAAAGATCATAAATGATGAAATGAGCATCTACATATGTATTAGACACATGTAGGTGTGTGATTATAATCAATAAGGATTGTGTAAGCTGCCGACAATCATATGGAAATAAATGTCGGTCTTCTGAATGGCTAACCAGCAAAAACACTCAGTAAAACAGTTCTTTACTATTTACAATTTGGCATTTAAACCAACTATTGTAACATAATTGCCTCAATAGAGAGGCTCAAATAAAAACGCACTAAGTTTTCTTTTGAATAACTACTTTTACAGCAATAACTTACTTCTTTATTTAATTAACCTAAAGAACGTATAATAGTTATGGACTTAAAGAAATCATTCAGTTTTAATTTTGATGGGCGAAAATAATGTTTGCCTAATTTGAGACACATTCATTTGAAATTTAAAAATCAGTAATCATCTGTTAGACCTAAGTTTACTAACGAACTTTGTCACTATAACCCTTCGATGTTTTATAACCTTAGTGCCACTAAATGCACCACATGGTCTGGCTAGACTACGATTGAAAAACCCACCCAAATAATTAAACTAAAAGAAATTTTGTACTAATTTTGGTTTTGATTTAAAATGAATTAGTCTTGAAATGTAATTATAATTGTAAAACATTGAAATTAATTTTTATAACAATCATCGCAAGTATACACCATCTAGTCCATTGTGTATTTTCCCGCTTTATTATGATTATTTGATTTGGTTTTTTTTAATATGTTGAGTCTTTCTGGTCTACCTGGTTTATCTTCTGCCGTTACGGATTGTACAATACTGTTAATAGCAATATTACAGTCTAATTTTTTTGTTTTCAACGTACGAGCATAGTTTTCTTCATAATATTCAAATGGTGTTTTGTGCAGTTGACATTTTTTAGATTTTTTGAAGGATGATGGCACAAAAGTTTTATTTGACCGAACGGGGCATGCTTTAAACAAATTTTTTGCAAGGGACAACGTAGTAAAAAATTATCACAATATATAGTACGGCCTGTGTAAAAGTATTTTCTTGACAATTCCTATACAACTCTTTCACCCTAGTTAAATTCGCGAACGCAACCAGAACTATTCCTATATAAATTTGATTTCTTAAGGTTTGCTTTATTTAGCTGGCTTTGATGGAATATACTATGTAAACCGTGTGCTCCCACGATATTGAAAGAGCTGCTCATATACGGTTAGGTCTGCAGCCGGCGTATATGACGATTCCAAATTACTTACCAACATTAGCCTAGTCAAACTTAATGGCTGTTTGCGTTGTCGAAACGAATGAATCATAGCAAAAGTTTAAAAGGTTTTCTTGACCTTGTGGCCTTGTATATGTCATAATGAAAAGGCGCCCATAGTTCCCTCACAGGCATATTGGAAAACGCCGCAAAAAGCAACAATCCAAAGAAAGCATACATTTCATTTTCATTTGAGGACTGTCACTCTCCAAGCTTCTGTTTTTTAAATTTGCTTGATAGGCCCAGATAGATTTCCAATGCTTTGCGATTTGTTTCCCGCACAATTATATTAACCATGTCTGGTATGAAAATTTCCTTAAAAAATTGTAGCCAGCTTGGTAGTAACTTTAGCGATTTTCCAGGTTTCATAGCATCAGGTAAGTTGTGTGCTAGTCCCCTACCAGCTCTTGGTGGCTTAACTTTTCACAATATATCTTCTTTGCTGAAAAACTTGTCAACGCTGTCAGCATAATTTTTTTGAATATCATCGTCGTCATTTTCACTATCCTCGTAATCAAGCTCATTGGCGTGTTCTACGTTGAACTCATCAATTTGCTCGTCAGACGCTTAATCTAAGGCACCATTACTAGTGTATAGATATGTCATCATCCTCTCTTTGCTTTGCCATACTCGTAAAGATTTAATTTGAATGTTTCAAAACAAAAACAATGCAACACCAGAAGCACCTCTATTGAAAAGAAAAAACACTTTTAACCCTAGTCTAGGGTTGCCATTTCTATTTTAAAAAAAGAGGACGCCAGCCTAAAAAATGTAGGACATTTGCCCAAAAAAAGAGGACACATTTAAAAAAAATTAAATTTAATAAAATTTACGACGACTTTTAAAATACAAAATCAAAATTTGTTTTTACGAAAAAACTTTATTTACAAAAATACAAACTGAACATATCATTCTGATTTAATGGTTGAAAATAAAAACAAAAAAACCAAAAAAACAACAACAATTCATTGCATTCATTATCGGGAATGTACACTTTTAAAAATTTTACATATATTTTTCAACACTCCAATTTGAGCAAATATATTACCATTGCATCTCTTTAAATATTTGTAAAACTCTAGGCAATCCATATCAAAATTATATACCCTTCTTACTATATTTTTTGTTAAAGACTTTCTTCTATATCTAGAAAACAAACTTTATGAAAAACACACAGCTGACAAGCAGACCCCTTTGCCGATCTTTGTTAAAATAAAAGACAAGTTAAAATAGGCCACATCGATAAATAGCGACAATTAAGGATAATAAAACTAATTTTGTACAAAGAGAAATTTTAAAATTGTACTTTTTCAAAACTAATTGTACGAGCACCTAAATCTTTTTTTTATACATTTTGTGACCTGTGATTTAAAGTTTAAATGCAAGAAAAAAACTTCAGAGAAGGTGCAAATAGCCGGATAACCCCGGACCTTTGCTAAAAAAGAAGTAGGACAGCCCCCGATGCCCTAAAAAAGAGGACGGTGTCCGGGGAAAAGAGGACGGATGGCAACCCTACCCTAGTCGAACGGAACATGTACAATTGTACCTTTTCCGATTTCAAATTGCAATAACTTTTTTTCTACAAATAAAAGATATCTGAAGTTCTGTGACATCTCCAAACTTTTAATTGCGATTAATAATTTTAAATTTCAGAAAAATATTTTAATGTCTTACCTGTTTTGTAAGGCCAAGTTGATTTGCCACCCTTAAAAGGCTGACAAGGTACAATTGTACCTTCATGTATTATATATTTATATCAATTCTATTGTCTCTCTGTACACCAGATGTAATAAGAATTCCTAAAAATGCATCAAATTCAGTTTCGGTAAATGGCTGAAATGTTTTTTTTTTGGAAACTGTTTCGGAAGAATTAGAAAACTTTTGTGCTGTCTTATTGTTATAAGCTTCGCCGACTCTTTTCGCTTTTCGATTTGTGTCCCTCAATATAATGTCACATATTTCTGGAGTAATAATTGACTTGAAAATTTCTTTTTCTGAAAAAAAAAATGCTTTTTGCTAAAGGTCCACCTTTATGGCGTAAAATGTTACGAGATTTGGTTTGTGAACTTGGTAAAGGTTCACTGCACCATTGAGTTCCATCTTTGCCAAACTGCTTTCACTTCGCTCGTCTATAGTACTATTATCTGAGTCATATTCTGTTTCGCACTTTACGACAATTTCGTTTTCAATGTCTGAATTTTCATCAAATACATCACCAGTTTGTTGCAAATAGTTTTCATCATCAGATTCAAAAAAAATTTCTTCATCTTCTGAAGATTCAATCTTTTGCCTTATTTCATCGCAAGTAAATCCACTTACAATATTATTTACATTACGTAATACCTAAGGAAATTTTTAATGAAAAGATACTTACCTACAAACACGATGACGACTTGTACTAGCTCCAGTTTCGATATCACTCATAATTAATTAATGAATTTATCACAATTTTATAAATTCTTGAAAATTATTTGATCATCAAACCCACCTGTTTCAGCGCACGTAAAACAATAAAATGCACAATTTGACACACAAATATATGTTTGTTTGTGTGTGTGTGTGTGTGTAATTTTTGCAACGACTAAACATTTTCGGGTATCTCCCTTTTTATAAAGTGTACAAACAAAACACAATTTTCTTGTGTCACAGGCTTATTGTAGTGAATCCCCATTAAAACATTATTAGAAGTTGATGTTACTAAATTCAAATTTATAATAATTTCTAAAATTTGTGCTTAAAAAATTGATTATTAAAGTCAATTATGACTTTATTTTAGAAAATTATCTTTATTTTTAGTAATTAAGAATTTCAGTGTATAATGATTTAACTTAGTAACCATGAAAACTCTAATTTATAGTGAAAATTCTATATATGTAGGTACAATTGTACCTGTACCGCCTTTTAACGTTGTAAAATTCTTCCGTTCGACTAGGGTTAAAAAATTATCAAAGTAAACTTTGTTAGTTGAAAATCAATAATTCAAAAAAGTAGCCTATGGTCAAGTCAGACCATGATGTGCACTTAGTGAACTTTTACTTGTAGGAGTTTTTTTGTACCCTAAATGTGATCTAAATGGTTCCGAATTTATTTTTTTCGATTCAGAACGACTTTCTTGTAGAACTCATGTCCTTCATTTCTTAAAAATTTTGCTGCAAAAAAAGATATTGCATATAAAAGTCAAATATCGTCTGGCCAGACCATGTAGGACATCGAAGGGTTAACAAAAACATTATTACTTATAACTTAATTGTGTTAAACGAAATGAGAATTTTAGGAAGTATATCAGATCAGTATCTTCAGCATATTTGCTTATTAAATTTTCATATCCAACACAAAACAAAATTTTTATGCCGTTTGTAATTAATCGAAGTACTTATTTAAGACCCCACAAAGTACATATTTTCTAAGTCTTGCTTGCATTTTAGGATGATATAAAGGGTCCACCAAATAACTTTTTTTTTTAAATGCTATAAAAAAAAGTAGCTTCGGCTGTGTAGCACGTAGCGCCGTCCTGTTGAAACCAAATGTTGCCAATATCCTCTTCTTCAATTTTTGTAAACAAAAATTCGTTCAACATGGCCCGATAATGATTGCCGTTGACTACGGCCACTCCTTGCTCATTTTCGAGCCTCTGGACCAAAATCCGCACCAAACAGTGACTCGTTTTGGGTGTGTCGGCTTTTCAATGTATGCGCGCGGGTTTTCTGTGCCCCAAATGCGACAATTTTACTTGTTTACATACCCGCCAAAACCAAAATGATCTTCATCTGAAAAGATGATTTTTTTGGAAAAATCGGCCAAAGTAATGTTGCAATATTTCCCAGCGTTGTTTAAGCGTATACGCAATCATATTCGTTCAGCGGAAGGATAAAACTAATTATCTGTCAAATCAGGCATGAGCTAAGTGTTACCATTCACGAAATAAGCACTAGTTGAAAAAAAAACGTTAGATGGCGGACTCTTTAGCTATGTTTATCCGTATTTCCATCTGTTGAAAGCATAATAGGACGCAAACAGTAAATTCAAGTGGGATAAAATGTTATCATTTTTGTTATTTTTAGTATACCAAAAAAGTTTATGTTGAAAATGGGCTTAATCGAAAAAATATAAATAGAGTTATAGCTTGTAATACAACAGCAGTTCATAAAAAATGCCTTTCGGACATCGAATATTACGCGATTGTGTCTAATCGCAATGACGTAGAGTGATAAATTTTACAAGTAAGACTAAAAAATTATGTTTGTTCAAAAATTGCTTAAATCCGTTCTTTATAAAATGAGTCATAGAACAAAATGTTCGATAATCAACATCGTGCCTTTTCAAGTCTATTAAAAATTTAAAAAAATTTGATGTACTTAGATTTCTAATATATACCTTTTCCATAAAAATTATTAGAATAACCAAAAATTAAGGTAGCACGCCTTAATGCCCATCTACCATATAACGTGTTTTCTAAAATTCATATTATTTCGGTATGGATAAAATTTTTGGCAGACAATTGGTCACTGTGTAGAAATTATAATCAGAAATCACTTTCACAAGTCTAAAAACACAAATGGTGTATGGCACATGTATTAATAAAATTCAAAGCTTTTATAAAAGCTTTATAAGCGACAGCAAATGATAAACCTTGCTGAAATTTTGTGAATTATTCTGTCTGGTCAACAACATTATAATAGTAGGAAACGAAGATGCCACCACCCATATAACGCTGTATCTTAAATTTATATATTCTCAACATCGACAAAGATTTTGCCAGAACAATGGGCTCTACAATGCAATATTTAAGTTGAGTTTATTATCAGAAACTACTTTTACATGTCTAATTTAACGTCCACTTTTCACATGATCTGCAATCACTTACATTTAAAACCTCTTAACAGCAACACAATGAAGAAAACTTAAATTTGATATGCCTACTTTTACGCTCACATCCCATATAATGGCTTATGTTGGATTAATAAAACCTCTTAATCGAGAAAGAGTTTAGAAACCAAAGGACTGAAAAAGCAATGTATATGGTGAATGCATTGACCCAGTTCTTAGTTATGGGACAATTGACCACAATTAAAATTCAGAAGTTAAAAAAATCGTCACAATAGATATACGAAACTTAAATTTCAGTATGGTTTTCTGGCTAAGCTAAGCCTTAACCCAAAAAAGTAATATAACACGAATAAGGCTTTTGCATAGATTCAAGTGCTATACGCATGCAAAATTTATATAAATATTTAATTGCTTCCAGCTCCTAGTCGTATCGCTTGTGTTTCCGTAAAACTACGACATTGTGATTGAAAAGTGAAAAGTATTATTCTTATTGTAGAAATACTTTGAGTTCCTTTTTGATACTTACTATAAGGAAATAATTGAATGGCAAATCGGAATTAAACAAATGAATTAATACATATTATTATTTAAAAGTGATTGAATTTGTAAAAAAACAATAAATTTTGTGGTAAAAAAAAGTACTAAGCATAATTAGTGGTGGGTTTCTCCAATTCGCCACAATCAAATATAGTGCTCTTAATTGTTAGTGCGGTAAGTTATTCGAAAATATATGCATCTTTGGACGACACTCCGTTATATACATTTAAAACACCAACACTAGTGGCCTTCGTGAGGATATGTGCGATACTGTTAATCATGATTTGATATCAATTGAAGGGTGGGTAGTTTCAAAAATTTTAATGTCTAATACAATTAAATTTTTGTTTTGCCACTCCTAGAAAAGAAATAATCAAATTCGTTGCCAGACAAATAGTTCAGTTCTTGCAATCGCACTTTTCATGTGGGAATCATAATTCCCTACTGCTGACTAAATATTTATACTCCAAAAAAAAAAAAAAAAAAAAAAAAAAAAACTGCAGATACAGCCATAATATTCTCCATTCACAGCTAAACTATTCGATTAGAAACAATTCTGGTACTTACAACCGATATTATGCATCCAAAACAAAAATAATCAAAAAAATTTCAATTAAAATGTGGAGATAAAATTAATATCTTAAGAATAAATGTAGTACAGACATGTATCTGGTACTAATCTTTAACAAATCTTCGTAAATGAATCGCTGTTAAAATCTAGCGAAATTGTCTTATAACCTTCTGAGTTATGAGCAACCAAACACTACTGCTACTATTTCTTGCCATATTTCTACCATAAAAATCTAAATTTTTTTAAGCCCTAGGATTACCTGTAGACATGTTTTTTTATTTTTTGTTAGAAGGATCTAACCCTATGGATATTCATAAAAAATCTTGAATAGATCCGTAACTTATCGGCAAAGTTATAGGAAAAATATTTTTTAATAAAATTTTTTTTTTTTTTAATTATATCAAGTTATTTAAACTCCAAATTAAGTTTTAACACGGTAAAGGTATACAAATCAAAGTCTCCAGACTGATTGTTGGGAAATCTGACATATCCTTTCGACGTTAACTGAGATATAAGCAAAAAAAATACAAATGATTTGATGTTTTTATTAAAATATAAAAACGAAAATCTATTTTTTTCAGCTACTTGACAATAGAAAGCAAGGATATGTGTTTAAAAAAAAATGAATATAATGCTTGACCAGTAGAATGCAGCTAATTATGTTAAAATTCACTATCAAAGATGGCGTCGAAGATGGTAAAGCAAAATGACATATAATATTAAGTCTGAAATCTGGGGAAAACTACGCTGTGGTCACTATACCTATGTACATGGTGAAGGGTATTAACAGATTCGGCACAATCGAATATAGCATTCTAATTTGTTTTCAATTTATTTTGACAACAAAATGTATCCGCTGTACTTATTTTTAAGTATTTTTATTGTACAATTTTATTTATATGATAATGACATAATTATATTAAAAATATAATTAAAATTTTAAATAATTGTATTATTAAAATAATTAAACACTTTTGAGCAATGAGATGCAAAAAATATTGGTATTAATAATTTGTTGTTAAACATTTAATAATTTTTGTGTATATTTCATTTCTATTGAATTTCCTAATAGTAAGTATTGGCAATTTAAAATTCATTTTTAAATGAGTTTAAAATAAAATCCGATTAGGAGAATCGTTTTACATAAATTATTTTACGTTTTATATCAAAAAATATTTAAATTGAAATCAACACTTATATAAACACACTGTGATATACCGAAATATGATATAAGGTAAGAGAAAAATCAAAAGAAATACTGTCATTAACACAAGACAATAAAAAGGCAAAAATCTAATAAAACAAGAAATTGTAAAAAAAAATCATATGAAAAAGGAAATAATATTACAAAATAATGTAAGACAACACTCACATGCAATATATAAATATGTATGTAAACACACATGCACTCACACCTATTTACAAACATATTGATTATGTTAAACAGATGACATTAATTTTTCCCTTTTCCTTGTTTCTACCCTGATTGTATGTAGTTGTGAATATCATCGACTTGTTTAACATTCAACATTTAAATCTCTAAAGACTACTAATACCAGATTTTAAAGATTTTGTCGTTTTTATTATTCAATACCACACACACAGGCACACGCACAGGCACACGCACACGCACACTCAATTCAATGGCAAAAGTATTTATGACATTTATGCTTATTTCACCGAATTCAATAACGAAAGACATTTAAAACGGAAGATAAAAATATGAAAAAATCTATTTATGTTGTCTGAACAAGCGAGAAAATCAGAAATTTAAAACAAAACATCAACAATAACGATTTCAAGTGAGCCACTTGAGAAATTCGCCTCATTGAGGTATTCTCAGTAAGATAAGAAGACAGGAATACAAAAGAAAAAATTAGATTTCCTTTGAGGAACTTTTACGTTTATTTTTAAGTATTCAAATGTATAAAATGTTTAAAATTGATTTGATGATTGTAAAGAACAGTAACATCAAAGGATAACTTGAAACGAACCCAAAAAAGAATTATAGAATTTAATATATGTATATAGAGTTTTAGTTGTGCAATGGTTAAAAGAAAAACAAATAAGTATATCTTAGAAACATCCATGTTAACCAATAAAAGTTTAGGACTGCAAATCAAAACTACAGATATTATTGTATTTGCAATCGATAACTAGGCTTCATCGCAGAAATCAGTCTGAAATGGAATCTATTAAAAGGAATTATTTTTATTTCACTAAATATTTTATTATATTTTTGTAAAATTGCGTATAAGCATTTTAAAAGCGGAAAAAAATCAACAAATAAGACTACAGTAGCTGAAGTTGATGTCGCAGATTTGATTATGAATTTTTAAAATTTTTTAAAACAGTGTTCTGCTGAACACTAATAAAATAAAAATAATTATAATATTAACAAGTAAGAGTGCTATATTCGGCCATGCCGAATCTTATATACCCTTCACAACGTGTAGTCATGCAATAACAGTTGCTTGTATCACCATTCATCTCATATGAAATACGTACACGTATGTATGTTAAAAAAACGAAAAAAAAAAAATTTAAAAAAAAATTAAAAAAAAAAAATTTAAAAAAAAATTTATTATATATATAATATACATATATAAAACAAAAAAAAAAAATAAAAAAAAAATTAAAAAAAAAAATAAAAAAAATGAAAAAAAAAAATAATAAAAATATAAATAATATATTAAATAAAAAAATAATAAAAAAAAAATTGAATAAAAATTTTTTAAAAAATTAAAAAAAATTTTTTTTTGGCTCAGTTGGGATTCGATGCAACGTTTTCTCTAACCAGTATACACGTTTGTATGTATGTATGTTGTTGTTGTAATGTTGTTTTTGTGAAAAAACAAGTAAGAGCACTATATTCGGCTGTGCCGAATCTTTTATACCCACCACCAATTTTGTGTACATTTAAAGCACAATAATTATTATTTTGTTAATCGCTTGGAATAATCTCTTTATAATAAAATAAACATCTCTTTCTTTGTAGAGGATGGTTAAATTTTAAATTTAAAACAGAGGCCGAATTACGGCACTCGAACGTGATCGAAATTTGAAAACTCTTATTAGAATCTATATACCTAAAGCATACTCGATCGTTCGAGTAAAATTTCGATCGATATCGAATGCCGTAATTCGGCCCCAGGTCTGTATAAAATGTTAGAACATCTATAAATGCCTTCTAACTTCGTTAAATGAGAAGCATTGCTGTTTATCGCGATAGTGTGGCAAAAAAACAGTCAACTTCGACTCATCATCGTGCCAAACAATTGAGCATCAGCAATGTTATTTAAAATTTGGACTATCGGATCGAGGTGTGCCGTTGAGATCGCGGGGCCATTTGGCCGATATTTTGTTCCTCCATACATAATTGAACCATACAAATATTATCATTAAAAAAGAAATGATAATAATTTCCTAAATAATTTGTGTTTTATTCAAAATCAACATCGGCCCTTAAAATTTAACCACCCTTTATAACTTGGATATGCTGGTAAAATGTTTTCGTAAATTAAGTGTTTCAGTGAAAATGGGCGTTAAAGTAAGCGTGTCAATAAAATTTCTGCTAATAAATACAACTTAGATATTTCAATATAGTCCGTAATTCTTCCAAAATATTTATTCATTGAGATGTTATATGAATTTGAAATAAAGCATTATATAGGATGTGGGCGTAAGAGTGGGCGTGTCACCTAAATTTTCTGGCATAACAATAACATTGACTAAAAGCATTTCCGTAGCAAATTTTATCATCATACCTCTAATTTTGTCGGTTTTATAAATTTAAATTTCATTAACAGTAAATAACGTGGAAAGTGAGCGTTATAGTAGGTGTGTCGAAGTTATTTATGCTAATAAATACAACTTAGATATTTCAATAAAGTCCTTTATTATTCGATTTATAGAGAAATTATAAGAATTTGAGAGAAAACGTTGTATGGGAACGTTGTTGTTGGCGTGTCACATTTATTTTCCATCAGAAGAAAGCCTTTGACCAAAAAGCAATTCCTGCAAAATTTCAGAATCGTAGATCTAAATTTGTCACTCTTATTAGGTTTAAAATTTTTAACATATTGGAAAATACACTGCGCGGTATAAATTTTCGTACATTTTGATCTCTAACTCCCTTCCTAATACATGCATTTAGGCAATTTTTCTTTCTTTCTTATACTCCGATTTAGCCAATTTTCTATTCCAAACAAACCTTGTGTATAAGACATATTCTGGCAAAATTTGAACCCACTAGCTTTTTCGATGGGACCTCTATCGTGCTTTTAACAGACGGACAGACGGACGGACATAGCTAGATCGTCATCAAATAAAACCCCGATTAAAAATATACATACCATTTTTTTGGTGGCGGATATAAAAACTCAAATACTTCAAAAAAACACATTACAAAAAAATTTGTTTAGCTCTTTTACTAAAATTTTGCAAAAAATATTTGACCTTGTGTCACAAAAATTGGTCTGCTGATCACGGTCGGATCCTAACGGGTATAAAATGGGGTATAGGGGTATAGAGGAGAGTTTTATCTACTAAATGGTGCTAATTTCTTTTTGTTATCTTATGTTTTCTAGAAGTTATGGTGTATTAAAAAAAGGAATTTAGGAAAATTTAGACCTAAAGATAAAAAAAAAATTATTTCTAAACATTATAAACAATTTATTTTCATGTACTAATGGCTAACAAATTTTAAAATTATACAAAACTTATTTCGTTTGAAAATCTTTTAAAAGTAAAATGTTATAGAACTTTAAAAATCAAAATCTTACTAATAAGTTTCTCGTTTTAGCAAAATGCTGAGCATGTCTATTTTGAATCACCCTGTGGCCCTTAAAATTTAACCACCCTTTACAAAAAAATAAATAGATAAAAAAAAAATTTGTTAAAATATGTATTTTAAATATTCAAATACTTATTTTAAATCTACTGATGCACATTTTTTTTTAATATTTTTAAATCTTAAACCTCATAAGACTGTGTGTACAACTATATGTTAAGTTGGGCACAAATCATTACTCTAGTTAATTTTTGTCAACAAACTTCGGTCATTTTCGTTTTCACAAACCCCTATAAAATTCCTTTGTAGTTTGTGCAAAAAAATGTTACTAGAGTCATCTAGTGTTCTACGTGATGTTTAGCAAAGACATCATCCTCAGTGTTTGCAAAATGTAGTGGCGCCTTCAACAGATGTCGCCATCTGCAATGAATAAATGCTAATGAATATGACTAATATATTTTTATAAAAATTTAAAAAAAAAGTGGGCGTGGCACATTTATTTTCCGTTATAACGAAGACTTTGACCAAAAAACCATGTTTGCAAAATTTCAGAACCGTACATATAGTTTTGTCAGTTTTATTACGTTTTAAACTTCAAATATACACTGAGCGGTATAAATTTTCGTACATTTTGACCTATAACTCCTTTTCTAATGCACAGATTTAAGCAATTTTTGGGGAGAAATATTCTTTTGACTCGAGAAATATATATTCGAAGTTTCATGACTCTACGTTCATCCGTTTGGACACAATTCCATTTTATTCGATGTTAGCAGGACACGGTTTTTTCGACCTATTCTTGCTTTACGAGCTATAACTCTCTTCCTAATATTCCGATTTAGCCCATTTTCAATACCAAACAAACCTTGTCTATAAGAAAGATTCTGGCAAAATTTGAGCCCCCTAGCTTTTTCGGTGCGACCTCTATCGTGCTTTCAACAGACGGACAGACGGACAGACGGACAGACGGACAGACGGACGGACATAGCTAGATCGTCATCAAATCAAACCCCGATTCAGAATATATATACTTTATGGGGTCTAAAATGGATATTTCGATGTGTTACAAACGGAATGACAAAATGAATATACCCCCACCATTTTTTTGGTGGCGGGTATAAAAATCGAGGTGGTCGTGGGTTTTTGCTCATATCTCAGTTGTTTATGTACCGATGTTTCTGATTTTCAATACCGATCTACTCCCGAATATTTCTGATATTTTAATACCTTACCGGGGTCCAACCTATGTCGGGGGGCTTCAAAAAGTTGATTTCAACATACACACGGACAGACGGTCAGACGGACAGACGGACAGACGGACAGACTGACAGGGCTTAATCGACTCCCCTATTCATAAGCTTTCAGAAAATATATACTTTATGGGGTCGGAAATGAAAATTGTAGAAATTTCACACGGAATGACAAACCTATATATACCCTTTTTCACTGTGTGAAGGGTATAAAAAGGAAAATAAAACTTTTTTCTAAATTAACTCTCAACCAACTCTAATATAGTTCCCTAATTTATATTTAGCAAAAAAAAAAAAAAAACAAGTAAGAGCACTATATTCGGCTGTGACGAATCTTTCATACCCACCACCAATTTTGTGTACATTTAAAGCACAATATTTATTATTTTGTTAATCATTATGAAATAATCAATTTATAATAAAATATGTATCACTTTCTTTGTAGAGGGTGGTTAAATTTTAAGGGCCCATGTTTAAGGTGAACCACGTCTAACCTTCAACTTTTTTCTTGTATTTCATTTGACATTTCTCAATCTCAGACTAACTCAATTTGAACCGTGGAAAGATACGCAATCGAGCAACGCTTTTAAATATTAAAGATTTTTATAAAAATGGGCGTTCAAATCAAAATTAATTTTGTGCACTTCGTGATTCTTTTGGTCAACATAATCGTTCGAATTCGTCCACAATCGTAAGAATTGTAAAAAATATTTAAATGTCTGCAAAGCAGGTCTGTATGAAATGTGAAAACATCTGTGAATGCCATCTTAGTTCGTTGAATGGGAAGCATTGCTGTTTTTCACGATAACGTGGCAAAAGAGCAAGCAACCTCGACTCAAAGATCGTGCCCAACAATCGAGCATCAACAGTGTCATTGAAAATTTGGACTATCGGATCGTGGTGTGCCGCCTAGGTTGGGGGCCATTTGGCCGATATTTTGTTCCATACATAATTTAAACATACAAATATTATCATTATAAAAATAAATGATAATAATTTCATAATAATTTTATTCAAAATCAACATAGTACCTTAAAATTAAACCACCCATTATAACTTCGGTATGCTAGTAAAATGTTTTCGAAAATTTAGTCTTTCAATGAAAGTGGCCGTTAAAATACGCGTGTCAATAAAGTTTCTGCTAATAAACATAACTTAGATATTTCAATATAGTCCTTTAGTATTCCAAAATCTTTATTCATAGAGAATTTACATGAATTTAAGAGGAAGAAAGTGAATTTAAGGTTAAATTTTAAGGGCCACAGGGTGATTTAAAATATACATTCTATGCATTTTTCTAAAACGGGAAATTTATCAGTAAGATTTTGATTTTTAAACTTCTATAACATTTCGCTTTTAAAAGATTTTCAAACGAAATAAGTTTTGTATAATTTTAAAATTTGTTAGCCATTAGTACATGAAAATAAATTGTTTATAATGTCTAGCGATAATATTTTTTTACTTAGGTCAAAATTTTCCTAAATTCCCATTTTTAATAGAGCATTACTTCAGGAGAACATAAGCATAAGTTGTTAGCATGCCATCTAGTAGTTGCTAGTAGAGTCATCTATCTTATCATCTTTATCTTATATTTAGCTACAGTACAATAAATGGCGCAGTGTAAGATGAATAAATGCTAATATACATGACTAATATATTTTTATAAAAATTTAAAGAAAAAAGTGTGCGTGGCACATCTATTTTTCGTTATAACGAAGACTTTGACCAAAAACCCATGTTTGCAAAATTTCAGAATCGTACATATAGTTTTGTCAGTTTTATTACGTTTTAAATTTGAAATATACACTGTGCGGTATAAATTTTCGTACATTTTTATCTATAACTCTTTTCCTAATTCATAGATTTAAGCGATTTTCAGGGAAAAATATTCTTTTGACTCGATAAATATATATTTGAAGTTTCATGACTACGTTTATGCGTCTGGACACAATTCAAAAGTGAAAGTGGGCATTTTAGTAGGCGTGTCAAAGTTATTTTTGCGAATGAGTACAACTGAGGTGTTTCAATATATGCCTTTATTATTCCAAAATCTTTATTAATAGAGAAATTATATGAATTTTAGGTAAAACGTTATATGGGAGGTGGGCGTAAAAGTGGGCGTGGCACCTTAATTTTTTTGGCATAGTAATGAAATTGCCTAGGGGGATAGACGTAGCAAAATTTATCAGCATACCTCTAATTTTAGCGGTTTTATGAGCTTTTAAATTTCATTAACGGTAGATAACGTAAAAAGTGGGCGTTGTAGTAGGCGTGTCAAAGTTGTTTTTGCTAATGAACACAACTGAGGTGTTTCAATATAGGCCTTTATTATTCCAAAATCTTTATTAATAGAGAAATTATATGAATTTTAGGTAAAACGTTATATAAGAGGTGGGCGTAAAAGTGGGCGTGGCACATTGATTTGCCGTTACAAGAAAGCTTGTTACCAAAAAGCAAAGTGTGCGAAATTCCAGGGTCGTACATCCAATTTTGTTGCTTTTATGACGTTTTTGTTTTTAAATATACCGAAAAATACACTGTGCGGTATAAACTTTCGTACATTTTGATCGGTAACTCCTCTCTTAATGCATAGATTTAGAAATTTTTCGGGGAAAAATATTGTCTTTACCCAGGAAATATATATTCGAAGTTTCATGAGTCTACGTTAAGGCGTTTGGACACAATTCCATTTTTTTCGATGTTCGAAGGACACGGTTTTTTCGACCTACTCTTGCTTTTCGAGCTATAACTCTCTTCCTAATATTCCGATTTAGCCCATTTTCAATACCAAACAAACCTTGTATACAAGAAAGATTCTGGCAAAATTTGAGCCCCCTAGCGGTGCGACCTCTATCGTGCTTTCAACAGACGGACAGACGGACGGACATAGCTAGATCGTCATAAAATCAAACCACGATTCAGAATATATATACTTTATGGGGTCTAAAATGGATATTTCGATGTGTTACAAACGGAATGACAAATGAATATACCCCCACCATTTTTTTGGTGGCGGGTATAAAAACAAACCGCTTGCTTTTTTAAAAATTTAGAAAAAACCGGTTAACCGGTCGAATACATAATATATAATTTTTTCTTATACCCATGACAGAGATAAATACATATATAGGTATAAACTAGTTTGTTCTATGGTTTAATTGCATTTTAAGTTGACACACATTCAATGGCGTTATTATAAAATTCCGTTATTTAAACTAAAGATGTTAAAGGACAGACATTTTTTATCTAAAAGTGACCGAAAAGTTAAGTTTATGCTTTAATTATCTTTAACTTTTAAGGTTATGTTTATAAATTTAAAAATGCCATTGTTTTTCTACATAAAACAAAATATGTAAATAAAGCATTTAAATTTTATTTCGTTTTGTAAATGAAATGTATAAGTTTACATTGTTGCCACTACATTTTTTAAGAACTAAATTAATTTGTTAAAAGTAATCGGATTTGCTCTGGTACTGCCATATAAAAAAAAAAAAAACTTTGTTACAAGGAGGTTGTAATTATGAAACATTTTAAAAAGTCACTTCACTGCTCACGGTAGTCAAAGTTACCTTTTATTAACTTTATAGGCAAGTTGTAATAATGACCCTTTGTGTGCCGAACTATTTTAGTATACAAATCATATGTTATCAGAGATATTACTTAAGCTACGGGTAGTCTTTAGTACAAGTCGCTAGATTTCGTAAAAGCAATATATTATGAAATTCGAAAATAAGATCAACAAGTAAAAGCGCTATATTCGGCCGTGCCGAATCTTATATACCCTTCACAACGTGTAGTCATGCAATAACAGTAAATTCACGTATGTATGTTAAAAAAAACAAAAAAAAAATAAAAAATAAAAAAAAAATTTAAAAAAAAAAAATTTAAAAAAAAAATTAAAAAAAAAAAAATTATTATATACATATATAATATATATAAAACAAAAAAAAAAATAAAAAAAAAGTTAAAAAAAAAAAATAAAAAAAAATAATAATAATAATATATATAATATATTAAATAAAAAATAAAAAAAAATAAAAAAAAAAGTAAAAAAAAAAATTTTAAAAAAATTTAAAAAAAAATTTTTTTGCCTCAGCTGGGATTCGATGCCACGTTTTCTCTAACCAGTATACACGTTTGTATGTATGTATGTTGTTGTTGTAATGTTGTTTTTATGAAAAGAAAATCGAGGTGGTCGTGGGTTTTTGCTCATATCTCAGTTGTTTATGTACCGATGTTTCTGATTTTCAATACCGATCTACTCCCGAATATTTCTGATATTTTAATACCTTACCCGGGTCCAACCTATGTCGGGGGGCTTCAAAAAGTTGATTTCAACATACACACGGACAGACGGTCAGACGGACAGACGGTCAGACGGACAGACGGACAGACGGACAGACGGACAGACGGTCAGGGCTTAATCGACTCCTCTATTCATAAGCTTTCAGAAAATATATACTTTATGGGGTCGGAAATGAAAATTGTAGAAATTTCACACGGAATGACAAACCTATATATACCCTTTTTCACTGTGTGAAGGGTATAAAAAGTATTGCAAAGTACAATAATTTGGTCAAACAACATAACTGAACAGCAAATTATAAGCGCAACAACGTATCAAATTCCTGCTCTCCATTTAAAACAAATAATTTTTATGCCTTATTATTTTTCGCATTTTACATTTGAAACAACAAATAAATTTCTTACAATATTATGGAATCGTATTTAATAGATTTTCTAATTTTTGGAAATTTTTTTAATAATAAATATAGTATGGTATGTTTGGTTACAAAGACAAATGAACTCAAAACTAAAAATGAAAAAAACCGGTTTATGTGAGTAAAAAAACCGGTGTATTCGACATTCGAAAAATTAACATTCAGAAAAAACCGCTAGCTGAAAGAGTAAAAAACCGGATTTTCCACCGGCTGTAAAACCGAATCGATCATCCTAATAGTTAGTATAGTCAAAGATAACATAATTTCAAAGTAGTGTCTTTAAAAGAGTTGTGGATTATTTTGATTTTATAATTTAAGACAAAGGACTATTGCATTAAAGACCTTTTAAAACTACTTCGCTTTCAATTACGCCAGTTTGCTAAGAAGCTCACTTTTGGTTCCAGGGTTTTATCATTTATTAGAAAATAATAATAATAACTATTTGGTACTGTTAACTCATTAATTTTAATCGCTGCAACTATTAAAATTTTAAATGTTGACAGAAATAATTTTCACGCCTTTTTTAAAAAAATTTCAAAATTGTTGACAAAAATATTTTTTGTGATATATGTATGTATGTATGTATGTATGTATGTATGTATGTATGTATGTATGTATGTATGTATGTATGTATGTATGTATGTATGTATGTATGTATGTATGTATGTATGTATGTATGTATGTATGTATGTATGTATGTATGTATGTATGTATGTATGTATGTATGTATGTATGTATGTATGTATGTATGTATGTATGTATGTATGTATGTATGTATGTATGTATGTATGTATGTATGTATGTATGTATGTATGTATGTATGTATGTATGTATGTATGTATGTATGTATGTATGTATGTATGTATGTATGTATGTATGTATGTATGTATGTATGTATGTATGTATGTATGTATGTATGTATGTATGTATGTATGTATGTATGTATGTATGTATGTATGTATGTATGTATGTATGTATGTATGTATGTATGTATGTATGTGTGTATGTATGTATGTATGTATGTATGTATGTATGTATGTATGTATGTATGTATGTATGTATGTATGTATATACATATGTATTGGAATTTTCGTTTGTTATTTTAAATGTAAACAAAAATGTAAAAAAAATTGGTTTTAAACAATTTTAATATTTTAATTGTTGATTGTTATAAATTGTAAAAACTTTCCCTGAATAAGCTACCCAATGTGATAGCGAAATATCGGAATAAAATAATAATAATTTTTATATAGAAAAGTAATCTTTAGCTAAAAAAAAATTAAAACATATTAAATTAAATGAGGCTTATTAAAATGTACCCAATAAACATACAAAAGACTTACCTGAGTAATATTCTCTGCATGTTGTGCACATACTGGCTTATAACATTTTTTGCTGGCCTTTCTGGTTGAACTGCTTTTTCAACATACATATGTACATAACAATTTCCTTTATGCTTAAGATTTCCGAAATTAACAAATTTTTCAGCAGCACGAACTCCATGATTTTCCAATGTTACTGGATGGTCCAGAATATTTTGTATTTTTCCGCGCGACAAACTTGAAGATTTTGTGAGCAGTGCTTAATTGTTCTTTCAGCTGGTATCTTTCAGTTGGTATCTTATGGTGTGGGTTCTTTTCAATATATATTAGCCGAAAATTATTCTACATCAAGAATATTATAAGAGAATGCTAAAGATCATATATTAGTTTAGAATCCTTTATAATTCAAATGGTCTTAATTTATTTTATATAAAAAAAAATTTTTTATTTATTGTAAAAAACAAAATTCGAATGTCAAAATCAATAAAAATATTGTTACAGATTTATTTTTAAGTAGCTTAATTTACATTTTAATTTATTTTATTTGTAGCAGTTAAAGTTACTGTAGTTGTATTTGTATTAGTTTGTTTTGCTGGTTTTTCGAAAATGTTGTTTGTTATTTTGTGTAGCATACTTTTAGGCACTTCTATTATTCGTGCATATTACTTAACGTCTTAATTTAAATTTAACGGTTTTCGAATGTACTAGAATGTACATACGAGAACTTTGTCGAATGTTACCGAACACCACTATGTTACTATAAATAGCCGAACAACACAGCTAACGTAATCAGTATTACAATAGAGCTTGTAAAGTGCGTATCAAAGTGAGTTTGATAATAAAAGTGTATAACTATAAGTGTAATAAGTAAAGTGATATAAGAACAATATTTGAGTGTATTTAAATAAATAAAGTGCTCTTAATTTTATAACGAATTTCAACTGTTTTTAATTGCAATAAAAGAACTCAAAAGGTTTATTTAAAGGAAATATTCCAACGTTTATAAAAGGTATAAACGTAACAACTGGTGTCAGAAGTGGGATTGCATTTAAAAATAAAAATCAGACATGAAATTTGAGGAACTTAAAGTTGAACAACTCAAGAAAGAATTGAGTAAGCTGGCATTGCCGACAACAGGTAATAAAGTAGAATTGCAGAAGAGGCTTCTAGATGAATTTAAGCGGCGTAATATGGACATTGTTGGTTACGAGTTTGAAGAAAAAGAAGAAATGGAAGTTTCCACTCGAGCAACCACAAATAACATGGATTTAAGTACGATGCTTGCTGCTATGATGGAAAAGATGGAAATTAAATTCCAGGAAGTTCAAGAAAATTCTAGAGCTAATAATGAAAAATTATTAGCTCAAGTTAAAGTAGAAGTTCAAGAAACTTCAAAAGCTAATAATGAAAAATTATTAGCCGAAGTTCAAGAATCTTCTAGAGCTAATAATGAAAAATTATTAGCAGAAGTTCAAGAATCTTCTAGAGCTAATAATGAAAAGTTATTAGCTGAAGTTAGAGAAGTGCAAGAAACAGCTAGAGCTACGAGCGAAAAACTTCAAGAAATTTCTGAAGCTGTTAATAACAGAGTAGAGGGCATTGAGAAGCAAGTTAATAAAATTGATAAAAAAATATCTGACCTTGAAGATTGCATAGTTACTCAAGCAAGTGACTTCAATAGCAAATTACAACTACAAGTCAAAGATGTTGACGAAAAATTGCAGTCACAAGTTAAAAATGTTGACGAAAAATTTAAAAATTTGGAAATAAAAATTAATGATCTTCAATGTCCTGAGGGACCAGTTCGGATAATTCCAGAAATATCGAGTAGAATAAAGGCCCCTACTTTTGACGGTAGTGCACCATTTAATGTTTTTAAATTTCAATTTGAGACAGTTGCCAATAGAAATATGTGGAGCAATGAAGAAAAGGCTATAGAGTTGATTTTGGCGTTAAAAGGCAACGCAGCGCAAGTCTTGGAAAGCATACCTATTGGCTGCAGAGAAAACTATGATGACATAATGATTGCACTACAACGTAAGTATGGCGGCGAGCACAAACGAGATATATACCGAATGGAATTACGAGGCAGAACACAGAAAGCTAACGAGTCATTACAAGATTTCGCAACGGAGATCGAGCGTTTGGTGCAGCTGACATATCCAGGTGAAAATCACCCATTTTTGGATCAGTTTAAAATTGAAACGTTTGTAAATGGAATACGTGATCCAGAAATAAAGCACGCGGTGTTTGGCACACATAAATCGACGTTTGCAGAAACAGTTTCATATGCACTAACACAGGAAACTGCAAAATTACTCTCTAAGCCACAGATATATAAGGTGCGAAATCTTGAAATTTCTACAAAAATGGAAAGAGATGAAGTAAGAGATTTAAAGGCTCGTATACGGGCGTTAGAGGAAAAGCAAGGCAAAGGCAGAGCCAAATGTTATAATTGCGGCAAGAGTGGACATTTTCAACGTAATTGCAAAGCACCAAGGAAGAGGGCTAGATCTGTTTCGCCACCTAGAAACAACAAACGGGCGAACACGAAATCATCAAATGAGTCACCGTTAAACTAAAACGAGCTAGAACTACGGGGCAAGAGCTAGCTCCCATAACCGAGGGCCCCACAATCTCTATATCAGTTATGCAGCAGAAAAATAGCAACCTTACTGCTTGTGGGTATATCAATGGTCGAAGGCATATTTTTACCATAGACACAGGTGCATCGCAGTCTATTATCAGGCCCGATTTAGTAAAGAACACAATCGAACCGTTATGTGGCGTAAGTCTGCGAACAGCTACTGGGGAGCCTGCTACTGTCTATGGTAAAATAAACGTAAATGTAACTGTTGCCAACATAAGTGTCAATCATGTTTTCATCGTTGCCGACATTGTGGACGAAGTAATCATCGGTGCAGATTTTATGATTAGTCATGGCATTAGTCTGCACATGGGGCAGAAGGTAATGATTTGGAGGAATGTCGAAATACCCCTAGATGTTGGTTATGAAAATAAGGTGCATGTAAGGAAACTAGTTGCTACAGAATATGAGAAAATACCACCACAGTCAGAAAGTGTAGTATGGGCGCGTATAGAGGGAGATTGTGTGGACAACCGGTTGTGGGTGGTAGAACAAACAGATATAAAAAGTGACTTAATAACAGCAAAAGCCCTTGTCAAAACCACCAATGACGGAAGAGTCCCTGTAAGAGTGCTTAACCTTTCCGCCTGTGAAAAAGTCGTCAAGCCAAAATCCGAATTAGGTCAATGTGCTAAAGCTGAGGCAATAATTAATTGCGAAATGAAATCGGGTCCTGTCAGTATGTCGAACAAAGAGCATGAGATGCTAGCAGAATACGTAGAGAAGTGGGTTAAAGGATTATCGCCGTCCGATAGGAATAAAGCAAAACAGCTACTCAGAAAACATGCATCCATGCATCTTCGCTCTGAAAGGTCAACATTAAGGTAGGACATCACTTGTGAAACATCAGATAAATACCGGCGATGCAAGGCCCATAAAGCAAGCTCCTAGAAGTATTCCTCTAGCGAAACGTAATGAAGTCAAAGAGCTTGTCAATGAAATGGAGCAGAGTGGAGTAATAGAACCTTCTTCAAGTCCTTGGAGCTCACCGGTAGTTTTGGTTAAAAAGAAAGATGGCAGCACAAGATTTTGCGTCGATTATAGAAAACTGAATGACGTCACGAAGAAGGACAGTTATCCACTACCAAGGATAGATGACACTCTGGACACGCTAGCAGGAACAAAATGGTTCTCTACATTAGACCTGCAAAGTGGTTATTGGCAAGTAGAAATATCTGATAGAGACAAGGAAAAAACAGCTTTTAGTGCAAGTGACGGGCTATGGCAATTTAACGTGATGCCATTTGGACTTTAATGGAACGCGTATTAAGGGGACTTCATTGGAAGACATGCCTGGTGTATCTTGATGACATAATTGTCATGGGTAAAAGTTTTGACGATCACCTGAAAAATCTAGAAGAAGTTCTTAAACGAATATCAGTGGCTGGACTTAAATTAAGTGCAAAGAAATGTGCATTGTTCCAAAAAGAGGTTAAATACTTGGGGCATCGAGTTGCAGAGGATGGTATATCAACTGACGAAGATAAAATCCAAGCTGTGAAGGACTGGCCTCGCCCGAAAAAACTTCATGAGTTACGTAGTTTTCTAGGCCTCTGTACCTACTACAGGAGATTTGTACCGAATTTTGCTAGTCAGTCAGTCTACATGAGCTCACCAAGAAGTCACGACCATTTCTGTGGGCTGAACCACAAGAACAAGCATTTCAGAAGCTCAAGGAGTTGTTATGCGTAGCACCAGTTTTGGCATATCCTATCGCTGGAGAGAAATTTGTATTGGATAGCGATGCGAGTGGCTACGGGATAGGTGGTGTTCTTTCGCAAGTTGTCAACGGAACAGAAAAGGTGATAGGCTACTACAGTCGAACACTTTCGAAGCCTGAAAGAAATTATTGTGTAACACGTCGAGAGCTTCTGGCAGTTGTAGAGTGTGTAAAGCATTACCACAAATACCTGTATGGACAACACTTTGAACTAAGAACCGATCACTCTGCACTAAGATGGTTACTACAATTTAAACAACCGGAAGGACAGCTAGCCCGTTGGATTGAACGTCTCCAGAGCTACGATTTCAGTATTGAGCACAGAAAGGGCACTAAACATGGAAATGCAGATGCACTCTCCCGAAGACCGTGCAGATTGGAGTGCAAACATTGTGCAAAAGCTGAAGGAAAAGAATGTGTCGTCGACGTTCGACTAACACATATAGAGACAAATGACGACTGGTCAGCGGCGCAAAGAAACGATCCCATACTGGCAAAAATTATGTCAGCAAAAGAGGAAGACAAAAGGCCAACCCGTAACCAAATATCAGCGGAAAGTCCACTGATGAAATCATACTGGGCGCTATGGAATAGTCTGCAGGTTATGAACGGATGCCTTTATCGCAAATGGGAAAGTACTGATGGTAAATCGACAACAAATCTGATTGTGGTGCCATCATCTAAAGTCAAAGAGGTATTGAAGGAGTTTCATAATGGTTCAAGCGGTGGTCATCTTGGTGTAACAAAAACCATAGAAAAGATAAAGCAACGTTTCTATTGGGTTGGATGCCAACAGTCTGTAGCTGATTGGATATCAAATTGCGCGCAATGTATCGCAGCCAAGGGCCCAGTAAGACGGAGTCGCGGAGCGCTGCAGCAGTACAACTCAGGTGCTCCGTTTGAGCGAATAGCGATGGATATAGCAGGCCCTTTTCCTGTTAGTGAGGCTGGAAACCGATACGTTCTAGTTGTAATCGACTATTTTAGCAAATGGCCAGAGGTATACGCAATACCAAACCAAGAAGCTAAAACTGTCGTAAACGCATTTGTGAACAACTGGGTGTGCCGCTATGGAGTTCCACTTGAGCTACATTCTGATCAGGGAAGAAATTTTGAATCTGCGATATTCCAGGAAATGTGCGAACTATACGGTATCCGAAAAACGAGGACTACGCCACTGCATCCACAATCTGATGGCATGGTCGAGAGATTTAACCGCACGTTGGAGGAACACTTGAGAAAAGTGGTCAGTGCACACCAAAGGGACTGGGATGAGCACATACCAAAGTTTCTGTTGGCATACAGGTCAGCCGTTCATGACTCTACCTCCCGAACACCTGCAAAAGTTATGTTTGGAACCGAGCTGAAACTGCCAGGCGATCTAGAATTCGGTATTAATCCCTCGACAATAAATGAGCACGAAGAAGATAATTCAAGGGGACAAAAAGATTTAGACGAAATTCATGAATTCGTTCGTGGCCGAATAAAAATGACCAGCGACAAGATGAAGGCCAGATATGACAGAGCAGCAAATTCTGAGGGCTTTAATGAGGGTCAGCTAGTTCTACTATATAACCCACAACGGAAAAAAGGACTGTCTCCTAAACTGCAAACTCATTGGGATGGGCCGTATAAGGTGATAAAAAGAATAAATGATGTCATGTATAGAATACAAAAGTACAATAGCCCAAGATCAAAGATGAAAGTGGTTCATCTCGAGCGCCTCGCTAAGTACGGAAAAAGTGAATTTGTGCCTATTCGGGACGAACAGGCTTAAGCGGGCGGTAGTGTTACAGATTTATTTTTAAGTAGCTTAATTTACATTTTAATTTATTTTATTTGTAGCAGTTAAAGTTACTGTAGTTGTATTTGTATTAGTTTGTTTTGCTGGTTTTTCGAAAATGTTGTTTGTTATTTTGTGTAGCATACTTTTAGGCACTTCTATTATTCGTGCATATTACTTAACGTCTTAATTTAAATTTAACGGTTTTCGAATGTACTAGAATGTACATACGAGAACTTTGTCGAATGTTACCGAACACCACTATGTTACTATAAATAGCCGAACAACACAGCTAACGTAATCAGTATTACAATAGAGCTTGTAAAGTGCGTATCAAAGTGAGTTTGATAATAAAAGTGTATAACTATAAGTGTAATAAGTAAAGTGATATAAGAACAATATTTGAGTGTATTTAAATAAATAAAGTGCTCTTAATTTTATAACGAATTTCAACTGTTTTTAATTGCAATAAAAGAACTCAAAAGGTTTATTTAAAGGAAATATTCCAACGTTTATAAAAGGTATAAACGTAACAATATTAAAAAGTTTTTCACAAAACAAACAAAAATTGTACAAAAATATTTTAACAAGTAAAGTTTAAGACAGGTAGAAACTATAAGAATTTAATTAGAAATAAGGACTCTACAATAAGTTCTCCTCTTTTTTGTGTATTTTCCTAAACAATCGTCCATATTATCAACTCCACCTTTTTGTACCTTCAATATCGTTGCTGTAGTGAGATGTTGAGATAAACGCACCCAATTTTTTTTGTTTGTATTTTAGAGCACATACTAATATTATTGCTAAATCCAAAAATTTACGAATCAACTACTCTTCGTTTTTGGATTGAAGAACTCTGCTAGGACAAATGTTATTGTTTTCCCTGATATTTACTTTATTAGAAAGATAATCTTTTAAACATTTAAATACGACTTCTTGCATTTAACCGCTACATTTGGTTCGGATGTAGTCTAATAGACGTCCAATTTTTGGTGACTTTTTTCAACACTTGTGGCAATATCGCGGCGAATATTGTCCTCTACGTGGTCAATCGTTCAGTTTTGTCCGCGTAGACTTCACATATCCCCACAGAAAATATTTAAATAGCGTCAAATCGTACGATCTTGGAGGCTAACTCACAGATTCGAAACATAAAATTATGCCACTTCCTTCAACAAATCAATTGTGGCTCAAGCTGTGTGACAATATACGCCGTCTTGTTAAACCACAGCTCTTGCACATCATGGTGGTTCAATTGATGGACGAAAAAGTCAGTGATAATGGTCACCATTGGCTGCAATTTTCTGATTATAATCGTTTTTAAAAATTTCACCAGCCCATATAACGTAAAGGAGTCTTAACATATACTAGAGAGTCATCATCACTTCAAATACGGCAGTCTTGTTTATAATAATATCAACGACGTTTATTGTCAGACAGTGACACAAAAGAAACGATATTTCAAAACAAATTACTTACCAAGCATCAATGCTTACTCGGGTGTGATGATTGAACTCCGTGACGAAAAATATCTCATTATTTGTGATTATGAAGAACACTTCTGAAATTGCTTAAAGGCTAATTGTTCACTTAGCTGTCAAAAATTCTGCTATGGTTTGTTAGTGTGTATAACGAATTCAACCATATCAATAAATTTCTAAAAACAAACCCACGTTCTCCTAGACATTATCGGCATTTATTTTATTGTAACCAAGATTTATTAGTGACCTTCAATCAAGCACCACCGATCTCTTTTTTGTTAATAATATGTTACTTATTTTGTTTCTAAATGTAATGACTGATGAGCCAATTTTTCATCCTTTTTAATAAGAAAATTTAACTGCAATAATTGCCTTTACTTGGTCTCCCAACGTATAAAAATTTTGGCACAAGTTGGCACCAAATTTTAAGTTTTAAAAAGGTTATTGTAACACAATCTTTCACAAATCTTTCATAACGCGTTCATCCTGAGTTTTTGCTTCTTCTACAAAATGGCTCAAAAAAGTAAAGTTGTGTCCATTGAGCAGATAATAGGTGAAGGATTAAAAAGTCACCAATTTTTTAATATATATTGCCCTGGTTGTCAAGGAATATACTAAGTGAATCTAGTTCCAACTTAACACTCCTTCTCTGTCTCTTTGGGATAATGTTTTCTTTATACTTCCAATAGCATGTAATAATAACTTAATTAACATACAAATATCATTTTGTTTTACTCCTTTATTATCATTGCCGCACTAGACAATTTTGAGAGAGAAAATAACACCCCCTCCCCCAAAACTTGATTAAGTATGGTACATGTAAAATTTACCTGGTTTAAGATTTTCAAGAAAAAATAATTTTTAAGCTTTTGCCATGGGATGCAACTTATTGAACTTACCGATATTTTAGAACTAATTTATTTACTTGCCAAGGTATGATGAATTATATATTGAATTAAAAACTTTTCGTTGTATACGTAAAGGTTAAATATAAAATATATTTCTTTACTTCAATGAAATCAGATAATTATAATCAATTATCTTTTTCTATACAAAAATCCAATTAAACCAAAACTTAAGTTTGTTTGTATAACCAATAATTTTCACAATTATTGGAACAATTTTGAAATTAGGGATAAAAAAGGTAATTCAAAATGAAATCTACATTTCTGGTATTGACTTTATTTTATGTTTTACTCACAAAATAAAAATATCCAGAATTGAAATGTTTGAGGTGTTAAAAATCACTTATATTGTTTGCCTTTGTTTGCTGACTCATAGGGAGTTCTTACTATTGAAACTTAATTGCAATAAAAGAACTCAAAAGGTTTATTTAAAGGAAATATTCCAACGTTTATAAAAGGTATAAACGTAACAATATTAAAAAGTTTTTCACAAAACAAACAAAAATTGTACAAAAATATTTTAACAAGTAAAGTTTAAGACAGGTAGAAACTATAAGAATTTAATTAGAAATAAGGACTCTACAATAAGTTCTCCTCTTTTTTGTGTATTTTCCTAAACAATCGTCCATATTATCAACTCCACCTTTTTGTACCTTCAATATCGTTGCTGTAGTGAGATGTTGAGATAAACGCACCCAATTTTTTTTGTTTGTATTTTAGAGCACATACTAATATTATTGCTAAATCAAAAAATTGACGAATCAACTACTCTTCGTTTTTGGATTGAAGAACTCTGCTAGGACAAATGTTATTGTTTTCCCTGATATTTACTTTATTAGAAAGATAATCTTTTAAACATTTAAATACGACTTCTTGCATTTAACCGCTACATTTGGTTCGGATGTAGTCTAATAGACGTCCAATTTTTGGTGACTTTTTTCAACACTTGTGGCAATATCGCGGCGAATATTGTCCTCTACGTGGTCAATCGTTCAGTTTTGTCCGCGTAGACTTCACATATCCCCACAGAAAATATTTAAATAGCGTCAAATCGTACGATCTTGGAGGCTAACTCACAGATTCGAAACATAAAATTATGCCACTTCCTTCAACAAATCAATTGTGGCTCAAGCTGTGTGACAATATACGCCGTCTTGTTAAACCACAGCTCTTGCACATCATGGTGGTTCAATTGATGGACGAAAAAGTCAGTGATAATGGTCACCATTGGCTGCAATTTTCTGATTATAATCGTTTTTAAAAATTTCACCAGCCCATATAACGTAAAGGAGTCTTAACATATACTAGAGAGTCATCATCACTTCAAATACGGCAGTCTTGTTTATAATAATATCAACGACGTTTATTGTCAGACAGTGACACAAAAGAAACGATATTTCAAAACAAATTACTTACCAAGCATCAATGCTTACTCGGGTGTGATGATTGAACTCCGTGACGAAAAATATCTCATTATTTGTGATTATGAAGAACACTTCTGAAATTGCTTAAAGGCTAATTGTTCACTTAGCTGTCAAAAATTCTGCTATGGTTTGTTAGTGTGTATAACGAATTCAACCATATCAATAAATTTCTAAAAACAAACCCACGTTCTCCTAGACATTATCGGCATTTATTTTATTGTAACCAAGATTTATTAGTGACCTTCAATCAAGCACCACCGATCTCTTTTTTGTTAATAATATGTTACTTATTTTGTTTCTAAATGTAATGACTGATGAGCCAATTTTTCATCCTTTTTAATAAGAAAATTTAACTGCAATAATTGCCTTTACTTGGTCTCCCAACGTATAAAAATTTTGGCACAAGTTGGCACCAAATTTTAAGTTTTAAAAAGGTTATTGTAACACAATCTTTCACAAATCTTTCATAACGCGTTCATCCTGAGTTTTTGCTTCTTCTACAAAATGGCTCAAAAAAGTAAAGTTGTGTCCATTGAGCAGATAATAGGTGAAGGATTAAAAAGTCACCAATTTTTTAATATATATTGCCCAGGTTGTCAATGAATATACTAAGTGAATCTAGTTCCAACTTAACACTCCTTCTCTGTCTCTTTGGGATAATGTTTTCTTTATACTTCCAATAGCATGTAATAATAACTTAATTAACATACAAATATCATTTTGTTTTACTCCTTTATTATCATTGCCGCACTAGACAATTTTGAGAGAGAAAATAACACCCCCTCCCCCAAAACTTGATTAAGTATGGTACATGTAAAATTTACCTGGTTTAAGATTTTCAAGAAAAAATAATTTTTAAGCTTTTGCCATGGGATGCAACTTATTGAACTTACCGATATTTTAGAACTAATTTATTTACTTGCCAAGGTATGATGAATTATATATTGAATTAAAAACTTTTCGTTGTATACGTAAAGGTTAAATATAAAATATATTTCTTTACTTCAATGAAATCAGATAATTATAATCAATTATCTTTTTCTATACAAAAATCCAATTAAACCAAAACTTAAGTTTGTTTGTATAACCAATAATTTTCACAATTATTGGAACAATTTTGAAATTAGGGATAAAAAAGGTAATTCAAAATGAAATCTACATTTCTGGTATTGACTTTATTTTATGTTTTACTCACAAAATAAAAATATCCAGAATTGAAATGTTTGAGGTGTTAAAAATCACTTATATTGTTTGCCTTTGTTTGCTGACTCATAGGGAGTTCTTACTATTGAAACAGTTGACCTAAATCATTGACATGACAAAAACAAACCACAATGTTTTATTGTGATATTAATTATCAAAAACATTTCAATATATACATTCAATATAAAAAATCAAAAAGGGAAGCCCTTCATTATAAAATGATTGAACATTTTACATTGATTCATCTAGATTAAATTGCAAGCCGGCAAGTCCAAAATGTCTGATAAAAACAATAAATAACAAAATTTATTTTAAAATATTAAATCTATTTAAAAAAAAACCAAATCTTAATGAATGTGTTCTAATATACAATTTTTTAGTAAAAATTTAATAAAATATTTATAAAAAAATAAGTGTAAAAGATGTATAAAAATTATAAAGATCACAAGATTTGGCATAAGTGCCAGAGAAATGCTTTAATGTTAGCTTAAACACAACCATCAATAAAATAAAAAGCTTTAAATAGCTATTGAACGAAAAAGAAACATAATTATAAGCCGTGGCTTTGAAATAATTATTGAGAAAACTAAAAACTTAAATACTGTGGCAAAATTTGAGCCTCCTAAATTATTCGGTTCGAGCTGTATCGGGCTTTCAATAGACGGAGAGACAGACAGACAGACAGACATACATACAGACAGACGGACATAGCTATATCGTCATAAAATGAAACCAAGACTAGGAAAATATATTCTTTTTGGGGTCTTAAAAGGATATTTCAATATGTTACAAATAGAGTGCCAAAATGAATAAGCCCCTACACCATTTTATTGGTGGTGGGTATAACAATAAAACATTTTATTTAATAATAAGTTGTAGTCACAGCATTAGTAGTAATAATTTCCTTGCAGCTTTAAATTATAAGCAAACACCAGATAGAAACCAGTTTTCATAAAAACTCCCACTACAAGTGTTGCTCTTGAGGATGATGGGACAAATGTTGAAGAGAACTCAAAATAAATATGGCAAAAAGAGTTTAACTTTATTGTTTAATTATTTCGTTAAGACCAAAAATGAAATGCAGAAATAAGATTGTCAGGACGACTAGAAAAACAAAATCAATCGCACACACACACAACACACATACACGCACACACTCTTATATGTGAAACATAAGTAAGGAGGAAAGTAGAAAAACACATAAATAAAATAGAATCTTCACACTTTCATTTTGCTTAAACATTGTCAACAAGGATACAATTTCAATTTTGGCTACAAAACACATCCACAAAATATTTTGTCTATCGTAAAGTATAACCCAGCGAAATGTTTTTGTAATAAATAAAATTAAATTGTACAAAAATTACATAAATTTGCATTTTTATTTTCTACATTTTTTAATAATACAATGTTTTGACTTATAAAAAGTTATTAGTGTGCTTTTTGACATTTTCCATGACAGACAGAAAAAATTCTTATTTGAAATATAATTTAATTTAGTTTACCCTAGATCATTTAAAACAGAATCAGTCGGTGAAATATCACCCTTAACATTTGACTGGCTCATGTAAAGCAATTGATTGCACCATTCAATAGCTGGGCCATACGATGCCAAATTTAGAAGTAACAAGAAATGGAAACAAATTGATTCAAACAGTTTTTAACTTGCAAAGAACATCTCTTACGTTATACACAAATGTTACATACAAATGTATGTGCAAATATTCAACTGTACATATTGAGTATTTGATGTATTATTTTCTTAACTTACAAGTCAAGCCAAGAAGCTAAAAATAGCACAAAAAAATTAAGTTGCTTAAGTAAAAATAAAAATAAATTTGTCTGTTTTTTTGTGTTTGTTTGTGACTTGGCTTATTGTATAACAAAATCAAAAAAAAAAAAAACTACACATACATATACAATTGAATTGAATTTGTTTGAGTTAAATAACCAGGCAAGACTTTAACAAAAATAAATTTAGTTCAAAATAGAATAAAGAATATATGTATTTATGTACATCTATTTATAACAAACAACAACAACAACTATTTAGTTATATCGTAAGGATGTTACAAAGTGTTTGCCCAGCAAGTCTATTCTGTATTAGTTTGGGTAAGTTTAGGTATCAAATATATTTTAACCATTTTACTATGAATATCACAGTAACATGTGCCTTTTAATGTGAAAGTATTTTGTCAAACGTAGTTGTCTCATATGTCTTTGGGAAAAGTATTATCGTATGCGTCTACGAACATCTTGTAAATTTTTCTATACATGAAATTTGATGTTGTTTTCTTAGGATGTTAGCAAAGTAAATATGTGCCTGTTTACAGGTCACATATGGGCCCTTCCATGAATACGTCAACCACGACTGTAAAAATAAAAACTCCTGAAGGTTTTTCAGTATAAGTTTATTGATAAAAAAAAACTCTCAAATTTTACCATGCGCAGGTATTAAGAGCTTATTAAATTATTTTAACAGCAATAATAAATGTTTAGTCTGATTATTAAAGAATTGCAATCAACTATTTTTTTTAGCGACTAAATTGTAAAAATATGTTGAAAATATGCTTTAAAATTAAGGTAACAACAACAATTAATAAGATCCTTAAGAAAACAGAAAATACGGAGTCCAATCAGCGGTATTTTTTTTTTTATTTCCCTAAGATGCTATTTAATGTCACGTACGTAGTGCAAACAAATTATTTTTCTCCGTCATTCGTATTTGAACAGTCGCAAGAGCAGCTAATTTAGAATTTAACTTATTTTCTTAACATAATATAAATTTTATTACCTAAGAATACTATTAGAGAAAAATCTGTCACGTACGATATGTCAGCAACGATATTAAATTCAATTTATTATAAAATCATTTAAAGATTGTCTTTAATTAATTATGATGAATTTTAAATGAAAAATATTTGGTTTAGTGTGAGAAATTAAAAAAAGAAAAAATACTGCCAAGATTCGCATATTTTTTCATATATCCATATATACCTCAAAATCACTTCTGTTTTATGTCACGTACGATATGTTCTTATTTTTCTGGATATTTTAGGCAACAACGATTCGAATATAATTATTTTTTTTTAATAAAGTACCCTTTGAATTGAACATAAAGATCTAATTTTGTTTCAGTTACTCTTATATAGGAGTACAAGTGTCACATACGATGAAATGGAAATGCCTATACGTAAAAATTAATTACAATACCACAGCCTCATCCAAACAAAAACAGCCTCCTTATACCGGGTGTTTTTTTCAGTGGTATAGAACTTCGAGTTGAAATAAAACACAAGAAAATCGTTTTAATGACCATCAATTTGGCTTTATTGGAAGGATAATTTAATGCCATTAATGTTTAAATATGATTTCAGGCATGTGGCCGCCGCGGCTGGTTCGAATAAAGCCAATTCTACAGGTCCAATTTTTAACCACTTTTTCGAGCATATGGGGCCGTATGTCGGCAATAACGCCACGAATGTTGGCTTCCAATTCCCCTAACGTTTCTGGTTTGTTGGCGTAGACGAGCGACTTCACATATCCCCAAAGAAAATAATCCAATGGTGTCAAATCACACGATCTTGGTGGCCAATTGACAGGTCCATTCCGCGAAATTATGCGCTCATCGAATGTTTCCTTCAATAAATCGATTGTGGCGTGCGCTGTGTGGCATGTAGCGCCGTCTTGTTGGAACCACAACTCATCCACATTCATGCCATCCAATTCGGGAACAAAAAAGTCGGTTATCATGGCTCTATACCGGTCTCCATTAACGGTAACTGCCTCTCCAGCATTATTTCGGAAGAAGTATGGCCCAATGACTCCCCCAGCCCATAGAGCACACCAAACAGTCAGTTTTTGTGGATGTAATGGCGTCTCAAGGGTCGCATGTGGATTCTCTTCACTCCAAATGCGGCAATTTTGCTTGTTGACGTAGCCATTCGACCAAAAATGAGCCTCATCACTGAACAAAATTTTGCGATGAAAATCAGCATCGAGATCAATCTCATTTTCGAAAAAAATTTGCACGATTTGCAAGCGTTGTTCTTTTGTCAACCTGTTCATGATGAAATGGCAAACCAAACTGAACATAAATAACATTAGAGTTGCCAGATTTGACCACAAAATGCCAGTTTTATCTCTATTTGAAAAACAAACCAGTAAAAAAAACACCCTTTACAAATGAAACTTTAATATTCTTAAACCTACTTTCAAATGGCACAAAAATCTGGTGTCGTGCATCAAAATGCACGATGCTAATTGCAAATAAACCAAAAAATTTTCAGATAATTATTTTAATAATTTTTACTATGATCCTTGATAATTCAGCCAAATGCTCGCTACTTTTGCTCCAAGGAGCCATTGTTATGATGGCCATCATTCTTTTGGAATCAAATATCCTCTAGGTCCATCTTAATTACTGGCCACAAGAAATACATATTCATCTAGTAGTAGCGAATACCATCCACGGTAACTGTTGTGCCGAACTCATTTTTGAAGAATTACGGCCCACTGACGTCGAACTCCCGTAATCCGCACCAAGTTATCACTCTTTGTAACAATCACTCGTAGATTCCTATTTGCACAAATGCGGCAACTTTGCTTACGAATACACTGCGGTGAAAGCGTGCCTCGTCGCTGAAGATGATTTTTTCTAAAGTCACCATTTACTGCTATGTGCTTAACCAAATATTAGGCGACCCTTGAAAATATCAGCACACACACAAGTCAATTGAGACTTGAAAGCATACAAATTAAAATATAATTATATAAGATAAAAATTATTATCTTTATTCAAAATTCACATCAGTGATGTTTGAGAGATGTTCGGGATTAACGGCTCTTCTGCCATACTATTGCGAACAACAGCATTATTTTCCGCAGAGCGACATGAACAAAAACGCAAAGGAATTTTTGCATTCCTACATATTTGGATTGCTAAGCTTTGCGCACAATTTTCCCGATTATGGACACATTTGTTCGATTAAGTTGACCAAAAAATCACGAGGTCCACAAAATACATTTTGACTTTAACACTAATTTTTCCAAAAAAGATTCAGCAATCTAAACGTGCTGTTCGGCTGTGCACCTCTTAAAGGTTTAATTTGTCAAAAACTGAAACCAAGAAGTGTCAAATCAATGTCGGCGAAAACTAGACTTTATGATTTGACTCACAATTAACATCGCTCGTTATGGTTGGATCACAATTTCGTTCAGATTTTTAAGTAATTCATTAATTAATAATATAACTTATGTAAAAACTTAGCTCTAAACAAAAACTGTCATAGTCATAACTATTATAAGAGTATATCTTATATACTTACATATACATATATTACAACTTTACGTAAAATTTCGAAAATATTTCAAAACACTAGCTGTGACTAGACAGTTTATTATTCTGATGCACTTCGTAGTTTAAACTATTTACTACTAGTTATAAAATGTGTAGTATTGGTTTAGTCTGTGCTATATCCCTAGATATGACTTAAAAATTTTATAAAGAAAACAAATTATTTTGATCTGACTTTGAAAATACTTTTTCATATTCTATATGTTAACTGGACTTTGACATGTTTATTCGTGATAAAGGGAGACAATATGATGTCATCGATGACAAAAGCTGATTTTGTATGGAGTCATATTTACAAAATCAAACCTGGGCTAAAAACTCAACCGAAAAGGTAAACGCCTTCGCTACACACTTAGAAAGCGTTTTTACACCAAATGATGTAAATGTTCCCCCTAGTCCTCCCATCATTAGCGACACCATAAATATCCCGATTAAATTTCGTTTCTCTTCATTAAAGTCGGCGATTAGCAAAATTAATAGCAAAAAATCAACCGGACCTGACAATATCACAGGTTTGATGATAATAAACCTCCCTACGTCTGGCTTGAGAATTATACTCTTCATATTTAATGCTGTACTACGAGTGGGTTGTTTCCCAAATTTGTGGAAAAGGTCCACAATCGTTATGATTCCGAAGCAAGGAAAAGACCAAAGTCAAATTACTTCGTATAGACCGATTAGCTTGTTACCAATTCTATCGAAGTTATTCGAAAAAATGCTTCTACAGAGCTTAACTCCTTACCTTAGGATGCAAAACATTATTCCAGAATACCAGTTTGGTTTTCGTGAAGGACATGGCACCATCAAACAAGTCCACAGAATTGTCATCATGATTAGGACGGCATTCGAGAAAAAAACAATACTGTTCAGCTTTGTTTATAGATATTTCTTAAGCATTCGACAAAGTTTGGCATGATGGCCTACCCGTAAAAATTAGAGAAACTTCCACAAAACACACATAAACTCTTCCAGAGCTACTTGAGGGGCAGGTCGTTTAAAGTAAGATGTAAGGGTCAATTTTCCTCCATCAAGAAGATTTCTGCTGGCGTCGCACAGGGCAGCATACTCGGCCGACTGTTATATGTTATCCTTACGGCAGATATGCCAACGAGCCCGAACATATACACGTCAACGTTTGCCGATGACACCGCCCTTATAAGTGTAAGCAGTGACCGAACAACTGCTTCTCAACAATTACAGACTCATATACATGAACTAGAGAAATGGTTGAGTCTATGGAAAATAAAAGTAAATCCGTCCAAATGGCTCACGTGACTTTTACGCTTAGAAGAGACAATTGCCCAGCGATAAAAATAAATAACATCCCCGTCCCGGTGGAGAATCAAGTTAAGTATTTAGGAATGCACCTTGATCGTCGCCTAACATGGTCCCGTCACATTGAGGCTAAAATATCGGCTATGAAACTCAAAACCTCAAAGCTACATTGGCTTATCGGCCAAAAATCTACACTTGCTCTGGAAAACAAAGTCCTCTTGTGTAAGACCATTATAAAGCCAATATGGACTTACGGCATCCAGCTATGGGGTACAGCCTGTGCATCAAATATCCAAAAACTTCAAAGAAGACAGTCTAAGATACTCAGACAAATTGTCGCCGCACCATGGTACGTACGTAATACCTACATTCACCGAGATCTAAATATTCCCACTGTTTCTGAAGAAACAAAGTATTCGCGCAGGTACGTAAACAGACTGACGGTCCATCCCAATCCTCTCGACAGAGACCTCTTGCTATTCGAAGGACATAAGCGGTTAAAAAAGCCGATACATTGAGCCTCGCGAGAAGGCTCTAAGATGAGTTTCACCTTTTCTGCTACTACAGTGATGTCACATATCACGTGGACTTATCAATAAAATTTTTATTTACGATAATTTCTTGCAAAATCCAACTAGAAACTTATACTGTGACAGTTATTCATGGACGACAATTACTTCGTGAAGAAGACGATTAAATTCGGCACTGGTTGAACTTTTTATTAAAGTATATAAACAACTTGTTTTATGGTTACTAAAACAAGTACTTATTAATTAAATTATTAATTTTTTTTATATGGTTAAATATCCTTTTCCCCTGGTTTTGTGCTAGATATATTTTTAGATTTTTATACCCACCACCAAAAAAATGGTGGGGGTATATTCATTTTGTCATTCCGTTTGTAACACATCGAAATATCCATTTTAGACCCCATAAAGTATATATATTCTGAATCAGGGTTTGATTTGATGACGATCTAGCTATGTCCGTCCGTCTGTCCGTCTGTCCGTCTGTCCGTCTGTCCGTCTGTCCGTCTGTCCGTCTGTTGAAAGCACGATAGAGGTCGCACCGAAAAAGCTAGGAGGCTCAAATTTTGCCAGAATCTTTCTTATAGACAAGGTTTGTTTGGTATTGAAAATGGGCTATATCGGAATATTAGGAAGTGAGTTATAGCTCGGAATGCAAGAGTAGGTCGAAAAAACCGTGTCCTACGAACATCGAATAAAATGGTATTGTGTCCAAACGGCTTAACGTACAGTCATGAAACTTCGAATATATATTTCCCGAGTCAAAGCAATATTTCTCACCAAAAATTACCTAAATCTAATCATTAGGAAAGGAGTTATCGATCAAAATGTACGAAAATTTATACCGCACAGTGTATTTTTCGGTATATTTAAAAACAAAAACGTCATAAAAGCAACAAAATTGGATGTACGACTCTGAAATTTTGCACACTTTGCTTTTTGCTGAAAGGCTTTTTTTTTACGGAAAATCAATGTGCCACGCCCACTTTTACCCCCACCTCCCATATAACGTTTTACCTAAAATTGATATAATTTCTCTAGTAATAAAGATTTTGGAATTATAAAGGGCTATATTGAAACACCTAAAATGTACTCATTCGCAAAAATAACTTTGACACGCCTACTATAACGCCCACTTTTCACGTTATCTAGCCTTAATGAAATTTAAAAGCTCATAAAACCCCCAAAATTAAAGGTATGATGATCAAATTTGCTACGTATATCTCTCTAGGCAATGTCATTATTGTACAAAAAAATTAAGGTGCCACGCCCACTTTTACGCCCACCTCCCATATAACGTTTTACCTGAAATTCATATAATTTCTCTATTAAAAAAGATTTTGCAATAATAAAAGGCTGTATTGAAACATCTAAAATGTACTCATTCGCAAAAATAACTTTGACACGCCTACTATAACGCCCACTTTTCACGTTATCTACCGTTAATGAAATTTCAAAACTCATAAAACCGCCAAAATTTGATGTATGATGATCAAATTTGCTACGTATATCCTTCTAATCAATGAAGTTGTTGTGCCAAAAAGTTTAGGTGACACGCCCACTTTAACGCCTACCTCCCATATAACGGTTTATCTTAAATTCATGTAATTTCTCTATTGACAAAGTTTTTGGGAAAATAAAGAACTATATTGAAATATCTAAGTTGTATTTATTAGCAGAAACTTTATTGACACGCCTACTTTAACGCCCACTTTCATTGAAAGACTACATTTACAAAAGCCTTTTAGTAGCATATCGAAGTTATAAAGGGTGGTTAAATTTTAAGGGCTGATGTTGAATTTAAATAAAAAACAAATTATTTAGGAAATTATTATTATTTCTTTTTGTAATGATAATATTTGTACGGTTCAATTATGTATTTAACAAAATATCGGCCAAATGGCCCCCCCCCATCTTTGGCGCCACTCCTCTATCTGATGGTCCAAATTTTCAATGACAATGTTGATGCTCAATTGTTGGGCACGATGATGAGTCGAGGTTGACTGCTCTTTTGCCACACTATCGCAAAAAACAGCAATGCTTCCCATTCAACGAAATAAGAAGGCATTCACAGATTTTCTGACATTTTATACAGACCTGTTTTGCAGAAATTTAAATATTTTTTACAATTTTCCCGATTGTGGATTAATTTGAATGATTATGTTGATCAAAAGAATTACGAAGTGCACAAAATGCATTTTGATTTGAACGCCCATTTTCATAAAAAACCTAAATAACTTTAAAGCGTTGCTCATTTGCGTATCTTTCCACGGATCAAATTGAGTAAGTTTGAGATTGAGAAATGTCAAATGAAATGCAGAAAACAAATTTAAAGACTAGGTGTACTTCACCTTCAACATGGGCCCTTAAAATTTAACCACCCTATACAAAGAAAGTGATACATATTTTATTATAAAAAGATTAATCCATAATGAGTAACAAAATAATAAATATTGTGCTTGAAATGTACACAAAATTGGTGGTGGGTATAAAAGATTCGGCACAGCCGAATATAGTGCTCTTACTTGTTTTTTTTGCTTCTTTTTAAATTTACATTCAAAAGATTTTTTTTAATTCAATATGAATGTGTGACTAATGCATTGGCGTAGCTACAAATTTTCTGTGAGGGCGGCAAAAACAAAAATATTTTTTTTTTTTTCATAAAACTTAAACTTAATATGAGTAATTTTAAATATATAATTAATTTTAATGGTAATTTTTTTTACATTTTTTTTAAGAAGCAATTCTAAGGGAGCAATACACCATTCAGAATGGTCTAGTTACGCCCAAGGACATATGCCTGAGTAGTTGGATGTTGTGAAATTTGTTTAGTTATTTACATAAGTATGTTGTGTATGCATATGTTCTTTTGAGACTGGGTTCAAGAATAACTCTGTGTATCTGCTTGTATGTGTTTGAATGAAATTTTATATGCATGCGAATATTTGTAAGCACTTTAGGAGGTGGATTAATTTTAATGAAATTTAATGAAGGACAGACCAGGCTAACACAACATGTATGATATTTTATTTATGTCCAAAATTAAGGTCACTTCACTTTTTGGTCCGTTGCTAAGAGAAGTAACGAAGAATCAACTAAAAAAACAAACAAATTTAAATATATTTGTATGTGTGTGTTACATACATATAAATACAAACATAAAGGGTGTCCAAATCAAAAAAAATATCATATCAATTTTAATAAGAAAAATTTTTTTTAGATATTAAAAGGTATTCCGGTCAAAAATGGAAAATTTATATCGGTCTGACCCCACTACTGGCTCAGTAGGTTTCCAATTTTTTACCAAAATTCTCAGTGACGTTTTCAATAAACTGTTGCCAATATGATGTATCATAATGATGTGACATTACTGATGTATACTTTTTATACGCGCCACCAAAAAAATGGTGGGGGTATATTCATTTTGTCATTCCGTTTGTAACACATCGAAATATCCATTTTAGACCCCATAAAGTATTTATATTCTGAATCAGGGTTTGATTTGATGACGATCTAGCTATGTCCGTCCGTCTGTCCGTCTGTTAAAAGCACGATAGAGGTCGCACTAAAAAAGCTAGGGGGCTCAAATTTTGCCAGAATCTTTCTTATAGACAAGGTTTGTTGGTTGGTTGGTATTGAAAATGGGCTAAATCGGAGTATTAGGAAGAGAGTTATAGCTCGAAAAGCAAGAGTAGGTCGAAAAAACCGTGTCCTTCGAACATCGAATAAAATGGAATTGTGTCCAAACGCATTAACGTAGACTCATGAAACTTTGGATACATATTTCCTGAGTAAAAAAAATATTTCTCCCCGAAAATTATCTAAATCTATGCATTAGGAGAGGAGTTATCGATCAAAATGTACGAAAATTTATACCGCACAGTGTATTTTTCGGTATATTTAAAAACAAAAACGTCATAAAAGTAACAAAATTGGATGTACGACTCTGAAATTTCGCACACTTTGCTTTTTGGTGAGACGTTTTTTTGTAACGGAAAATCAATGTGCCACGCCTACTTTTACGCCCACCTCCCATATAACGTTTTACCTAAAATTCATATAATTTCTCTATTAATTAAGATTTTGGAATAATAAAGGGCTATATTGAAACACCTAAGTTGTGCTCATTCGCAAAAATCACTTTGTACCGCCTACAACGCCCATTTTTCACGTTATGTACCGTTAATGAAATTTAAAAGCTCATAAAACCGCCAAAATTAGAGGTATGATGATCCAAATTGCTACATATATCCCCCTAGGCAATTTTATTACTGTGCTAGAAAATTAAGTTGCCACACCCACTTTTACGCCCACCTCCCATATAACGTTTTACCTAAAATTCATATAATTTCTCTATTAATAAAGATTTTGGAATAATAAAGGGCTATATTGAAATACCCAAGTTGTACTCATTCGCATAAATAACTTTGACACGCCTACTATAACGCCTACTTTTCACGTCATCTACCGTTAATGAAATTTAAAAAGCTCATAAAACCGCCAAAATTAGAGGTATGATGATCAAATCTGCCAACTATATCCTTCTAATCAATGTTATTGTTGTGCCAAAAAGTTTAGGTGACACGCCTACTTTAACGCCTATCTCCCATATAACGGTTTATCTTAAATTCTTGTAATTTCTCTATTGACAAAGTTTTTGGGAAAATAAAGGACTATATTGAAATATCTAAATTGTATTTATTAGCAGAAACTATATTGACACTCCTACTTTAACGCCCACTTTCACTAAAAGACTACATTTACAAAAGCATTTTAGTAGCATATCGAAGTTATAAAGGGTGGTTAAATTTTAAGGGCCGATGTTGAATTTAAATACAAAACAAATTATTTTGGAAATTATTATTATTTCTTTTTGTAACGATAATATTTGTATGGTTCAATTATGTATTTAACAAAATATTGGCCAAAAGCATTCCCCCCCCATCCTTCGCGCCACTCCTCTATCTGATGGTCCAAATTTTCAATGACAATGTTGATGGTCAGTTGTTGGGCATGATGATCAGGCTAGGTTAATTGCTCTTTTGCCACACTATCACAAAACCAGCAGTGGTTCCCATTCAACGAACTAAAAAGGTATTCACAGATTTTCTAACATTTTATACAGACCTGTTTTGCAGAAATTAAAATATTTTTTACAATTCTCCCGATTGTGGACGAATTTAAACGATTATGTTCATCAAAAGAATTACAAAGTGCACAAAATGCATTTTGATTTGAACGCCCATTTTTATTGAAAACCTGAATAACTTTAAAGCGTTGCTCATTTGCATATCTTTCCACGGATCAAATTGAGTAAGTTTGAGATTGAGAAATGTCAAGTGAAATGCAGAAAACAAATTTAAATACTAGGTGTAGTTCACCTTCAACATGGGCCCTTAAAATGTAACCACCCTCTACAAAGAAAGTGATACATATTTTATTATAAAGATATTTATAGCGATTAACAAAATAATAAATATTGTGCTTTAAATGTACACAAAATTGGTGGTGGGTATAAAAGATTCGGCACAGCCGAATATAGTGCTCTTACTTGTTATTTAAAAAAACCTAACAAAAAATATTTTAAAGATCTTGGCGGAGAGTTCTATGAGAGATAGTAAGTTTTTGGAACTTGTCTTTTAACGTCCATTGTTTCTACTGACGTATGGCAACTGACACTATCCTGTTGAATCGTCATATCGGTGCGTTACTTCCTCAACATCGTTACTTAAAAAAATACGGTTTTGACTTTTTAATATCAAGCGATTGCTATTTTTGTGTTCCATTACTGCACCAACTTATATTATTACTACTAATATACATAAATGTAATCACTTCCTAAATAATTGAAATTAAACTTTTAACCAAACACCGAAGTATAAAAAGATGAAACGTTTTTTGTCTCTCTCCTGAAAAATTTTACTTTTTAAGATACAAGGTTGAGGAAGTAAGGCATCGATATTCGCTAGGTCTAAATCATCTATTTTTGCCATAAAAAACTTTGGATCATCTCCCTGTGGCAATTTATATTGAACATTAAAACTTCAAACTTGCACACCCTTTACTTACAACCGCTCATACAAATACACACATTCGTTTAAAGGAATATTCAATAGGATGTGGGTACGAGTGAGTGTGCGTAAGTGAGTGTGTATGTGTAAATATGTTTTGTAAATCAATAGTTTTATATTAATGTATGCATTATGTTTGTCACTGCTGTTATAGTAGGTACTTTTATAAGTGTGACACTGTGTTTTAGTAATAAAGTTGGGGTTGGCCAACTCAACTTGAGTTAAGGGTGTTTTACAAATATTATCCTTTTGCTCATCTACATACATATACTACTATATTAGTGCGTACAAATTATAAGTATAAGTAATATGAGTTTTATTTTCCCGTTTATATTTGTGATTGTGTTACATTTTTGCCCATTTATTTTCTTTTCTTTATGGGCTGACAATTCAAGTTAATGTCAATTTGTCGTTTCAAATTAGTTGCCTAATTTTCTAACCAATATTTTGATTTATATTTTTAGGAATATAAACATACTTACTTACGTAAATTATTTGTTTACTTGTGTGTAAAGATGTACACAAATATTATAAACGTATACTCAGTAGGGAATTTTTTATGCTACACTGACTACTAATTATGTTGTGTGTATTGACATTGTGAATATGACTTTTCTTTAAAACGAATTATGCATTGGCACATCAAGATCATTATAGAGAATTGAAAAATTTATTAAATTTGTTGTGTTTGTATAACAAAAATCCTTCTTTAGATTCTTTAGTTTATAATTTTTTAACTTTAGTTTTTCATTTTATTAAAAGTTTTACTATAGGTATTCATTTGAAATTTTCCTACAGGTTTCTTTTTATTATCGCACCATACGCACTAATAAATCTACATACAGAGAGATAAATTTTTATTATTTCTGTTCATTTCTTATTCGCATAAATAAATCAAAGTCATCATGTTTAAAAGCCGTTGGTTGATGCTTCTTCCATCTATAGTATTGAAATAGCTTAATTTTTATCGGCCTATTACAAATATTATTCAAAACCATTGTATGACAATTTAAAAAAAAAACGAAGCGAAATGAAATGAATACTGTCATCATTTTTATATGTTTATATGTACAAATGCAAGAATAAATAATGCGAAAGATTAAGTCTTTAATATTCAGTGGAATACCATGTAATGTTTATATTGAAATTAATTGTTTTAGGAATATTTAAATAAGAATAAAAATTAAATCGTCGTCTTCTGTTACGTTTGGATCATTTTGGTAAATTTTCAGTTGTAAAATTGCTTTAAAATAAGTACAGATCAACCTATTAACTGAAACCTTCAGTCACTTGCTAGTCTTCCTTGTATTACTTCTATTGAAAGATTTTGTAATCTATATCTTTATATATGAAAACGGAATGACAAAATGAATATACCCCCACCATTTTTTTGGTGGCAGGTATAAAAAGTTATTTGGCGGACCCTTTATAAGTTCGTCAGCCTTAAAATATTAATAGGATTTTGGCACATTTTAGGGAGTTAACATTTCTTTTATTATTGAAAATGACATTAATAGATAGTTTTTATCGTCTACAGTCTAGTATTCTGGTTTTATTCGTAAAATACGTTGTACAACTTTAGTTATATCACACAAAGGATTTGATATTAAAAAATAATTTTTCATTCGAGCAATCAAAACAAATTTACAAGCTCTTGCTTTGAATCTTGTACGAAATAACTTTTGTTCACATTATTTCATATGAAATAAAATGTTGCTTAAATGTTGACAGAAATAGTTCATGTGTTTTAACGTTATAAATAGAACGCTGATTAGGCAACATTATTACATAAGTACTTGTGACGAATTTTTTATATAGGATTTGACAAAAATGCATAAAAAATATTAAATAGAATACTAGGCTTAACGGAATATGGACAACTATTTATGTGAAATTTTTCTACAATTTAAGGAGGACATGAAAGGTATTAAAAGGGGGAAAATATATATTATTTCAAACAAAAGGGTAGGGGGACTTTACCGGACAGAAAAATTATGTAATTTAGTCAACATGAAAAACACATTCATAACAAGGTTAAAAGGAGAAATTCAGGAAAACAGTGTCTTACTTTTTAAAACACATTTACTGTTATAAAAAAATAGTAGATTTATTTACTTAAAATCGTAACTATAAAAATATTTTAATGATAAATAGAAACGTAAACATTTTAAACTTGAAACCTGTAAAGGATGGTTAAATTTTAAGCGCCAATGTTGATTTTGAATACAAAAAAAAAATATTTAGGAAAATATTATCATTTTTTTTTATTATGATAACATTGGTATAGTTCAATTATGTATGGACCAATATATCGGCCAAATGAATTTTGAAATGCATTTTGATTTGAACACCCACTTTCATAATAAGCCTGAATAACTTTAAAGCTTTGCTCGATTGTGTATATTTCCGTGTTTCAAATTGATTTGGTCTGAAATTAAGAAATGTCAAACGAAATGCAGTAAAAAAACGTTTAGGTGTGGTTAACATTCAACACCTTCCTTAAAATTTAACCACCCTTTACGATACGGAAACTTTTGTGACGATTTTTGCATGTTGTAAGTTTATGAAGTAGATTTTTTAATTGAGAAATTATTGGTCCGACGTGAGACTGCAAATCGTATGCGCAGCCAAGAAAGTAGTTTTTCGGATCTTTATGGTAGTTTTTATATTTGCTACGTTTATAAGTTTATATTTTTGAAATTAAAGACTATTGCTCCCAGTTTAGACTGAAAATAGTTGCCATCTGAAAGAGTATTTCTTCGGATTTTTATGGTATTTTTTATACATTCTACCTTTACAAATCTAGAAGTTTGTAATAAGAACTATTGATTCAAGTTCAGAATAGAAATTTCTGAATAACAAACAATTTATTTTTTTGCATTTTATAATTTTGTGAAAACAGATTCTTCCAACTAGTGACTGCTTATCCTAGATGAGACTCTTAATGTTATTTGCTATTAAAAAGACACTTTTCCATATTTTTATAACACTTTTGTTTAAAGTAGGTTAAACTAAAGTTTGCACTCTGAATTATTAAATAAAAATTTTGAATTTGTTGCCCTTTTTTTCTAATATTAAGCAATCCAAGTCCTGACTTGTTTAATTACTGTGAATTGCTTAATTTTTTTTTAGCGATACTTTCGCTTTAACGATTTTTTGCCGAAATCTAAGTAATAATAACGAAATATTTTGTGTTTTTACTTGAATTAAGTTGAGCAGTTACCCACCTTTTAAATTAAAACTTAGATCCTATTAGTTACAATTTTTATCTACTACTTATCTAGCACGTCGTTTTAATTGTAATTCCTTTTAATTACAAATCGTAAACCCTTTTAATTAATTTTTTTAAGTATGAATTTGCATAGTGTATATGCTAAAAATAAACAACTTTTTTGTATTTTTTATATTTTGCATAACATCATACCAAGACCAAAAAGTAATTTAAAATTGACCTACATATTACTGATTTAAATTCAAAATATGAATATTAAATTTAAGCTCAATCGAAAAAATATAAGATTTATAAGTACATAATATAGTATTTTATTAACTAGCTTAAAAAAAAATAATAAAACACTGTAATCATGATGTTAAAAAAAACTACATTTTAAAAACGCCAGAATGAATTAGGTTCAATGTTTGTGACAGTTCAACACATAATGAAAACAAGGAAAGCAAAAACAAGTAAAAGCGCTATATTCGGCGGTGCCGAATCTTATATACCCTTCACAACGTGTAGTCATGCAATAACAGTAAATTCACGTATGTATGTTAAAAAAAACAAAAAAAAAATAAAAAATAAAAAAAAAAATTTAAAAAAAAAAATTTTTAAAAAAAATTAAAAAAAAAAAAATTATTATATACATATATAATATATATAAAACAAAAAAAAATAAAAAAAAAAATTAAAAAAAAAAAAATAATAATAAAAATATATATAATATATTAAATAAAAAATAAAAAAAAAATTAAAAAAAAAATTTTTAAAAAAATTAAAAAAAAAATTTTTTTGCCTCAGCTGGGATTCGATGCCACGTTTTCTCTAACCAGTATACACGTTTGTATGTATGTATGTTGTTGTTGTAATGTTGTTTTTATGAAAAGAAAATCGAGGTGGTCGTGGGTTTTTGCTCATATCTCAGTTGTTTATGTACCGATGTTTCTGATTTTCAATACCGATCTACTCCCGAATATTTCTGATATTTTAATACCTTACCCGGGTCCAACCTATGTCGGGGGGCTTCAAAAAGTTGATTTCAACATACACACGGACAGACGGTCAGACGGACAGACGGACAGACGGACAGACGGTCAGGGCTTAATCGACTCCTCTATTCATAAGCTTTCAGAAAATATATACTTTATGGGGTCGGAAATGAAAATTGTAGAAATTTCACACGGAATGACAAACCTATATATACCCTTTTTCACTGTGTGAAGGGTATAAAAATAACACACATATTACTTAAAACTAAACGAAGAAGATAAAAAAAAATGAATTGCTTAAACATAGAAACAGTGAATGTCCTAAATTAAGAACAAAAATGACAACAATAACAAAACCAATAGATATAAAACATTAATTGTATATCTGCCATTCAGCCACACATTAAATCCATATACACACAATAAAAATACAGCCATAACTGTACAAAAACTGAACAGATATGAATGCAGAAAAACAATTCTTACCTAGAACAAGTAATAAAATTTTTCTGAAAAAGTAAGGTTCCCTAGCAGAAATTACAATCCTTCGAAATGTTTTCAAAATGAAAGTTTTGTTTGAAAGTGTTGTTTATGTGAAAGTCTTATACCGGTACATCATTCTAAGTAAAATTATACGACTGTAATTTTTTTATACCCACCACCAAAAAAATGGTGGGGGTATATTCATTTTGTCATTCCGTTTGTAACACATCGAAATATCCATTTTAGACCCCATAAAGTATATATATTCTGAATCAGGGTTTGATTTGATGACGATCTAGCTATGTCCGTTCGTCTGTCCGTCTGTCCGTCTGTCCGTCTGTCCGTCTGTCCGTCTGTCCGTCTGTCCGTCTGTTGAAAGCACGATAGAGGTCGCACCGAAAAAGCTAGGAGGCTCAAATTTTGCCAGAATCTTTCTTATAGACAAGGTTTGTTTGGTATTGAAAATGGGCTATATCGGAATATTAGGAAGTGAGTTATAGCTCGGAATGCAAGAGTAGGTCGAAAAAACCGTGTCCTACGAACATCGAATAAAATGGTATTGTGTCCAAACGGCTTAACGTACAGTCATGAAACTTCGAATATATATTTCCCGAGTCAAAGCAATATTTCTCACCAAAAATTACCTAAATCTAATCATTAGGAAAGGAGTTATCGATCAAAATGTACGAAAATTTATACCGCACAGTGTATTTTTCGGTATATTTAAAAACAAAAACGTCATAAAAGCAACAAAATTGGATGTACGACTCTGAAATTTTGCACACTTTGCTTTTTGCTGAAAGGCTTTTTTTTTACGGAAAATCAATGTGCCACGCCCACTTTTACCCCCACCTCCCATATAACGTTTTACCTAAAATTGATATAATTTCTCTAGTAATAAAGATTTTGGAATTATAAAGGGCTATATTGAAACACCTAAAATGTACTCATTCGCAAAAATAACTTTGACACGCCTACTATAACGCCCACTTTTCACGTTATCTAGCCTTAATGAAATTTAAAAGCTCATAAAACCCCCAAAATTAAAGGTATGATGATCAAATTTGCTACGTATATCTCTCTAGGCAATGTCATTATTGTACAAAAAAATTAAGGTGCCACGCCCACTTTTACGCCCACCTCCCATATAACGTTTTACCTGAAATTCATATAATTTCTCTATTAAAAAAGATTTTGCAATAATAAAAGGCTGTATTGAAACATCTAAAATGTACTCATTCGCAAAAATAACTTTGACACGCCTACTATAACGCCCACTTTTCACGTTATCTACCGTTAATGAAATTTCAAAACTCATAAAACCGCCAAAATTTGATGTATGATGATCAAATTTGCTACGTATATCCTTCTAATCAATGAAGTTGTTGTGCCAAAAAGTTTAGGTGACACGCCCACTTTAACGCCTACCTCCCATATAACGGTTTATCTTAAATTCATGTAATTTCTCTATTGACAAAGTTTTTGGGAAAATAAAGAACTATATTGAAATATCTAAGTTGTATTTATTAGCAGAAACTTTATTGACACGCCTACTTTAACGCCCACTTTCATTGAAAGACTACATTTACAAAAGCCTTTTAGTAGCATATCGAAGTTATAAAGGGTGGTTAAATTTTAAGGGCTGATGTTGAATTTAAATAAAAAACAAATTATTTAGGAAATTATTATTATTTCTTTTTGTAATGATAATATTTGTACGGTTCAATTATGTATTTAACAAAATATCGGCCAAATGGCCCCCCCCCATCTTTGGCGCCACTCCTCTATCTGATGGTCCAAATTTTCAATGACAATGTTGATGCTCAATTGTTGGGCACGATGATGAGTCGAGGTTGACTGCTCTTTTGCCACACTATCGCAAAAAACAGCAATGCTTCCCATTCAACGAAATAAGAAGGCATTCACAGATTTTCTAACATTTTATACAGACCTGTTTTGCAGAAATTTAAATATTTTTTACAATTTTCCCGATTGTGGATTAATTTGAATGATTATGTTGATCAAAAGAATTACGAAGTGCACAAAATGCATTTTGATTTGAACGCCCATTTTCATAAAAAACCTAAATAACTTTAAAGCGTTGCTCATTTGCGTATCTTTCCACGGATCAAATTGAGTAAGTTTGAGATTGAGAAATGTCAAATGAAATGCAGAAAACAAATTTAAAGACTAGGTGTACTTCACCTTCAACATGGGCCCTTAAAATTTAACCACCCTATACAAAGAAAGTGATACATATTTTATTATAAAAAGATTAATCCATAATGAGTAACAAAATAATAAATATTGTGCTTGAAATGTACACAAAATTGGTGGTGGGTATAAAAGATTCGGCACAGCCGAATATAGTGCTCTTACTTGTTTTATTTTGAGTTTACAGTAAAACTATATCACTAAAAGCTTTGACTGACTATCCTACACTGTCGTTCGATTATGTCAAATAAAAATCTGATTGGTTTCTTTCCTACACTCGAAAAAAAGGGAACAAAATGTGTGATTCGATGCCACACTGCAATAGCTGTTTCACAAAAATAAACTCTGATCGGATAGAAACTACTATTTTATGAAAACTTTAAAACTATTCTGGAATCAGACATACTTGTCAAAGAACATCTGTCACGTATGTGCAATTTTTGTCTACACTATCACACTTTCTGAACACACATACAATTTCTGACATGTCGAACGACTAAATCTAATAGTCAGTCATAGTCTTTACTAACACTTCCATGTTTTAAGCCTTAAAAATCGTCACTCTGACGATAATGAAATTAAGAGTCGAAAGACGAAAATTCTGTGTTATCATTTTCGTGTTGTGACTACATTGATCAATTTCAGTACATCGTTGTGTTGGCTGGCATTTTCGGTCTAGATATATGTGAGAGGGCAAGAATCTAAAATTTTAAAAAATTTAAATTGGACAAGTTAATAGTAAAGAGAACGTATTGTGTATCAAATATAAGTGCAATTGTTTAAATTCAGTAAATTTAACATTCTCTACAATAGTTTCTATTCCAGATTGTTAAAAAATTTAATCTCGGTTATTAAATAATTGTTTAATGAAATCTAAAATTATTTCTTATCTCTTGGAAGAAACAATATTTTCAAACAATATTTGAAAAAGTAACAAAAGGCATACTATTTTTTTCTTAATTTTCCAGCATTCTATTTTAATACAGAGAAACAAAAACAGCTATAGTAACAACAGTAAACAGCAAATGTATACTAACAAAAGACAACAAACAATAACAATCATAAAGCTGTTGCATGGCATAACTAACTGTCATTTACCTCAATATTGTACACAAGTATTAATATGACACATTGTTGTCTCTCTATGTACCTACTTCACAAGTATATGAGTGTTCAAAAAAACATATGTACATGTAAACACACTCGACCACACACAGAAATACAGTAGCCGCTCGGTTATATGAATTTGCAGTTATGTAAACCTCCAGAATAGTGAACCACAAAATTAAAACACAGAAAGTTCTAAAGAGTGAATGAATGCAGCCTATCTCTACTGTGTGTACATCTTTCAACCGTTAACATTTTTGAATGGTTTGTCTTATAAGAATAATACCTTTTCCCCGAAATAAGTGAAGAACCTGCAACCGTTGATTTTTTAATGTTTTGAATGTTGAGTTTTAAGCGATTGTCTTTTGTCTTTTGATATCATTAGTGTTTGTTACATAGGGCATCGAAGATCAAGCGCAAGATTTTAAAGGTAATCAGAAAAAAAATGACATTTTGGCAAGCTTAGACAAAGGCGCAAGCGTTACTTCTCTTGCACATAAATATGAATTGACCAAGTCAATTTTTCAAGAAAAAAAGGCGATTTTGAAAGTGACTGCAAATTGTAAAGGTAAAATCAAAAAGGAAAACAATGAGAAAAGGAGAAATTAAATTATATTAACATTAAAAGAGAAATTAAATTAAAATTTTATTCTCTCAATTTTGTGACTTCTCCATTTAGTGACGGGATCTGTTTGGAATAGTTTATATAACCGAGCGACTACTGTATATAGATATACGTATACAATACAAATACAAATTTTGTAAACAGTGAATAAAAACTATAATAATATGTTTGTGTAGTGTTTGTGTATGTGCATTACTACCCTGCAGACGTGACTAAACGCATGTAAAGTATACTCCGTAATGGACTAGGACTAATCCAAAGATCACGCAATATAAACCATCGGAGTAGTCACAAAACTACTCTTTGTCATTACTCGATAGGCCAGCTACACAACCATTATACACGTGTTGACAACAATTTAGTTAAACTTGTTGTTTAACTAAAATCTCTTGCTTAGCTAAAATGGACCACGTAGTCCAGTATTATCTGCAGGGTACGTACTAAAGCCACAATCATTATGGAAGTACACAATATGTCGGACTCACACTTTTGTGTCATATACATACAATGTCTCTTTAAACATTAATATCAGTGATACAAAATATGGTACAATAGGGCCATTTGTGCCTTTTTTGAATGTTTGATGATCTTAATTTTTTAATGTTTTCAAATTTATTATGACTGTTTTAGATCAATATTAAACTTACTCTTTCAAGCCGTTTACTATTTAATTTGTCAGCAATGCTTTTTTGAGACAAACATGAACACATTTTGTTAGGAATTAGTTTATACTAGTAAAAACCTATTTATGAATTAAAAATTATATATATCTTTCGCCAGTTTTTTACTCAGTAGTTTTTATACCCGCCACCAAAAAAATGGTGGGGGTATATTCATTTTGTCATTCCGTTTGTAACACATCGAAATATCCATTTTAGACCCCATAAAGTATAAATATTCTGAGTCGGGGTTTATTTTAATGACGATCTAGCTATGTCCGTCCGTCTGTCCGTCTGTTGAAAGCACGATAGAGGTCGCACCAAAAAAGCTAGGGGGCTCAAATTTTGCCAGAATCTTTCTTATAGACAAGGTTTGTTTGGTATTGAAAATGGGCTATATCGGAATACTAGGAAGAGAGTTATAACTCGTAAAGCAAGAGTAGGTCGAAAAAACCGTGTCCTTCGAACATCGAATAAAATGGAATTGTGTCCAAACGCATTAACGTAGACTCATGAAACTTTGAATATATATTTCCTGAGTAAAAAAACTATTTCTCCCCGAAAATTATCTAAATCTATGCATTAGGAAAGGAGTTATCGATCGAAATGTACGAAAATTTATACCGCACAGTGTATTTTTCGGTTTATTTAAAAACAAAAACGTTCTAAAAGCAACAAAATTGGATGTACGACTCTGAAATTTCGCACACAAGGCGTTTTGGTCAAATTCTTTGTTTAAACGGAAAACCAATGTGCCACGCCCTCTTTTACGCCCACCTCTCATATAACGTTTTACACAAAATTCATATAATTTCTCTATCAATATAGATTTTGGAATAATAAAGGGCTATATTGAAACACCTAAGTTGTGCTCATTCGCAAAAACAACTTTGACACGCCCACTATAACGCCCACTTTTCACGTTATCTACCGTTAATGAAATTTAAAAGCTCATAAAACCGCCTGAGGTATGATGATCCAATTTGCTACGTGTATCCCCCTAGGCAATGTCATTACTGCGCCAAAAACTTAAGGTGCCACGCCCACTTTTACGCCCACCTCCTTTATAACGTTTTACCTAAAATTCATATAATTTCTCTATTAACAAAGATTTTGGAATTATAAAAGGCTATATTGAAACACCTAAGTTGTACTCATTCGCAGTAGCATTTTCGACACGCCTACTATAACGCCCACTCTTCACGTTATCTACCGTTAATGAAATTTAAAAGCTCATAAAACCGACAAAATTAGAGGTATGATGATCAAATTTGCTAAATATATCCCCCTGGACAATGTAATTACTTTTCCAAAAAATTAAGGTGCCACGCCTACTTTTACGCCCACCTCCCATATAACGTTTTACCTAAAATTCATATAATTTCTCTATTAACAGAGATTTTGGAATTATAAAAGGCTATATTGAAACACCTAAGTTGTACTCATTCGCAAAAACAACTTTAACACGCCTACTATAACGCCCACTTTGCACGTTATATACCGTTAATGAAATTTAAAAGCTCATAAAACCGACAAAATTAGAGTTTTGATGATGAAATTTGCTACATATATCCTTCTAATCAAGGTAATTGTTGTACCAAAAAGTGATACGCCCACTTTAACGCCTACCTCCCATATAACAGTTTATCTTAGATTCATGTAATTTCTCTAATATAAAGTTTTTGGGAAAATAAAGTACTATATTGAAATATCTAAGTTGTATTTATTAGCAGAAACTTTATTGACACGCCTACTTTAAGGCCCACTATCATTGAAATACTACATTTACAAACGCATTTTAGTAGCATATCGATGTTATAAAGGGTGGTTAAATTTTAAGGGCCGATGTTGAAATTAAATAAAACACATATTATTTAAGAAACTATTATCATTTATTTTTATAATGATAATATTTGTATGGTTCAACTATGTATTTAACAAAATATCGGCCAAATGGCCTACCTTGGCGTCACTCCTCTATCTGATGGTCCAAATTTTCATTGACAATGTTTATGCTCAATTGTTGGGCATGCTGATGAGTCGAGGGTGACTGCTCTTTTGCCACACTATCGCAAAAAACAGTAATGGTTCCCATTCAACGAACTAAGGAGGCATTCACAGATTTTCTAACATTTTTACTGACCTGTTTTGCAGAAATTTAAATATTTTTTACAATTCTCCCGATTGTGGACGAATTTGAACGATTAAGTTTACCAAAAGAATCACAAAGGCACAAAATGCATTTTGATTTGAAAAACTGAATAACTTTAAAGCGTTGCTCATTTGCGTATCTTTTCACGGATAAAATTGACTAAGTTTGAGATTGAGGAATGTCAAATGAAATGCAAGAAAAAAGTTGAAGTTTAGGTGTGGTTCACCTTCAACATGGGCCCTTAAAATTTGACCACCCTCTACAAAGAAAGTGATACATATTTCATTATAAAGAGATTATTCCATAGCGATTAACAAAATAATAAATATTATGCTTTAAATGTACACAAAATTGGTGGTGGGTATAAAAGATTCGGCACAGCCGAATATAGTGCTCTTACTTGTTTATATTCTGTTGGAAAGAAGAGCATTTCTTTCTTAAGGATTTATTTATGTAAGGAATTAATTCTTTGATAGTTACTTCAACTTACTTGAGTTTAAACAGCTTTGGCGGCAGGAACCAAGTTCGTTTTGGAGAAAATAAATCAAGCTTCCAAATTTGATTATTTTAAAATTTTGAATTAATTGTTATCTATCTATCTATCTCTCTGTGTGCGTGTGTATTTGTGTGTGTGTGTTAGCTATAGACTCCGAAACTGTAAAACCGATCGAACTCAAACTTTGGCAAGTTGTTGTATACTTTTCAGGGAGTGTTTATGTGTGGTAAAAAGTGGGTGGTGCCACGCCCTTAAAGAAGTTACAATTTTGAGGTACTTGCAGCGGAACGAGTTTTCTGAAACTTTTCACACATATTGAGCTCTGATGACTTTATAATTTCGTGATAAGAAAACTGGCCAGTGCCACGCTCATAAAAAAGTTATAATTTTGAGGTACTTGCACTAAACCGATTTTCCTAAAACTTTGCACACATATTGAGCTGTCATGACTTTTCAATTTCGTGATAAGAAAAATGGGCAGTGCCACGCCCATAAAAAAGTTATCATTTTCAGCTACTTGAACTTCACAGGTTTTTCTGAAACTTTGCACAAACATATTGAGCTCTCATGATTATATAATTTCGTGATTAAAAAAGTGGGCAGTGCCTAGCCCATAAGAAATGAATTATAATTTTTAGCTACTTGTACTAGATAGATTTTTCTAAAACTTTGCACACACATATTGAGCTGTCAATACTATATAATTTCGTGATTAAAAAGGTCGGCAGGGCCACGCCCATAAAAAAAGTTATAATTTTGAGGTACTTGCTCTTTAACGATTTTTGTGAAACTTTGCACACATAAAGAGTTATCATGACTATACAATTTCTTGATTAAAAAAGTGGGCAGTGTCACGCCCATAAAAAAAATTATCATTTTCAGCTACTTGAATTCATCGATTTTTCTGAAACTTTACACACATATTGAGCCGTCATGACTATATAGTTTCGTGATTAGACAAGTGGGCAGTGCCACGCCCATTAAAAAAAGTTATAATTTTTAGCTTTTTGTACTTGATATTCAATTTTAATACAGAATGTATTTTTATTCATTAAGGGGCGTAGCAACGCTCACCGGGCTTTTCAAGTAATAAATATATTATAAAACTAATATCACAAGTTATAATTAATAATAATTGAGAATATGTTAGACTTAAAATTTAAAGACTATTTATTTAAAATTTGAAATTAAATATGCAATATTCTATATTATTTAACTATAAATAATGTGTTTATTTTTATACCCGCCACCAAAAAAATGGTGGGCGTATATTCATTTTGTCATTCCGTTTGTAACACATCGAAATATCCATTTTAAACCCCATAAAGTATATATATTCTGAATCAGGGTTTGATTTTATGACGATCTAGCTAAGTATGTCCGTCTGTCTGTCCGTCTGTTGAAAGCACGATAGAGGTCGCACCGAAAAAGCTAGGGTGCTCAAATTTTGCCACAATCTTTCTTATAGACAAGGTTTGTTTGGTATTGAAAATGGGCTAAATCCAAATATTAGGAAAGGAGTTATAGTTCGAAAAGCAAGAGTAGGTCGAAAAAACCGTGTCCTTCAAACATCGAATAAAATGGAATTGTGTCCAAACTCATTAACGTAGACCCATAAAACTTCGAATATATATTTCCTGAGTAAAAGAAATATTTTTCCCCGAAAATCATCTAAATCTATGCCTTAGCAAAGGAGTTATCGATCAAAATGTACGAAAACTTATACCGCACAGTGTATTTTTCGGTATATATAAAAACAAAGACGTCATAAAAGCAACAAAATTGGATGTACGACTCTGAAATCTTGCACACTTTGCTTTTTGGTGAGAGGCTTTTTTGTGACGGAAAATAATGTGCCACGCCCACTTTTACGCCCACCTCCCATATAACGTTTTAACTAAAATTCATATAATTTCTCTATTAATCAAGATTTTGGAATATATAAGGGCTATATTTAAACACCCCAGTTGTACTCATTAGCAAAAACAACTTTGACACGCCTACTATAACGCCCACTTTTCACGTTATCTACCGTTAATGAAATTTAAAAGTTCATAAAACCGCCAAAATTAGAGGTATGATAATAAAATTTGCTACGTATATCCCCCTAGGCATTGTCATTACTGTGCGAAAAAATTAAGATGCCACGCTCACTTTTACGCCAACCTCCCATATAACGTTTTAACTAAAATTCATATAATTTCTCTATTAATCAAGATTTTGGAATACTAAAAGGCTATATTAAAATATCTTAGTTGAACTCATTAGCAAAAACAACTTTGACATGCCTACTATAACGCCCACTTTTCACGTTATGTACCGTTAATAAAATTTAAAAGCTCTTAAAACCGACAAAATTAGAGGTATGATGATGAAATTTCTACATATATCCTTCTAATCAATGAATTTGTTGTGCCAAAAAGTTTAGGTGAAACGCTCACTTTAACGCCTACAACCCATATAACGGTTTATCTTAAATTCATGTAATTTTTCTATTGACAAAGTTTTTGGGAAAATAAATGACTATATTGAAATATCTAAGTTGTATTTATTAGCAAAAACTTTATTGACACGCCTACTTTAACGACCACTTTCACTAAAAGACTATCATATCGATGTTAGTAAGGGCCGATGTTGAATTTAAATAAAACACAAATTATTTAAGAAATTATTACCATTTCTTTTTACAATGATAATATTTGTATAGTTCAATTATGTATTTAACAAAATATCGGCCAAATGGCCCCCCGCCCCATCCTTGGCGCTACTCCTCTATCTGATGGTCCAAATTTTCAATGACAATGTTGATGCTCAATTGTTGGGCATGATGATGAGTCGAGGTTGGCTGCTCTTTTGACACACTATCGAACAAAACAGCAATGGTTCCCATTCAATGAACTAAGAAGGCATTCACTGATGTTTTCACATTTCATACAGACCTGCTTTGCAGACATTTAAATATTTTTTATAATTCTCCCGATTATGGACGAATTTGAACGATTATGTTGATCAAAAGAATTACGAAGTGCACAAAATGCATCTTGATTTGAACGCCCATTTTCATAAAAAACCTGTATAACTTTAAAGACTTATTCATTTGCGTATCTTTCCACGGATCAAATTGAGTAAGTTTCAGATTAGGAATTGTAAAATGAAATGCTGAAAACAATTTTAAAGACTAGGTGTAGTTCACCTTCAACATGGGCCCTTAAAATTTAACCACCCTCTATAAAGAAAGTGATACATATTTTATTATAAAGAGATTATTCCATAGCGATTAACAAAATAATAAATAATGTGCTTTAAATGTACACAAAATTGGTGGTGGGTATAAAAGATTCGGCACAGCCGAATATAGTGCTCTTGCTTGTTAATTATAAAATATGTATTTACTTAAGTATAACTTTATCAGAAATTTTGTGGAGTCAAAAAATAAGTTATCGTGTCCTGTTGTCATAAAGGTTCAAATATATTTTTCTTTTAATTCCAATACTGTTAAGTAATTTCAAAATATAAGAATACGACAAATAGGACAACTTGTGAGTTACACAAATGTATTACTATTGTCTTTATTAAAGCAAAAAGCTAAAAATCAAATAAAAAACTTCCATTAGTAATAAGTAGTAATAAGTATGATTTCTATGAAATTTAAAACTTTTTTACTTAATGTGAAGTACAATAGATACAATTATGTTCTAAATAAAAAGTCAATCAAATGGCCTTCACGACTCCTTCTGCAGGAACGAATTTGATGAACCCACTTTTTTCACTAAATCAAGTCGTATATTATGAATGGTATGTTCAATATTGACTTGTAAAGCTTGAAGAGAATCAGGTTTATTTCGAAAGACCAATGACTTAAAATAACCCCACAAAAAATAGTGTAATGGTGTAGAATCACAACTTCTTGGTGGCCGTTCCATATCACAAGGAATGTCTGTGCTTGTTCACATACATATACTCGCTCATTTAAATAACTTCAGAGAAAATAGTTGGGCGGTGACAAGCCAGACCAATGCGCGAGCCAGGCACTGTGGTAATGTCCGAGCCATACGTACCTAAGAAAAACGCCTTCTGGTACATGTATCAGCTGTTAAAACGCTATGCTCTACAAGTTTCCTATTTTTCGTAGTGCAGATTAAACGTGGGCTATCGGTTTGAGGCAAATCTTTTACGGTGTCATATTATAGGTGGCTATGAACTGGCAACGAGTTTAGCTTCAGAGGGGTACATTTTTGACGTAAGAATGTTAGCGAATTTCTCTTTGCGTTAAAATAATCGATGATGTAAGTTTGCATCGTATATAAGTAGTTAAAAAAAAGAAAAAAACTTATTCCATGATCATGATCTAAAAAAATTATTTATTTAAAAGGATTACAATCATTAACATACAATTATTTTAAACCTTTTTATACCCGCCACCAAAAAAATGGTGGTTGTATATTCATTTTGTCATTCTGTTTGTAACACATCGAAATATATATTTTAGTCCCCATAAAGTATATATATTCTGAATCGGGGTTTGATTTTATGAAGATCTAGCTATGTCCGTCCGTCTGTCCGTCTGTTAAAAGCACGATAGAGGTCGCACCGAAAAAGCTAGAGGGCTCAAATTTTGCCAGAATCTTTCTTATAGACAAGGTTTTGAAAATGGGCTTAACCGGAATATTAGGAGAGAGTTATAGCTCGTAAAGCAAGAGTAGGTCGAAAAAATCGTGTCCTTCGAACATCGAATAAAATGAAATTGTGTCCAAACACAGGAACGTAGACTCATGAAACTTTGAATATATATTTCCTGAGGAAAAACAATATTTTTTCCCGAAAATTACATAAATCTATTTATTAGGAAAGGAGTTATCGATCAAAATGTACGAAAATTTATACCGCACAGTGTATTTTTAGGTATATTTAAAAACAAAAACGTACTAAAAGCAACAAAATTAAATGTACGACTCTGAAATTTCGCACACATTGCTTCTTGGTCAAATGCTTTGTTCTACAGAAAAACAAATGTGACACGCCTACTTTAACGCCCACCTCCCATATAACGTCTAAACTTAAATTCATATAATTTCTCTACGAATAAAGATTTTAGAATAATAAATTACTATATTGAAACATCTTAGTTGCATTCATTATTGAAAATAATTTCGACACGCCTACTATTACGCCCAATTTTCACGTTCTTTATTGTTAATGAAATTTAAATGCTCATTAAACCGACAAAATTAAAGCTACGATAATGAAATTTGCTACAGATATCCTTCTAGTCAATGTCATTGTTTTGCCGGAAAATTTAGGTGACACACCTACTTTAACGCCTGCCTCTTATATAACGGTTTATCTCAAATTCATATAATTTCTCTATGACTAAAGATTTTGGAATGATAAAGAACTGTAGTGAAACATCTAAGTTGCATTTATTAGTAGAAACAACTTGAACGCGCCTACTTTAACGCCCACTTTCATTGAAAAGCTACAACAACTTCGACACGGCTACTATTGCGAACATATTGAAGATTATTGCATAACGATTACTGTTAAAAACTAACAAATACATTTTGTGCTATAAATTGCGTTATTTCCCGGGAATTTGAGTTATTTAAACTTCCCGATTTCCCGGGATTATTTTTCAGGATTTCAGGAAATAAAAAAGGTGGCTACGATTAGAAAGCAGATGTTTATATATTTTATATTGAAACTAAATGCTAATGATTTTATTTTTGATCTCATAGCTGAAGTACTGGTTTTTTTGTTTTTTTGTGCTCATATTTGATCTCGTATCTAGAGAATAAAATTTTTTTTAATAAAAAATATTTTTACTCAATTTATATTTGAAATTCAAGTTTCTTTATTGATTTTTATAGTTTCGAAGTGTTCACTTTACATTATAAACTATTTTATGTTTTTTAATATAAAGTTTTTTTTAATTAAAAATAAATTTACTTTATATTTGTTTTGCTGCGGGATCCCGTGATATTAAAAAATAAATCTCGGGAAACAAAAATTTTCGGGAAAAAACACCCTAGCTACAAAAGAACGGAAAACTGGTGGTGGGTATTAAAGATTCGGCACAGCCGAATATAGTGCTCTTACTTGTTCATTTTGTTTTTATAAAATTTTTGTTGAAAAAAGTTATAATAATTACGATCAAAGGAACCAATAATTGTATCCGTCTTTATTATTATTGCGAATAAGTTGAAAATATCTTTGGTGTTTAAATGTTTTTCTTTGACATTCTATACATATAAGTTTATGCCAATATTTGCATCTACTTTTTTTTCAATACAAATTTATAGGAATGTATAAGTGTAAATATATGCGTTCATGTGTATGTTTCCAGATTAATTTGCATATGTTTACACATTTACGCACACGTACTCAAGATAAGATTTTAGCAGCCGTAGCTGTAGCAGCACTACAACTACAACCCACTTACACAAAAAAAAAACAACGTTAACAAGAGCCATTTTCTTTTTACAAATACATATACACACATATGTACTATGTATAGGAATTCTTTTTTTAAAATCGTTTGTTTCATTTTTGTAAAAAGCAAAAAAAAAATAATAAATTTATAACAAAAACAAAAATCCAGCTGATTATATTTTACATCAAGTGGTCGTACATATATGTATGCATATACATATGTATATATGTAGACAGTAATATATATATGTTTTATCTGTATAGGTATAGTAGTAATACACCAGTATATTTATTAGTATGAGTATATTGTTGCTGTGATTGTCCTTATAAACTTGTTAAGTGTTTAAGTGTATGTATATGCCATTGTACATGAATTTGTTTTCATATTCAACCATATAATTTATCAAAAAACCATTAACACAATATCAGTGTTCTTTTGACTAAAGAACCTGTTTCGAATTTTTAAATATTTTACTAGAAAAAAAAAAATAAAAATAAACTGAGAATTAATATTAATTAATAATTAAATAGAAGTCGATTTTGTTGATATCTCTTACTCTTTAACACATAGCAAGGCGCGGATTAATAAAAACTAATTAAAATTTTTTTACTCTGTAAACTTTTAAAAAACTTCTTTAAGATAAAATAATAATTTATATGGTTAAATTCATTTACACGTGCTATCTACAGTGGTGGCCACGAATTAAGCGTACTAATAAATGGTGGTTATATTTTAAGGACCGATGTTAATTTTGAATAAAACACAAACTATTTAGGAAATTATTGTCATTTCTTTTTATTATAATAATATTGGTATGGTTAAATTATGTGCCGAACTATCTCATCCATTAGCTCTTGAATTGTTGCTGGCTTATCGACGTATACATTTCTTTCAAATAACCCCAAAGGAAGAAGTCCAGCGCTGTCATATCACATGATCTTGACGGCTAATTGACATCACCTCCACGTGAGATAACACGGCCATTGAATTTGTTGCGCAAAAGAGCCATTGTTTCGTTGGATGTGTCGCAAGTGGCACCATCCTGTTGAAACCACATATCGTCCACGTCCATAACTTCCAATTCGGGCCATTAAAAATTCTTTATCCTCTCACGATAGCAAACACTTTTCACAGTAACTGCCTGACCGACTTCATTTAAAAAAAAAAACAGCCCCATGATGCCGCCAGCCAATAAACCGCACTAAGTAGTCACACTTTGTGGGTGCATTGATTTTTCGACAATCACTCCCGGATTATCATTCGCCCAATTTGCGGCAATTCTTTTTAACGACGAATCCATTGAGGTGAAGATGTGCCCCATCACTGAAGATGATTTTCTTCACGAATTGTTAATATGCATTTTGAATTGAACGCCCATTTTCATTATAAGCCTTAATAACTTTAACGCGTGGCTCGATAGTGTGTCTTTCCGTGGTTAAAATTGAGTTGGTCTGAAATAGAGAAATGTTAAATGAAATGCAGAAAGAAAACTTGACGTTTTGGTATGGTTCACATTCAACATCGGCCCTTAAAATTTAACTACCCTATATTATCCAAATAAAACTGAACTTTATTTATCAACAACTGACATAAAAAATAATAAAAAGTAAATATTTTATTGTTTTAAAATATATGTGCTTTGTTGATGGTAATACCGAAGGCAAGGTGAACTAGAAACTGTAGTTGCTTGAAGTTAAAATGCAAATCGGTAAAAAAAAAATAATAACTTTTTATGGGCGCGGAACTGTCCACTTTTCTAATCACGAAACTGTATAGTCATGACAGCTCAATACATGTGCAAAGTTTCAGAAAAATCGGTCCAATGCAAGTACCTCAAAATCATAACTTTTTTTTATTGGCGTGGTACTGCCCACTTTTCTAACCACGAAATTATTAAATCATGAGAATTCAATATGAGTGCAAAGTTTCAGAAAAATTGACCAAGCGCAAGTAGCTAAAAATGATAACTTATTTTTCATGGGTGTGACCCCACCCACTTTTTACCACCAATAAACACTCCCTGAAGTGTGTACAACAACTTGTCAAAGTTTGAGTCCGATCGGCTTTACGGTTTCGGAGACTTTAGCTTACACACACACACACACACACACACACATACAGACAGAGTTTCACTTTTATATATATAGATACATGTAACGTATTTTACATAGAAAAAGATGACAACAAGTTAAATCAAAGCATCTTGAATATATAAATTTTACGTTTAAGAACGTTTAAAATATACAGATCTCGATTTAAACTGTTTTGTCCTCAGATATAGCCACCATGCCTTCTAGGCATTACTATGTAAATATATTAAACGGGATTTAAATAAAAATGTTTATTTTATTATTGAAACATAAAGACCTCAACATTGAGATTATAAGAAAACTATTGTTTAAACAAATACGAAAAATTTGTAAAGGTTTATCTTGGTAAAACAAAATCTTACAATTTTTCAATTCTTTTCTCCAACAAAAATTTTATAGTTCTTTTGTTGACTTTAAAATATATTTACATATATATATGTGTACATATATCTGTGTGTGTGCGTCGCATACATATCTATATATTTTGTACAAATCTTAAAAATCAATGAATATACTCAGCATTTGTATTTTATAACAAATTGAGTTGAGATGGATAAAAGTTCCAGATAAATTTAAAGATTTCTTAATAACAAATGAGATTTAAAAGCTTTTTAAATAAAAAAATACAAATATTTTCACTTAATTGGATTATAGCAGAATATATTGAATAGAGATGATTAAAAGAAAATATTAAAGGACTTACAACTTTTTGTTATTGATTATATTTACTTATAATATGCTTCAGATTATAAGAAATAAGGTCATTTTAAGGAGCCTTTCATATGGAAAGAAATATAAGTTATCTGCGGCACACGTACATTAATTACAAGAATCAAATGCAAAGACCAATTTAACAGTGGCCACCGCAAACTCTTCACATGCATCAACTTACATGTGAGAGTATGGTTCTTGAAATAAAAATAAATTTATCTTTTTTTTTTAAATAGTAACATATTATCGAAATATATTTCATTGTAAGTAAGAGGGTTAATGTGTGGAAGTGTGTATGCAAATGTTTCAGAAAGAGAATCTTGACAAAATAACAAAATCACATGGACTAGTAGTAATTAAAAAATGTTTGTTATAAGTAGAAACATTTTACATACATGATATATGATAATTATATGTAGAGTTTGTTGACGAGTGCTGGTTATGACGCTGATGACAATTTCATATAAACACAAAAAAAAAATATAAAATAAAACATTGTTTATAATTTCAACTACACTGAAACACTATATTACGTTTGAACTCCCCAGTCGTCATTTTATACAATTTTTTATTATCAACGCGTTAATTTTATTAAAAAATATAATAATAATTTTTTTGCTATCGAACTTAGGCATTGGCTTTAATCCTGGATGGTTACTCTTCATTTTAGTACATTAAGGTTATACTTCGTTGAATCGAACTACTAAAAAATAAATAAAATCTAGCGGAAAGATTTTTAAAGTAAAAAAAAAACCAAAAACTTTTATAGTTAAGAATTTTTTTTTTAAAATAAAGACTAAAATAGAATTCAGAAATTATAATTCTTTTTCTCTCTTAAAATTTGATCCAGCATCCAGGGTTAAGGTCAGATACATTTTTTTTGGTCCCCTAGATACAAAGGCAGCGACATATAATACTTTTATAGCTGAGGATAAGTGACAAAATGTGAAAAGACGAGCTCAAAAGTAATTTATATTCAAAGGTTTACGGCGTACTTTTTTAAAATAAATGTCTGCCTCGGCGAAAAAAATGTGTACTTTAGCCGCAACACTTTTTTAACTTACGATCGCTTTAGTACCCTTAATATATTTATTACATATATCCGACCCAATAATAATATATACATTTTCTGGGAGCCCATAAATAGCGACGTTAGTTCTAAAAGATCCAAGTGTCCGAACATATCATAACTAATATAGAGACACACGGGTTATTTTCGAATTCTATTTGAAGCCAAATCGATATATTTACTACAGGATATAAGAATAAGAAAATATTTTTTCCTTCGAATTGGTTTTTGTTTTTTTTTTGAATAACAAATATTTCCGACGTATATGAAATATTTCAGCAAAATTTCATCCAAATCGGTTTTGTTACTCCTCAAAAAACTAAACCGAAGTTTTAGATGGATAGTCAGTACTATTTCTATAGAAACAGATAGCATGCTCGATGAGCTACGACTTTGTTTATTCAAGGGTCTACATGTTATTTTTTTAGTTATTCAAAATGTTCGAAGGGTATCAATTAGGCTACAGCACATGTATGAGATTATGTATATGTGTGTGGTATTATATAAAATTTTTATGCCACATTTCAATTCTCCCTCATATATAATGATGCACTTACACGTGCATCCTAAAATTAAAGTTAACATACCCAGCAAAAAAAAAACTAAGAAAAACAGTGAGAAAGAAAGAAGTGATTTTGCAGGGGCTAGACTAATCTCGAAGTGAATAAATTTTGATGAAAACACTTATGATTTTTGAATTAGCGTGTCATAAGAGATCATGTGATTATATTTATTTATTTATTTATCTATATATATAAAAGCGAAACTCTGTGTGTGTGTGTGTGTGTTAGCTATAGACTCCGAAACTCTAAAACCGACCGGACTCAAACTTTGGCAAGTTGTTGTACACATTCTAGGGAGTGTTTTTGGGTGGAAAAAAGTGGGCGGGGCCACGCCCATAAAAAATTAGTGACCATTTTTAGCTACTTAAACTTGACCGATTTTTCTGAAACTTTGCACACATATTGAGCTGTCATGACTATACAGTCTCGTGATTAGAAAAGTGGGCGGAGCCACGCCCATAAAAAATTTATAATTTTGAGGCACTTGCCATGGACCGATTTTTTTGAAATTTCGCACACATATTGAGCTGTCATGACTTTACAATTTCTTGATTAGAAAAGTGAGCAGTGCCACGCCCATTAAAAAAAAGTTATTATTTTCAGCTACTTGAACTTCACCGATTTTTCTGAAACTTTACACACACATATTAAGCTTTCATGATTATAGAATTTCGTGATTAGAAAAGTGGGCAGTGCCACGCCCATAAAAAATTAGTTTTAATTTTTAGCTACTTGCACTGGACCGATTTTTCTGAAACTTTGCACAAATATTGAGCTGTCATGACTAAACAGTTTCGTGATTAGAAAAGTAGGCAGTGCCTAGATAGTGCAGCTTTTTGCACTAGATATTCAATTTAAATTCAGAATGCATTTTTATTCCTTCAGGGGCGTAGCAACGCGCGCCGGGCTTTTCTAGAATATACATATATATTTTTTTTATTTTATGAATATGTTAATGAGCTGCACTTCATTCTGATAAATGCTCATGCGTGTTTGGTGAAAATATGAGTTGATTTAGTCTTTTTACACGAATTGTTCAATGTATATATATAATTTTGTATTTGGGGAGTCACTTTGATCAGAAGCTTTTACACTATTTATCTACAAGTCTTGAAAATTTAATTCACTATGTACTACTTCCAATTTTTGCTGCTGGGTACATATACAAGTAAATACGAACATGTGTGTATGTTTTTACACATACGCTCACATCCTAACTGCATCATTGCATTAAAATGTTATTAAATAAATAATAAAAAAAACCGAATCAACAACGGTACAAAATAAGTTAAGAGCAAAACAAAAAAATGTGTATAAATAATTAACTTTAGGCCATAATACATTCGTTGGTTTGATGGTTTGTTGGCTGGCAGGTTGATGTCGTTTCTGTTGTTTAAACTTCAGAATGAATGTTAATAAAGTTCGCAGTAAAAATAAAACAAGCAAAAATTATTATTATATTAAAAATTTATTTACATTTTATTCAAAGTTATAGTTAAGTATGTTTAAGGCACGTGTTTTTGCATTTATGCTCCATAAAGAGTTAACAACAAATATAAGTTGTTTGTATTGTTTAAATATTATGAAAATTTTCCTAATAAATTAATTAGGAAAACTTAAGCTCTACATGCCTTGTTTACAAAATTGAAGAAAAGTTAGGTAAGTGCTTATAAGATTGATTTTCTATAGAAATTTGATTTACTAACGCTTATTTATATTATTTTTTATTTTTTATAAAGAAAGCCGTATGTATTTTGTATGTAGCTACTAGTTTTGGTTAAAAAAATTAAGTTGACTAAGAAGAAAGTTGTTTAGATTTAAAATTTGTCGTGAAATGTAGAAAAATGGTCTATTGTTTTAATATTAATATTCTGGTAAAGTTTGTAATTCTTTAAAAGAAAACCAAAAAAAAAAATTAAACAATATATTTCAAAATATGTATATACTATTTTATATAAGTGATATTCTGCGAGCAAAGGGACCTAGTGTGTCGAAAAACGGGTTTGAACTAATGAGTAGATTCTGGTACCTAAAAAGGTATAGAATAAGATGAAATGATTAAGATTTCTGATAAAAATTTATTTACCCCATGAAAACGTACAAAACGAAATTGGGAAAATCGATAAAAATGAGAAAAACACTAAAAGCGAAAAAAAATACGTCACCACATAGGCATGACGTTACCAAAGTCGGCACCCAATCATAACTAACAATGCCAAATCGCATCTTCCAACTGGAGGTGTGTTCACAGTGATAATGCGTTATGAAACTTAAATGCGTTATTCTCAAAACTCAAAACATTTTCACACACTAGGTCCCTTTACTAGAAAAAGGTCACATATATATTTTCGTATTTGATTAAAATATTTTAATATATTCACGCCAATTCTAATTAATTCCCTGGGAATTGTTTCCCTATTCCCTCTTCCCCTATTCTAAATAATTTCGACTGGGGAAATTTGTTCCTTTTCTCTTTTCCCTTATTCTAAATGAACTTCGAAATTTAAAAACTGTCCCCTGGGAAAAAACGTAGGTATTACGAAAGGTAATTAAAGGGAGAATGTAATAAAAAATTTTTGGAAAAAATCCGCCAACAAATTCAAAGGGAATATTTTTTTATAAAAAAATGTGATAAATATTGTAATTTATTGTGTTTTAGGACAAAAACAGCAAACAGGAAGCAGAATAATGAATTGTTTTTTAGTTTTAAAATAATTTTAATTTTTATTTATCTTTTTGTTTTTATTTTTGAAGATATTAATTTTTTTTTAAATAAAATGTTATAATTATTAATAAAATGTATAAATATAAGAAATAGCTTTATTAAAGAAATTTATTGGAGATTGTTCGCAATATTTTTTCTAATATCTTGGGCAATGGATAAATATTGTTATGAGGCTAAGGATATCACATTATTATCCTAAACGCTCAAACAATCTAAATTTTCTACATATGTAGTTTACTTCAGCATTGCATTTAAAATAAATGCAGATGTTATGCAACGCACATCAAAATTTTGGTTATTTTAGCAGCTTTTTTTGGAGCGTAGTGCAGCTGTCAAGCACCAAGAATGCACCTTCATCTATTTTTTAAAACACCATTAATGCGTTCAACCACATTTCAACACTTGGAGTGAATTTTATTTCAACAGACTTATCCTTTGGGCATCTATAAGCCTGTCTGTTATCATTCAAAACTTTACCAAGAAGCCAATAATTGCTGCCACCTCATAGGTATTCTTGCTCAAGGTGAGCACGCAATTCACCAGAATTCTAAATAAATGAATCGTGGCACGCTCCGGGATGTGAGGCATCAACGTACTGAATCCTCAGCTCATGATCACAGACCTTTAATTTTTTGAGTTCCGTCAACACATCCAATAACGTTTGGAGTGCCATACTTCACATAAAGAGCTAACGCAACTTTCCGTTTTCGCACTTCAGTTCTGCAGAAAGTTATCTACAATGGGCGTAAATCTTCCTTATATTAATAACTTCTGCCAGAACTTTGCTAACACTATTCTGAGCCACAGACACACCGTAATCTTTACAAATACCCGTTTGGTACAAACCTTTAGCAAATAAGCGGAAAGTCGCACTTAATTTCACGATTGGGGAAATTGCAAAAGACTTACGTTTGGGATGAATACCTTAGCACGTCCAACAGATATTTTAACGCCGGCTTATTTACTCTGTAATATTTTTCTAACCTTCAAAAAGTAAAATTTACAAAGTGTGCGGCAACTCAAATTGGATGCTGGCGTCACTTAGCATTTACCTTTCTACCCTTTGCTTATTCTTGTGCTTCAGAGTTTTCTGCTTCATCTATTATTATTATCAACGCTACACTAAACACTTTTGTTGTACTTTTAACAATTTTTTTTTTATTATTTACGAATATTCACTTTTTACGCTAAAAATTATTAGCAAACATTTTGTTAAAACAAAACAGCAAAAACAAACAGCTGACTTCGAAAATGTTAAATTCTCTCCCCCTTGTTATTCCCTTCCCCGACTGTTCAGAATAGGGGAATTTTATTCGCGGGAAAAATGAATTCCCTGGGAATATTACGAATTGGGGTGATTGTTTGTTTCTAATGTATTTTGATCTACTTATCATAATTCTAGAGTTAGCGCAAACATTTTTAGAAATATTATATTTGTTTATTATTTTATTCTGATAAACTAAAAAATTATATTTTGCCAGTCCATTATAGAACCTATTCACACTGTATAATTAAGAAAGTACCTACTTTTTGAGATATTTTCAATTAACTTCATTGTAAAGAAGACATATTCCTATTAACTAGGATATAAAATATCGGTCCAGTATTCATGACTTTTCTCTGAAATGTGGCTGCATATCACCAATAAATGTTTTTGATTAAATATTTAGTGCGTGGTGTGAAAGATAGCGAATTGTTGTTGAAACCACATATCGTTTAGATTCATGCTGTCAAGGTGGAGCCAATCGTGTTTTATAACGTGTTTTTGGTTTTGTTTGAGTTTGTAACGAGTGTTTTTGTAACGAGTTCCTTTCACAGACACTGCAGTTGGGTAGTAGCAAAATATTAAAGAAAATAAAATATTGGTTAATTGTATTAATTTTTCCAAAATCTGTATAAATATAAATTTGCACGAATAATCAAATATAATAAAATAAAACTTTTTTTAAATTGTTGCTCGATTCCCTAATACCACTTATATAAACATTTTCACAATAACATAAGAAACCTTTTGAGCTGCTCAAAAAACATTTGTCGCAAAATATTTGGTATCCTTCGCAAAAGTTTTTGTTGCTTTTACATCTCCATATGATTAAAGAACAGTATTTTTCAATGTACCGGACTTGTAGACAGTTTTATTGACTCTCGGGCGTCACTTTAAGGCTGTTTCGCTACAATGAACATTTACTGAGTCGCGCCAAAATAACTCTTTAATATATATTTCCGAAATTTTTGTATCTGTCGTCATAAATCCCATGCTCAGGTTCCCAAACCATTAATTTTCTCTTTAAATTATCAGTTGTATTTTTGGGTCTGAAATAAGGAATACTTGTTTTGAAAGCTGCAAGAAGTCTAATCAAACAGACGTCTCGTTTTCCATGATGAAGCATTAAGTTTTTTTTATAAAATATTTTTTTAAATATTGTTCACACTATATGTATATTACTTCCATGTGCTTACATCATTTCCACTTAAAATTTTTCGTTCTTTGAAAATTTGAAGGCCATTGTTATTTTTGACTTCAAACAATTCAACTCAAGTCCTGAAATATTGGGATTTATTTTTAGCACTGAATTTTTTTCTTACTATAACCACAACAGCCCTTTTTTTAAAAAGATCGTAGGTTAGATCCGGCAGCCGCCTGAAGGCATAGCTCACTTAAGTCCTCCGAGAGTCCCATTGTGATAAGGTTAAGTTAGGTTAGGTTAAGAGATCGTATCTTTCAACTAATTTTCATGTCATTCTTAATGCTTCGTCTTCAATATTCATAATGCGTGAGTTAAGGTAGCCCAGCTCAGTTTTGAATATAAGAATTTAAAAAAAAAATCTTTTTCAGAGTATCAGCACCGTTTCTACTGATCACTACTGGTGTGACTTTAATTAGTCTAAATAAAATAAGATTATCTATCTTATAAAGTAATTGAAAAAATGAAACTTTTATTTAGCAATCTTCCTAAAAACGTTTACTTAGCTGAACGCGTACTAATTTTTTTTGGGTATAAAAAATTTATTCATTCAGTAATGTCGAGAGCCAATTTATTTGACAATTTAAATAAGAACAGATGCTTCAACAAAAATAATAAAAAATAGCCAGAAGAATTTAATAATACATTTTTAATAATAAATATTTATGGGTCTAGCCAGACTACATGTGTATGATATGTGCAGTAAAATATTCGAAAAAGATTTCTTCAATATCTTTTCAAGGATTTTGTTTTTAGGTATTTATAGTCAACGAAAGTACCTAAAATTTAAAGTCCTTAAGTTAATGTTAAATATGTTGAAAAAAACTTTTGCAACTGCAAAGGTAAGGCCTGGCTCATAGGCAGGCTAGGGGTTTAGTTGCTTTAGAACTTTAGAAATCATGTTCTTGCCAAATTTAACTTCTTTTTATCCTGTATGGTATATGGAACATTAACCTGGTATTACCCAGAACTTTTTTTGTCTTATATTTTATTGAAAATAACAGTTCACCTGCACGATGCCTACGATTAGGTGGTACTACGAAACGCCTAGTCTGATCGTATTGAAGAGTATGTTCAACTCGACCCGGCTGTTGTGCATGCCTATGGGAGGGCATCGGACCAAATGATTTGGCTTTTGTACCATAATGTTTGCAGTAGTATACAGCCACTTGTCGTCAAAATTCTAATTGCGTTATTGTCGGTTACACTTTTCAATAAAGCTGCCAAGACTTTTGAACACAAGCATCTATCAGTCAGGTAAAAATACCACAAAATACCACCAGACAACCGCTTTTTTCCTGTGTATGCGATACGATATTGGCCGCATGATTTTAGGTAAGACAGCAAAGGGTAACTGGTAAACAGATTATCAAAATAAAATGAAAATGGCAACGATATTAATGCATCAGGAAAATCATCGATCATACTGACTAAAGGAGCGGCATATCTTACAAACTTGGCCTGATACTCAATAATGGAATGGGGATTTTTTCCCCAAACTTTATAGCCGAATCGTAATGGTTTGCTATTTATGAATTGCTTAGAGTGCCCCTGTGGACTAGTCAGTAAAGGACAAGTCAGTTGTTTGGGGGTTGCGGGTTCAATTCCCGCCGGAGACTCTGGAATTGTCTGCTTCTCTTTCTCTTATATCCCAAATATTTCTATTCTTATTCTATTCTTTTCTCTATTAAGGCGTCACAATGGACGTAATGGTCTCCGAGTGAAGGTTAAATTCATTGATAATTAATTTTCTATAATATGAACAAGTTTCCAAGTATTTATACAAGTTGTAGAAGTTGGAATCATTTAAAATGTCTATTACTTCTGATAGCTCAAGTTGAGATTTTCCAAAAAATTTAAGTCTAAATCCGTTATATATTTGGCAGACTCCTAAAAAGTGTAAAGTATTTTCCTCTACCCCATGATTGTATATTGTGCACACGGACGCAGAGTTGTTTGTGAAGGACCTTGCGTTTATATTAAGCAAACCTCCTCTCGCTCTGACTATTAAGCTAGTGGTACGATATGAGTAGTTTTTTGCAAGAAGAGGTGATACGGTGTGATTTAGTCGACAATAAAGGTCGTGGTGCTGTGAGTTTGTTGCTCGTAGTAAATTATCTTCACGTTCCTTTACAATGAGTAGACTTATTATTGCTTTCCAGTTAGTGCAAAGTGGGAGGTTTGAATTCGATGGAATAAAGACCATTCCTTTGCCCAGAATTCGTTTTTGGCTATTATTGTTTCTGCTAAAATACGTGGTAATCGAGTGCGACCCATATTTAAAACTTTGTGTATATATGAAAAGTGTAGTCTCAGAGTGGATACGAACAGGAAGTCTAAGCCCGTTTCAAGGTATAACATGTAGTTTGGTTTTAAACTTATTGATTTTTTAAGAAAATTACGAGCTTTTTTTAGGGTTAAGGTGCATTTTAAAATTTTCAAATTGACAAGTCGATCGCAAAAAATTATAGTTTTTCTAAAGCTAAAAATGACTTACTTGATCTTTCTCCTGCAGATGGGCCACATTTTTCTATTATTTAATATTATTATTATTTATTAAGGAGACAAGGTTAATAAAAAAATTGCAAATTAATTTAAGTAATTTTTTATTAATTTTTTTCAAATGACAGCAATTATTTTTTTTTTTTAAACATTTATTTTCTATAAAAATTAATGATTAAATTAATTCAAAATATAAGTCAAATTTAAAAACAAATCAAATGGCCATTTAATTTAACAATTTAAAGGAATATATTTGTCTGTGTCTATTATGAATTTCATTTGGCTACAGAGATGTCAAATTTGTTAAAAAAATTGTTGCAATACATTGTCTTTTTTAAGAGAAACAAATAGGTAGACGATAACTTTCAATTCACGAAAGCTTTCTTTTTAAAAAAATGCATAAAAATTTTTTTATTTAAAATTTTTTCCTATATTTAATAATTTTTTGTAAATTTTCAGTTTTTAACCAGACTGACTATAAAATTTACATTCTAAGCAAGTTTTTTTTTTGTCACATTTTATGTGTTTAAAAAATCTTTTTGAATCTTTATGATTTTAATGAATTTTTATAGCCTCTTTTGATTTTTTTTGCAAACACTGTATGTATCAAGAACATGTCTTTAAATTTCATTGCTAATTTGTACGCCTTATTAAAAAGTTGTTATAAAAATCTCTTTATAAAAGTTCTTCAAACTTCAAACATGTTTCTAATACTATAATAAATTAGACATAAAAACATGTGACAACAACACAAACACCAATAATAACAAATGTCAAAATTGATGAATTAGCACAATGTTTCTCTTAAATCGCAATATGAACATAAGCATATACAAAAATATAGACAAATTTTCTCTTTTGCTTAATTCATTTGTTCCCAAGAGTGCGGGTGTTTGTATGAGTGTGTTTATTTACTGTATACAAAAGTAAAACAAACAAAAAAGAAGAAGAAACGTGAAAAAACCGGGCTCAGACGTATGAGTGTTGTTAATAAAAATAAGAAAAAACAACCAAAAAAGAAAAACAACAGCAACAATAAATACAAATATTTTCTGCTAAAAAGGTGTGTGTATGTTTACTTAGTTCTCTGGCAGAGACTTAAATAAACATGCCGACACACAAACACACACACACTGTCACACGCATGCAGAAAGCAATATAATTCAGCAGGCTAACATTACTCAGCCAACGAACCAACACTAAAACATCCAACAAACAGACACATTAGATGTAGAAGAAGAAGAAAAAGAAAAACAAGATGAATTTTGTGTCACTGTGTCAATTGTTCCAACACATGAAAAACATACAACAACAAGAAGAGTTAGTTGTATAAAATGTTGCTAACAAAAATAATAATGACGATGTCTACACAAAACATCATAATGATGATGTTTGAAAATAATGTTGTAAAACGATAAAAGTAATGAGAGACGATGTAAAAGTAAAGCAGAATTTGAAACAAAATATAAAGCAGGTTATGTATTGCTACTTTTTAAATAAAATATTTTGATGGGATGTGGGTGGTAAAACACCAATGACGCAAAATATAAGTGATGTTAGTGTTAATATGACCAGTAAAGCTGTCAATGATTTTCATGTAGCTAGTGGTTGTAATGGCAGTGGCTGTATTGTTGAGTTTTGGTAAATCCCTAATGAAAAGTTGGGTCCAAAATATTTGAGTTAAAAATATACTTGCGCCTAAATATTAAACCATTAATAGACATTTTGGAGAAGTGTTTATCTTTTAGGAAAGTAAAATACTGAAATTACCCTAGAACTTTGTACCAGCCTGTTAAGCTATTAAAAAACAAAGATGTGTTAATTATTACCATCCATAATATCTTAGAGATAAATAATTTTGTTGAAGCATTAATTAAATTAAATAAATAAAATTATAAAAAAGTTTTTCTACATATAAAGCTACCGAAAGAGAAAAAGTAAAACAGATTATATATACTGAATGCCCTTAATGCAACATAAAAAAAGGACAATGAATTTGTTTAGAGAACAACTCCACAAAAAACAAAGTATTTTTTTATTGTTAAAATGTAATTATGAAGAAAAGTCCACGGCAGCTGCAGATAAAAAAGTCTTTAAGATATCGACTGAAAAACTTTTCATATATTTAGTTCATATGTAGTTCTGTCATATTCCAGCCTAATTTGCTAAGCAGAATAGCAAAGATCGTTGGCCTAAGTAGTGTAACATTCCAAAGCTTTAAAAAGAAACAACAATGGCATCATTTGTGAGACTTAATTATATAAACATAAGTGTAAACTATATGATTTTTTATATTTTTATTGCAACTTATTTTGGAAAACTGTTGAGTTCGCTGAGTATCAATTTACCAATAATTTGGTTTTAAAATGTATTTGTGTACTTTTTAAATCTATTGATAGATTTTTTCGGATCTTATAACTGAGTTTGTTGTTAAATTACCAAAATTGTAAAGTTAACGGCGCATGTTTTCCGAGTCGATAATGACTAATAATTTATGTCAATGATGTTGGATTTATATGATAGATTTTGAACATAATCGAAAAAAAATTTGATGGCACTAGGTTAAATGTTTTCTTTAGTTTACAAAAAATTTAAATAATTTTAATATTAGCACAATCTTTAATATTAGAGCATATTTAATGTAATTGTATTCTTATTAATGTTTTTAATATTTCGCTAGTCCGTTGTGTACCGTCATTAAATTAATTATTGAAGTTAAAAATTATGTTCTGAAAAACCTTAGTGTAAGTGAGCTGTATGACATAGTGCATAGTTGTACTTCATATTGTCCTTTAAAGTCCATACAAATATTTTGAATTAATTGAAAAATAAGCTAACGATGCCACCACACGAAAATATATACCAAGATGTCTCACCAGCTGTCAGTGCATTGGCTTTGACCATATCGGTGTGAATTATCCTATTCCCACTATGCTACAATTTTGTTTACATAAATGCCGAGATAAAAATTTTACCTTTTTTTTAAGAAAGAAAACCTGCCCAAACTAAGAATATCGTTTTCTTCAACAGCTTAATCAATGAGAACTTCTAAGTAAATAATTCGAGATCTTGGCTTAAAATTTTTATTTTATTTTCATTGTTCTGGCTTGTGGAATTCGGAATGGTTAAAATCAATAGCTAATCGGTGTTCCTGGATTAAATTTACAAATTTTTGGTCATATTTTCAACCTCATTTGCACGTATGGCGCTTTGGCAAATACTAATTACTAGCCAAAATAACTTTTTGTTTAATATGACCAAATGCATATATATATAAAACGATTTACTAAAATGAGTAATGATTGAAGTTATATAGTGACCCACATACATAGTTCTGATATGATGTAGTCTCTTGTTTGTTTTTAATTACTACACTGGACAGGCGGGAAGGTAATGAGGTCAATGTAATTTAAAACAGATTCACCTAAGAATTGTTACAATTGTCCGCAGTTGTCTGGCTTTAAGCAATACTTTTGACAGTGAATCGTTTTGGAACTACTATAACAAATTAAGCAAAATTTAAGAAAAGAATATTTCGCCGATTAAGTAAATGGTTACATTATAAATTAATTTCAGTTTTTTTTTTTGAAATTAAATATCTTTCCTATGAAAAATTTTAAAATGTTTGAAAATTGTAAAAAAATTGAATTTATGCCATCGTAGTTATTAATTTAATTTATATTTTTGTTTCTCATTCAATTATTTTGCAAATCCATCTCAATCTCTCTGCAAAATCTACATCTATAGTATAGACTCTATATAATATTTTTTTTGGTTTTAACTTAATACTTTTTTTGTTGGATTTTTGTGTATACATTTTGGGCGCGACACGTGCATACAAAAGGAGATGCTGTTTGTTAATATTTTAAATTGTCCACTAGCTCTTAGCATACAAGATTACTCTTGGCCTCAGACAACAGAAAGTTCCTCCCTTAAAATGGCCTGTTTTGCTGAATATGTATTACATTGGTGTACTCTTAAACAACATTTTATTGTTTTCTGATTTTTAGCTTATTTGCTCCCTGCAGCTCCTCAGCGGCTTGATTTTTTATACTCTACTTTCGCTGCTCGCTTTTATAATTCAGTTACCAAAAAATTATAACTTTACGCTCCAGCATCTATGTAAGGTTATGGTAACTTGTCAGACGTGTGGTAGATGTTCTGTAAAGCCTTTCGTTGAACGTTAAGTCACGGCGCGTAAAACAAGTAAAAAATTAGTTTAATAAATTTCAAAAAAAAAAAAAACAAACAGAAGAAAACATCAAATATATCAAAAAATAAACAAGTTTTCAAACAAATAAAATATAAAAAAGTTCTCAAGCATTTATAAAAGAATTTAGCAGAAAAAGTATTGAGTCAAAGTCGTTTAGTTTACAGCATCATTTAAACACAATTTAACAAAGATTTGTGTAATCAGTTTTAAATTGTATAGGGTGTGTAAAGAGAAGAAAAATACAAATAAAATAAAATAAAAAATTGAAAGGAAATTGATATTAAAAACAAAATAATATTGCCTAAATTTTAAGTGTAACATTAAAGAAATTATTAAATCGAATACAAAGTCTTAGAGAAATTTTATTTTTAAATGAAATTTTCACAATATCATAAATTAATGGTTTTTAAAGTGTTATAGTTTCTAAGCAAAAAAAAAAAAAACAATACCTTAATAAGTGTGTTAGTGTATGTTTTTGTGATAATAATTTTATTTTTCTATCCAAATTTTAATATAAAAAAAAAAATAAAAAATCTCCACTCAATCAGTGCGCAGCCACACTAGGTTCTTGCTACACATCCCTAAAATCACACATAAACATCACCATTACCTTAGCCGTCGCCTCTAAATCTGTTGAAGTAGGCTATAAATTATTTTTTAAGTATCGTGGGTAGTTTTATGTCAAATTCGTTTAAACTGTTAGTAGAGTAGAATAAAAAGCTGCAAAAACCACATTATTTGACCTGCCATTCTTTCAGTTTGGTTTAAGATTTCCATTGTTATCCTAATGCTGGTGTTTAGTGTTTGACTTACTTACGTGTGTTGGAAGTGAGCCGATAAAAATCTCTCCACTATAATATGCCACACACACACACACCAACATACACGCACTCATGTTATAAAAAAACACAAAAAAAATGCAGCCATAAATTTTGACATTTCTCTTGGTGGCACACTTTCTAATGTATATATGTTTTCTTGTTTGTTTTTGTATTTAAAATTACATACAATTCAACAATAATACTGCACACATCTCTACATAACCGATGATGGCGGCGATAAAGTTACGAGTCTGATGGAATGTCAAAATCAAGGAAAGAATATAAACAAATGAATGGTAATGCCATTTTTATGGTATGAGAGAGAAAGAGAGTGGAAGATAGTTGAAATTCCGATGGTGTATAAAGGAAAAGCAGAAGAACTAGTATAGAAAACAATTGTTTACTCAAAGTAGTAAAGAAGAAAACCGCTCTCATTTTTTTCTACTAAAAACAAATGTCATTTTATATTATTTTTTTATTTATTGGTAAAGGGCATGTCAATTCTTTTACATAGAGCAGTGCCAGAGCAATGTTTACAATAAAAACTTTTATATAAAATTTGAGGATATTTTGCTTTTAAAATTTGTAAAACATAACACCGGATTAACACAAGCCTAAAAGCATGCTTCATTTTTAGGATTTTCATTATTATTGTATAGAAAGCAGGTCATATCTTTTTGATATATTTCCTTAAATATTTATGGACTTTTACAAAATATTTAATTTTAAATACAGATAAACTAGACACAGGTAGCCTATTATTATAAAAGCCTTTCGTACCACTTCTACGATTATCAAAACAAAAATTGTCTAATCTCGATATAGGATGTTCTGTAAGAAGATCACATACATGATTTTAAAAAATATTGAAATTCTCTAAAAACACCTTCTTCAAAATACCCTATAAAACAACATAAGCATGTCATTGGTACTCATTATTCTTATAGTTAAGACCACAAGTGTGATTTCTGACAAATATTTAAACTTTATGTAAGGTGATTTATAGAGCAAAACAAAACATATATATATATATAAAAGTGAACTTTATATAAAAGTGAATTTTGTCATCGGTTGCAAGAACAATTTCTGACATTTACTGCCTGAAAACAATATCATGTAAATAAAGTCCAATTTTACATCTGAGTTTAATTTTGGGAAACTCGTTAGAGCATAGTGACTGGAATCTTGTGAACAACACGATTAGTTTTGCCTTCCAAAGCATAAATATTTTTGTTTTGAAAAACCTTAGATAAACTACATTAAAAGTGTGATAATTCACGATATAAATGGCCAATTTACCGAAGCAAATCATAATATTAATTTTTCACCAAATGATCTAGGATCCTACCCGCTGTATGGCGAGTACTGCCGCCTTTTTTAAACCAGCGATCACCGAGATCATTTTCTTGAATTTCAGAATGCACATAGTCCTTTGACATGGTAAAATAATTGCTTCCATTGATGAAAATATTCCGTAGTAATATGGTCTAATTATTGTACCAGCCCATAAGCCACACCATACTATTGTTCTTAATGAAAAAAATGGCAGCTCTTGGTACACATCGGGGTTTTTAGCAGCACCAATACACTAAGTTTGTTTATCAAGGTATCTATCCACTGGGCCCGAAATATACTTCAACACTGAATAAAATTTCAAGATAAAACACCGGAAAACATTTCTCACTAAACGCTGTTTTTCGGAATATATATCTGAACAATTTGGAGACGCTGTTGTAGAATGAGTTGACTTGCAAAGACACACTGTATACAAATTAAAAAGATCTTTAATGAGTCATGCGAGATCAATCAAACAAGCCTAATGATGAATTGTCCAATGTATGCGTAATAAAAAAGGTGACCCAAAGAGACTGCCAAATAACTTTTTTTTTTGAAAATGCTATAAAAAAAAGTGTAGCCTCGGCTGTGTGGCACGTAGCGCCGTTCTGTTGAAGCCAAGTGTTACCAATATCCTCCTCTTCAATTTTTGTGAACAAAAATTCGTTCAACATGGGCCGATAATTATCGCCATTGACTGTAACGGCCACTCCTTGCTCATTTTCGAAGAAAAATGGCCCAATTATGCCTCCGGACCAAAATCCGCACCAAACAGTGACTCGTTTTGAGTGTATCAGCTTTTCAATGTATGAGTGCGGGTTTTCTGTGCCCCAAATGCGACAATTTTGCTTTTTTACATACCCACCAAGATCAAAATGAGCTTCATTTGAAAAGATAATTTTTTTGGCAAAATCGGCCAAAGTAATGTCGCAATACTTCCCAGCATTGTTCAAGCGTATACACAACCATATTCGTTTAGCGGAAGGATAAAACTAATTATTTGTCAAATCAGACATGAGCTAAGTGTTACCATTTACGAAACAAGCACTAGTTAAAAAAAACGTTAGATGGCGGACCCTTTTGCATGACTTAGTTATTTTTTTAATATTTTATTTTCACACTGCAATATATTTTCAAAACTAGAATAAATTTAAAACAACTTAGAGCACAATATTTAGCTGTGCCGAATTTTGTATCCCTATAACTTTTGTGGCACAAAATTGTTTTTTTTTTGTATTAACAGTAATTGTTATGGAATAATTTCTTTATACTAAAATATGTATCAGTTTTTTTTGTTACTTCAATTTGCTTTTAAGATATTTTCGTAAAATTTAGTCTTTTAATGAATGTGGGCATTGGAGTAGGCGTGTCAACATAGTTTCTGCTAATAAATTCAACTCATATATTTCAATTTAGAGTCCAAAGTCTTTATTTATAGATAAATTATATGAATTTAAGATAAAGCGTTATATGGGACGAGGACGTGTCAATTTGGTTTTTAGGGAGTACAAATCTTTTGATCACAAAGCAATGTTTTCAAAATTTCAGGATCATACATCTAATTTTCTCAGTTTTATTACGTTTTAAATTTTGAGTAAACTGAAAAATACACTGTGCCGTGTAAATTTTCGTGCATTTTGATCAATAACTTCTTTCGTTATGTATGGATTTGTGCAATTTTCTAGGAAAGATATTTCTTAAAATTCAGGAAATATAACTTCGAAGTTTCATTGCCCATCGTCAATGCGTTCAGACACAATCGCATTTTATTCGATGTTGGAAGGACATTGTTTTTATGACCTATTCTTGCATTGCGAGCTATAACTCTCTTCCTAATATTTCTACTTAGTCCATTTTCAATACCAAACAAATATTCTGCGAAAATTACAGGCCTCCTAACTTTTTCGGTTCGATGCTTTCAACAGATGGACAGACGGACTGACATAGCTAGATCGTTATAAAATGAAACCCAAATCAAAATATATATACTTTATGGGGTCTTAAATGAATATTTCGATGTGTAACAAATGGCATGACAAAATGAATATACCCCCAAGCCATTTTTTGATGGTGTGTATACAAGTAAGGTGAGCAGCATTTAAAGGATTATCTCATCGTATTAAATTACGTCTCATAGACTTAATATGTAATTAACTGTTGTGTAGTTAACACCATAAGAAATCCCCTATTTTGGTTTGGACATTTTTGTACTATCTGCTTGCAGTCAAGACGTGCGCTTCATTTTATTGTCGTAGAAATATTAGCTTTAAAATGCTTTATTGTGGTCTTGTTTGAAATAATTTTGGTATGCGATGGCATCTAGAATTTGGAAATATTAGTCCGTGTAATGTATTTTGCTAGTTAATGCCCTTCATTTAATATGTGTTATAAGTGGGCTGAAATAGAAATATATTTGCCATTCGGTCCTGGACACCATATTCGATTTGGTATCTTTACTGTATTCTACTGTTCAAAGTTAGTGTAGCCTGTTTATATTCGACGAAACGAAGTCATGATAATAAAGTAGATTTCATACCCATATCTCCAGCTTAAATTTATCTCTTCTAAAACTTATTTACATAAATAATTTTTAGTAGTAAATTTTATTTTACTTTTTTGTTTATTTTATGAAGAAGTTAATTGCCACAAGCTTCGAAACTTACATTATAAGTATAAAGGTAGTTGAAGCAATTTGTTTTAAATATATTCACATTAGGCAAATTTTTGACTAAAAAGTGTTAATATCTTTTATATTTCATAAATGTTTTCTGAAGTAAAAAATTCTCTTAATTTAAACCAATTGTAATATTAGTTCTTTGAGTATATTTTGAGCAGAGCAAATCATACAAAACTAAATATTTACCAAAATTTGTTTACACTTATTTGCACAAATACTTGCCTTATGTGAATAAAGCATAAGGAGTACAACGGCATGATAAACTGCACCAAAGAGTTGCTGCGTAAGCGAGAACCAGTCAAGTGGTTATACGCTTAGCGCCTAGTAACTTCGTTACCTTAATTTACAATATAATTTATTATCTTTTTACAATGTAAAATAAGCAACGTTAATGGATTTTGTCGTAGATAGTTTCCATCTATTTATTTGCCTTGAGGTTGTTTAAATTCCTCAACAAAAGTTAAAATGTAATTACAGGAAACTATTTATCAAATGTCTGTCGTATCAAGCAGATTACATCTTTTTTATTTTTAAGTTTTAAGAAATAATATTTCTAAAGAATAATAAAAAAAATAAATAAGATTTCTATATTCGGCCGAGACGAATCTTATAATACCCTTCACTATCGTATAAATATTGTACGTTCTATTGCTTTATATAATTTGGTTTGATCGAGGTCAGAACCGACACTTTACTACAATCCTTTTTTTTTTCTTTTTGTTTTGCAAAAATTTTGTCTATTGACTTTTAAGTCATATAAATATATTTTAAAATAATACAACAAATAACTGCCTAAATTTATTTAAACAACTTTTTATTTTACAAACTATAAGTTAAAGTTTTCTAACTGTTAAAAAGTTTTGCTTAGTTCACTGTAATATTCAATTTCCTTTTGCTCATTTCCTTTACTATTCTCTTTTTATAATGTCACTTTTTCATATCATTCTCTCACTCTCTATCTCTCACAAACAAAGTATTTTTTAAAAAGAAATGTCAAAAATATTACTACTTCTTTCCCTATTTCATTTTATTTTCTTGGGTTTGTTTTAACCATTCTCTTCTGCTGATAACTGAGTTATTTTTAATGATTTTTTTTTTGGGAACATGCGTACATTATAACTTTTCATCACTATTGTGGAGAAGCTGCAATATCTCAGCTACTTTGCCTTTAGAGATGCTGCAGCATCGGCTGTTACTGCTGCTAATGTGTAGGCAGCTGCGGCGGTTGATGTTAATGTCAGCTTTAAGCGGTTTAGATGCGTGTAAGAAATTTTTATGCAGGGCTTTAGAATAATGAGACCGAGCCAACATAAAAATCTCTTAATATTACAATGTCAGTTGTTTAATGTTGGCTGACTTGGTTCGCTACGGTTCGGCTCTGCTCATGAAAAAACTAAATTGTCTGCTTGTGTGTCTATAATAAACCGTGAAAAAATCGCATACTTTGCAGGAATACAAATAATGTCCTTTTTTAAATATCATGTTTTAAACTTCACTATCTAGTGAGTGTGTTTTATTTATTATTATTATAATTTATTTTTTTTTTCATTTATTCTATGATTGTGAGTTTGCATGATTTAAATAATAATGAGCGTAGGTACATACTCTTGTATACATACAAGTAAGTTTATAATGCAGTGTGTGTGTGTGCAAATGTTTTTTTTTCCCCTTTTGCTTAAATTGTGTGTTGGTGCTGTGTGTGAAAATCACATACTTTTTTAATATCCTTTAGTTAAAGCTTTACACAGTAGCAAAACAGCAGAATTACGAGGTGGTGCTTCTCCTACAACATGAACACCGATATATACAGTTTTTGTCCTTTCTTAATTGCACGTAGTTAAAGAAAATATTGTGAAAAAAAATTAATACTAAATTATATTATAATTATTTAAGTTCTAAAACAATATGAATTTCCTACAGTAAATACTAGTTTTATATTAATTAATTTAAAAAATACAGAAAATTTTTGTAGAAATTATTTCTGCTTAAGAAAAGTGTCTGCTACAAGTGTTTTTTTTTTGTTTCTGCTTTTAGATAAAGAAGAAATATTCAACATATTGGCATCTAATTGAGCAAAATATTGAAATTATAAAGGAAAATTAAAATGTCAGCGGTGAAAATTTAATACAAATTTTAATCATATTGATATATTGTGAACGAAAAAATTAATAAAATTATAACAATATGTTGTTGAAAGTGATTAAATAACATTTAAATTCAGTGTATAATCCATTGGCTTTATGTGCCATACGGTTTTAGCCAAGAAAACATGTTTGGCAAATTAAAGTTGACTCAACTGAATACCATCATAAATAAAGTAATAAAAAAATAATAGAAATAAGTTTTTATCTCCAGTGAATAAATCGTTTATACTAAATATATGTGTCTGCTCAACTAAATTCCAACAAGAAGGGGAAAATCTTGTCACAGAAAAACCAAAAATGTGCTGTCTCGACAGAATTTTTAAACAGTGTAAATGAGTAAATAAATTATATATGCACGTGTTGTTAAGGAAATTTACAAGAAAATAAAAAAAAACACAATAAATAAGTAATTAGAAAATAAAAAAATTATTAATATCATTTAAATAAAACCCAGCTAAACAAAATAACAAATTGTGTTCAATAGTGTTTAAAAAAATTATTAACTATAAATGAAAGTGGCAAATTGAAACAAACCAAGTTAAAAAAAAATTATTTTCCTGTAATATCAAGTAAAAAAGTTATAACCCAGTGTAAAGCATTTTTGTCTTTAAACCTTTCCTTTTTCCTACAACACAATAAAATAAATAAATACTGAAATCCCTTAATCTCTAGCTAAAAATAATAGAGCTGCCCAGATGAAATGAAAAATAATCGAGTTTTGTTAAGCAATTTTTTTACTAACAAAACAAAAAAAAACAACAAAATTACTAGTTCTATCATGCTGTTCAACATCATTACCATTAGCGTGGATTTGTTAAAATAAACCATAGAAGGTAGTGGATTTAATTTCCACCTGCATCCATCAATCAATATTAAAATGTTATTGAATAAAAGAATTCTTTCTTACAACAACACTTTTATTAAATTTTCTATGGAGTGATAAAAATTACTAAATTTAACGCGGAAAACAAAGTGTAAGTTTTAAATATATTTTAAGGATTTTTAGTTTGGTTTTTTATTACTTAACAAACGTGGAGCCTAAAAACCAGTGATAAAGAAATATTTAAACAGCAATCCATTTCATTTCTTATGAATTAATATATTTTTATTAAACAAGACAATTTTCTAAAAAAAAAAACAAAGATTTTGTATGAATAAATCTGTAGCTTGGAGCTAAAAGGGCCAATGTCAAAATATTTACTTTTGAGAAAAGTTGAATTGAACTTTAAGTTTTATATGTGCTTTCATAGTGACATTGGCCAGCATTTCTTTTATGAAGCTGTTCTGGATTAGGTGTGATCTTAGCTGTTTTACCATACTGAAATAGAGCAAGAAAACAAATCTAATGCAATGATTAACTTAAAAGAGCAAAAAAGTGACAGTGGCCCTTTTAGCTCTAGGCCACAGAAATATAGTTACCAATTTATTAAGAGTATTTGAAGATTATCCCTATTTATACGTTAAGTCAAAAAGTAATAATCTTGGAATATATGTAGATAGGAAATTGGATTTTCACACTTCTCTTAGGTATCCAATCAATAATGCAAAAAATTTACTAAGATTTATTTATCGTTGGTCTATTATTAGTCATCGAAACGAAACATCTTTTACATATATCTTATTTATTTTTTTTAAATTTAAAAAGGTCGATTTCGGAGATATATTCCAGTGATACATAGGTCATGAAAAATTATCTTTTACCTTCAAAACAATCATATTGTATATCAAATCTGATAAACTTCCAAATCTGACCCGGCTGAGCAACGTCCTATAACACCTTTCAAATAATGCTAATTATAAGAGTACATTTTAATAAATTTCTCTGGTTTTCAAGACCTCATATTTTTGGCTTCAAACGGCTAACTGACTTCAAAATTGGAACTTTTCTTGGATCTGTGATACACTTTATACCTAATACAATTTACAAAATTTGGAAACACTAATGCCAATAGCAGCAATTTTTTATGTTGATGTGAGATTGTTTAATTCACATAAATTTTATGTTCGTCTTCAAGAAATTAAAAAAAAAAAAAAAAATATTAAATAAAATAAATAAATAAATGCTCGGAAGGAGCTAATTTATAATATTGCTAGCTTACTTCCTTTAAATAAATGGGATTATTTTATTGCAAATAATTACTATTGAAATTTAAGCTTTTAATAAGTAGCGACTTAGTTTAGTATTTCACCTTTTCTTATCAAACTCAATTTGATTGCAACAGGCCGTTCTGGTCGTAGCTTTATATTATCAGAGTCATCTAATTGTGTCTTCTATAACTTTTCACAAACCTCCTGCATGTATGCACTAGTATATAATGATAATTACCAGACGCCGCATAGTGGGGCCAAATGACCATTTGTCGGATCAATTTATATTTCAATAACTACATCAGCAGGATACACCAAATGTTGTGTAAGTAATTCTTAGAACAAACTGCACGTTCCCACAAAATATTGGTGATTTAGAAGGAGGTACACGGATATGGGGGATAAAAAGAAATTATTAATTAACGCATAAACATAAATTTTTTATTCACACCAGCCATGGCTTCATGGCCTGCCATTGAGTGACTTCGGAGAACTTAAGAGTGTTAATTCGTGAATGTGTAAGAACAAAATTTCATTTTTATATACAACTAGTGCCAAAAGCTAAAAATTATAAATTTTTTTAATGGGCGTGGCACTACCCACTTTTCTAATCACGAAATTGTAAAATCATGACAGCTCAATATGTGTGTGCAAAGTTTTAGAAAAACCGATCTAGTGAAAGTAGCTAAAAATTATAACTTATTTCTTACGGGTGCGGCACTGTCCGCTTTTCTAATCACGAAATTGTTTAATCATGAAAGCTCAATATGTGTGTGCAAAGTTTCAGAAAAGTCGGTGAAGTTCAAGTAACTAAAAATGATAACTTTTTTTATAGGCGTGGCACTGCTCACTTTTCTAATCACGTAATGATATAGCCATCACAGCTCAATATGTGTGTGCAAAGTTTTACAAAAATCGGTCCAGAGCAAGAAGCTACAAATGATAACTTATTTCTTATGAGCGTGTCACTGCCCACTTTTCTAATCACAAAATTATATAATCATAAGAGCTCAATATGTGTGCAAAGTTTCAGAAAAATCAATTTGGCACAAGTACCTCAAAATTATAACTTTTTTGATGGGTGTGGCCCTGCCCACTTTTTTAATCACGAAATTATATAGTCACGACAGCTCAATATGTGTTTAAAGTTTCAGAAAAATCGGTCAAGTGCAAGGAACTAAATTTTTCATATTTGTTGTTGTTGTATTTATTTGACATACTGTGTATCAGCTGTTTTTGTTTGTATTTTATCAAAAACTAAGCAATTTTCAGAATGCGCTCAAAAATAGAAATTACTTTACAATTTTGTGTTGTAGCTGCTGCATCCGTTGCTTAAAAATTTAAATCATTTCATTTGTTACTTAATTTGTTTCTTTACTCTAAGCGCCACTTAACATAATCAGCTATTTTTAAGTCTGTTTTTATACCCGCCACCAAAAAAATTGTGGGGGTGTATTCATTTTGTCATTCCGTTTGTAACACATCGAAATATCCATTTTAGACCCCATAAAGTATATATATTCTGAATCAGGGTTTGATTTTATGACGATCTAGCTATGTCCGTCCGTCTGTCCGTCTGTCCTTCTGTCCGTCTGTCCGTCTGTTGGAAGCACGATAGAGGTCGCACCGAAAAAGCTAGGGGGCTCAAATTTTGCCAGAATCTTTCTTATAGACAAGGTTTGTTTGGTATTGAAAATGGGCTAAATCGAAATATTATTAGGAAGTGAGTTATAGCTCGTAATGCAAAAGTAGGTCGAAAAAACCGTGTCATACGAACATCGAATGAAATGGTATTGTGTCCAAACGCATTAACGCACAGTCTTGAAACTTCGACTATATTTTTAATGTCAAAACAATATCTCTCCCCAAAAATTTCCTACCTCGACGGATTAGGAAAGGAGTTATGGATAAAAATTTACGAAAATTTATACCTCGCAGTGTATTTTTCAGTATATTTTAAATTAAAACCTAATAAAACGGACAAAATTAGATGTACGATCCTGAAATTTTGCACACTTTGCTTTTTGGTGAGAGGATTTTCTGTGACAGAAAACCAAATTGCCACGCCCACCTCCCATTTAACGTTTTACCTAAAATTCATATAATTTCTCTATTAATAAAGATTTTGGAATAATAAAGGGCTAAATTGAAACACCTAAGTTGTTCTCATTCGCAAAAACAACTTTGACAGGCCTACTATATCGCCCACTTTTCACGTTATGTATCGTTAATAAAATTTAAACGCTCATAAAACCGCCAAAATTAGAAGTATGATGATTAAATTTTCTACGTATATCTCTCTAGGCAATGTGATTACTGTGCGATAAAACTTAGGTGACACGCTCAATTTAACGCCTACCTTCCATATAACGGTTTATCTTAAATTCATGTAATTTCTGTATTGACAAAGTTTTTGGTAAAATAAAGGACTATATTTAAATATCTAAGTTGTATTTATTAGCAGAAACTTTACTTTAACGCCCACTTTCACTAAAAGACTAAATTTACGAAAACATTTTAGTAGCATATCGAAGTTATTAAGGGTGGTTAAATTTTAAGGGCCGATGTTGATTTTAAATAAAACACAAATTATTTAAAAAATTACTATCATTTCTTTTTATAATGATAATATTTGTATGGTTCAATTATGTATTTAAAAAAATATCGGCCAAATGGCCCCCCAATCCTTGGCGCCACTCTTCTATCTGATGGTCCAAATTTTCAATGACAATGTTGATGCTCAATTGTTGGGCATAATGATGAGTCGAGGTTGACTGCTCTTTTGCCACACTATCGCAAAAACCAGCAGTGGTTCCCATTCAACGCACTAAGAAGGCATTCACAGATTTTCTAACATTTTATACAGACCTGTTTTGCAGAAATTTAAATATTTTTTACAATTCTCCCGATTGTGGACGAATTTGAACTATTATGTTGTTGAAAAGAATTGCGAAGTGCAAAAACTCTAAAGCGTTGCTCACTTGCGTATCTTTCCATTGATCAAATTGAGTAAGTTTGAGATTGAGAAATGTCAAATGAAATGCAGAAAACTAATTTAAAGTCTAGGTGTAGTTTACCTTCAACATGGGCCCTTAAAATTTAACCACCCTCTACAAAGAAAGTGATACATATTTTATTATAAAGAGATTATTATATAGCGATTAATAAAATAATAAATATTGTGCTTTAAATTTACACAAAATTGGTGGTGGGTATAAAAGATTCGGCACAGCCGAATATAGTGCTCTTACTTGTTTGACTTTGTATCACCTTATTTATTACACCGCAAACAAGGTTGTATTTGATAAAATCTACCTGAAACCAAATCAAAAAAGATTTTAAGACAGTTTCAACAAATTTATTTTGCATAGTAAAAACAGATTTTAATGACTGGTTGGCATAGAGATTACACTCTATTTAATTTGTTTTGTTTGTCTGCTAGTAGGCTTTTTGATGTTGTTTTTAGTTTTTGAGAATTTGATTAATATATTTTTGTTTTGCAAAAAATTAATGCAAAAGTATACAAAAAATACAAAAATGTGCAAGCCTAAAGAACACTTAAAACTTAAAAAAATACAATAGTACGATCACCAGGAGGTTGTTTAGTAGATGAGCACAACAGTCTTTCGCACACAGGGAACATTTTTTCGCAGATTTTTTTGGATCGAAAAAAATGGTTTAAAAATTACATAAGTTACAAGAGTTGTTATTGTTGTATTAGTTAATTTAAAAAATCTGGTTTTTCTGTCAATGGAGAGATAATCTTTTTACAAGTTTGGGCAAACAATTTAGGCAAATTTATTTTTTCTTTTAATACTTTCAAAGTTGTTTTTTTTATTTTTAACCCTTTTGCTGTATTGGTGTTTCAAAGCCAAACAACAAATAAAACGAAAAACCTTTGTGCAAAAAATAACACACACAAATCTTATTAGAGTTTGGAATATCCTTTTTATAAAACCCCCTAAAAGTGATTTAAAAAGTGGCTTAAACTATTTGAAAAATAAGTTATCGCAAAGTTTTTTTACACTAGTATAACCACATTTTAAAGTATGTGCTTAAAAATTATAAATCATCTTGACAATTTTCTGGTGTGATTTTGTCAACTAAAAGCTTTTTTAGTTTACATTTTTTAACATTGTTATTATAAGTTAACAAAAAGTATTAAAAGTTAATAATTTTAGCAATGTTTGATTACATTTTTATGACTTTTTATATTGTTATAATCTGGTTTATACTTAAAATTTAAAAATACCTTGTCTAAATATGTAAGATTTTTTAGCCTTAAATTAACACAATAAATATAGAGTTCAAATAGGACTCTTACAATTAGTTCCTCAGATGTACGATTCTATCACCCGAAAAACAAATGTAGCTTACTAAGCTACGCTTTTTTTAAAATAAATTTGATAAATTTGCCAATGATATACAGGCATTGCGCTATTCACGATTAACTGCCAAACCAAACTTAATGAAATTGATAATAGCATCAAAAAATTATGTATTACTTGGAAAGGAACACTTACGTATTAACTTATTCCCTGAAAACATTTTCAATTCAAAAAAGGATGCTAAAGCTTTACTACACTAAGTTAAAACTTATCCACTATGATGAAATTTAGTTAGGTTAAACAGGCTGACGGTCTGAAAACCATCACACTTAGGTGCATGATTGATTCCTTTGGGGAATGCCTAATGTTACCCATCCCAAGTCCATCCAAAGAATAACAGTTGTCGACTTTAAAACCAACCCGAAGCATGAGTATACGTACATAAGTATACTCCTTTTATCACTGTTAGATACACTCTTCAGATCATGAAGAAAAAATCCCCCATACACAGGGCTCCTAGTCTTTCCATAGAAGGGCAATGAAAGAAAAGATATTGCATGGTCTAAACCTCCTCTACGCCGTAACAACTTCAGCAAATGTCATTGAAATGCAGATTTTATCTTTTGGCGTGTGCTTCTAATATATAGTATCCATTTGCAGCACCAACCAGTTCTTGGAACTGAGAGCGAGAGCGTCGTACAACTATCCATTAACAGCCAGGTTTTTCTCGTTTTGTTAAAAATAACATTCTCTGCGGACCATCTAGTCTCTGAGGACTTGTTGTATAATTCATTGTCTTGCAAGACAATGTTGTCTCTCTCGAGTGAAGAAGATTTTCATTAATCGCTAGTCTATTTGCAATTACCGATATATCAGTCTAAAGAATGGAACTGTTTAACAACCATACCAACCACCTAAGCAGAGTTCCTAGGATCTTCGGGCAAGGTCTTGATACTGGCTCTTACATGTATAGATGTAATTGATGATGTGATTGTTAAAAAAATAATTGGTTTTAAACAAAAAGCGTGTTTTAGGGATATAGACTTTAATTAACCAGGTGAGAAAAACCGTTTTCTTCGTTAATGTTTGGAAAAAAACAAAGTTTCTGGAATTGCTTTAGTTGCATTAAAATTTTCTTTTTTTTTTGTTTTTTTTTTGTTTTATTTACTTTGTTCAGATCTTATATTATAAATATAGCCGTCCTATAAGTTATACCACCATTCGAGCCTCAAGACCCTTCTCCAGTAACTGCCATTCATTCTATATCCTCCTATATGAGGGTAGCCAGAATTATCCAAATCTACTTGACCGTTTTTATTCGGTTTATTTTTAATAACATTAGAAAGAGATATGATTTTCCTAGAGGAATAATACCAATTTTTCGCATTGAACCAGCTGCAATGTTCGTAACCTTTTTAAAAAAAAATTATAAATTTGTTCGCCAAGCTCATTTTAGAAAATTTTTTTGTTGGGTAAAAAATTAAAGAAAGACGCAGGTGGCCGCAGGAAATTTCTTTTTTGTAAATAAAACTGTAGACAATGAAATTGTTAAGGCACTTATATATCTTCTGATATGTAATTCAAATATTTTTTTTAAATTAAACAAATAAAAAACAAGTAAGAGCACTATATTCGGCTGTGCCGAATGTTTTATACCCACCACCAATTTTGTGTACATTTAAAGCACAATATTTATTATTTTGTTAATAACTATATAATTAAATATGTATTACTTTCTCTGTAGAGGGTGGTTAAATTTTAAGGGCCCATGTTGAAGGTGAACTGCACCTAGTTTTTAAATTTGTTTTCTGCATTTCATTTGACATTTCTCAATCGCAAACTTACTCAATTTGATCCGTGGAAAGATACGCAAATGAGCAACGCTTTAAAGTTATTTAGGTTTTTTATGAAAATGGGCGTTCAAATCAAAATGCATTTTGTGCACTTCGTAATTCTTTTGATCAACATAATCATTCAAATTCATCCACAATCGGGAAAATTTTAAAAAATATTTAAATTTCTGCAAAACAGGTCTGTATAAAATGTTAGAAAATCTGTGAATGCCTTCTTAGTTCGTTGAATGGGAACCATTGCTGTTTTTTGCGATAGTGTGGCAAAAGAGCAGTCAACCTCGACTCATCATCATGCCCAACAATTGAGCATCAACATTCTCATTGAAAATTTGGACCATCAGATAGAGGAGCGGCGCCAAGGATGGGGGGCCATTATCATTATCATTATAAAAGAAATGATAATAATTTCTTAAGTAATTTGTGCTTTATTTAAAATCAACATCGGCCCTTAAAATGTAACCAATCTTAGCAACTTCGATATGATAGTAAAATGTTTTCGTAAATTTAGTCTTTTAGTGAAAGTGGGCGTTAAATTAGGCGTGTTAGTAAAGCTTCTGCTAATTAATACAACCAAGATATTTCAATATAGTCCTTTATTTTCCCAAAAACTTTGTCAATAGAAAAATTACATGAATTTAAGATAAACCGTTATATGGGAGGTGGGCGTAAAAGTGGGCGTGGCACTTTAAAAAAGAAATTGTATGTTCAAGAAGCTTTAAAAAAAAATTTCTTTTCTTGATTATATCCCAATGGCTGGTTGCGGCAACACCAATAACGGCAATATAACTAACTTTTTCAAAAAACCAAAATTAGCATTCAAAATTACCGGAGTGAATGAGAAGCTAATTAACAGATTCAGTGTTATTTTACGCTCGTTTACACATAATAATAACGATATTAAATCTTTACATGAAAATCTTAATACATGAAGCCAATATAATTAAAGTATTACCATATCTAAAAGGAAAAATGCCGAAGAAGATTTAGAAGCGCGAAATAAACATTACCGCAATTTCTGTGAGCATCATGCTGCTTAAATATACCGGAGGACTTATTGCATGCGGGATCTAGATTTCAAATTTAGCAAACCATAAGGCAACTCAAAAAAAGAGGATATCGATGACGCATTTTACAACTTTCATCTAGCAGTTCAGAATCGGAATAAGAAAATGTTATTACTATTGTTTTTTGGTATTGTTATATATTTTTATACCCGCCACCAAAAAAATGGTGGGGGTATATTCATTTTGTCATTCCGTTTGTAACACATCGAAATATCCATTTTAGACCCCATAAAGTATATATATTCTGAATCAGGGTTTGATTTGATGACGATCTAGCTATGTCCATCCGTCTGTCCGTCTGTCCGTCCGTCCGTCTGTTGAAAGCACGATAGAGGTCGCACCGAAAAAGCTAGGCGGCTCAAATTTTGCCAGAATCTTTCTTATAGACAAGGTTTTTTTGGTATTGAAAATGGGCTAAATCGGAATATTAGGAAGAGAGTTATAGCTTGAAAAGCAAGAGTAGGTCGAAAAAACCGTGTCCTTCGAACATCGAATAAAATGGAATTGTGTCCAAACGCACTAACGTAGACTCATGAAACTCCGAATATATATTTTCTGAGTAAAAACAATATTTATCTCCGAAAATTATTTAAATCTATGCATTAGGAGAGGAGTTATCGATCAAAATGTACGAAAATTTATACCGCACAGTGTATTTTTCGGTATATTTAAAAACAAAAACGTCATAAAAGCAACAAAATTGGATGTACGACTCTGAAATTTTGCACACTTTGCTTTTTGGTGAGACGCTTTCTTGTAACGGAAAATCAATGTGCCACGCCCACTTTTACGCCCACCTCCCATATAACGTTTTAACTAAAATTCATATAATTTCTCTATTAATAAAGATTTTGGAATAACAAAGGGCTATATTGAAACACCTAAGTTGTATTCATTCGCAAAAATAACTTTGACACGTCTACTTTAACGCCCACTTTTCACGTTATCTACCGTTAATGAAATATAAGAGCTCATAAAACCGCCAAAATTAGAGGTATGATGATCAAATTTGCTACGTATATCCTTTAATCAATGTAATTATTGTGCCAAAAAGTTAAGGTGACGCGCTCATTTTAACGCCTACCTCCCCTATAACGGTTTATCTTAAATTCATGTAATTTCTCTATTGACAAATTTTTTGGGAAAATAAAGGACTATATTGAAATATCTAAGTTGCTTTTAATAGCAGAACCTATATTGACACGCCTACTTTAACGCCCACTTTCATTGAAAGATTGCATTTAGAAAAGCATTTTAGTAGCATATCGAAGTTATAAAGGGTGGTTAAATTTTAAGGGCCGATGTTGAATTTAAATACAAAACAAATTATTTTGGAAATTATTATTATTTCTTTTTGTAATGATAATATTTGTACGGTTTAATTATGTATTTAACAAAATATCGGCCAAAGGCCCCTCCCATCCTTGGCGGCACTCCACTATCTGATGGTCCAAATTTTCCATGACAATGTTGATGCTCAATTGTTGGGCATGATGATGAGGCGAGGATGACTGCTCCTTTGCCACACTATCGCAAAACCAGCGGTGGTTCTCATTCGACGAACTAAGAAGGCATTCACAGATTTTCTAACATTTTATACAGACCTTTTTTGCAGAAACTTAAATATTTTTTACAATTCTCCCGATTGTGAACGAATTTGTACGATTATGTTGATCAAAAGAATTACGAAGTGCACAAAATGCATTTTGATTTGAACGCTCATTTTTATAAAAAACCTGAATAACTTTAAAGCGTTGGTCACTTGCGTATCTTTTCACGGATCAAATTGAGTAAGTTTGAGATTGAGAAATGTCAAATGAAATGCAGAAAATAAATTTAAAGACTAGGTGTAGTTCACCTTCATCATGGGCCCTTAAAATTTAACTACAAAGAAAGTATTATTACTCCATAATGATTAACAAAATAATAAATAATGTGCTTTAAATGTACACAAAATTGGTGGTGGGTATAAAAGATTCGGCACAGCCGAATTTAGTTCTCTTACTTGTTTTCATTTGTTATAAAAACCACTGAAATATCTGAAGAATGAATAAGGTCATCAATAGTTATCTCAACAGAAAAATATAAAAAAAGATAAATAAATGTTAGAAACAAAACTGTTGTTAATATTAAAGTTTAATATATTTTTAAACCTTACTTTTCTATTCAGGTATCGCAAAGGGATCAATATAATGGACCTTTGTGAGCTGCAGTTTCAACCTAACCTAACCTAATTTCATATACATATAGATTTAACTATGTTTAGTACTTTTTCCGCCCCAAACAAATTTTTAAAGCTTTTGGCACCACAAAAGAAAAATTATAGCTACGTCAAGGATAAATAATTACTGTTTAACAAGAGTACTTGCGATAATAAAAAATAATATAAATTTACAAATCCTTATTTAATTATTCTTCGGTTAAATATATGTTAATTTTAAATTGTTAATGTCAAAATTTAATGATAGCAAAGTAGTTAGAAAATAGTGTCGATTTACTTACTTCCAACCGTTACTAAACCACAAGGTTAACACACAAATATGACATTAAAAATATTCTTATGTGTAAGCGTTAACTATATAAAGTTTTAACGATACTATATGTACATGTGTAGTATAATAGAGTAATTTGTAGAATAATTAGGATCGTAGAAGAAGGTTTAGCTGTTTTACTGCTTCTTATTTTTCAGGCTCTCAACTGTAAATAATTGTGTTTGTGTGTGTCGTATGTCGTGTGTTTTTAAATAATTTTAATGTGTTGTCTTATGTTCATTCAGTGTATGTGTAATAAAAAATAATATTTTTGTTTACTTATTTGTGTTTTAATAATATTGATGATGTTGTTGCTACTGCTGTCACTATTTAAAAGATGCTTTATATCTCACACAACCGGCGGCACAAAAGCAAGCGAATTTTAATATTCTCATTATTCTACTACATTACTTACATTTGTTTTTTTCCTTATTTTTATATCCGCCACCAAAAAAAATGGTGGGGGTATATTCATTTTGTCATTCCGTTTGTAACACATCGAAATATCCATTTTAGGCCCCATAAAGTATATATATTCTAAATCGTGGTTTGATTTTATGACGATCTAGCTATGTACGTCCGTCTGTCCGTCTGTTGAAAGAACGATAGAGGTCGCACCGAAAAAGCTAGGGGGCGGGCTCAAATTTTGCCAGAATCTTTCTTATAGACAAGGTTTGTTTAGTATTGAAAATGGGCTAAATCGGAATATTAGGAAGAGAGTTATAGCTCGAAAAGCAAGAGTAGAACGAAAAAACCGTGTCCTTCGACCATCGAACAAAATGGAATTGTGTCCAAACGCCTTACCGTAGACTCATAAAACTTCGAATATATATTTCCTGGGTAAAGACAATATTTTTCCCCGACAATTGTCTAAATCTATGCATTAGGAGAGGAGTTATCGATCAAAATGTACGAAAATGTATACCTCACAGTGTATTTTTCGGAATATATAAAAACAAAAACGTCATAAAAGCAACAAAATTGGATGTACGACTCTGAAATTTTGCACACTTTGCTTTTTGGTGACACGCTTTCTTGTAACGGCAAATCAATGTGCCACGCCCACTTTTATGCCCACCTCCCATATAACGTTTTAACTAAAATTCATATAATTTCTCTATTAATAAAGATTTTGGAATAATAATAGCCTATCTTTAAACGCCTCAGTTGTACTCATTTGCCAAAATAACTTTGACACGCCTACTATAACGCCCACTTTTCACGTTATCTACCGTTAATGAAATTTAAGAGCTCATAAAACCGCCAAAATTAGAGGTATGATGATAAATTTTGCTACGTCTATCCCCCTAGGCAATTTCATTACTATGCCAAAAAATTAAGTTGCCACGCCCACTTTTACGCCCACCTCCCATATAACGTTTTCACTAAAATTCCTATAATTTCTCTATTAATAAAGATTTTGGAATAATAAAGGCCTATCTTCAAACACCTCAGTTGTACTCATTCGCCAAATTAACTTTGACACGCCTACTATAACGCCCACTTTTCACGTTATCTACCGTTAATGAAATTTAAAAGCTCATAAAACCGCTAAAATTAGAGGTATGATGATAAATTTTGCTACGTCTATCTCCCTAGTCAATTTCATTACTATGCCAAAAAATTAAGGTGCCACGCCCACTTTTACGCCCACCTCCCATATAAGGCTTTACCTAAAATTCATATAATTTCTCTATTAATAAAGATTTTGGAATAATAAAGGACTATATTTGAACACCTAAGCTGTACTCATTAGCAAAAACAACTTTGACACGCCTACTATAACGCCCACTTTCACTTTTGAATTGTGTCCAAGCGCATAAACGTAGTAATGAAACTTCGAATATATACTTATCGAGTCAAAAGAATATTTTTCCCTGAAAATCGCTTAAATCTATGAATTAGGAAAAGAGTTATAGATAAAAGTGTACGAAGATTTATACCGCACAGTGTATATTTCAAATCTAAAACGTAATAAAACTGACAAAACTATATGCACGATTCTGAAATTTTGCAAACATGGCTTTTTGTTCAAAGTCTTCGTAATAACGGAAAATAGATGTGCCACGCACACTTTTTTCCTTAAATTTTTATAAAAATATATTAGTCATATATATTAGCATTTATTCATCTTACACTGCACCATTTATTGTACTGTAGCTAAATATAAGATAAAGATGATAAGATAGATGACTCTACTAGCAACTACTAGATGGCATGCTAACAACTTACGCTTGTGTTCTCCTGAAATTATGCTCTATTAAAAATGGGAATTTAGGAAAATTTTGACCTAAGTAAAAATAAATTATCTCTAAACATTATAAACAATTTATTTTCATGTACTAATGGCTAACAAATTTTAAAATTATACAAAACTTATTTCGTTTGAAAATCTTTTAAAAGCAAAATGTTATAGAAGTTTATAAATCAAAATCTTACTAATAAATTTCCCGTTTTAGAAAAATGCAGAGAATGTATATTTTAAATCACCCTGTGGCCCTTAAAATTTAACCTTAAATTCACTTTCTTCCTCTTAAATTCATGTAAATTCTCTATGAATAAAGATTTTGGAATACTAAAGGACTATATTGAAATATCTAAGTTATGTTTATTAGCAGAACTTTATTGACACGCGTATTTTAACGGCCACTTTCATTGAAAGACTAAATTTTCGAAAACATTTTACTAGCATACCGAAGTTATAATGGGTGGTTTAATTTTAAGGGACTATGTTGATTTTGAATAAAATTATTATGAAATTATTATCATTTATTTTTATAATGATAATATTTGTATGCTTCAATTATGTATGGAACAAAATATCGGCCAAATGGCCCCCAACCTAGGCCGCACACCACGATCCGATAGTCCAAATTTTCAATGACACTGTTGATGTTCGATTGTTGGGCACGATGATGAGTCGAGGTTGCTTGCACTTTTGCCACGTTATCGTGAAAAACAGCAATGTTTCCCATTCAACGAACTAAGATGGCATTCACAAATGTTTTCACATTTCATACAGACCTGTTTTGCAGACATTTAAATATTTTTTACAATTCTCAAGATTGTGGACGAATTCGAACGATTATGTTGACCAAAAGAATCACGAAGTGCACAAAATGCATTTTGATTTTAACGCCCATTTTTATAAAAATCTTTAATATTTAAAAGCGTTGCTCGATTGCGTATCTTTCCGCGGTTCAAATTGAGTTAGTCTGAGATTGAGAAATGTCAAATGAAATACAAGAAAAAAGTTGAAGTTTAGATGTGGTTCACCTTAAACATGGGCCCTTCAAATTTAACCACCCTCTACAAAGAAAGTGATACATATTTTATTATAAAGAGATTATTCTATAGCGATTAACAAAATAATAAATATTGTGCTTTAAATGTACACAAAATTGGTGTTGGGTATAAAAGATTCGGCACAGCCGAATATAGTGCTCTTACTTGTTTTATTTGCTAATGTGTGTTTTTTAAAACAAAACATGTCTACATGTGCTACAGCACTATTATAATAATTTTTTAAATCTTGGAGCCTTTTTAGGAATTTTGTGGGGGGGTAATAAAAGTGTATCAACAAATTTGTCAAAGAAATGGTAATTTAAGCTAAAATATGTACATATATAAACTTATATATATACATGTATATTTGCGCATTTGCTACAACAGCAAGATACATAAGTTGTGGCAAGAATTATGGCTTCTGCTGCTTTAAGATTTTATACTACATATTTAATACCCTTTTTCATAAATAGGGATTTGTAAAAATTAAATTTAATATTTCTTGCCACGTCTTATACTATAAATTTAATTTTTTATGTAATATTTTAAGCGATTTTATTCAAGATATTTGTCTAATCTTGGCATAAGAGTTAGCAACTTCTCTGCTAGCAATTGTCTGTTAAAATTTAGCGTTATCTTATATGTTCATCCCACTTACTATTATGTTTGAACATTAAGAGAATAACAAAATAATGATAACTTAAATTTATTATTATATTAATTTTTTTATTTAATACAATTTAGAAAAATTGCTAAAAACATGATGTAGTTTACCTTAAATAATAAATCTTTATTTTTTTTCTAAATGCTATTATATGTGTCACTAAGTATTGCTTTATCGTGCTATTTATGTGCCGTTATTTACAGTTTCTGAATTTGTTTTATAAAGTTCTCAGCTCCTAATATAAGACTTGCAGCCAATCGTAGAATTTAGTTGTTTTGGTATAATTTTATTTTAATAGAAATAGATTACGGGCCAAATAGATAGGTGGGCCAAAAGTCTCAGTGTGGTGTAAAATAGCGAAGAACCCTAAATTGAGAGCATTGTTTGCTGTGACAATTCAGTTAACACTTCTAGATGGTATTTTTTAATCGAACATAATATTTTTAAAGTAGTAGTAAGTGCTTTTTGTACTTTAGTCATACATGTGTATATACAATATTTTACATATTTACGTAGATTTGAAAAAGAGGTTTTTTTGTTTTCATTATTGCTAAATATCAACCGAATGTATTGATAACACTGCTCGATAAAAAATAATTTTTTGTCTTCCCATTAATTAAAACTATGTGGACTATATGGATTTTAATGCGCTGAACTCAAATCCGTCAGATCGGGCGCTGGTTCTCAGAAAAAAGTTCAAAATTTTGAATATTTGTTTTATATTTTTTTAATTCTATGTTTAAATTGAAATATATAACGAATTTTGCACGAACAAAATCTTTGTTCTCCATTAATTTCTAAATAATTCCAAAACGATAAGAGATAGAGAAAAACTTTATTCCACTAAAATATATGCAATTTTGTTACACATCTTCTGGTGTTTAATTTTTAAAAATCGGATGACGCGATGAAATATATCTCCGTACCTGACTTATTTAGGGAGAAAATTTTCTAAGCCCATAAAAAAATCCCGATCTGATGGAAAAAACTCAACAACAGATTTGAGTTCAGCGCATCATAGCCCATATGGTCCACATAGTTTTATTTAATGGAGGATTTTGCTGCTGAGTGTAATTGTATTTACAACTTTTCCATATCTACCCATCTTGTAAGTACTAGATTTTGAGCAAAGTCTATTTGGGTTTAATTACAAAAATAAATTTGCTTCCTCACTAGACTTTGGCACAATGTAGTAGTACATAGTGGTTAGCAGAATATTGAGGATTACGGGTATGGACGAATTAAATATGAATGTGCGATAAGTATTGGCGTTAACTACCACAGTAAGAGTAAGTGTATATATAGGCTTGTCATTCCGTGTGAAGTTTATATAATTTTCTTTTCCGACCCCCCATAAAGTATATTGCATTGTCCGTCTGTCAATCTTTTCGAGTGTATGTTGAAATCAACTTTTTGAAGCCCACAGATATTTCCAAGACCCGCATAAGGAACCAAAATATGACAAATATTCGGAAGGACATCGATATTGAAAATCAGGAAAATTACTTTATATACAACTGATATATAATGAAAAAACCCAGACAATCTCGTCTTTTCACACCAATACAAACTGGATGAACGTAGGTTCGAATTCCAGTTAAGACAAACAATTTTATTTTTTAATATTTTTTTGTTTTTTTTTTATACATACATACATACAAAAACTCAATTTATAATTTTACAATGTGATGTTCTGAGCCGGATAAAGTCATTATAAAGATAATGAAACATAGATGTACCTACGTATTTCATATTAATGAGATGAATAGTGATAAAACAATGACCACACGTTGTGAAGGGTATATCAGATTCGGCATGGCCAAATGTAGCACTCTTACCTGTTTCTTCTCTAGAACGAGACAAAGTGAAGAATGAACCCTGATCGGTAGCGATGTAATCCCTAAGGAGCGAAAGAGGTCGTTAAGAAACTCGAAATAGTTTTGTCTGCTCTAATGCTCCTTCTACATATGTTAAATCAAAATACAATTTTATTTTTTATTTTATGCTTTTCATGCTTTAATTTTCAAGTGTACAAATCCCAACACAATCATACGTAGAGTAAATAAACAAACATATGGTTCGTTAAAGTTTTCTTTCACTTGTAAGTTTTTTATTTGTTACTTTTCAAAGAACCTACACACATTCAAATAGAGTTACTTTTTATGGTATATCTAAATACATACATGCATATACACACACAAATATATTTACATCTTTGTAGATGTGTGTTTTAAATTCTTTTTTCCATTTTTTACAATTATTTTACCGTAAATTGGAAATATGCCAGAGTGCTTTTTTAAACTTTCTGTGTTACCACCATTACTCAGTCAAGTGGAAAAGACATAAAACTAGCGGTTGATGAGATTTTAAAAGAAAAAAAGTTAAAAAAACCATGGTACGTGAAGAATAGAATAGATTTATACTCATCGTACTATTGCATTTGTACAAGTTGCTCTTTGCCATGCCACATAAATTTATATTCAAGATGTATTCATTATCAATGTATATATAGTGAAATTAAATTACTATATTGCTTAATTCTTCTTAAAGCCACAACCAGTTTTATGTAATGTAATTCCTTAACTGTAATAATGTTAATTTTGGAATGAGAAATTAATTTTCAAAAATAATTGCTTAAATCTTTTAATACTTTTCGAGGTACAAACTTTGTTTTCAGCAGATAAATCGTTTCTTTTAAGACAACAAAAACCTGTTACACTTGAATAAATAATAAAAATTATACACAGTTTTCTAAAAAGTAATACATATTATGATCATGGGATCCTACCACATTTCATGCCATTAAAGATTTGAACTAGGAATGAATGATAGAACACATTGGACTTTGTGTTTGAAAAGCTGAATGAAATGTTTCATACAAGCATGCGTAAAAGAAATATATAGGTCACAATACAAGCTTTTGTGAATATACATTAATATTAATATTTTATTTAAGTAGTAACATAGTTGACCATCATTTAAATCGTATGGCTAACCACTTTCAGCATTCTGTATCCTGCATCCTTTTATATTATTTTCAAAAAGTTTCCTGTTCTTACACATTATATAATCCAACTTAACATAATAAGATTCTGCTTTTGGTAAATATATAAAATGCTTGCGTGCAATTTAATAGCGACATTGAATGGTATATTTAGGGTTGATTGACCGGTTTGGCATGATTTTCCTGTTTAGAACTTTATTATATGAAAGTGTAGCTTTCGTCAAGTGTGACTATTGCAAAACTGCGTTAGTAGTTTTTTCGTACGTAATCATTTGAACTTTTTAAAAGACTTTTAAAGTTTTAAGGACATTTGTGTAAATATTAAAGACATCCATAAGAATCTAATCAGCATGAATATGCATACAAAACAAAGGTACCAACACCAATTTCTATTTAATTTTTAGAGGATTAAAGATAAAAGTAAATGCCCTTTGGAGGTTTGTATTTTGTACACCAATACCAAGGAGCTGCACAAGCACAAGATAAATGGCTTACAAGCAATCTCATTTAATAGGAAGAAGTTTGTTAATTACTCTCTCATTATACAATACAAACTTGCTCAAATATGTGTTTTGATTAACGATAAAACATTTGCAACAAACAAAAAAAAAAACTAAAATAGAACAACGTTGTAATAAAATACAATTAATTTATGGTTATAGCTGAAATAGAACATATAAAACATGTTTGAGTATTTGGATAGTGTATACCTAGACCAAAGAAAGTGATACACATAAACTTAAGCTTCTAATATTCTGCAATAAGGTGAGCACACATGGATTAAAGAAAAAATCGCTAAAAAGAAAGTGTTTTCATAAAACAGCCTGTCGTGGAATTATTATTAAGTAACATTGCTTTTTCATATTTTAAACTTTTTTTGTAAACGTTCTATTGAATTCGATATGATTTAGTGTCCCTTAGTTTTATTGTCGTTTTTTAAATTGATAATCTACTTTTTGGAAATACACAAACAAGTAATGTTTTGTCAGTTTTGTTTTGTTATTTATGTTAGCCCTGAAATAAAGTGACTGAAAATAATGTGATATAAGCCAGATAACGTTTAGGATATTTTCCGTGGCTCTTCAATGAAAACCATTTGATTGTCTGTGTCATAAAATCCGATGTTAAAAAGATGGAACCAAACATTTATATTTCATACTTTCGTATGTATATTCAAGTCGAAATATCTTTTTATTCATAATTTTAAAATGCCTTCTGAGCGAACAAAATTTATATACTTAGTGGGGATAATTAAGGTGAAAAATTAAAATAAGGTTAATCTGATTGAGCACAATTAAAGAGTTGTAAAAAAGGTCTTATGTAAGAAACTGAACCTTTTTTTTCAAATATCACACAAAATATGATATTTGCTGAATTATTGTTTAAGCGGTGTAATTATATAGTCAGTAAAAAGAGTTGTTCTGGATTTGAGTTATTGATACCAAGAGATTATAATTAGCAAAGCCCAACCAACAATTAATTTAAAAAAATTAATTAATTTACCTCACGTCAAAGGATTACAGCTACAATCTGAGATTTAAAATTTCTGTTGGATACAAAATGTAAAAATCCGTTGAATAAAAACAAGTAAGAGAACCTTATTTGGCTGTGCCGAATTTTTTATACCCACCACCAATTTAATGTACTTTTATAGCACAAAATTTATTATTTTGTTATTAACAGTAATCCCTATGGAATAATCTCTTTATACTGAAATATGCATCACTTCGATATGGTTCGATTAAAATAATTTCGTAAATTTAGTCTTTTAATGCAAGTTGGCATTAGAGTAGCCGTGTCAATGTTGTTTTTACTAATAAATTAGATATTTCAATATAGTTCTTTATTCTTCCATTAACTTTTTCCATAGAGAAATTATACGAATTTGATACCATAGACAGACGACAGCGTTAATTTGCATTAAAATCTCACTAAGGCAAATTAAAATTTTGCTGTGACAGACGACAGTTATTGCATTTAGTAAAAATTGTAAAAATTGTAAATGCACTAGCAATCTCAAATCTGAACATGGTGCTACAAGTTAGTATGGCAGAAGGACACTCTGAAATAAAAGAAAGGGAATTAGGGAAATTCGTAGGCTTAATGGTTAGTTTTCACGGAGGTTATAATTCATATGTAGGTATATGGTATTTTTTTAAAGGACCGTAACAGCACTTTTTGGGAGAGTGACGTGCTTACGATGGACGATACTAGTATTAAGGAAAACATTCCAAAAAGTAATTAAAAAATTTCAACATATCGAATCTATTTTTATTTTACGTTTTTGATTTTTTAATTTTTTGATTGACTGCTGACCGTGTTGCCATATTGAAATTGCTAAATGCAGTATAAATTCAATATGATTTAGTGCATTTACGTGAAATCTAATACACATTGGAATGGGGATAATTCATAAGTTAATTTGAATTAAGACTTTTAATGCAAATTAGCGCTGTCGTCTGTCTATGGTATAAGGTAAAGCGTTATATGAGAGGTAGCCGTTGAAGTAGGGGTGTCACCTACATTTTCTGACTTAACAATGACATTGACAAGAATGCTATATTTACGAAATTTCATCATCATAACTCTAATTCTGTCGGTTTTATGAGATTTTATATTACGTGAAAAGTGGGCGTTACAGTAGGCGTGTCTAAGTTGTTTCTGCCAATAAATTCAACTCGAGCGTTTTAATATAGAGTCCTTTATTTATACAAAATCTTTATTCTTAGAGAAATTATATGAATTTGAGATAAAGCGTTATATGGGAGGTGGGCGTAAAAGTTGGCGTGTCACATTTATTTTCCGTGTATACAAATCTTTTGATCAAAAAGCAATGTTTGCAAAATTTCATAATCATAAATACGTTTTTTCCGTACATTTTGATCTCCTTTCTCCTTTCCTAACTCATACATTTAAGCAATATTCCGGGAGAAATATTTTTTTTACTCAGGAAAATTACATTTGAATTGCATGGTTCTACGTTTATGCGTTGGGGCACAATTGCATTTGATTCGATGTTATAATAACATTTATTCAAACAAACCTTGTACATAAGAAATATTCTGGTAAAATTTTAGCCCCCTAGCTTTTTGTGTTTGAGCGCTATCGTGCTTTTAACACGCGGAGGGACGGACGGAGATATGTAGATCGTCATAAAATAAAAACAGGACTCAGAAAATATATACTTTATGGGGTCCAAAATCAATATTTCGATGTGTTACAAACGAAATGACATAGTTTTAGTGCTGGGTATAATAATTTACACAGGGTGGGTGGGCCAAAATTTAACATGGGATTTAAAAATTAAGGGCCGTATTCATTAAAAATATTTTAGGTTTATTAAAGGCTTATTTGACAGATGTTGTAGAGAAATTTGTCAAGTAGTTCTTCAATATACCAAAAATATTTTTTATGAATACGGCCCTAAAAATCTCTTGCACTTGTAGAATTCTTTCTTCATATTGAAGAACATTCAAAATTAAAATTTTTTAAACTAAGAATGGAAGATAATATCACCTATAGTACATCTGTTTTTTTCATTGCAATGCTGATCTTTTTAGAGCATTTTTTATTACATATTTTCAACTTCATGACTTATTCTAAAAGAAATCCTAAAGGAATGTTGAGTTCAAAATAATTTAGTCAAAACTTTTATTATGCCAAGTGTAGTATTGGCAGTTTTGCCATCCTATGGAAACCACATCTTAGGTCTGTTTAAAATCATACCGCTCCTAATATACAGTTACAGCACTTTCGTCTTCATTATCGAAAATCATTCTATTCAATGCCTTTATTCATAATAAATATTAATCACTACAAAGAAATAAAAAAGTAATGATAAAATATTTATACGAAAGTTCATTTTGTTGAACATAGGGCGTCAACGAATTCTTTCCATTTATTGCGATTTTTGGCCAGTGCTTTGGCTTGGTTCCATGTTATGTTGACTATTTCACATTCACGTTGAGTAGTTTGTTGCCAGGTATTACGAGGTCGACCGACTCGGCATTGACCTTGGGGATTCCAGTCTAGGGCAGATCTAGCAATATCATCTCTTTGTCTCCGAAGTATATGGCCTATCCAGGACCATTTACGTTTGCAAATTTCTGCTGCTACTGGTTGACAGTTGGATAGCGTGAGTAGTTGCTCGTTTGTTACCCAGTTGGGCCAAAATATTCCAAGAATTATCTTTAGACAACGGTTAACAAATGCTTGAAGTTTTCTTATTTTTTGTTGTGAAGTACCCCAAGTGGTACAGCCATACAATAATATTGACATAACACTGCATTGAAATATACGGATTTTAGTTTTTCTAGAAATATTTTTTGATCTCCATACTTTAAATAGACTATGAAATGCAACTCTAGCTTTATTAATTCTATTATTGATGTCATTTTCTGAGCCACCGTCGCTTGTAAGAATGCTTCCGAGGTAGCAGAAGGACTCAACATCTTCGATATTTTCACCATTCAATGTTAAAGGAGTATTTAATGTGTTACCGATCCTTAGCAGTTTTGTTTTTTTGACATTGATTCTTAAACCAGCCGCACTTGCATTTTGTGTGAGAACTTTGAGTTTGTCTTCTATATCAGAAAAACGGTGTGCCATTAAACACAAATCATCGGCATAGTCAATATCATTAAGGAATTCGTTCAAGTTCCATCGGATCCCACGCGGTGAATCTAAATTGGTCTTTTGCATGACACAATCTAGGAGAATTAGAAATAGAGTTGGTGATAAGACACAGCCTTGCTTAACACCACGGTTTGTTTGGAAAGGTTGGCTATCCTGACCGTTAAAACGCACAACGCAAGTTGAGTCATTGTAAAGTTCCTTAATAAGATTGATTATCTTTTCAAGAATACCCTTAAGAGCCAATGCATTCCATAGAGCGTTGCTAGACAGTGTATCGAATGCATGCTCGAAGTCCACAAAAAGAAGATACAGTTGTGAATTATGTTCAACAGATTGCTCAATGATGATACGTAGTGTGTTAATATGATCCGCACAAGAGCGGTTTGGTCTAAATCCAGCCTGTTCTTTGCGGAGAAGAGGTTCCACCACCAAAATTAAAAGCGACATTACTTTACATATTGCGTTCTGTAGAGTAATACCTCTCCAGTTTTTGCATGACGTTAAGTCGCCCTTTTTGGGGACAGTTATTACTACACCTTCCTTCCAAGAACGAGGTATACAATTTGTATCCCATGCTTCGCTTATAATTGGGGTTAAGAATTTGGCAAGTGTTGTTGCACCATATTTTAGGAGTTCACCTGGAATGTCGTCACTACCGGAAGCTTTTTGGTTCTTCAGATTCTCCAGGGTTTTTTGTACTTCATGTAAGGTTGGTGATGACGTTGATATTAGCCGGTTTGGATTGCGGCGTGCTTCCGACGAAGGGGAGGAAGTTTCTACAACATTTGCGAGTTCTGTTGAGAAATAATCCCGCCATCTTTCGAGCTGTTGGTCAATGGTACTTAGATCGTTACCGTTTTGATCCTTAATTGATGACGTTGTATTTAATTTTTTACCGCTGAGCTGTTTTATGCCATACATCATAGACAGACATAGACATCATGCAGATTGCCAGTATTTGCAGCTTTTTCCATAGCTGAAGCAATATTATTATAGTATGCTTTACAGTCTGCTCTTACCATTGATTTTACTCTACGTGCAGCCTGTCATTATCGAAAAAGTCAGGCGCAATTATATTTTCAAATCTTATTTCACCTCATAATGAACATTAGTGCGGTGCAATGAGCGTGATGAAGGGCTCTTATGTTTGCTACGTTTTCAGAGTTCCAGAATCTACAATTTTACTCATTCAAATTGAAATAAGTTTCACCACTCGTAATCATGTCTACAATAAAGTTGATTTCACATTGTTGACAAAATGTTAAAATTTATCTGCAACATTTAATAGGTTTCTTCGAATTGCAGGTTTTAATTCTTGCACATTCCTAGCTGAGAACAACGTCTTCTGATATAAATATGTCTTTGGTTTTTTTGTAATAAAAAAATGTTTTAGAGGGTGAGAATTTGACATTAAAATATCTACTATATATTATTTGCCTTAAAATAATTGGTTTTTGATCTAAATAAACAAATTCTATTATTCTGGTTCTGCGTTCAGTTTCAAATAACTTCTATTCCATAATCTACATTAAACAATATGAAAAAAAAGATATAATAAAAATATATGTATGTATGTAAGTATATATGTAAATGAAAAAAGTTATTAATGGTCACGTTTGGTTTACCTTTTATATATAAAAGAGTAAATATTAAAGTCCTTAAAAATGCCTTTCTCTTCATAATCATGAATTTTAACAACTGGTGAAAAATGCATGGGAATTATATTCTAATCAAGGACAAAAAATGATAAATTTTTCAAAACCTATTTGTTTTCGGCAACAAAGTAAGATATTGCAGAATTTTATATTTTTAAGAAAAAAAGTTAATTAAACAATATATCCCTGTGGGAGTAGGAATAAAGAGTGTAACGATTAAAGCTAGCAAATTAATTTATCTGATACCTTTTTTTTAAGAACTTCCTAAAACAATATTTACAAAAGCTCTGAATTAATTTTTTTTACAAACAAAAAGAAAATCCTTTCAGTATTTTCTAAATTTAAAGCAAATATTTATAATTTCAAATTGGCTTTAAACATTTTACTCAGTTCACCTTTTTTTAATTTTCATACAGAACAAACTTACCTTCTCATTGAAAATATGTAATTTCTGTATTAAGGTAAGGTATTAACTAATACCTTTGTCCACTTTTCAGTTACATTTTTTATCTATAATATAAATTTTGTTTTATCAGAAAACCTTCTTTTCTCAGACGTCTGTTTACAAAAAAAAAAAGGGGAAAAATACATCTAGTTAGTGAAGTAAGTCATATTTGTATTGGAAATATATTGACTTTGTTGCTGTTAATAATAGTTAATGATATTCGCTCCTCATCATCGTGATGATGTTGCTCACCATTTTGTTTTAGTGTATAGACAACACTATTTTTTTTTTCCTTTTTGCACATTTATTATATTTTCAATGACTTTACTAAATGTTCAGATGACTGAACTGACTTCAACAACTAAACAAATAATATTTCTAAGTATGTAGATATGTTTTGCTCTTTTCTGGTGATCTAACATACACATGACAGTAACCAAAGGCATAGTGTACACGAGCATATAACTAATGATGCTGTTGCTTCTGCTGCTGCTGTCTGATGAAGACCAGAGACTATGTTTATTACCATTGCTACCATTACCTGCCTGATGCCTGTTCAATGTTGATGATAACATTATAAAGTGAAATTGACACAAATAAAAATTGATTTTTCATACTTTATAGCATCATAATTATATTATAGTATATTGTCTCAAACAAGCATACATATTTCTGAGTAAATATATTCCCACATACATACATGTTTTTTATCCTCCCTAATATGTATCCAAAATAAATTGTACAACATGGTTGTATTTGTGATAACAGGATGTATGTTTGTATATATAACATTGAGATTTTATTTGTTTTTTATTGTTACAGAACAGCGTGCGCTTATTGCTTGCAGTAAATATGTAGCTAGAAAAAGATTGATTTTTGGCAGAACCTTATGACATTTATTTTTACCTGGCCACTGAAATTCATATGGAGCTTATTATATTGTATTTGGGGTGATATGTTTGATTTTTTTCTTTGGCCCTTTGCTTTTAACAGCAATATTTATTGATTTAAAATCAATATTTCATTATATGACAGACATATTTTACAGCTAAATTTTTGTTAACTTATAACTTATGGCTTTTGTGTGTTAAACTTTTCAAGTGTAGATATTTTTATTTTTTTTAGAATTAAATTTATGTATTTGATTTGTTGCCTTTATATCAAAGAATTCAGAAGTATTTTGTACACTTTTTTTTGGTTATCAAGAAAAGAAATAAAAAAAATCATAACATATCTGAAATAACGAAAAACTGCTTATGTCTGATTTAACAGTTTTGATATTTTTTGGAAAGCCTTTATTAAATTTTGGGCTGATTTTTATAAATTGATTGATTTAGGAAACAAAATTATTAAAAGCATTCTGTTCTGCATTATTAAAATAAAACATCATTTTTCATATGTATATATAAAAAATGTATAAGTTTAATTAAGTTATTTTTATACCCTTCACCTGTAGAGCACATGGGTATAAATAGCATAAAGTATATATTTTCTGAAAGCTTATGAGTAGAGGAGTCGATTAAGGCCTGACCGTCTGTTCGTCCGCCCATCAGTCTGTGTGTTGGTTCAAATCAGCTTTTAGAAGCAACAATATATTCCTCAGATCTGTGTATGGTATCAATCTTTTGGAAATATCCGGGAATGAATTGCTATTGAAACTCAGCACAATCGCCCCATAAATTTCTGAGATATGATCAAACAAATACGACTGTCTTTGTTTTTTTCATATTTCACACATTATTACAGGTGCAAGAACAACAAATATACATAAATTTGGTAAATTTTTTTTTCAAAAAAGCACAATTAAGTTAAATTTTCAATTCGGAATCCAAAATCTAATTTTCCATTTCTACATTAATAAATGGAATTAAGGAGAGTTCAACAAATTAAGACATTGTTTTCCCCATCATCTCGTGCTGATAATTTCACCTGAATGAATTCGCCTTGAGCGTTACCAACTTTTTTAAAAAGTCTGCCTGCAGTTGTTAAACTAAAATTTTTTTTAAATTTTATTTTAAAATAAATAATTTGTAGTTTAAGTTGACTTAAAACATTTTAAAAAATACAAAAATATGAATAGGAAGTTCTTGCTCTAAAGTTGTTTTAAAATTATTTAAATTTAAAAAAGAAATTTAAAAAATTTTTTTACATATGCCGGCATACATACAAAAACAAAGTACATGTTTTTTCTAATTGTTTTGTTTGTTGCCGCAATGCATATACCTTATAAAAATTCCCTGAGCAAGTCAACACTGTTGTAATTAGGGTACACTTATACAAGGTGGCGGTGCCAGCCCAGCTGACATTTTTTTTGTGTTATGGAGTATGTCAAACTACATATTAAAAAAATGATTTTAACTTCGGAAATTGTCAAACTTCATACATAAAAAAATAAAGCCGAAAATCGCTCTCCTTTACGCTATCACCTTATGGAATTACACCATGGTTGTAATCAAAAATAATAACTGATATATTTGTCAAAGATAACTAGATCAAAATATTATATAAATAAACAAAATTAAATGTTGCTTCCGAAAAAAATAAATAAACCAAGCAAGGCGGATTCAATAAGGTGAACTCGTCGCTAAAACAACTACAAAGTGAAAATATACAAACGTGTATTTTGTTAGTGTAACACAAAACGATATGTCAAAAATACATAAAAATTTGACAAGCGGTCCCTAGAAGTAGGCAACAGCTGATGATCAGCCGATCTAATAAGTTCACCTTATTGAATTCGCCTTGAAACCAAGGCATATCCAATCAGATGTCTGTTTTTTTTTCTATACATTTTATCAAGGCATATTTATTCATCAGGTAATTGCAGTTCGTAGAGAATCATCATCATTTGCTGATAATTTCACCTGTATGAATTCGCCTTGAGCGTTACCAACTTTTTTTAAAAGTCATGCCTGCATTTGTCAAACTTAATTTTTTAAATTTAATTATACAATAAATAATTCGCAGTTTCAGTTGCTTTAAAACGTTTTAAAAAATACAAAACCGTGAATAAAAAGTTTTCGCTTTATAGTTTTTTATAAGTTATTCAAATTTAAAGAAGAAAATAAAAAAATTTTTTGACATATGCCGGCATATATACAAAAACAAAATACATGTGTTTTTTATTGTTGTGTTTGTTGCCGCGATGCATACATATATGTACCTTATGGATATGCCTTGAAATAAACAACATTTTTTTTATGATTTTTTCGATCTCACTCCTTTTACTTAAAAACATTTTACAATTTTTTAAAAAAGCAATAACAATAATATTATCTTGTTAAAAAAATTACCGCAAACAGCAAGTTAAATTGAAAAGAATAAAATATGAAAAAATAAAGCCTACATAAGCACTTTTTATTATAGAAAGTATCATTATAACTAATTTCAGGTTTTTTGAAAATATTACTATTTAATCCTTGGGAAAATATTAAAATAAAGACTCAACCAGAAAGCCTAAACTCAACAGATATATTTTAATAAAATATTTCCAAAACGGTTGCGACTTTAATACATATTAAGGTAATATGTTGCCTTAATTCTCTCTGATATTTATATAATCATTTTGTTGATACACATAAGGATTCTCAATTAAAAGTATTACAAATTAAAAGCTATTTTTTAAACTGGCTCTACCCGGCATGCATTGCAAAGCCACAAAAACATAAAAATACATTTCGACTGTTGTTCGTACTCGTTTTTTATTGAAACAATTTTTAATGTGCAGAATTCTTGTAAATAAAATATTGATATTTTTTTAAAAAAGAATTGTTCTTATTTGTTTGCCTTAAAATGGATTCAGCGTTTGAAAATGGCGCTTTCCGTTTTTCGATACAAATCATTAAATTTCCGCGTAGCTCACTGTTTTTATAAGAACCAGTAAAGTGGATTTAGTTTAAAATAGACATTGGCTTAGTATGAGCGAAATAAAATTAATCATCTCAGTTATAACATGTGTGTGCAAAGTTTCATTTACATTAGATTGATAGTAGTAGATAAAAATATAATATAATTTGAATACTTTTTAAATATTTTTCCAATTTACCATATTTTTCATACCAAGGCCCAAATACAAGGTAGGCTCCAAGGCATAGCCATAAGGTACTCGTATCCAATCAGCTGACTGTTTTTTTTTTTATATACATTTTTTAAGCGTTACCAAGGCATATTCATACAGGTGTATGCAACGGCGAGTTGATCAAGAAAGCAACTTTTTAGGGTATTTTTTATGTCAAGGCCAATTTGTATAACAGAGATGGAACAGTTGCTTTTATATGTTTATTGCAATAAAATTTTATAAAAAAAGTATATGTGTTTGTGAAGCACATTATAAATGGTGCAAGAACAACAAATATACATAAGGTTGGTAAATTTATCATAAAAAAAGCACAATTAAGTTATATGTTTAATTCGAAATCCAAAATCTTATTTTCCATTCCTGCATTAATAAATGGAATCAAGGAGAAGTCAACAAATTTAGACATTGTGTTTCCCCATCATCATGTTCAGATAATTTCGGCTGTATGAATTCACCTTGAGCGTTACCAACATTTTTAAAAGTCTTGCCTGCAGTTGTCAAACTTAATTTTTTTAATTTAATTATACAATAAATAATTCGCAATTTCAGTTGGTTTAAAAAGTTTTAAAAAATACAAAACCATGAATAAAAAGTGATCGCTTAACAGTTTTTTAAAAATTATTAAAACTATAGAAGAAAATAAATAATTTTGTGACATATGCCGGCATATATACAAAAACAAAATACATGTGTTTTTGATTGTTGTGTTTGTTGCAGCGATGCATATACCCTATGGATATGCCTTGGTAGGCTCTTTACAACACACGGAAAGCAGGGATCGCAAGTTGGGTTTTTGTTTTAGTACTAAAAAAATTGTTTTACTTCGCACACCTAAAGCTTAGTACAAACCTAAATTCCCGAAGCCCACCTAGGTGAGTTCCTTGCATTTAAATCAGTTAAAAAATGCATTAAAGCCAACATATAAGATGGCTGAAAACATTTAGAAACAAAAACCGAAACATTTTCAGCCCTTCGTCTTGCAACCAATTCAGATGGCGATTTAAAATCGTGAATATTTTAAAATGATCTTTTAAAAAATCCACCAACATCTCTTTTCTGTTTTACCATGATTTTTTTTATGTGTTACCTGGAATTACAAATTCGCCATAACTTAGTATTTGTATTTGCTAGTAACAGTTCAAAAAAACTCAAAACGCGCACAATTTTTTACTAGTACTTTCACATTTTATTCACTCGCAGCTTTATTGGCAGCTAAAATTTAATGCGGGTTAGTTTTTAACGGACAGACGGACAGATGGACAGACGGTCAGGGCTTAGTCGACTCCTCTATTCATAAGCTTTCAGAAAATATACACTTTATGGGATCGGAAATGAAAATTGTAGAAATTTCACACGGAATGACAAAGCTATATATACTCTTGTGCACCACAGGTGAAGGGTATAAAAAGGATATAAATTTGTAAACCACATTATAAATGGTGCAAACCCAACAAATATACATGAATCTGGTGCATTTTTTATCAAAAAAGCTTATCCAAGTTAATTGTTTAATACCGATACCAAAATCTCATTTTCCATCCCTGCATTAAAAAGTAAACTCAAGGGGAGTTCATCAAAAATTGACAAAATTCCTTTCCAACAGCTAGGCTGGTAATTTCACCTGTATGAATTCGCATTGATTCTGCTTTTTAACAAATAAAGTTTTTAACATGGTAGGCGGATCTAAAATATTTTACTGTCAGAAAAAAAATAAATATTTTGATAATATTTTAAACAAACTTTTTTAATATTTCTTTGAACATAAAAAGTTGAAAAAAAAAACAGAAAACAAAAATACAAAACAAATTGCAGCGAAAAAATTATGCTGTCCAAAAATTTTTTTCGTGATAATTCAATTATATTGTGAATGGGTTTAGTACTCACTATCAAGGCCTTGAATATACATACATATGCCTTGACGTATGCCTTGATTCACTATGAAAATTAACATACTTAATGAGTTTTACAACAAGTCGAATCTTCAATTTCGCGGTGCAATGCCTTGATTAACTATGAAAATTAACATACTTAATGAGTTTTACAACAAGTCGAATCTTCAATTTCGCGGTGCAATGCCTTGATTAACTATGAAAATTAACATACTTAATGAGTTTTACAACAAGTCGAATCTTCAATTTCGCGGTGCAATGAATAAAATTTATAGAACCGTTTTGAGATTTGAAAAATAAGAATGGAGATTTGCTGAGGGCTAAAATGGAAATTATAATTATTGAAAATATTAAGAAAAATTTGACGTTTGTTAAAGCCTTGTGGGAAAAGCCATATTAAGATCTTTTAAGATGTTTTGCTTAACCAGTTTTATATTTGAGGTAAGTTAGTGCAAAAAGATTTTTTCTACTGAAATTAATAATAGCCGCTAAATACTTAAAGAAAAGTCAACTGAAGTTTTGTAATTTTTGAATAAAAAAAAAGTTTTGCTCTCAATTAATGTTCTTAGTCATCTGTCTTTAAGAAAAAAAATTTTTTTTATCTGAAAAAAATTTACCGATGGGTTTTGATAAATTTTTTGTGCAGAAAAAAAATTAACTTGAATTGCCATTTCATAATATTTATATGCAATTCAGGATTTTCAGCACTGACAATTTGTAAAATTTAAACGGGTTATTTGCATAAACTGAAAGAATTTTTAAAAATTGGAAGCACTAAAGCTGGACTAAAACAATTAAGTTGGCTTGAGTTATTGCACCTCTAAACCAATATATTTTCTATTGGTATTGTAGATTAGTTTTTCGACGCCACAGTATCCTGGTGATTTTAAGGATTAACTTTTAAGACACTGCAGATACATACAAAAATAGTAGGTTTTTTTGGGATCGAAAATTCAAAACTTGTTAATAATTAATGATAAAACAAACAAAAATATATAGATTTGAATATTTGCAAATTTAATTAGACAGTAGATACGAATAGGATACAAAATTCACTTTTTCAATAATTTAATATCTTTCCTGGTGTTTTTCTGAAAAATAAAATTGTTGTCTTTGTCATCTGTCTACTTGTTCGTTGTTTCATTTGTGTTTCTTGACAACATCCTATCGTTCTGATGGTATGTCGTACGTATTAAATTATCTTTATACAATTAATTTTATGCCTTTTTCCTTTAGATACTTATTTTATTCCAAGTTGCTTTCAGTTTAGTTACAAAAGAAATTGTCTTTTCAGGTGAATTATAAGAAGAGTACTTCACTTATTTAAGTGAACTTTTTTTTTATGGAATACTCATCAACTTGTGTACATATAAATGCATATCGATGGCTCAATAGAAAAAGAACGCGTCTTGTTATTTTTTTATTGCTTGCTTTAAAAAACTGAATAAAATTTAAAACAACAACACGAGCTTGGCCTTTTTTGTATAGCGATAAATGTAGCTAAATATATCTATTTTACGGGTAATTTGTTTGTAAATGAACTATAAGAATACATTGAAAAAAAACCCATTTTAAAAAAACAAATCAAGATACGCTCTTTTTATATTAAGCCATCGATATGTATGTATGTATGTATGTATGTATGTATGTATGTATGTATGTATGTATGTATGTATGTATGTATGTATGTATGTATGTATGTATGTATGTATGTATGTATGTATGTATGTATGTATGTATGTATGTATGTATATGTTTTACACTACTAAACACAGGAATAAGTTCATTTTGAGGACAGCTAGCTATGGGTTTTAATAGGGTAGTTAATAAATTAAAGTATAATGTAAAAAAACGCTATGAAATCGTCAACCAAACAGACGACCAGACATGTAGCAAATAACCAGCAATTCATTTAGACAAAGTATGTCCTGTATATTCAGATATTAAGTATTTTCTAAATTTTTCTTCTTCTATTCTCAACCATTGTGCAGTTACTTATACACCCAAAACTAATTAAACAAAAATCCTTTTTTTTTCGAAAATGCTACCGATTTAGATATTTCGGTAGTTGTACCAGTATAAAGTGTTTTGTTTTGTCCAATAATTTATATATTGCCGTTTTTTAAGCTAAATTTTTTATGCCGTTAATCTTGTCATTGGTGTTGTTTTGTTGAGAGTAGGCGTTGTGTGTGCCTGTGTATTTGCTCTATACATATATTTTAACAGATTACTATTCGCTTTAAGTCTTTCTGTGTGTTTTTCATCTTATTTCTCTAGATTTTTTTTTACTAAAATTGTGTTGGCAAATACTATTACCACCTCAATACGAGTTTATACTTCTGTTTGTAATAGTTGTCGTTGTTTCATTTTAGAGCAGATTTGCCACTAAAAATAATTGAAATTTTAATGGTTTTGTGAAAAATGTTCTCCATAAATTAGTTTGCATTTTATTTTATTTTATTTAGTTTAACCAAAAACTGCTTCTTTACTATAGTTTGCTTTAATGTCTGTAGGCTGCTCTCTCATTCTAGTTATAAATATGTATGTATGAGAAGAAATTTATTACCACTAGCATAGACATAGAGAAAGGCGAGGCAATAGATGAATGAATGCAAAGACAGATAGACAGACGGATTGAATAAAAAAGTACTGATGAAAAATTTTAAGTCATTGCCTGACCACATTCAGTTTTTTTTAAGAATTGTCTTATATTTTTATTCGCAAAATAAGTACTTTTTTTTATCTAATTTATTTTACTGTTAAATTATATTCTTTATTTAAAATTGACAAATTTTAACCTTGAAGTTTGTTGAGTCGTAAATAAAATGTTTAAGAAAAAATTGTTAAAAATGTATAGAAAAATTATGCTAAAAGATTACAAAAAGGGAAAGCAAATAGTAGACGAAATGTCTACTATGGAATTCAAGAATTGAATATTTTTTTTCACTATTCTTCCTCAGATTTTAAGATATACGAAAAACAAATTATTAAAACCAAAATCTTGGCCGTCTCACTTACAGCATTTTCTATAATATCATTCACAATTTGAGGCTGTGGTGCTCGAATTTCTGGTCTTGAGTTTAAAGGAATATCTAGGGATCTTTTTTATATACTCCTACCATTATATAGCTCCAAAAAAATAGTAGGCTGCTCAAATCTGACCAACACGCTGGGCAATTAATTTCCAAATTTCTTTTATTCGTTCTGCAAAAATTTCACATAAAAGTGCCATTGTATCAAGCAATATAAGCAGTGGCTCTACACTGCTAAAACAAGATCTTAGGTCTGTTGTCAAGAGCAGTGCATGAAAATAATTCTATCATAAAGCGATAACGTACTCCATTTACGATTACAGCACTTTCATCTTCATATTCGAAGAAGTAAGGTCAGTAAGGCCTTATCGAATGGGGTGCAATCGGTGTTTAGGAATGGCCCGGAACCCATAAAATGTTTAATGCTTTGCATTTTCTGATATTACTTACCTATAATTTGACAAGGAACTTAAATAAAAACTAAATATTAATAATAACGAATATTATTAGTTTCCTGTAAAGGAGAATAGTTTGTTTTATATTTCGTCGGCTTAATATGCAAACCTGCTAACTCCCTTTCTGTAAATTTTACAGAATAGACAAAAAACTTCTTATACATCATATTTGTAGCTTGAGGGGAAAATCTGTAGAAAATATGTAGTTCTGTAAGATATCAGTTTATTAACGATTTCATTTCTTCATTCATAGCTTCAATCTATTTTTCGTTCTCATCACATTCAATGGCTTGCTTATAGGTTCACGGTTCAAAAGTTTTTACTAAGTTTACATACCTTTTTGGTATTACACCTAAATTTGTACGATTTGATCTTCTCAAAGGTATTTGAGTCTCTGAAATAAGTTCTAAATCATTAGTGCTTTCATTTGAAATTACCGTTAAATCACTACAAACAGTAATAGAATCTTCATCTTCAGATTGCACAATAAAATCTTCACCAGCAGAATAATAATTTTTACTATTATGCGATGGACTTTGCTGACACCTTGTTTCTGTATTTAATTGTTACAAATTCAAAAACATACTTATTCAATAATATAAAAGTTTATATTTCACAAATAACAAGTAACAAGTATAAATTAATTATATTTCAATAAAATCAACAATATAGTTGCTTTATTTTATGGTATTCTTTATGTATGACTACAAAAATAGAAAGCAACAAAAAGTAAAAAAATTGGAGTTAGTAATAAACACTGAACTAATAATGCACTGGATTTAATAGTTTTTCTTAAAAAAATTTTTTTTTTTAAGCGGACTTAGCAGTTTTTCTTATCAAACCTTCTTACTCACTTCAATATTTAAATTGAAGGAAAGTTAGATGCTGGTCGACGAGGCGTATCTTTCTCTACCACACGGCATCCAAATCTCAATTTATTAAAAAAGTGGATTTAGCAGGTTTGCATATTAAGCCGACCATTTGTTTATATTATAATATTCTTGACAGAGATCTTTTCGCACATATAATTAGAGTTTTCTGTGCATATCGTGTTAATTACGTCACTCGAACTGTTATCCTATTGCCTAGTTATTTCAAATAGCCAGCGTTGCAAGCTCCCACATAATACATGCGTTTCTCGCAAGAGTTTATCCTAATGCCTAGTAATTTCAAATAGCCAGCGTTGCAAGCTCTCACATAATACATGCGTTTCTCGCAAGAGTTTATAAATTTCACTAACAGAATAAATTTCAAATGAAAATGAAAATGAGCTTCAGATTTCAAATATTAAAATTAACCTGCAAAACTTGGACAATGCCAAGGAACTGTGAGTACCAATACTTGCACTAATTCTATCTTACATGTGATTAAAGTAAATTTTGTTTTAAATGCACCGCAGTGTCGTCCGAGCTACTCATAGCTGAGCGGAACGTCTTCTGATAGATGTTTCCTGTTGATTTCGAACACTTTGCTCTCTACATTCCATATTTTTTGCAGTGCAAATCAAACAACGTTTACTTGTTCCAGGAAAATTTCTTACGGTGTTGTTTTGTTGGTGACTATGAACTTCAGGAGGCAAAATTTCAATTTTAAAAAAGCTAATTTTTATATGTTCTGTTTTCTATGCAAGTCTTATTGTTTACTTCTTGTCGTTGTTAAATTTCTCTTATTCTGAGTGTCTGTTGGTTTTGTTTGTAGTCAGCTGAGACAGGTTCCTGCCTATATATTTAATTTTTAAGCTCCATGATGATTTACATCATTCATAAAAAAAATATAATATACTAGAAACTATTAACAAATTTTAGTCAAATTTCGTTATATTTCTTTATAGATTATATATTTTTAATTTGTAAAGAAAGCAATTTAATTATCTAATATATAAAATTCTCGTGTCGTGGTGTTTGTGATTAAACTCCTCCGAAATTGGTCGTCCGATTTTCATAAAATTTTGTATGCATATCGGGTAGGTCTAAGAATCGGTCAACATTTATTTTTCATGCTCCTCAATGCCACGCCTTTTTTCACGCCCCCTCTGGTAGGCCAGGCTTCTTAAAATTTTCACATAATATAACTAAGACTTTGATATGATTAAAAGGATATTTTTTTACCACGCCTACTTTTACGCCCTTTTTTTAAATTATATACTTACATTAATATAGTTTTTAGTATTTTTCTTCAAATTGTACACAATTCATAGTCCAGCCAATGTAGAAATAAACGTTTAAAAATCGGTCAACATTTATTTCTCATACTCCTAAATAATTAATTTTAAGCTAAGTAAGATACATCTGCATACCGTAGAACACATATGGCTTACGTTTTTATACCCTTCACCTGTGGTGCACAAGGGTATATATGGCTTTGTCATTTCGTTTGTAATTTCTACAATTTTCATTTCCGACCCCATAAAGTATATATTTTCTGAAAGCTTATGAATAGAGAAGACGATTAAGCCCTGACCGTCTGTCCGTCTGCCCGTCTGTCCGTGTGTTGGTTGAAATCAACTTTTAGAAGCCACTATATGTTCCCTTTTGAAATTCAGCACAATCGCCCAATAACTTTCTGAGATATGAGCAAAAAACCACGGCCACCTCGTTTTTTTCACAATTACAACAACAACCTACATACATACTGGTTAAAGTAAACGTGGCTTCGAATTCCAGCTGAGCCAAAAAAATTTTATTTTATTTAATATATTATTTATATTTTATTATTTTTTATATTTTTTTAATTTTTTTAAAAAATTGTTTTAAAAAAATTTTTTAAAAATTTTTTTTTGTAATTATTTTTATTATTTTTTTTTATTTTTAATATATTTTTTTTTGTAATTTTTTTTTTTTGGTATATTTTTTACATGTATGTACGTATTTTATATGAGATGAATGGTGATACAAACAATTGTTTTTGTATGACTACACGTTGTGTAAATTTTAATATGAATCATTTTTTTTTGTTTAAGTTCATTTATCCTTTTATTTAATTTTATAATTCAAATTAAATTGAATTGCAATCATTTTTAGGAAAAATTATATACTACTATGTAATTTAAAATTCCTATTTATGTTACAATTCAATTAGTGAATCATATTCATATTCTTTTATATTTGTAATACATTTTCGTTATGCTTTCAATATCCATCCTTTGACTGAAATTATTGAAAGCAAGTTTGTATTTTTATTTTTATTTTTATAAGTCCATCTAGGTGATAGACACTGAACAATGAAATACAAAACAACATTTGCCGGGTCAGTAGCTAGTATTTTGATTTAATTTGCAAAACATTTCGTCCCATCGTTCCTGTAATTTGATTAAAGTAAGAAAAGAAGTTTGGACAGAAATCTAATTGGTAGTCATACAAAAATCTTTCTTGTTTTTCTATATTTTTCTTCGGTATGTTTTGTTTCGTTTTAAAAATATGTACAGCAAAAAATTTAAATTAAATAATTCAAATAATCCATTTTGTTTTGGTAGTTACGAAATTTTCAATAGCAATGAATATTTTCTTTCTTATTAATAATTTCAAGTTACCTTAAATTAAAAATAATTTGCGATAAAAAAACAGATAAAAATTGCTTTAATATTTTTATTAATTTTTTTCGCAACAATTTTCTGTTAAGAGCTTTTCCATGCATACAGAGCAACACACACACACACTTGTGTTTTAAAGGTTCATGCAACATTAAGCACTTAGTCATATAAATGCCACTTTAATAATTTTTCTTAAATTGCAAACATTCAATACTTTAACCATTTATAAATGAGTCAATAATTAATGAGGTTTTTTCTTAAAAGTTTGAGTGCCTGTGCATATGGCAGTGTTGCCAGAAGGTGCAAACGGAAAGAAGCTGAAAAGAAAAAACTATAAAAATGGGACAAAAGTAATAATATTAAAAAAAAATTTTATAAAAATGTCTCTATTGTCTGTCTGTTTTTTTTTCACGGTTAAACAACTATGTATGGATATTAGGTCTTCAACTAATATAAGGGCTTATCACCACGCTGTAGCCAATGTTGGGCTGAAACCGAAAAATGTTTCCTCAGATCGTTTCGGAACAAAAACTTTCGGCGTCGAAGCCGGTTTCTGAAAGCCCTTTAAGATTTTTTCTTTTATTTATTCAAAATTTTTTAATTTTCAAAATTTTTAATTTTATAATTATTTAACTATTTACATTTCTTAATATTTAAGCACGATTAATTGAATTTATACAGAATATTATTCAATATTTACTTTAAAAACTTACAATTTATTTATCATTTAATAAATTTATAAAGAAAATATTTTTATTTTTTTAGAACTTACTGATCGCGAACTTAATTGCATTTGACGCGGAAGCTTTTTTAACGATATCGAAAATCTAAAGATGCAGTTCTTATTGTTTTTTTTATACACTACATGGTATGGATAGGACCATTTTGATATTTTCCAAAATTGTAAAAAAAGTTGTTTCCCTAACGAAGATACTAAGTTTATTTTTTTTCTATACTGAACCGAAAATAGAAAGCTGTACTAATAACATAAACAGTTGCCGTTTTAAGGCAACACTGTGTTGCATTTACTACAGTTAAAATGATATTGACATACTGACATTTTTTAATATCTTTTTTCGTTTTAAATTAATAACAAATGGAAACTGAGAAAAACTAAAAAAAAAACAACAAAAGCCGTATAAAAATGTCGGAAAACCCACAAAATATTTTATTAAAATTAAGCAGTAAAATATTGTGTTTTATAATAAATTTTTAAACTATATGAACAGGCATTTGCAAACCTTTACATACGCACTACTAAATGCTTGTGTTTTTTGTAAAATTGCAACGTTTGCAACAAGCGGTATAAAGTAAAGCAATCAACAATGACTGTATTTTATATGAAAACATCATGAATATTTTAATGAAACAGTCCATTGTGATTACACGGTCGCGCATGTTTGTGCATAAGAATACACAAATACATTCATTTGTATTCAACATTCTTTTATATATTTATGTCTATGAAAGTGTTTGTGTATATTGTCTGTTTGTGTGGAAGTATTTATTTTGTTGTCTGTTTATGCTTAAGTATTTGCCAAAAGAATTGTGTTTCATAAAATGGAGAATATTAAAAAAAAAAACAATTTATATTGATAAATATAATTTATGAATGAAATTTTGAACCGTGCAATAAAAAGAATTATATACATGGTGAATCAAAAGTCACCAGTGGGTTTAAAAATTTAATAATTTTGTAGCTTTCATAATACAAATAGCAACTGGAAAATAAATAATTGAGAGCATCGCAACTGAACAGAAAACCAGGATAATAAATTTTTTTTATTAAAATCACCCATCAAACACTATATCATCGAAAATTTAACGTCAGGAAGTCGCTTTAAAAAGCAATGAGTGGTTTGGTTTATCGTCACCACCAAAATGACGCCGTAACAAATTTGCCTCGGTAGGCCACTCTTAATTCGTACTGCGGAAAATATTCAGAGTTAACGAAACAACAGACACATCTACCAAAATGTGTTCTGCTTTACTAAGAATGGTTCGTATGTCACTACGATGCATTTAAAAAAATTTAGCGCTCTTATAAAAGAACAATTAATGTAAGATCATCAGCTACATCTTAGTTTTTAAGTAAAATTTCAATAGTTCGCCAGAAATGAAACCACCTTTAGTGCCAGCCTGACTATAATTAACAAGTCTTACTTCCGTTTAAAATACTTTGCTGGTAAGCAGAACTGTATGTTCTGGAATTCCGAAAATCCAAAAGTCATTCATCAACTCCAATAGAAACAGTTAGATGTGACATTAATTCTAAAAATAACGTTAGGACTTACTTCTTTTAAAGTAAAAATGACAGTTCTATAACCGTGCATAAAAAGGGGTTTCTGTTTATGATAAAACAATTTGTCACGTTCTGCTCTCGTAGATAGACCTCGAATCTGGTTCCAGCAGTATGAAGTCATTTCTCATATTGCCAGTCATCACACAATCATACCTGTTATAAGTACTTTGTCGTTTTTTTTGGTACCGTATAATATTAACGACAACCTTGTTGTATTTTTGTCATTTTCGATATAAAAAGCGACATGACAATGCAACTCACAATAAGGCTAAGTAGCACTTTTATGCCAATTTTTTTGTGAGCGAATAGTGGGTAGAAATTCGGAAAGGAGCGAGTAAATGTCAATAAGCCCGATATGATCCTTTAACTAGAGGCTAAACTTTTAATTTTATATTCTATAATCTAAATAGTTGAATAAGTTATTTTATTTTTAAATCCAATAGTGACTTTTGGTCCACCTGGTGTATTCAGAGTGACTTAAAATTATTAAAATTTTTGAACATCTACTTACTGATTAACAGTTGGGTGTAGAAATATATTTTCATTAACTTTAAAGTAAAAATATATAGAAATTTTAAGTTAGAACTATACGCAGGACCATATTTTTAGGACAAATTCTTTTCTTAACAGTTTTTGTAGGCAATCAGTTTAAAACTTATTTTATTGGAATATAAAATCATATTGTTGTAATTTTATAAGACGAGCCTTAGCCTTTGTAAATCCTTTATTGCTTTTAGTTAATGTTAAGGCATTTTAATCAAGTTTTAAGAAGATTCTGGAACCAAATATTTAATAGTATATTCCATGTTTTGCAGTTGGTGATGTAAATTTTAAAAAATAGTGCCCATCGTAATATGCTAGCGAAATGATATTGAAAAGTCAGTTAATAATTTTATGGCGATCTAGATATGTCCGTCCGTATGTCCGTATGCTGAAAGCATGATAGAGGTCGGACCGAAAAAGCTAGGGGGCTCAAATTTTGCCAGAATATTTCTTATACACAATATTTGTTTGATATTGAAAATGGGCTAAATCGAAACATTTCTAAGAGAGTTATGCATGAGTAGGTAAAAAAAACCGTGTCCTTCCATAATCGAATAAAATGTAATTGTGGTCTAACACATTGACGTAGAGTTCTGAAATTTCAAATGTATATTTCCTGAGTAAAAAAAATATTTTTTTCCGAAAATTGCCAAAATTTGTGAATAAGGAAAGGAGTTATAGATCCAAACGTATGAAAATTTATACCGCGCGGTGTGTATTTTTCGGTATATTCAAAAATTAAATGTAATAAAACTGGCAAAATAAGATGTATGATTCTAAAATTTTGCAACCATTGCTTTTTCGTCAAACGCTTTGTTCTAACGAAAAATAAATGTGACACCCCCACTCTTACGCCCACCTCCTATATAAAGATTTATCTGAAATTCATGTAATATCTCTATTAATAAAGATTTTGGAATAATAAAGGACTATTGGGAAATACTTCAGCTTTGTTTTTTAGCAGAAACTATATCCACACGCCTACTTTAACGTTCACTTTAATTGAAACATTAAATTTACGAAAACATTTTACTAGCATATCGCAGTTATACAAAATAAGTGATACATATTTTAGTTTAAATATATTTTTCAAAAGCGATTACTGTTAATAAAAAAAATAATAAATTCTGAGCTACAAAAGTACATCAAATTGGTGGTGGGCATAAAAGATTCGGCACAGCCGAATATAGTGCTTTTACTTGTTTATATATGAACTTTGACATTTGCAATAAATGAGAGAAGAGGGAGAATTATTTTTTATCTTTGGACGTTTATAAGTGAAGTTTAAATTAAGTGAAGAAAAAAAAAATCAGCTGAAAAATCAAGACTATCGGATGAATAAATTTGCCTTGACGAACAACCTTGACCAAACAACTATTGTTAACGCAAATCTATCAGAGTGAGGTTTTTAACAATTTCTTACTCTATTCTTTAACCAATAAATTGAAATTATGTATCTATTATTAGTATGAGTATGGGTATTAGTATTACTATTATTATTAGTATTATTATTATTAAAGACCACGACTTAATTGATTTGACCATTTATATACATTCATTTAGTAAAACATAAATATAAAGGAATATGCTCTTGATCTTATCCTCACTGTATTTTTACACTTTATTTACGAATAACTTAAAAATAATGATTATATTTATTTATATGTCCCTGTACGTTGGCCAGTATATGTGTGTGCCTGAATGTATTATGGTGTAAAGCGTCAATAAATACTGCTGCACTAATAATGAAAATAATGGTGGTCAAGTTTATTGTATTTATATCCACTTTTGTTGTTGTTAAGTTGACATAAAAGAAATAAATTGTTTTTTGTTAATCCATTAAAATAATAGCATAATTTTATCGCGCTCAATATTTTTAAATATATATCCAACTGAACGAATTTGGCAGTTATGAGTATGGGACATAAAAGTTTAAGTTTAACATAAAAAAGCTTTTTTTTAATTATACCAAACTGGTTATATCACAAAATGGGACAAACATAAAAATAACAATAATTATTTACATGCAAAAATTAATTGAAAGAATTCGAAAATAAGACAACAAATTAAATAAAGTGTGTTTTTTTTATAAAGAAAAAAAAATAAATATACTGAAAAATCAAGATTCATTTTGAGTGGAAACTTATATTTTATTTTTTTAATTATATTTTTGTACTGTCATAATGTCACAATTTTGTGTCATTAAAAGCAATATTTTTCATTCATTTTATTTATTTTTAATTGTTTTATTACGACAATACGAAACTTAGGGCTTCTTAATTAAAGGATTATTTAATAAACTTTGTGTATCAACGGGTTTATTTACAACAATTTATATATCGATGGATTAATATAAAAAAGGCGTAACTCGATTTTTTACTTCTTTACAGGAGAGAGAAAAAACTGAATAAAATTTAAAAGAATGTATTGAGTTAGAGCTTTTTTTATTTGGCCATAAATCTGTTATTTTCAACCTTAGCTCACTTAATTTTTTAGCGGTGATGTGTATGTATGTCTACTACCAGAAAACATTAAAAACTCGTTTTTGTTAAAAATCGAGATACGCCTTTTTTATATTAAGCTATCGATATGCTAAATTTTTATTTGTTAAAACAAAACGAGTGCAATTTGCTAAGCGTGGTACTCAGTCTCATTTTGAACAAATATAATGAGCAACTATAGTTATTTCACACGAAATATTTAATTTACTAAAATAATTTTTAAATCGGGAAAAGAAAAAATTTACATTATTTCAAACTAAATAAAATTTTTCTTAAATGTTAGCAGAAATATTTCATGGGTCTTTGCGTTATACACAGAATACTGATTAGTCTACATCATTCCAAAAGTATTTCTTACTAATTTTTTTTGTATGGAGTTTGACAACAGTTTCCATGAAATAGGGAACCGAATACCAGCCTTAATAAGCTAGCAAAAAATTCTCTGTTATGAATAACCCTGCAAGTTTGTATGATTAATCTTTTATACTAATAAGAAAACAATTATACGTTGAATCCAAATTTTGCTTCTTTAGAAAAGGTAAACAAAAATTAAAACAACATTAAATTTCCTTAAGAGGAATTTTTTTTTAACATTTCTATCAATATTATTTATATAAAGCACCCCTCGGTGTGCATACTTTTAGGGACGTCATATAATGCTTTCACCATAAGTCTTGTATGTGAAAAAATTCAAGTGACACAGAATCTGAAGAAGGTTAAACATAAACGATCGGAAATGCAAGTATAAAGTTTAAGCCATTCCGATCGGAATTTATGACGGGCTTGATTATTTGTTTTAAGGTTGTAGTGTATGTTGCGCCATTCATAATTTGATTTTTAAATGCTTTTTAAAGCTTTTACACACAGAAAACCCACAGAGAAAGCAGTATCAGTAGTGAGTAAAACAATTGTTGCTAGTCGAGTAGTTTCGTTGTTTTACTTAATTTTTATGGCTGCATCCACAGAATTTCTCTGTGCAGTTTTAAATTTACTCTTTATCTTAAGCCACTCATTTTAGCGATAAGATGGTTTTATAAAATTAGTTGGGGTTGAGTTTGTAGAAATTAAATAAACAAATTGCAATCAGTTTGGAGCGATAAGATGCCGTTTATAATATAAATGTTAAATGTTTTCCGTGCTACGACGTAGGTGATTCACTCGCGAGCGCCACTTTTGGCATACTTTTTTAGTATCTGACCAATGGCGGCTGCAATGTTTTCTTACTGAGCCAAAATTATCCCGGGCTTGTCTTTTAACACGAGAGACTATACGTATCCAAAAAACAAAATAGTTTAGTGGTGTTAAATTACATGATGAATTGCTCACTCCTTTTAAAATTTTCATAGTATTATCATAGTCGCGATCATCATTAACACTGGCCGATACAGTGGAAATAATTTGTTGATATGTCCTTTTCGTATATAGGGTGATGGATTAATCACTGAGTCAAATTTGATGACATTTATATGAATAATTTACACATTTCTCACTCAAAATGAAATCTAATGGGCTTTGCAATCGTTGTAGGGTAAAACTTACAAGGCACTGTGAGCAGTGCTACATGACGCGAATTCTGTTTCACACTGAAAATTAAGAAAATATATAATTATCAGCTAATTATTCAGAACGTCTATTTAGATCAAGAATTAATACATAAAAAATTATTTTAGGTGATACAAAAACTTCATAAAAGCTGCTTAGATTGTAGCGTAAATTTCTTTTGAGAAGCATTTATCAGAAGGTTTTTCATAAAAAAGAATCAAAAAAAAATTTTTATAATCTAGTCGCAAAAACGTTGTTAGAAAAAATATTCTCAAAAAGGCTATACAAGGTAGACTTACAGTAAAATAGAATTTATTCTTTTAAAATGCATTCTTTTTTGGAATGCATTTTTTAGAAAAAATTTCTTTTTAAAAAAATTTTTTTTAAACAATTTTTTTTTTACAAAAATCTATACTAAAACATTTCATATATAAGAAAATAGGGTCTTGCAGGAAGAAAAAGACACTTTAAACATATACACTCGAAGACCAATATAGTCTATTGTGTTTTTTTGCATATTATCGTGTGGGCAAAATTTAAAATTTTTTACGTAAAAATTGGTATTAAATTTTCCATAATTTAAACCAAAAAAAAAATTTTTTTTAATATGCATTAATATCAAGTAATTTTTTATACTCTAGTAATTCACTGCATGAACTTTATGGAACATTTCTTTACATTTGACACACAAAAAAAATGAAATCATATTATTTCTTTTTTCTTTAATTCTAAATGATGCTGCACATTATGCTGCATTGCATTTTTCTACTTCAACGCTTTTATTTTGTTCTTTTAAATATTTACTTTTAGTTTTTTCTGGTACTATTCTTTTTAGTTTTTGTTAAAAAAAATTGCGAAATTCATATTTTCATTCATTTAGATGTACTGATGTACATACATATATATTCCTAAATATGCAAATTCCAAATATACAAATTTCATATTTAAGCCAAAGTGAATGAAACAAATAAGGAAAAGAAAAAAACAGAGAATGCAGAAAATGCAGAAAATGAAAGAAAAACGGCGAGTGAAAGAAAAAAATATGATGATTAACATGAAAAAAAATTTTGTAGTTTCTCTACAGATTCCTTGTTATCTGCAGTTTCAGATTATACACACGTATACGTATATACGTACACATATAAAAATTTGTTGGTATTATATGATGCCATATGATGTGATAGACGATGCATGATGGCATTATAATCTTTATCATTTTTATGATGGCAATTGTAAAGATGTTGTTGTTTCAAATGCTCATGTGTTAGTTGTTCGAAAGTTTAAATTTTTTTCTCAACTCATTTTATCTTTATCTTTGATCATTGTTTGTGTTGTTAACTTGTATGCTTTCTATAAATTACAATCACAACTTAAAAGTCTTCTTAAACAACAATGTCTCTTTGGTTCTTGTTTTTAGATTTTTATGTATTTCCAAACTTTTTTTAAGACTCTGTGTAGATGTGTTAGTGAAGATGCTAAAGGTATGACCGTGTATTCCAACAAAAATTTACAGTGCAGCAAACCTGCAATACTTACTCAAATCCCCCATCTCGATACGAGTTGCAAAATGTCCAGTGGCTTCTTCTGGTATGTTCCCTATCTCTGCCTGTGTTACCAGCGTAAAGAATAATCCAGTATTCGGCTTATAGGAAGAACAGATTATCGAATAATTCGAAAATCCACAAACCGGTTTTTAATTTTTAAATGCAAAACCGGGTTGAAAATAGGATATTTTTTATTCAAAATTGAGAAGAATTTTAAAAAATTAGTTTTTAAAATTAAAGTCAATTCATAAAATTAACTGTTTATTCCATTTTTATAATCTTTTGATTATTTCGGTGTCATAACTAGAAAACGACGCTGAATAATTTGAAGAATATAAACATTGGCAAAATATGACCATGTGTGTATGAATATGTATGTGTGCACACACATTTAATCATAAATGCGTAAATTCTAAGGTAGTTAAACAAATTTCTATATTTTGAAAACCATTTCTTTTAAATAAAATTAAATAACTTTGTAATTATTTTATGTCGTTCTTACAATTGAATTTGTTTTTTACAATTCAGCAGTTAATATACTCTTATGCAGTTAACGGGAGTGTGTAAAAGGGTTCTTTTTTTTTAATAAATTTATCACTCGTTAGTAATTTGTAAGATATCCATTTTAAACCCTAAAAAGTATATATTATTGGTCACAGGTGGAATGGCCCTTACTCAAATAATTTATATTTTACAGTAGAAGGCAAAAACATAATAGAAACTATATAATCAAAACGTAATTTCTATATTAAATTTTAATTAACTTTTCAGGCTAAAAGTTCAATGTGATAATGACAGAATATCTTGGAAAATTTAGTGATACGATACTAGTTGAGTGGAATGCATTTTCGAAACCAGCTACGGTTTCATCATCAACACTCTTTTGATCAGAACTAAAAACAAGTGTTGTGTGTAAATATCAACTATTTAACTCAATATTATATTAAAAATTTAAACATAGAATTATCTGTCGTAAGTGATTTCATGTCTTTCATATATGATTGAGTATTAAATTTACCAACATCTGTTTTTCCTGTATTCTTTTTGCACGTCATTACCACAAGTTCCTCCAATGTCTAACCTTAGCTTAAGAAGTCACTAAAGATATTTGCAAGTATACAGTTGCATTATGTATACTTGCATTTTTAAACAAGATGGTTTTATTTTAACAATGTTTCTATTCAACTCTTTTAATAGTAGTTTATTTTGTAAAGATACTTGTAAAACTTTTTCTTTTTTTTTTTGATAATTTTGCATTAAATTTTTGCATCGACGTGTATTTGTGCGAAATGTATTGGAATCACTAAGCAACTCAATTTCGTAAACGAGCTATGATTTTTTTATATGTCCACAGATATATTCTTAACTCTTTTAGATTTAATTTAACTAAATAAGTCTGTTGGTTTGTCCTTGTATATGTTGAAAAGACTAAACATCTTTGAAGCTTGCCATGTATTTCTGATTCTTATCAATTATCAGACATACAAAAATTAAAAATTTAACTGTATAGTATATGCAATAATCACAACACAGAATACAGTATCGTGTTTGAGTAACATAATTGCTGCTGACTATACAGCTGTAGTTGTGACAGTAGATGTTAAGGGTTTCGTCTACAGAATTTTGCTTTGGAATATAAATATACGCAAAGAAAAAATATGGTTGTGGTAACCATAATCGAAGAACAACATACTATGATTGAATTGTATGATTATGTTTAAAATAATAATGGTTACCAGTTATCATTATTATGTTTAGTTTAAGCATCATTCAATAATCATATATATGACTACAATTAAAATCTACAATCTTTGCTTTTTTACGGCAAATTATTGTCTTTTGCTGTAACATACACATATTGATTGTACTTACCAATTTAATTGCAATTTTTATACCAATATTTTTTTACATTTTCTCGTTTATTTTTAAATTTTCTTTAATTTTTCAAAATTTGTGTTCCTTTTTTTGACATCTCAAACTTTTAAAATAATAAAAATTTATTCAGCAAGAAGAAGAACAATCGAAATCAAATTATTATTTAAAACAAATCATAGCTTGATAAATTTGTAATCATACTGTTGTCTCACTTATTATTTAATGATTTATAATGCTTTTGAATATAATTTTTTTTTGTTGCATTAATTTTTTTAAATCATACTATTTTTAAATGATAACCATTTTGAAATTTTTACGAAAAGTAATCATTAACTGATACAATTCAAACAAATGCTTGATTATCGTGACAAAATATATCATGAAATGAAACAAAAATAACTATTACTTGTTTTCGACAACCAAATATTGTTTTAGAAAAAATAATATGACCGTCGTGATCATGTCGTAACCATGGTTTTTCTTTGCGTGTACGTAGTCAGCACAACGAAATTATGATTCTACAAAGAAAAGTTTTATAACCACAAAAGGAATGTTCGTTTGCAAGAGCCGAACCATTTAATTGGTAATAATTTGAATCATCTGTTTTTTGGGTATATAAAAGAAACACTGAAAATTTCTTAAGTGTGTCGAAGATAAAAGTCATTTCTCAAGAAAGGTAAAGAAATCTAATATAAAAGTTGTCCATATGTACAAGGAAATATATATTTAAGCGAACCAAACTTTGCGATTTTGTCGAAAAATTTGAGAATAATTTGAATGCCGATAAATTAAAAACGGTTTTGAAACATACGAAAAAAAACCGGGTTTTCGAATAATTCAAAAACTGCTCTTGACAACTCCACCAGAGCAATTGAAAGCATTAGTTCTAAGACACACAGAAGATTATTGACGGGAACTTGTATAAGAAAAATGTGACTTAATAATAAGTCTGCTTTTGCAGTCCCCATTTGCCCAATGAATGCCATCATATCCCCATTAGACTCTAAATTTGCCATCTTGTCCTCGAATGTTTTGAAAGTAAATTAATTTTAGTAAAGAGATTTAAGTTAACATAAAAATTTATTAATAGAAAAAAAAATTGCTCGAGTTGCTTTTCTTATAGTTTTTTAATTTTCTATTTCTTTAAACTTTTAATGGTTGAAATAAATGTGTTATAGCCAAACAACGGTTATATATTATTGACATAAGTTTGCCTGACAGTATTAATCAAGTTTAAAAAAAAAATGTATTTTAGGCTGTTTCCTTAAACATAATGTAAAAATGTAATTTTTTTTTAAATTTATTAACAAATTTGGAAACAACATTTAAAAAAACACACACAATTTAACTATATTTATAAAATATTTGCTTGTTGTTAAAACATAATCAAATGTGATTCGAACATTTGTTTAGCACACATACTTTCTTTCGTTGGCGTTTGATTGCTTTTTAACTTGGAATAAGTAAATATTAATCATACGCCCACTTTGAGACATATTTTTATTATAAATATATATAAAAATATATAAATATTATTATTGGCTTTTGTTTAATTTGTAACGTGTAAAGACACCACATTTCTACGTAATGTCAAGTGAATTGCTGAAAGCTTTTAAACTTAAAACTACCGTTCTTCCGGTGATGTGCAATGTATTTGTATTATATTTGGTTGTTAAAAAAAGACGGATATACATGCCAATCAACTATTTTTACCACCCAAAATGGCTATATTTTATTAAGCATTTTATATTTTAAAGCTGCTTGTTTTTCATATTCTTTTTACCAAATACGTTTTCTTAAAAACTGTATTATAAAAAATGTTATGTGGCAAGAGTATTTTTCAAACATCTCTAGCTACTTTCAAGAAAATGCAATTACTCTAGTGAATGGTTTGTTAGTGTTGGTGTGCGTTTGAACTCAGCCTTTTGTCTGCTCATCTTGCACTTGCCATATTGTTAACTAATAAGGAGTTGGTAATAAGTTTTAAAAGACTTAAAGATTTTATTGTTCTTAATGTTGTTGTTCTTCATTCCTAGCCTCTGTTGTTCTTTAGTTCTTTGCTCTTGTTCGATGCCACAAGACTTAATCATACTGCGTTGTATATCTTTTTTCTTTTTTTTTTACCCAAAATATTTTTGAGGTTTATATGGCACTAACACTTAACACAAAAGCTTGCCAAAGTAGTTACAAGTTGGTATGTATACATAAAAAAAAACTTTTTAAATTTTTATTTATTTTCTTTGTCTCTGCTACAATAAACTAAAACACTTAAAAGATATTTGAATTAATATATATTTCTATCAACAAAAAATTAAAGTGCTGAAAATGGTTAAAAAATTCATGTTTTTGGTAAGACTTAAACTTATTTCTTACCACAAGAACAGCGAACTTACATTAAAGCTTTGGACTTCATTTTCTCTTTCCTCTCTTGCGGACCTAAGAAAAATGTTTTTCGAGCAACAATATATAACACAAACTGCTACAGCAAAGTACTTTAGAATTAAATGACTGTGGTTAAAATATAAAAAAGTCTACAAAAACAAGATAAGAAAAATGTGTGTGTATAGAAAGGCCGCAGTTAAAAATACTTTGCTTTTCAAGGCAAAAACAAAATCAACTTTCAACTTATTATCACTAAGCACTAGCTTTTGAAATACCAGAAACTAGTCTTATTTTTTTTTACTTTTGATGATTCAAATAACAGGCTTTGTTATTCTGATTATTATTTCTACAATAAGCGTGTCCAACCCCATAAATTATGTGTTTATGAATAGAGCAGTATATTAATCAATGTCTGGTGTCTGTATGGTGGTAGTAAAAAGCCCCCACATTTTGCACAGACCTGTATGTACTATCAGTGTCTTAAAAATATTTGGAAATAACTCGCTATAAAAAACGTATTATTTCTGAAATATAAATTGAAATTTCTCAAATACAATTTTAACCTTTTGACGACGAAGAATTTTCGCCTAGAGATTTTTAAAATTTTTCATGCCGATACTTTATCGGAAACGCTTCATTTTTCGACTAAAATTTTGTCAAAATCTAAAACTTGTTACTCCTTTTACGATAAAATTCATAGGACTTATGTGTCCCATTCGTCGTCAAAGGTAAAAATACGGGAACAAATTTATTAAACATATACATGAAAGCATTTTGTCTTCGCAGAACGTAAACCTGTTAACACATGCACTAGACTATTGCTAATTGACTAATGGAATACGAGCCACTGGCACTTTGTGAAAAAATCGATCATAAATTCCAAAATCTGATGTCGATAAATCTTTTGAATGTGGAAACTTTCAAAGCTTTACATCCAAAGAAATTTTAATTGTAAAATGGATAGATAATTGTGCACTGCATATTGGAACCAATTTTTATAATTCCAATCGACACCGTAAATATAAAAAGACGCCAGGCTCCATCTGCAAAGGAAATTACTGTGACATGTTAACAAATATTTCTCAATGTAACGCAGGAATGGGAGGCGTTGATATTATGGAACAAAAATGAAGTATATTAAAGGGTCCGCCATCTAGGACTTTTTTTTATCAACTAGTGCTTATTTCGTGAATGGTAACACTTAGCTCATGTCTGATTTGAAATATAATGAGTTTTATCCTTCCGATGAACGAATATGGTTGTGTATACGCTTCGCTAAGTGAGCCTGCGATCGACTTACAGAAGATACCGATTTTTCCAAAAAAAATCATCTGTTCAGATGAAGCTGATTTTGATCTTGGCGGGTATGTAAACAAGCCAAATTGTCGCATTTGGGGCACAGAAAACCCGCACGGATACATTGAAAAGCCGATACACTACAAATGAGTCACTGTTTGGTGACGATTTTGGTCCAGAGGCATAACTGGGCCATTCTTCTTCGAAAATGAGCAAGGAGTGGCCGCTACAGTCAATGGCGATCGCTATTGGGCCAGGTTGAACGAATTTTTGTTCACAAAAATTGAAGAGGAGGATATTGGCAACATTTAGTTTCAACAGGACGGCGCTACGTGCCACACAGCCGAAGCTACACTCGATGTTTTGCTCCCTGTTTCAAAAAAAAAAGTTATTTGGCGGACCCTTTATTATGTAACGTATAAGTAACTATTTTTTTGAAAATGATTTCCTAACTTTTAATCTTATTATGAATATGATTGCAAATCGAAGATTAGATTTTATATTCGCTTTTTTTATTTAATGGATTTGGGTGTGCAAAAGTCATACTAGTGTACGAGAAAATATCCACAAGTAATATAAAAGAGTTTTCTATAAAGCATATGTAGTTTCGCACGCTGTTGGCTTCATAGTTAGTAGACGACTTTTGTAGTCGAAAAGAAGATATTACCTCGACACCAAGCGAATCCTTTACACGGTTCAGACTGGGGGCATTGTCAAATTTAGCTAGACATTATAAAACAAAAATAGAAGGAAGAGTCAGGAAGCGATGTGTTGTTTGCCAAAGAACGGAATCGAAAGCCTAACAAACAAAATTTGCTTTGCATTAAAAAAACTAATGTGCTTTACTAAGAACGGGAATTGTTTTGAGATTAATCACAACTAACTTTAATTTAAAATCGCCTTATATGAACTATTTATATGATATCATAATTTTCAATGAATTTTTGTTCTGCTTTTACTGAATTGCTTGCGCTTTATTTGTTTTTCAGTTATAAATTATTAAATAAAGTAAAAAAAATACATTAAAAAAATTCCTTAACGACGAATGAGACACATATGTCCCATTATATTTTCAGTTCTCCCAATAAAAGAATAGAACCGATACAGAATTCATTATCCATTTAATTAACATAAGGAATAAAAAGATCTAACACTAAAAGTTCACCCAATAGAAAAAAATAAAAATTTTTACTTTAAGACTTCCTAAATACAATTTAAGTAAGAAGAACTTAAGTTTAACGATGATACTAAGTGATGCTTTTGTTTTTCGTCGAACAAGACCGACTTGGTCAAAACCAACTATTCGTCGTTAAAGGGTCAAGATTTTAAAATACAAATAGAAAATTCTGCAGTAAAATTAAAAATTTTTTAAATGTAAATTTGAATTTCCGAAATTTAATTAGAAAATTCTGAAATACAATTGGAGATATAGTACTTATGTGAATGGCTTTAATTCTTGCAGCAAATTTAAAAGCAATTTCTTTTAATAATTTAAAAAGAAAATAATAAAAAATATTCAACTTCTTTTCTTTTTTGCAATTATTTGAAGGAGTAACATGATGTTGCTAAAAATATTTTCAAATTAGAAATCATTTTCATTTAGAGAACAATTTCAGTTTCATTAAGAAAAAAATTCTTTTATTTTAAAATTTGTATATTCGAAGAAATTGTAGTGGAAAAGAAACTTTTGCATGAAAAAATACTAGAAAATTAAAAAAAAAATTTGAGAAAAATATTGAAAGATCAATATACTAAAAAGGTTGTTTCTGTATAGTTCCTTAGTTCCAATTTTAATTTTTATAGTATACCAAGCTTGGCAAGGTATTCAAAGTTCAGCATGGTTACTACGTAAAATTTCTTTTATCTGGCTTGCAAAGTTAGGACTATAAAAAAATTTTTATATTAAAAATTTGTGGAAAGTTTTCAAACAATATTGGCATGCGCCAATTTCTAAAAAATATTTTAAGTTTCAATACAAAATTTTATATTACTAATTTACAAATGCATGGTTTTTTCTAATGTTTGGCTTTTAGTACTTGTACAAAAAATTTTTTTTCAAGATATGTATCTGTAACACATGTAAAACTCCAACGCTTGACGCTCAAGCCTCTTGTTTAGGTATGGGGGTACTTGTTAGCTGGAAGCTTTTGTCATCTTTCTTTCACCAGATTTGGGTTCAAAAGAACGCTTCATATTTTGAAGACATAAATTGTATCAAGACAATTTCGGACACCCCGTTGTGAAATGAACCATATACAAAGAACCCCGACTTTTGTCATCACATGTTCCCCTTTCTTTACGGGCGGCTATTGTTCATATAATCTTGACATTAACATTGCCGCTTTTGGCGATGATAATCCGGTATGTGGTGAAACTTAAGCCTATGTCCCGTCTTGCGGGTTTGCTACTGCGAGTCCAGTGTGTCGTTGGTATTCTCGTGCTACCCCGCAGGTTCACCAGTACATTCTCTCGTGCTCCTCGAGGTTAAGACGTTGAGTGCCACAGTGATCCCGTGGTGTGTGGTACAAAGGTGGAATTGGTGTTCCCGTGGTGGCCCTCGCAGGTACATCTTCACGATACTGCGCCTCGTCATTCGCTCCTGTAGGTCGGGTGTACGCGTGCAGTCACAGTACAGTTGTATTTAGCGCAGGGTCGATAACGTGACTGCTTAACACGAAGGCCGTAGTTTAGTTCCGTGCGAATAATTTAATAATTTTTTTGAAATAATTGAATAAACGTTTGTTTCCTTTCTGAGTGGCCCACAAAAGCAAAAAGTAAATACAAAAAATTTGTGACTGAATCCTTGACACCGGTGAGTTTACCCCAACTGAAAAAAAAGGTTCGTTACAGTATAAATCGAAATAAATATAATTTGGTCGAGCAAAATTTAGACTATAAGGCGAGTTGGATGAAACTTCCAATCAGTTTTTCCTGAATATTTTATAGTAAGTATTTCAACTTGTGGGCACTCGTTCATATGATGCAATCTAGCGGGTCATATCTGGTCAGATACTTCAATAGTTTTTCAGTTAGTCCTTACTTTTAATGCTGTTGTTGAGTTTGGTGCAGATTTTTTGCAATGGTATGGCCAGATTGTAGTAGATTGGACTTTGGTGTCGATTTTTCTAGTTGGTAGTGTTTTACATACGAACTATTACGCTTTAGGTTATCATAATGAATCCATGTTTCATTGCACGTAATAATTCAGTGCAAAAATTAATCTTTTTAATAGCGTTAATGTAGGATTTCATTTTCTAGGTCTTCTCCGTTTTAAGTCATATGGCAGCCATTTTTTTCTGTTTTTGGACAAAACTGCTGCTAATCACTTGGATAATTTTCTTAGCTCGAAAATGTTTTGAAATTGCTGTTGGAGTAAGTTGCAATGAATTTGCAAGCTATTGATCAATTAAAACAAAGTTTCATTGAAAAGTAATGCTATACTTAATCTTTAATTTATTTTTTTTGATTCAGCTAGACGAATTTTTGTCTTCCGTGTTAAAATTATCATAATAGACGCTCCTCGCAAAAAGACAGATAAAAAGATACCACAACTATTGTTAATCTCACATTTTTTGGTTCTAAATCCAATAGTACAATAATACAAAAAACGAATTTTTTGTTCACAGTAAAACACATATCTAAGGAGCCCTAAATTTTATCTATAAAAAAAAGTCAGAACACAAAAAATGTTAGGTTTTGTATGTTTGTGACATTTAAGTAATTTTTTATAACACATTCTTGTGATTGCGGAAGTTGCATTAGATTCAATTTGTATAACATCCGCCTTGCGAACAAAAAAAAATAAATAAAAGACAATTCTTCTGAACAAAGGTGCATTTAACTGTAGTTTGTGGTTTGTTTTATTCTCAGAATCCTACGAAACAAGTATAACACTTGAATGAATTTTCTTGACCACAAACTTTTTTCTCATCTCTGGAGTTTATACTATTTTGTGTTTTTTTCCGTATTTTGCTTTTACTTCTTATTGCTTGATTCTGAACGGAAATCATAGAAAACAATTGCTTTAAATTTTTAAGGGCTTGTACCATGCAAGTCGTAAAAGTTTAGTGCAAATGCTCACATGCAGTCACGTAAAGTTTTGTGTAAAAACAAGAATTGTTAGAAGTTTATTTAATTGAGATTCCTTTAAAATTAAAAACAATTATTGACAATTAATATAGTAGCACACACAGCCACAATATTGAAACTAAAAACAGTTATTATCGATATAGTGAGAATTTTAAAGAAAATTAAAAAGAAGTTGGACATAAAGAATTAAGCAGATAAAAGTTGTTACTTAACTATTATCTGCTCCGGATCGAAAACCTACGTTTGCGGTTGGATGACTACATTTGTAGAAGTGTTACGTTTGTACCTCTTTGACCCTATACACAAGAAGAAGAGTAATTTTATATTGGGTTTATTTTGAGTTATTTTTATTAAAATTTATGTTAAGCAAAAAGCATCGCACACTGGTTGCTTACTTTAATTGCAGATCTTGCACATGTCATCGGCTTATCTTCAGATATTTCAGGAAACTGGTTAATTGAACAAGGAAAGAAAGTTAGATTTTTTTCAAGTGTCGTAATACCACTTGGATAAAAAGAAGTGTACAAATATGGCCTATTAAAATGCCATTGCAATGCTGGCACGAATATCTGTTTTGCTAAACCTTACAAGAAGTTTTTTCGTTTGTCTGTTTGTTAAATCTGATTATTATTTTCTATGCAGAATAAATATGCAGCTAAGACGGCTACATATAATAAGTTAAAAAACATTGGCTTGTATTCATAGTCGCAAACTGAAGTCGGCTCTTACTAAAGTTAATCTTTAAGTTAAAAGCTTTTACTATCTTTTTGGTATTCATAGTCAAAAAAAAAAGTATACTTTAAGTTGAGCTGGCTTTAAATGGGTGTCAACTCTTATTTGCTTAACTCTGGCATACAATTTCTTTTTAAAAAATAAAAAGTGGCAACTTGATCAGCTGCTTTTCTTTTGTTTACTTTTGTTGAAGCAAACAATAAAAAATAACAATTTTAAAACGTTTTACATCTATGTATAAAATCAAAATTTATTAAAATAATGGAAAAAACAGAAATGGTAAGTCTCAATAACATATTTATGTATGTACATACACATGTACATATGTGTGATATATTTTTAGTTTGGCATTTAATAAATGTTTTACTTTCAGAAACTGAAGAAGTCAAGAGATGCAAATTGGAGTGCTTCTGAGAAAGAATGCCTCCGGGAGTGTGTAAACGCACACTTTTATGTGGTAGAAAACAGAGGAAATGATATTTCATTAATACAGAAAAAAAAATTCGTGAAAAGCTAAAAGGGAAACGATGCTTTCATCTTACCAAAGCTTAACAAAAAACGAGTTGTAATTTTGTCAAATCTGTAGCGGGAATAAAAATCCTCATCGCTTAGGTCGAAGGGATTAAATCTATTTTTGTAATTTTTAGGCTTCCTTACACAAAGATCATCCTCACAATCACCAGTTATTGAAAAATCTCTTTCAATATCTTGAAATCTTGGCATTTTTTTATTTTTCAATAAATCTTTTAACTTTACAATGAACAGCTGATGTTATTGTAAATAGAGTTAACAACAGGTTCAGCTGGTTTTAAATTTAGAGCCGACTTTAATGTCAAATACCAACTTTAAGTTGTCTATGAATGACTTAGAGTAGACTTTTTTAAGAAATTAACTTAAGTACTGTAAAAGTCGACTTTTTTGATGACTATGAATATGCCCCATTGCCAACGGCCAGCGCAATGTTTAACTTTAAGTTGAGTATTAAGACATTATCTATACGCCTCCTATGCTTGAGCTATAGTTAGTGAAATATTTACAGCGGCTTATTGTAATATTACAACTAAATTTCCCTGTATTGACACATTCGACGACTGTGACAATTTGGTTTCAAAAAACCACAAACTATTCAATATTCTTTACGTTTTTTTGTTCAGCTTTCATTTGATAAGGTAAAATAGTTTTATTTTGACAATTGTGATGGGAAGTGCAAAATCTTTCGACAATAGGTATACTACTATAATCTTTTGTTCTTCCCTTTCTTTGGTAGTTAAAAACTAGTTTTTTTTTACAACACTCTTTTGAACACTCTTTAACGCAAGTTGTGCTAGGAAACGGATGGTGTAATTTTACATTGCCAGCAAGCCAAACTATAATATTATATTTCACAGAAATTTGAATAAATTATTGGGTACACAGAAAAAAAAAAATATGAATTTCAATTACGAAATTAATACTATTAATTAAAAAATGTTTAATTTTGCTCCAATCATCAAAATGATACTATTAATTAAATAAAAATTAATAGTTGTAATTGAAAAAATATTGCGAAAAATATCAATTAAAACAGTATTAAAAAATTAATTAAAATTTTCAATAATTTTTAAAAATGACTTTAATTAATTGCATCATGCCTATAATTGAAATTTGCGATTTATATAAATAAAGAATTTATTGTATTAGTTATTAAACTATTTTTAATAAAATTACCCAAAAAGAAAAAATTCATTTTTTTAATACTCTTTCTTAACATAAATTTTAATTACATTTCATTACTTATATACTAATAATTTAATATAAGATGTACGGTTCCACAAGTACACATACTATGCCATGTCAAGCGCCGGAGTGGTTTTAAATTCATTCGTCGATTGTAGCGTATTTCCATAGACCTACGACATTAAAAACCCCACAAGAGAAATTTTAGCCAAATCAAATTGCATGTATTTGATTAACAATTCTCCGTCATCTATGGAATAGATAATTGAACAATTAAATTGTTTTTACAGAACTTTCACTTTAACGTTCACTATGTAACATGTAATAGGGAAGTTTCGTCCACGTTTACATCGTTCGATTGGTTGAAATTCAAAAAAATAATTGGTAGCATCAATAACCTAGACATAATGAAATATTTACTAGTAAAAAAGCTTTATCAGAGTGTCGACTACTACTGACTTACCTATTAAAATTAGAATCTTGAGCAATATACCAGAATACAAGAAATTTTGGCTTTGGACACATCTAGAATGAAACTGAAGCAATTTATTATATTTAAAACAAGATATATTTATTATATATTTGCACCTACCCACCTACCAGAACTATCTCTTGTAGATTGTCCACTATTTTTTTATTATTCTGCTCGTTGGATGTATTATATTTTATTAAATTTATCCTTTGAAAGCAAATTTTCAAAAAATTTCATTTAAAATTAATTTTTTTATTTTTTCAACTGACAGAAATCTCTATGTTTTTTGAAAACATTTTACATCAATAAAAAAATTAATTAAATTAAATAATATTTTAATTAGAATTTAAAAACAAGTCAAAAAGTCAATTAATTAAAAAAATTTAAGGAATATTTTTTTCTGTGTATATTTGCGAAGATTTTTGTTCAAAATGGTACTGGATTTTTGTTCAGAATGGTACTGAGTTATCTTCCAATTCGTAAAAAATAAATCCTGTTTGCATACAACGCACTCAATATTAGACTACCGGCTATGATTTTAAAATTTTATAAAAACATTGCTTTTACAATAATTTTTACATCACTTTAATTTAATTTAATGTAAATAAGATTTTATCACTCCAACAAACACTACAAATGTAGACTACCGATCACATAAAAGTTAAACAATGGTTTTAAAGTTTAAAACTGCGTAATTACGATAAACATTTTTCTACATAAGTGCTTAAATCTTTAAAATAAAAATAAAGACACAAACTGTTTAAATTTCTTTGATTTGAGCATAATGATATTTGTAAATTTTTATTACGTTTTTCTTTTTAAATTTTCCACAATCTACTTGTTATCACATGTGCATAATTACGAAACTATAATTTTTACTGTACATCTGTTGTTTTTTCTTTTACTGCTTTATATACAAAATCAATTTCTCTCATATTGAAAATTAAATCACAAAACTAATCATTGCAATTTTTAAGCCACTACTACCAACACATTGGGACCTGCTATGGTCAATTGCAGAGGTTTCGGTTTTTCATAATATTTTTTTTTTCTGTCGGTGTTTATCATTGTTTTACTTGTTTTGCATTTTGGTAGTTTTCTAAACAATTCTCTTTAGTGTTGCGTAATTGCAGTTATTGTTATTGTTGTTGATATTTTGTGTAAATGTAGAATTTTGCACAAAAACACTATTTTACAATATTGAAAACCAAACTTAACAACAGTAATGGAAACGTATTGGTGGCAAATCTAACGATCATCAACATACAATAATGCATTCATACAAACGTACATACATAAATACACAGTAACGTATGTATGACACAAAAAAAGATTTTAAAGAAAAACAAAAAAAATAAATGTTTGTGGTATATGTGTAGCTCACATGCTTGGCAACACACAACGCACTGACACCCAGCAGGAGTTTTGAAAAATGCCAGTAGTTAAAATAGTATACCAGTAGTTGTTGTAGCTAGTAGTTAAAGGAGTGGATAAAATAGAATCTAAAATAAGCTCATGCTAAAATGATTTTGAAACCCAATATCAGCTATAAAGAACACACATACTCATACACTAGTTGGGCGCATTTACTAATATAAAGGCGGAGTATTTATTCAGACATTTTTGTATGTAGAGTATATGAAATTGTAGTAAAGATGACTGCTTGCTAACAGTTTTATTTTATTTTTTTATACTACAATAGTATCCTACAAATACTAATGCATTAGCATATATTCAGATATATAACACCATCACATACTTGCAACGCTTTAACCCACACTCATATTTTAGCACCAGCATCAGCAGCAGCCATGATTGTGAGTGTTTTCGAAAAACCTAAAATGACACTTTGTTTTGCAATTCTAAGCAGTATGGCGACATTTGAATGCCACATACAGAGATATTCAACACTTATAAAATACAATAACTGCACAGAGTGACTAACGTCTGTACCACTAACTGGTAGCTTAAGCCATTAGGATGGTACCAAAGTACAGTTATGGGTTTTCTTAATTATGATTTTTTATTCTCAATATTTGTAAATTTTAAAAACCATTATGAATATGGTGGAATTCAATTAAATCAAGTAGAAAGTTAAAGTTAAGGGCAAACAAAAATAACAACAAAAAAACACTTTTTCACGCTTCACACGTTTTCTTTTTATCGAACAGTTTTAAGAAAAAGATATGTATGTGTGATTAAAGCAAATGTTTGACGATACAGACGTAGCCACTAAAATGTTTCTATTGTCCCGTGATAAAAAAAATTCATTAACTGTAATTTAAATTTTGTTCTCGCTATAATCGAATTGTAATATTAATTGTTTGTCATATGGATTTGGTTTAATAACAATCACGTTACATAAATAGTTATTTACCATTAAAAGGAGTTTTTTGTTTCAACTAATATTTGCTAGATGTGTCTGTATTAGACCTGAGTAGTTTTAAAAATATAAATTTTTAAATCCTCATTTAGTTACCGATATCTCAAATTCAGTTAAAGCTTAATTTTTATTCATAACTAAAATTTTGAATTAAGAACGACGCTACTCTAATGTGCACTATTCAAACTATTTTTTTATGTTCTAAGAATATAGAAGCATCTACGTATATGTAAAAGGGTGTTTTTTAGAGAGGAATAGAGTTCAAACTAAAAAAAAAGATGAATTTTTTAAATTAATACCAAAGACAGACGACAGCATTAATTGGCATTAAAAGTCCCCCAGGTCTAATGTGTATTAGATTTCACGTAAATGCACTAAATCATATTGAATTTATACTGCATTTAGCAATTTCAATATGGCAACACGGCCGGCAATCAATCAAAAAATTAAAGAAATTAAAAATATAAAATAAAAATAGATTCGATATGTTGAAACTTTTTACATATTTTTTGGAATGCCTTTCCGTTTAGGTGTAAGTTTTCCTTAATACTGGTATCGTCCATCGTATGTACATCACTCTTCCAAAAAGTGCTGTTACGGTCCTTTAAAAAATACCATATACCTACATATGTATTATAACCTCTATGAAAAGATACCATTAAACCTATGAATTTCCAAATTTTCCTTTCTCTTATTTCAGAGTGTCCTTCTGCCATCCCAACTTGTAGCAACATGTTCAGATTTGTGATTGCCAGTGCACTTACAATTTTTACTAAATGCAAAAACTAACGTCTGTCATAGCAAAATTTAAATTTGAATTAGTGAGATTGTAATGCAAACTAACGCTGTCGCCTGTCTATGGTATAACATAAAATTTACTTTACTTTATTTAAATATGACTTCTGGCATATGACCGTCACGGTTGGTCTTGACACATGCTAATTTGGAGGTCACATCTTTCATGACTTTCTCCAACATTTTTGGCCGTGTTGTGCTTCAAGTATTCAATTATTTCGGTCTTATCGGCGTAGACTAGCGACTTCTTATATCCCCACAGAAACTATTGTAGCTGTGTTCAATAGCACGATTTTGGTGACCAATTCACGGGTTTGAAACGTTAAACTCTGCGGTTAACAGATGATGCACAAACTTAATGATATGTTAAACCGTCTTGGTGAAAGTACCGCCCATAAACATCATGGTATTTAATTGAAAAGCAAAAATATCAGTCATCAAGGCTCTATAACTCTCAGCATTGACTTTAATCTTCTGACCAAGTTTACAATATTGATTTCACCAGCTTATACTGGACACCAAACAGTCAGTTATTCTTAATCTAACAGCGTATCAACATAAACTTGAGAATAGTCATCACTCCAAATATGGCAGTTTTGTTTATTGAGCATTTAAACAAATGTAAGCCACTTCACATAACAAAATCCGAAAATCGGTATCAGTATGTTCATGTTGAAATGCCAAATCAAATTTAACATAAATCACTTGACAGCTGACCAAATGGCCGCCAGTTAATATAGTCTTGCCAAATTGTATACCCATCTAAAAAACACCCGGTATATGTATTTTATTATTTGGGTTGACTGGAGTATATCGACCCTTAGAATTAGAAATGCTGCAAGAACATGAAATATTAAAAAACAACTAAGAGCAAGTAATAATAATCATCAGGTTTAAAAACCATTAAATAAACTACAAGACTAAAAATGTAAAAAAGGTTTAATACTTGAGGGCAAGCAAGCAAATTAATATGAAACATATTTATAACAAATATTTATGTTACCCCTACTAAGTATGTTCAGTATTGAATTGAATTTGGATTTTGATTAGCTTAATTGTCGCCTTAATTGTCATTTTATGATATTTTCGCAATTGAAGTCTTTAGTGAAGTCAATTTACCATAGTAGAAATTACTTATAAATTGAGCATAATATACTTTATTGTTTCACTTATTGTTCAAAACTTGAAAGGCAACTCTTGTCAGGAGTATGAGAAGTATGTTCAGTGAAAGAAAATTTTATAGGGTGGCATCCCTTTATTTTTCGTTTGAGGCAATTTTTTTAAACAATTAATCATTTAGCAATAAATGAATTTTGTTTGCTATGAACCGCTCATTTATAACTGTTTTATCTGAATGCCCTTGTAGAAACAGAATTTGGTTGTGTATTGCTTTGGCCGCCTGTAGTTGCCTTAAGAAAAATTTTAATGGGATTGACGTTAAGATCTGAATTTTATATATTGTACTGCAGTTTTAATTTTTGAATAATCTGAACTTATAATTGTTATGAAAATATGTTTGCATATTTAGTTTTAAATCGATAAAATTAATGTCACAGTTTAAGTTTAAAAAACGATGTCCTAATCTATTTTACTTTATGTTGCCTACGATTTAATAAAATGTGATACTAAGTTTGTGGAGTCAGGACAAATCCTTAAATTTATGCTGACCTTTAACCTAGCCTTCAGTTTATTCGAGAATAGGCCATACCTATATGTGATCTTCTCGGAGAGAAGGGATCTAGTGTGTCGAAAAACGGGTTCGGACTTAAGAATGAAATGTACTTAAGAATGAATTAAGATGGCAAAAATTCATCCCCCTACCTTTTCTGTTCAAGCTCTAATGAACTTACAGAGACACAGGCATGGCTAAACAGTTTTAAAAAAATATATATTTTATTGAGTCTGAAATTAATTTCTCTTAATTAGTTATAAACTAAATGTAGGAAAATATAGACCGACGAAGAGGAAGATCTAATGTGAAGATCGTGCCTTTCAAAATCGCTCTTAGAAGCAGACAAATCACTAAGTGGTGATAAGGTTTTTTGGTGGAAGCTACGTTCATGTTAAAAAAAACTTCTGCACGTCTTCGTACCAACTGCTTTTTGCTAACTCAAGCTAACAAATTTGTATACTAATTTTAAAGCACTTAGACCATATGGCTTATATTTACTGATATTTAAAAATTGCAAGTAGTTTGTGGTACAGAACAAAAATGATTTGAACCAAAAAAAAAATTCACAACATATTTATGAAAAGATGTGGTAGTAAGTACGCAACACACGAAAACGCCTTAGAAATAGGTAATAACAAACTTCAATAGTGTTGTTTGAGAAATATAATGGTTGTCAAAAACAAAACAACAAATTTAGTGAAACAAGCAAAGTTTTGACTTTATTAGTTCATACATTAAATTTGCATTTAATATTTAAAAATCAGTTCTTACATATGAGCCCCGCTACTGAGCCTTATGAACGCCATCCAGGCGGTACAATATTTCTTTCCTTTTTTAATTTAATCAAGAATGCGTTGAATATTGGCTTCTTAAGTATCAATTGTAGCTGGTATATCAACAAATAATAAAGGTGTGGCATCTACACACACAAATAAGTTAGCCAATTTAACCCTACGGCCAACAACCGGGTACCCGGGTAACTTTTTCAACTTAAAAGTTCTCGTAATTCTGTCACAATAAAAATATGGTCATGAAACTTCAAATCGTCATTATCTGGGTTTTAAAAAACAGTATGAAAGAAAAAAAATCTTTATATAGCCAGATCTTCGTTTAAAATCGTTTTACATTCGACACCTACGCGAGTCAATGACCGGGTACCGCGGTACCCCTACAAGTTTTTATTTATTTTTCCTTACAACTACCTACATTTCTTTTAGTTTTGATTAAAAATGCATTAAAATTTTTTTTCAACAACCATTTTATTTCAATAAACTTTTACTTACATGCATAACTATATGTATGCATAGATATTTACTAATATACATATGTAAAGGCACTTATATGCACTCAAACATTTTAAAATAGTATTAATGTGCTGGTCGCATAAAGAATTATGACAAAATTTGCATGGCTTTGTGGTTTTTCTTCTTCTTTTTTCTGGTAGTGCAAGGCACAAAAAACAAAAACCCATCATAGGCTTTCTTCCAAAGATCGATGTTTGTTCACATGTTATATTTGTGGTTATCGGTTTACCTAAATAGCATTCAATAGCAGGTCGTGATGAAAAGTGGCGAGTAGTTTGCCTATCTGCAGCTCGTTTCTTAATGAAAGGCATACAAAGCTCCTTGCTGAGTCTCTGTAAAAAGCATTTCCTTTGCGTATTTTTTGATGCAGAAAACGCACTGATATCTATTATTTTATAAAAGAGTGATATAGACCACCTTTTTGTTTGCCGCTGTGTGGTATATTGGCCTAGCATTACAAAATATGATATTTGGTTTTCCATTACTACCAACGCTGTAGTTATAATGTATTGTAGGTAACACAACAACATAATTTTCTTCGCGCATATGAAATCATCGTAACGTTTTCTCGAAAGGCAAATATTTCCTGCTGACCAAACGTTTCGCCATTGTTATTCCATTTCTCCTCGAAATGATTTGCAATAAATAAAAGAATAAGTCCAGAAATATATAATCACATGAACAAGCGCTAAATCGACAAATTCGACTCCTGTGTCATACACGTATCAGTAGCGGCAATAGTTTCTTATGTGCGCACGGTATAGGATCGTTTTGAATAAATATGTTGGAAGTTCTATATTTAACTTTAAGAAACCACTTTCCACCATAAGCCTGTAGTTAAAAAAAAATCGTTAAAAATATAATTATAAAAAACTTATTAACAGTAATTTAACAGACAGAGTTAAGCTTTTACTCTGATATTACTTGTCTCTAGTGAACAACAAGATTTATTTTCTTAAGGTTAAAGAAAAGTTGTAGAAGACTTTTTAGGACAAGCCTATTCTCGAATTCTGTTACTTATATTTCCATTTAAAATTTATTTGTTGGGTACGTACAAGAGCGTAAAAATTATAAATAAACAAAACATTTATTGGGTTTATTGTATGTTTAGTTTCTACTTCTGCTCCATTCAATGCTGAAGTTGTGGAAACAAAAATTTTTTTTTTATTTTGTTCTTCCTTTATTCGTTTTATTCGTTCATTTTTTTATTTTGTATTTTCTTTAACATTTTTACAATATTCCACTATACTTCTTTAGAGATTATGAAAAACTAATATTTTGTTTTCCATTTCCGCTAAACACTGTTAGGCTTTAAAATAATTAATACAGTATGTAAAAGAATGAATAAAGTTTACATAAACTTGCAGTATGTTAAAGTAATGTTGTAACTATTTTAGCTAAGAGATTTTGGCTAGTTCAAATACAGATATTATATAATGAAAAAACAGTTTGTTAAGTGACGTGGACGGGAATTACCAAATTAAATCATAGAAAATTCGTCTGTAAATAAGTCCAATACAAAATTGTTTATGTGTATTCCATCTAATGCTGTAGAACAAAAAAAAAATAATTAAATTACATTTGATTTCGTTTAAATATAAAGTATTTAAAGCAGCTTATGTTTATTATAACCAATAAATTTATAATTCAAAAGAAATAAAAAAAAACAAAATTAACAAAAGAATAACTAAAAATCATTTACCAAATCACCACACAAACAAGAGTAAATGGACAGTAAACATTCAAATAGCAAAACAGCACGCTAAATACTTTTTCTAATGTTGTGCCAAAGAATAAATCGTAAATTTTCATTTAAATGCTATAAAAACACAGAGAACACAAACAAACAGAAAATATAATTTAGTATTAATTTACTAAATACCATTTTATGATTTATAGTAACGATTACCCCAGCAATAAAATGACAACAACAATCTAAGAGTAAAAAAAAACCATAAATAATTTCACACTAGGTTGTCTCCAGAAAAAATAAAAACGGAAACACTGCACCCCCCTTCTGTTTTTCCTTTTGTTTCTACTCACACCCAGAATTGTCAGCAGATAAAATGGCTGTGCAAAGACTAGGTTTTAAACTAGCAAAATAAAAATAAATAAAGTAGGCCATAAAAAAATATTGAAGTATATATTTTTGTCAGAGTATGTTCAATTGCCGTATCTGGATTTATTTACCATTTTTTATGTACGTTTTCTCCTTTACTCTACTTTATAGAGATTTTCAGGTAGTCTTAGTTTTATATCCCACCGTTAAATGCTTTGATTAACATTTATTACCGTTTACATAAAAAAAAAGAAGAAAACCTGTCACACAGTAAAACAGTGATATCTAGAAAGAGGCAGAGGTCGTAACATTTTTGTTGTATTGCACTTTTATAGAAGGAAAATTCTTATTAAATGTTATTATTAAAAAAAACTTTGTATAGAAAAATTAAAAAAAACATATTTTTTTTTTAAATTTCTTTAAAAAAATTCTTAAGCTTATATTAAGTTGAAGGTTTTAAGAAAAAAATTTCTTTACAAAATTACTTAATTTTTTTAAAATATTTCGAAACATTTTTCAATGTTTTTTAATGCTTAAAAATTTTAATTTATTTGAAAATTATTTATAAAAAAAAGTTTTAAACAATTTATGTCACTAATAAATTTTCGTATACGAATATTTTTAGCAGAAGTTTTCAAACCAGTCTGCATTAAAAATAAATTAAATTGTATTATTTGGCTACATAGAAATTTACAGAAAAATTCAGAAAGAAATGTTTCTTTATTATGGAAAACCTTGTGACAAATTCTCTATTTTTTTAATATCTAGAACATTTTTGTTTTTATAAGAGCATTAAAAGTTTTCAAAATTCTTCTATTTACTATTTACAAAATATACTAAATTGTTATTTTATAGAAAAATTTTTTAATATTTTCATTTTTTGCTTGCATAAAAATTGTGGTTCTAGTTTCTAAAAAAAAATTCCACTCCCTTGAAATTTGCAAAACTTTCTTCGTTTGCAGAAAATTTTTAAAAATTTTGGTTTCAAGGAAAATTTTTAAGAATATATCGTCGCTGCTCTGGCAAAATCGGTTGTGTGCAAATTTTCAAAAAAAAAATTTTATTGCTAATTTTTGAACCATTATTGGTCGTTCATATATCCACGGAATTGTTTAAGGATATTTTGATTGGTTTAAAAAGACTATTGTGTACATCGGGTACAGACGTACAGTTTAATACTGTAAAGTATCAAAATTTATGTTTTATAGAAAACATATATAATTTTTTGTTTTAATAAAAAACTTTAAAGGTTTTTGCTTTCAAATAACAAATATCAAGACACAAATCCAACAAAAAACTAATCTTCTATCTATCTATCTATCTATCTATCTATCTATCTATCTATCTATCTATCTATCTATCTATCTATCTATCTATATATATAAAAGTGAAACTCTGTGTGTGTGTGTGTGTGTGTGTGTGTGTGTGTTAGCTATAGACTCCGAAACTGTAAAACCGATCGGGTTCAAATTTTGGTAAGTTGTTGTACACATACCAGGGAGTGTTTATGGGTGGAAAAAAGTGGGCGGTGCCACGCCCATAAAAATTAGTTATCATTTTTAGCTACTTGCTCTTGACCGATTTTTCTGAAACTTTGCACTTATATCGAGCTGTCATGACTAAATGATTTCGTGATAAGAAAAGTGGGCGGGGCCACGCCCCTAACAAAGTTTTAATTTTTACGTACTTGTACTGGACCGATTTTTATGAAACTTTGCACACATACTAAGCTGTCACAACCATATAATTTCGTGACTGGAAAAGTGGGCAGGGCCACGCCCATAAAAAAAGGTTATAATTTTGAGGTACTTGCAGCAGACCGATTTTTCTGAAACTTTGCACACATATTGAGCTGTCATAGCTAAATAATTTTGTAATAACAAAAGTGGGCAGTGCCACACCCATAAAAAAAATGTATCATTTTGAGGTACTTGCACTGGACCGATTATTCTGAAACTTTGCACACATATTGAGCTGTTATGACTTTACAATTTCGTGATTAAAAAAGTTGGCAGGGCCACGCCCATAAAAACAATTATATTTTGAGGTACTTGCACTGGTCCGATTCTTCTGAAACTTTGCACACATATTGAGCTGTTACGACTTTACAATTTCGTGATTAGAAAAGTGGGCAATGCCACGCCCATAAAAAAATTATAATTTTTAAGTTTTTGCACTTGATATTCAATTAAAATTCAAAATGCATTTCGATTCATTAAGGGGCGTAGCAACGCGCGCCGGGTTTGGCTAGTATATAATAAAAAACGTGTATCCTGATGATGCTACACAAAGAAGTAGCGAAATATTGATCAGATAATATAAAACAAAACAAAAAAAAAGATTTTTTATTATTAAAATGTCTTTAAGCTTAAAAAACTATTAAACATAAATTAAACAAAAAATTAAAAAAACATTTTTTTTTAAATTTTTATAAAATTTTGTTTGATAGAAAATTTTTTAAAAAGTTCTGTTTTTATTGAAAATTTATAAAAATATCTGCCCTTTTAGTTTTTGCTGTCCAAATTTTTTTTTATAAATTTGCTTTTATACAAAATTTTCAAAAGTCTTAATAAAAATTAAATTGTAAAATTTCCTAAAAGGTTTTTTATTTATATAGAATATTTTTAAAATTTTATTTTTATTATTTTAATTTTTTATTTTTTTTTACAGAAATTTGTAAAAAAATTTGTCGAATAAAAAAAAAATCAAAATATTTCTTTCTGCAGATACAGAATAGTCGAAACTTCTCCTTATTATTTCATATTCAAATATCTTTTTTCAGTTACTGAATTAAACTATATACTGAACCTGTTTATACTGTAGTGTAGGTGCTCCGTTGAACCAAAAATAAAAAAAAATAAAAATGTTATGATATATAGTATATGATATATAGAGTTCTGCTTCATAAATCAAAAATAAAAAAATAATAATTTAGCGCACATTGTTGTTAATAAGAAGCATTTTTTTTTATTTATTAACAACATAAGTATATTACTCAGAAACTAATATTAAAAAAAAATTAACAGAAAAAACGACTTTAATTTCGAACAAAAAATCTTTTAAAAGGTGATAATACTTTCTACTAAGTCATATCACAATCTCAACTTCAGTTACTACTTATGTTAATACGTTTACGTAGAAAGTATGATGAACATACAAAACATACTTTGTGAAAAGAGAATTCACACACACAAAAGCCTTTTTTTTGCCATTTATCAAAATGTATACAGTAGCAGTAGAAAAAGTCCCTAATTGCATTGGTGCATAAATCAATTAGTGCGTGGAATGACAAAATACAGTAGAACCAAGAAAAAAAAAACTAGTTTACACCCAAAAAAATTTACAAAAAGGATTTTTACCGAAAAAAACTGTTGTTGTTTATGATTTATAGACAAACATCAGTCGACATTGTATTTGAGAGTTGTCCATTTGTTAGTAGTTGATTTTGTTTTATGACCAGTCGGTAGAAAAATGCCAAAGACTGGGAGGGGACAATATTTGAAAAATGTTTGTATATTTTTCCTATTCTATAAGTCTTTATTCAATTTTCATGTATTTGTGGAAAATGAATGTGTATGAAAAATTTTGTATGTATGAAGACTAAGTACATTTTGAATTTCATAATTCAAACTGACAGCTGACCAAACCGTACTAACTGTCACATGTTTATATGTATATATAGTGATATAAATACACAAATACTCTCTAGAGTACACATATTCATTTGTTGATATACATACTTGTGTGTTAAATTCTTCAATATATATAAACACATAGTGTATAATATAACCATAACCCAGCAAAAACAAAAAAAAAATTAAAGCAATGCTAAGCGAATTACATTTTCAAGACTTCTAAATCAATTGTGTAAAATCATTCATTCCAAGTGACTCCATAAATCCAAAATAATTTGTAATAAATTACGTGCTTAAAAATGAATGCAACATCATGCAAAATATTTTAAACAATTTATGTAAACAACAATATTAAATAAAATAGAGTGCAGTTAATAACAAGTAAGAGCACTATATTCGGCTGTGCCGAATCTTTTATACCCACCACCAATTTTGTGTACATTTAAAGCACAATATTTATTATTTTGTTAATCATTATGAAATAATCTCTTTATAATAAAATATGTATCACTTTCTTTGTAGAGGGTGGTTAAATTTTAAGGGCCCATGTTTAAGGTGAACCACATCTAAACTTCAACTTTTTTCTTGTATTTAATTTGACATTTCTCAATCTCAGACTAACTCAATTTGAACCGTGGAAAGATACGCAATCGAGCAACGCTTTTAAATATTAAAGATTTTTATAAAAATGGGCGTTCAAATCAAAATGCATTTTGTGCACTTCGTGATTCTTTTGGTCAACATAATCGTTCGAATTCGTCCACAATTGTGAGAATTGTAAAAAATATTTAAATGTCTGCAAAGCAGGTCTGTATGAAATGTGAAAACATCTGTGAATGCCATTTTAGTTCGTTGAATGGGAAACATTGCTGTTTTTCACGATAACGTGGCAAAAGAGCAAGCAACCTCGACTCATCATCGTGCCCAACAATCGAGCATCAACAGTGTCATTGAAAATTTGAACTATCGGATCGTGGTGTGCCGCCTAGGTTGGGGGGCCATTTGGCCGATATTTGTTCCATACATAATTGAAGCATACAAATATTATCATTATAAAAATAAATGATAATAATTTCATAATAATTTTATTAAAAATCAACATAGTCCCTTAAAATTAAACCACCCATTATAACTTCGGTATGCTAGTAAAATGTTTTCGTAAATATAGTCTTTCAATGAAAGTGGCCGGTAAAATACGCGTGTCAATAAAGTTTCTGCTAATAAACATAACATAGATATTTCAATATAGTCCTTTAGTGTTCCAAAATCTTTATTCATAGAGAATTTACATGAATTTAAGAGGAAGAAAGTGAATTTAGGGTTAAATTTTAAGGGCCACAGGGTGATTTAAAATATACATTTTATGCATTTTTCTAAAACGGGAAATTTATTAGTAAGATTTTGATTTTTAAACTTCTATAACCTTTTTTCTTTTAAAAGATTTTCAAACGAAATAAGTTTTGTATAATTTTAAAATTTGTTAGCCATTAGTACATGAAAATAAATTGTTTATAATGTTTAGAGATATTTTTTTTTGACTTAGGTCAAAATTTTCCTAAATTCCCATTTTTAATAGAGCATAATTTCAGGAGAACATAAGCATAAGTTGTTAGCATGGCATCTAGTAGCTGCTAGTAGAGTCATATATCTTATCATCTTTATCTTATATTTAGCTACAGTACAATAAATGGCGCAGTGTAAGATGAATAAATGCTAATATAAATGACTAATATATTTTTGTATAAAAATTTAAGGAAAAAAGTAAGCGTGGCACATCTATTTTCCGTTATAACGAAGACTTTGACCAAAAAGCCATGTTTGCAAAATTTCAGAATCGTACATATAGTTTTGTCAGTTTTATTACGTTTTAAATTTGAAATATACTCTGTGCGGTATAAATTTTCGTACATTTTTATACCCGCCACCAAAAAAATGGTGGGGGTATATTCATTTTGTCATTCCGTTTGTAACACATCGAAATATCCATTTTAGACCCCATAAAGTATATATATTCTGAATCAGGGTTTGATTTGATGACGATCTAGCTATGTCCGTCCGTCTGTCCGTCTGTCCGTCTGTTGAAAGCACAATAGAGGTCGCACCGAAAAAGCTAGGGGGCGCAAATTTTGCCAGAATCTTTTTTATAGACAAGGTTTGTTTGGTATTGAAAATGGACTAAATCGGAATATTAGGAAGAGAGTTATAGCTCGAAAAGCAAGAGTAGGTCGAAAAAACCGTGTCCTTCAAACATCGAATAAAACGGAATTGTGTCCAAATGCATTAACGTAGACTCATGAAACTTCGAATATATATTTCCTGAGTAAAAACAATATTGTACTCCGAAAATCATCTAAATTTATGTATTAGGAGACGAGTTATCGATCAAAATGTACGAAAATTTATACCGCACAGTGTATTTTTCGGTATATTTAAAAACAAAAACGTCATAAAAGCAACAAAATTTAATGTGCGACTCTGAAATTTTGCACACTTTGGTTTTTGGTGAAGCGCTTTTTTGTAACGGAAAATCCATGTGCCACGCCCACTTTTACGCCCACCTCCCATATAACGTTTTACCCAAAATTCATATAATTTCTCTATTAATAAAGATTTTGGAATTATAAGGGGCTATATTGAAACACCTAAGTTGTACTCATTCGCAAAAATAACTGTGACACGCCTACTATAACGCCCACTTTTCACGTTATCTACAGTTAATGAAATTTAAAAGCTCATAAAACCGCCAAAATTAGAGATATGATGATCAAATTTGCTACGTATATCCCCCTAAGCAATGTCATTACTGTGCCAAAAAATTGAGGTGCCACGCCCACTTTTACGCCCACCTCCCATATAACGTTTTACCCAAAATTCATATAATTTCTCTATTAATAAAGATTTTGGAATTATAAGGGGCTATATTGAAACACCTAAGTTGTACTCATTCGCAAAAATAACTTTGACACGCCTACTATAACGCCCACTTTTCACGTTATCTACAGTTAATGAAATTTAAAAGCTCATAAAACCGCCAAAATTAAAGGTATGATGAAAAAATTTGCTACATATATCCTTCTAATCAATGTAATTGTTGTGCCAAAAAGTTTAGCTGACACGCCCACTTTAACGCCTACCTCCCATATAACGGTTTATCTTAAATTCATGTAATTTCTCTATTGACAAAGTTTTTGGGAAAATAAAGGACTATATTGAAATATTTAAGTTGTATTTATTAGCAGAAACTTTATTGACACGCCTACTGTAACGCCCACTTTCATTGAAAGTCTACATTGACAAAAGCATTTTAGTAGCATATCGAAGTTATAAAGGGTGGTTAAATTTTAAGGGCTGATGTTGTTTTTAAATAAAACACAAATTATTTAAGAAATTATTATCATTTCTTTTTATAATGATAATATTTGTATGGTTCAATTATGCATTTAACAAAATATCGGCCAAATGGCCCCCCCCTCATACTTGGCGCCACACCTCTATCTGATAGTCCAAATTTTCAATGACAATGTTGATGCTCAATTGTTGGGCATGATGATGAGTAGAGGTTGACTGCTCTTTTGCCACACTATCGCAAAAACCAGCAGTGGTTCCCATTCAATGAACTAAGAAGGCATTCACAGACTTTCTAAAATTGGCCCTTACAATTAAGCCAACCTTTTACAAAGAAAGTGATACATATTTTTATATTATTATCACACGGTGATTCAAAATATACATTCTCAGCATTTTGCTAAAACGGGAAATTTATTAGTAAGATTTTGATTTTTAAACTTCTATAACATTTCGCTTTTAAAAGATTTTCAAACGAAATAAGTTTTGTATAATTTTAAAATTTGTTAGCCATTAGTACATGAATATAAATTGTTTATGATGTTTAGAGATAATTTTTTTTTACTTATGTTAAAATTTTCCTAAATTCCCATTTTTAATAGAGCATAACTTCAAGAGAACATAAGATAACAAATATAAATTAGCACTATTTCGTAGATAAAACTTTTCTCTTAAATTCGTGTAAATTCTCTATTAATAAAGATTTTGGAATACTAAAGGACTATATTGAAATATCTAAGTTATGTTTATTAGCAGAAACTTTATTGACACGCGTATTTTAACGGCCACTTTCATTGAAAGATTAAATTTACGAAAATATTTTTCTAGCATACCGAAGTTTTGAAAAAAATTATTATGAAATTATTATCATTTATTTTTATAATGATAATATTTGTATGCTTCAATTATGTATGGAACAAAATATCGGCCAAATGGCCCCCCCAACCTAGGCGGCACACCTCGATCCGATAGTCCATATTTTCAATGACACTGTTGATGCTCAATTGTTGGGCACGTTGATGAGTCGAGGTTGCTTGCTCTTTTGCCACGTTACCGTGAAAAAATGCAATGTTTCCCATTCAACGAACTAAGATGGCATTCACAGATGTTTTCACATTTCATACAGACCTGCTTTGCAGACATTTAAATATTTTTTACAATTCTCACGATTGTGGACGAATTCGAACGATTTTGTTGACAAAATAATCACGAAGTGCACAAAATGCATTTTGATTTGAACGCCCATTTTTATAAAAATCTTTAATATTTAAAAGCGTCTCTCGATTGCGTATCTTTCCACGGTTCAAATTGAGTTAGTCTGAGATTGAGAAATGTCAAATGAAATGCAATAAAAAAGTTGAAGTTTAGGTGTGGTTCACCTTCAACATGGGCCCTTAAAATTTGACCACCCTCTACAAAGAAAGTGATACATATTTTATTATAAAGAGATTATTCTATAGCGATTAACAAAATAATAAATATTGTGCTTTAAATGTACACAAAATTGGTGGTGGGTATAAAAGATTCGGCACAGCCGAATATAGTGCTCTTACTTGTTATCTATAACTCTTTTCCTAATTCATACATTTAAGCGATTTTCAGGGAAAAATATTCTTTTGACTCGATAAATATATATTCGAAGATTCATGACTACGTTTATGCGTCTGGCCACAATTCAAAAGTGAAAGTGGGCGTTATAGTAGGCGTGTCAAAGTTGTTTTTGCTAATGAGTACAACTTAGGTGTTTCAATATAGTCCTTTATTATTCCAAAAGATTTATTAATAGAGAAATTATATGAATTTTAGGTAAAACGTTATATGAGAGGTGGGCGTAAAAGTGGGCGTGGCACCTTAATTTTTTGGCATAGTAATGAAATTGCCTAGGGGGATAGACGTAGCAAAATTTATCATCATACCTCTAATTTTAGCGGTTTTATGAGCTTTTAAATTTCATTAACGGTAGATAACGTGAAAAGTGGGCGTTATAGTAGGCGTGTCAAAGTTATTTTTGCTAATGAGTACAACTTAGGTGTTTCAATATAGTCCTTTATTATTCCAAAATCTTTATTAATAGAGAAATTATATGGATTTTAGTTAAAACGTTATATGGGAGGTGGGCGTAAAAGTAGGCGTGGCACATTGATTTGGCGTTACAAGAAAGCGTGTCACCAAAAAACAAAGTGTGCACAATTTCAGAGTCGTACATCCAATTGTGTTGCTTTTATGACGTTTTTGTTTTTTAATTATCCCGAAAAATACACTGTGCGGTATAAATTTTCGTACATTTTGATCGATAACTCCTCTCCTAAGGCATAGATTTAGAAAAATATTGCCTTTACCCAGGAAATATATATTCGAAGTTTCATGAGTCTACATTAAGGCGTTTGGACACAATTCCATTTTATTCGATGTCGAAGGACACGGTTTTTTCGACCTACTCTTGCTTTTCGAGCTATAACTCTCTTCCTAATATTCCGATTTAGCTTATTTTCAACACCAAACAAACCTTGTCTATAAGAAAGATTCTGGCAAAATTTGAGCCCCCTAGCTTTTTCGGTGCGACCTCTATCGTGCTTTCAAAAACCCCGATTCAGAATATATATACTTTATAGGGTCTAAAATGGATATTTCGATGTGTTACAAACGGAATGACAAAATGAATATACCCCCACCATTTTTTTGGTGGCGGGTATAAAAATATTCATGTAAACACATGATCTACAATAACACGCTAATGTTAAAATCATTAGTGTTTTCACCTAAATTTAATCATTTCGTCACCAGTGGAAACCCTGCAAATTTACTTTTTTGTCATAGATTTTATTGCTGGGTATGTACACGCGAATATTGGTTTCAGTACATCTTCTTTGGATATTCTTTTCATTTGCACGTATTTTAGAGTTAAGTTACATCTGTCAGGTAAATAAGGTTGACAGTAAGTACAAAACTAGAAGAACGTAACCCACTGTATTAAGTTTATGCGGTTTTTTAGAATTAAATTTTGGCTTGTTAATTGATTTCTTCAATATATAATTCCAATCCCATAAACTATAACTCCAGGAAGCTTATGATTGGGAGAGTAGATGGGGAAATATCCGTCTGTCTGCGTAACGGTTGACTTCAAATTTGAGAAACTCCCACATGCAAAACAAATCTGTATGTAACATCAATCTATTGGAAATATTCGGAAATCAATATTAACATTAAGCACAATTGCCCCATAACTTTCTGATATATAAACAAACAAGCCTATAACGCGCCAGTTTTTACTAGATATTGAATACTCAAGTTCTATTTTTTACCAAATTGCGTTAAATTTATAAAAACTTGTCTTTCTGATTCATTTTCTTTAGAAAGGGTTATATCCGGGATATATTTTCTATTTGAACCAAGATCAATGCTACTGAGTTTTGAGAATCATAAATTTATAAAATGCCAAAATGAATATAAAAGTTATAAAAGTAACATTTTGTCCTTAAGTAAAATATTTAAAGTCAACTAGGATTATCAGGCAAAAAAAGATCTTTTTAATCGCCCGTAACATCTTCAGTCCCATCTCAGTTTTAGCTTCATAATTTACTATTTTCGAAATTCTTGTTACATAAACGTTGAAAATACAAAAAAAAAAATAACAAAAGTACCTTTCAGTCGTACATAACATTTTCAGTCTCATCTTGTATCATTTGTCACTTATTTTGAAATTCTATCTTCACAAATGTTGAAATCACATAAAGTACTATAAAAATTAAAAAAATATCTTATTGGTCGCCCATTACATTTTTAGTCTCACCACGTATGAATAGTCACTAATTTTGAAATTCTAGCTTCGCAAAAGTTGACAATACAAAAAGTATCATAAAAATGCGAAAAGTACCTTTTCGGTCGCCCATAACATTTTCAGTCTCACCTGAAATCAATAGTCTTGATTGTACAATTCAAGCTTCATATACGTAGAAAATACAAAAAGTACCCAAAAAACAAAAAAGTACCTGATTTGGGCTTTTCATATTAATGTATAAACTCCAAATTTAAAATGTTATTTGATCCATGTAACAAAATATTTCAAAAGACATGATTTTAAGTGAGTAACTCTACTCTTTTTTTGTATAAAAGTAATTATGTTCTAAAAAGTGCCAAACTGTTTTCCCGAGTTTTTCCCTTTCTACGCTGTTTTTAAGTGTTTCAGTTTTTACTAAGTTACATAATTTTTTATGTCTGGTGAAATCCCTATTAAATTTTTTTTTTCGAATATCTGTAATTAAGAATTATACATATTTTTTAGTATTTTCCTCTTTTTTGGTACCTTTTTAGAGCCCCATAAAGTTTTCAAAAATGTCACCTAAATAATTGTCCATATTCTATTAGGCAATAAAAACTATCAAATTTTTTCCCATTGAACAATATTATAACAATATTTAAAAAAAAGTACCATAAAGAAGACAACTTTTACTCCTTATACATGTGAATTTAAAAAAATTGCCGAAATCCTGTTAATATTTTTTCGCAGATAAACTAATACAGCATAATTTTTTTTTTCTAGCTTTAAGTGTTTGGAAGTTACATAGGGTGCCAAAAAGGCAACAAATTATTGTTTTTAACTATTTGTTTCCTTAGTGGTTGAAAATTCAACAAAAAAGGCCAGATAACTGTCAGCTTAATTTTGGTGTAAATTTCAATACCTTTTCAAGTTAATTTGTATCATTTTTATTTAAGCAGATATAACATTACCGATTTTACGCGTTTTTGCTCATTCTTACCTCTTTAAAGTACGAATTTTCAAAAATCCCTTCTAAGTGGTGCTATACGTTGAAAGAGAAACCGATTGTTCAATTTTCATATCTGTAGTTCTTTGCGTTATGGCTGTGCGATGAGGAATCAGTCAGTCAGTCACGTTACTCCTTTATATCTATAGATAAACACGACTGCCCCTGTTTTTACAAAAAGGCGAACAATAAATTTATATATTAGACAAATCTAGTTATTAAAACTGTATCCAGCTTAAATAATGAATAGGGCTTGACTAGTAGAATACAAGAAAATAAAATTCAAAATCAAAATGCAAGGATATTCTTTTTTTATATTTCAAATTGTAAAACTATAAAAAAATAGTCTTCTGCAAAACAAGATGACCTGCCAGGGCTCCAAAAATTTTGTAGCAGTTTTCGAAAAGTGGAATACTTCTAGATCTAATTTTATGCTTGCTCTTAAAACTCTTCAAAGTATTTCTATTGAGAAAAATTCTACTTTAAGTAGTTATATGAGACAGGAAATTCTCCTCTCCAAGTTGACACTGTGTAAAATGGGCCCATTAATAATGGCGTTATAATTAATGCCTCAATGAATAATAGCGCCAATGATAGTAAAATGAAAAATTACCATAAAGGTTTTGAGTGTTTTTTTTTTGAGGATATTTAAATATATCGTCTAAATTTCTTGATCTTTTTTATTGATTATATATGATTTTTCCAAGCTTGAGATCAACTTTTTTAGTTTTTTTATAAAAAATTATTTATTTTAACCAATATTTCGCTACCAAACAATGGGTAGCTTCTTCAGGGTAATATGTATACAAATTTTATAAAAACAAAAAACAAATTCAAAACAATTTCAAATTGAAAAAATATTTTGTAAAAAGGCGGGAAAATATTTTTTCAATATAAACAATTTTTGAAATATACAAACAAACAAACATACAAAAATAATTCATTCACATATTTATAGTAATAATTTACAAAAATAAAAACTAATACTATTAGACTACCGTTTTCAGATCTTATTAACTAATAATCTATAATTTTGGGCAACATTTGCATATCAGTCTTATAATTAATTCTCTGTGTAGGTGGTTCTTTAATAATTTGTAACATTTCTAACATATTCCTACGTCTGTAATTGTTTTCCTTGTTTAAAATTAATGTTTTATTGAAGTCTGGATAATGATTAGAACTAGTGCAATGTAATGATAATGCTGTTTTTTGTGTCAGTGTAGTGTTCCTGTATTTCTGATCAGATCTATGTCCAGCGATCCTAGTTTTTAATTAATTCTTTGTTGTTCCTACATAAACCTTGTCACAACTTTCAGTATCATTACCATTACATGGTATTTTATACACTAAATTAGACATTTCAAGTTTATCTATCTTATCTTTTGTTTTACTAAACAGTTTACCTAACGTGTTATATGTTTTGTGGGCCATTATATATTTTTTATAGTCGTAAATTTTCGAGTTTTTCAATCTTTCAGATAAAAGAGGGACATAAGTTAATGATTTATAAATTTTGGGTTCAGTTGTCAGTCTTGTGCTACTATTTCTCCTATTTTTATATTGTCCTATTAATCTACAAATTATCTGGATTGGATAATTATTATCATCTAAAATATTCTTGATTTTCTCTATATTCTTTCTATGAAATTTTGTATCACTAATCTTTAAAACCCTCTCAATTAAATTTCTTGCCGTATTAATTACAATTCCCTTGGGGTGTTTCGAATAATAATTTATGATTCTTCCAGATGAATTAGGTTTCTGGTACCAATCTATTAACAAATTATTACCCCTTCTTATCACTAATGTATCTAAATATGGAATTCTAGAGTCACATTCCATCTCAATTGTGAATTTTATATCATCATGAAATGAATTAAATGTTTCCAAAATATTATCAATTGATAATATTATATATATTCAATTTGAAATTGTTTTGAATTTGTTTTTTGTTTTTATAAAATTTGTATACATATTACCCTGAAGAAGCTACCGATTGTTTGGTAGCGAAATATTGGTAAAAATAAATAGTTTTTTATAAAAAAAATAAAAAAGTTGATCTCAAGCTTGGAAAAATCATATATAATTGAGGATATTTATTTAAATATATATATTTAATAAAAACAATAAAATTGGAAATTTCTAAATTAGTTCTGATAAATTATTTTTTTCTTACTGAGTTAGAGTTTAGATAAATATTATTTCTCGAAAGAAAGCTGTTAGCAAAACGCTTAAGAGAGTATTGTATACAGCTAAAAGGTCGGCTAAAAAAATTTTAGATCTTTTATGTTAAAAATTTAAGCTTTGCTCTTCTGCCATAGCTTCGAGTTTCAAAGTATCCATGGATACAACTTAAAGTGAATAATCGATCGAAACACACCTCTGAGCCTTAGACAGAAGCTTCCTACGACTATCCAGGCCTAATGCCTCCAACTAAACACAGCATTCATATGTAAAAATTGGTCTGACCACCGAAGTATAAAGCCATCTTAGCACTGACGGCCGGTATCCCCAGCACCTACCTATCGATGATGTGCAAGCATAGTAGGCATTGAGACCTCTCCTCACCCTTTCCTGAGTGTTCTTTCCCCAAGACAGCTTGCTGTCAAAAAACTCCCAAATACTTAGCACTATTAGATAGTCTAATCTCTACCCCTCCCAGTACCAGCAGCCTTCATCCTACCACCTTGTACCTCATAGTAAAAAGAACACCAATAATTTGTATCTTATTTTATTATTAGCTTAAGTTTTTATTATTTTTGGAGAAACATTTCCTTATCAAGCTAAAATGACATTTCATAATGAATAGTAACCCCAAAATTATGAATTTAATGAAACTTATATTTTAGGACCACTTTGCATGGTGCTATAGTCTAAGTTAATATTAACTGATTAATTTACTCTTACTAAATTATATTTGTCATATATACGCATAGAAAAATAGGGTGTGGTTGTCATAATCAAATAGCAACATACTATGATTGAGGTGTATGATCTTGGTTAAAACATATAATAGTTTCCACTTATCATTGAAATGTTTAATTAAAGCATACTAAAATTATCATATTCTGACTACAAATATAGTTGATAATCTTTGCTATTTCTTCTGATAAAATTATTTACGGCCTTATTCATAACAAAAAGTTGGAATAAAGTTAGCATATAGTTTATTCATAACACACATGCCAAACTCTGGCTAACGATTTGCTAAACTCTTGTTAACGGGCTGCCAAACGTTTGCCAATCTGTAAAAAACAGCAGTTCTGTGTTGTTGTTTTATAATACCAATATTTTTTTACCAACCTATTCATCTTGTTGCCAATTTACGGGCCGTTTGCCTTGCTTTTCCATTTTAATAAAAAAATTATTGTTCGTTTAGAAAAAAAATGTCAAAATCCAGCAAAATGCAGCTCGTTGTACGTAGTGTATAAACTGTGATTAACTTTTTGTTATGAATAAGGCCGTTAGTTTTTAACTATCAGTTATAAAAATTGTACTTACTTTTAAAACATAATTTTTTTTATTCAACAAAGGAATGAGGATTTAAAAAAAAAACTATTATTAGAAAAAAATTCGTAGCGTGATTGCCTCGAAATTGTGTTGTTGTTTCAGCTACTATTTTATAGTTGGTTGTAATATTAATACTTTTTACCAAGATATCAATAGATGTCATATGCCATACCGTCAATAAAATACAACCATATCGAAGTTGCCATACAAAGTAAGGATTTAACGATCAAGTCCAAAATAACGCTAATATATCGTGATGAAAAAATTATAGAATATGCCTTTGATAGCCAAATTATGTGATAGAATACGAACATCGTATCTTAATGTAATCATTGCTTTTTCTTTTCGTGTTAAAAACTAAATATTTTACATTGTTTTTTTCGATCTTATTAAACTTTAAATAAAAAGACTATGTTTGTCGATTCGTCACAGAAAGTGCTGTCTACGCCTAATATTTTCTCAGGATCATATACCTTCAAAGAATCATATTTTATTACTAAACAAATATTTCACTTGCATATATCGATAACATAAATTATTAACAAAATGCCAAAAGATTAATTTAAATTCATTAAATAATTTAGTCAATAAATTTCTAATACATTTTTCGTTTTATTCTCTTTTTAGGTAAGTGTTCACACATGCTACTTATGGAAGTTACTCAAATTATATATCTAGATACCAACTAGCGTAAATATCTCTAAGTGTGTTTAAATACTTAAAGCACTAATTTAAAAAAATTATTAAACAATCTTTTTGTTTTGTCGAACTCATAATGTTGTTTATTATGTGTATTTATTTTTTTACAATTCCCAATGACAATATCTGTCAATTTGCTAGTTAAAATGTGAAAATTATTTGTCAATTAAAATGCAAAAAAAAAAAAAGGATAATGGAACCACATTTAAGTTTGTGTTTAAACACAATATAATGCTATTATAGTTATATTGACAACCTTTCGTTTCATTTTATTTTATTTTCATTTTTTCTCTCTTTTTCTCTGCCACTCCAGTCAACGTTCTACATAGTGTTGCAGATTCAGAAAAGTTGGGAAAACTTTTAGGAAGGTCAATGCATTCTTATGTTTTTCTGAAAGTACATTTTAGCTATTTAGTCACACTTAATATTTTATTTTCGAAATAAGTTCATGAAAACATAGCCTTCCGATAGTAAATAATGTAAATAATGTTGATTTTAACATGAAAACAAGTTATTTATTTTGTTACATGAAATTTTGATTTCAATGTTCTTCTCTAATTAATTTTAATTGAAACAGTTTTTCAAATAAATATAAGTTAGAGGGTTTAAATATATATTTTAACTCGAATTCTTAAATTTAAATCTTATTTCCTATATGTAACCTCATATTTCTGTCAGGTTGAATCGATCAAATTTTATTTATCCCACTTAAAATTGTAAAAAATAACTCCTAGCTCGGTGACGGATAAAACTGGAACCAACAAAAAAACATTAATCGAAATAATTTTCTTACTATCTTAGGTATTTCTCTTATAAATAACTATCTTAATGCACCGAAAATTATTATCCAAAAGACAAGAAAAACTCTAAAGCCAATCTAGTTTTTTTCTAATGCGAGTTGCTGTATACACAGACAATGTCAAGTTTACCCTTCTACAAACGATCGCAAAACTTATAACGCCTGCATAGATTGCACTAAGTTCCAAGAAGGATATAGAAAATTTAAATTCTAAGGGACGTATTCATACAAAATATTTTAGGTTTATTAGTGACATATGTTGTAGAGAAATTTGTCAAATAAGACTTCAATGAACCTAAAATATTTTTTATGAATACGGCAGTAAGTCTATAATTGTCACAAAGGTGTTTCATTTAGCAATTATTTTTTGTGGTGTTTTTTCAGGTTTTTAATATAAGGCATACATATTCTTTTTCTTAGGAATTGATGAGCTAAAAGCAGTTCGAAATTATCTATTTGTTGAAAAAGTCATTTACGTAATACTTATTGATCAAATTATATATATTATATCTTGATATATTTATATCAAATTTAAATAATTAAAAAATTTATAATTACGCAAAAGTTAGAATTATTTTGACCCAGCTGGATGTCGGTGTAAAATTTTAAAATTTGATTTCACTGACTCTGCAGATAACTCTACTTTTTCCGTGTTTATGAAACACCCGTTTGTATTAAGCAGGTTCAGACAAAGTTTTTTAATATTTTTAACTATTTGTAATTTCCTCTTTCCAAAATAAAATAAATTTTCAATCTACCCACTGTACCGCATATGAATACAATTTCCTATCCATAATTAAATGCACAGAAGTAAGAGTAAATACAAAACTAATCCATATTTACTGCGATGAGGTCAGGTCGTTCATAAAAACTATAAAATAGATGCTAATTTTTTGTTTATGCTCGGTTGCTGCGCTTAACAAAGACAAAGAACTGGAGAAAAAAATGCTTGTAAAATGTAATTAAAACTGCTTTCACAAACAACAATATGTGAGATAATAAACCAAAATGCAAAAAAAAAAAGAAAAAAATTAAAAATATTGTTTAACAGCCATCAGCTTTAGTCAACAGCAACAACAGCATGACGGTTGAATAGAAACAAATAGTCTTTTGTTACTGCTGAATGTCAGTCACATCGATGCATACGAACGATATATTTTGTAGTAAATCAATTTACTTACTGTTCAGCTATATAATATTCAACAGAAATTAAACTGTTTCCATGATGCTTAAGTAATAGTTAACTTTGAAAAAAAAAAAACAAAGCCAGCTGTACAGATCAGATGCCCTTCAATATCATGTATAATCTAGTAATAATTTTTCTTTAGTATTTGTGACGACTACTTTGACTTGGAATTTTAATAAAGTTTTCTATATTGTAATTGTAAAGCTCTTCTATTTGACACTCATGTCGATGGGGAAAAAATAATCCGCCATTTTGTTTTGGAAACCATCTGTAACGACACGTTTCCGCTGGTTGCCGGGGTAGAGCTCAGCGGTGTCCAGAGTCGTTGTCGTCCACAGAAAAAGAAAGAAAGAAAGAAAGATTGGTTATTATTTTATTATTTAACAATTTATTGAAATACTCGAAAAAAAAACAAATCTATTATACAATAATATTAACTAGTGTTAGTTGCTGTGACAGTGACTCCTACTGCGGCAGTAAACGCTCGGTAGTCTTTGTAGAGTATTAGAGTGACTGCGTAAACGAGAGTAGATACGGGGTCGTCTTCAGGAATCTTATTTGAATTCGTTTAACTTTTTTTTTTCGTGATTAAGCAAAAATATCAAAATATTTAAATAAACATTAATATTTTTTAATGCAAATATCAAACACATACGCCTGTGTTCTGCATTCCGAGTTAAATTATATGACTCGGAATTGCTATGAAATTGTCGTTATAAACACTAAGGGCCGTATTCATATTCATTTGACAGATGTTGTAGAGAAATTTGTCAAATAAGCCTTTAATAAACCTCAAATATTTTTTATGAATACAGCAGTAACACTACAATGGCAATTCCGAGTGATTTAATTTCACTCGAAATACAAAACATAGGCGATAATACTTCTATAAACGTTGGTGAATGATTAAATTGTTTTGCTCCAATACATCTTAATTTAGGGGAATCGAAACTTTTGAGCAACCGACAAAATAAATACGAAAAAAAAATATTTTTTGCAGCTTTCCGCCAATTCGCTTAATTTTTATGACAAAGAGTAGCCTATGTGTTAACCTATCTGTGCGCCAAATTACAGTCAGTTCCGTTGAGCCGTTTTTGTGTGATTGAGTAATAAATATCCAAATACCTAAACATCAAGACATACAAACATTCACATTAATTATATTAGTAGGATATTGGTACTTTGAAATTAATTGTAATATAAATTGTTAACATCAGTTTTTGCAATTAAAGGCAAAATATATTATAGATAGAAAGTAAGTACCTACTGCAAGCTTTCAAATTGAGGATTTTTAAATTTAATTAAAACATAAGATCCAACTGCAATACTTAACGAAGATTGCAATAATTGCATACAGAATGACTAGCTCCATCTTCAGTAAAATGAAGCCATATATCGCTGTGTTTTCTCGAAGCCATTTTTTTAAATTAATTTTTTATTTAATAAATATCTTAATTTTTCAAAAAAGAAACACTTATATAAATTCACTTAAAAAAAATTGTTAACTCAAAAACAAATTTAAAATTGGCAACAATACCGCAGAGATACCATACATAATTAATTTTTAATCAAAATATGGCAGCGCTATATTGTTAAAAATAGTGTAAAAAAACAAAAAGACACATATACCTTTTGTTGTATAGTTCAAAAATTGAACTAAGAGCATAATTGAACTAGAAGAATGAACTAGGTCACTTAGTTCAATCAACTGAATCGTTCATTTGAACTAGGTCGTTCATGAACTACACAACCCTCTTGTGTAATGCCTATAATCAGAAATAAAAGGCACACGAGTCGACTTGTCAAAAAACAAATCAAAAAAACCCTGATCCAATTTTATCGATTTCTGTTAAAAATGGTGTAATTCCGTATATTCAGTCAGTCAGTCAGTCATACTTACAATGCACATATACTATTGCATTCATTAATTTTTTCCTCCAGTCATGCATTCATATTATATTTTAATATATATTTTTATGTATTTATATTTTGGTTGCTGTAGTTTTTCATTTTCCTGTATGTGTGTTGAGAGTGTATGGGGGTAAAAAAAAACTGTGATGCATACTCGCCATGTCATTAAAATCCCACATAACACAGGCGCTAATTGACAACTAAAGACATAAAAATTAAACCATCAAACTCATACATACTGGCAAATGGTATTCTTACTCTCCTCCTCTTTAGTTACAACCTGTAGTTGCTTCACCACACCACATCTATGGACCTTATCACAGCACGTTTACCATGAAATCTGCTTACAAAATCATGACCCCTTCTAATATATGTTATTGCATACATTTTGTTGCTATACTATACATTCATTAGTGCCACTACTTACTGTAGCAAGTCGTCGTGTTTAGTTTAGTGAATATAAATGCATGTGTGTTTTTCGTAATGTTTTTGTATTTATCATGCTTTAACATTTCCATAAAGATTTATATGAATACATACACACCCAACCAAATAGAATTACAAATGGTGAAGCCACAGTAAATTTGCGTCATTTTATGCGTTAAATTAGAATCAGTTGTTGCTGTTCTGGCAAATTGAATATTGATTGTAATGTCACGTTATTTCTCACAATGTCATTTGTCTTGTTTATTATACTGTCATTGTTGTTACTATATTGCCTGTTTAAAATGTTTAACTGTTGTCCAATGTTGAGTAAGGGAACAAAAAAAATCAAATTCATTTCACAACTTATTTGTTCGAAATTAGAAAACAAATGACAAAAACTATTAAATTGTATTTTCTGAAATTTTTAATTGGAGTCATGTCCAAATACTTAATTAGCTTTCAGCTATAAAAGTGCCTTTTTACTACACATTTCTATTTAAAAACATTTTTAAAAGTAAATATGTTTTATGTGTAAATTATAATTAGTATTTTTATTAAAATTTTTTTTTTATTTTGTAAATTGTTACTGGTTTATTAAATTACTAACTTGTGTGCATTATCACATAGAGAATTTAATTAGAACATGTTCATCTACTTACTAGGAGGAGAGGACAACCTGTATTAGTATTATTAATGTTTTTCTTACGTTTTCAGAAGTGAAAGAATAAAATATTCAGTTTTCCTAAATTATATATAAACTGCTTTATTCAGTAAAGGTTTAAAAAGGGTTTAATGAACTGACTTTTTATGAAAGTTGGTTTTATAAACTTTCTATAAAAGTGTTTCAATTTTTATGAACTAGACCAAAAATATATTTATGTGACTTACGGCCATTATCACAACTTGCCTTTAGTTTAAGGTAGCTATTTATCTACCCGATAAATAGCTTTGCATTATTACAACTTCCATTTTGGCGTAGAATACGTCTTACCTTACGGTATAGGGAGTCACGTCAGATTGTTATTGTTGTAATCTTTATTTCTTTGATTATGAGGAAACGGCGAGATAACTTTTTTTAAAAATTTTTTTGTAGGTAAATAAAGATGTTATCTTTCGTTTGATATACATTTCATATTGGTTGATATCTTCCTAATGTTTAAATTTCTCAAATGAAAATTGCTTAAACATATACACTCAAACATATGTGTGGTGTTTGGTTGAGTGTTTGAGTTTGTAGCGTGAACACAAACCATGCTACTGTTTCAGTGTGGACACAAACCTTCGGCTGTTGTTTTGATTGATGAAATATTGAAATTTCCTATATTTACTTATATATTTAAGTGAAACAAAATGTTAAATGTGAATTTAAATTTACCATGGATATATAATTATAAAAAATATATGAAAAAATTAATTCATACATTTTTATGTTAAATGAAAGTGCTGTTTGTCAGCAGTAGCTATCAAATAAATAAATTCATTTGCTTATACTATTTCTTGTTATATATGTTTTCTGTCTTATCGGATGGCGTATTCTACGTTAAGCTTAATGGCCGTCTCTCTGACACAGCCTGCAGGGACAGTCCGGACAACTATATGCTGTATTTTCATTGCACGTATTATTAATTTTAATAATGTTTAATGAATACAAAAAATAATAAATTAAGAGTTTGTAATGCAAAGCCATCTATTTTTCCGACAAAATCCTGCCTTTAGCTTATGGCAAGTAGTAATAATGGCCCTTAAATTACTTTTTTGTCGAATTTAATATAATGGCCGTTTGTAAAATATTTTTACATATTTGTACAAAAATTATGCTTTACGACGAACGACGAATTTTTCGCCGCGAATATTCGGCGTCAAAAATAAAACACATTTGTGTATGTGAGAATGCGTACAATTATGGCGTCGGTCGAATTCGCTGTACGCGGCCAACTCTGCAATAGATTTCTTTCTATTTCTTACGCCGGCGAACGACGAAGAAATTGGTACAAGGTGACCATATTTTACATTTCAGGTTTTATTTTTCAACTTTTAAAGAAACTCAAGTTAATTTTTACTTTAATAGTTATTTCACATTTTATTTTAGAACATTTAGGGCCATTATTACAACTTGCCATTAGTTAAAGGCAGGATTTTGTCAGACCGATAAGTGGCTTTGCATTATAAAGCCCTTATTTATTATTTTTTTATCTATCAAATATTATTATTGTTAACAATAATTACAATAAAAAATGGAAGTTGTAATAATGCGAAGCTATTTATCGAGCACAAAAATCCTACCTTTAACTAAAGGCAAGTTGTAATAATGGCCCTTAAAATAATTATAAAATAGCTAACTACAAAAATTTATTTCTATTTGTGTTTCTTTCAATCTTTAAGTTTTTTAAGTGATCTTTTTTTTCATATGGTCACACTATTAGCTGTTATACAAACACAATATTGTTATTATTGTTTACTGCACATACCCTCTGTAAACTTTTTCTTATACGTGAAAAATTTTTACTATGACAGAAATTATACGTAAAAAAGTTTTTACCATGACTGAAATTATATTTATTATTTTGCTGAGTTTCACAAAAATTTTAATTCTTTGATTGATTTTGTTCTTTTTCGTCATTACTGTGCTTCATTCGACGAATTTACACAGCCAATTTTAACCAAGGAATTCGTCTTGTTGGGCTAAATTCGTCGTTCGTCCCAATTGTGCGCCCAGCATTAGATCTTTAGCTCTTACTCTCTTATTATTCTGTGCTTTGCATACCTAAATTATTTTCTTTCAAAGACCCCACGGTAGCTTAGATAACGAGACAACCACTCCAATTCAACAGTGGTAATAGAACCATTTCTTCGGAGATACCACTGCCTCTAGAATTATATTAGCTGCTGGAAACATATGTCGCAATAATTTGGACGAAGCCGAACACGGGTTGCTTTGCTGGTTCCACCAAAGTTTTTGCATTGTATTTATAAGAAGTTAGATTTTAGTATTATCTGCTACTATTTGTTTGGCATGCAATAATTGTCATAAGTAGAATGTGAGGGTATTATTTAAATAATTATTACCAAAAGTTCTAACGAAATAGAGATTACAGTTTTCCAGAAATGACATCAAATGTATTTATTGGTTGAACCACGTCTTTTGCTCTGGGCCGAATTACGGCATTCGATATCGATCGAAATTTTACTCGAACGATCGACTTTGCTGTGATTTAGGCATAGAGATTCCAATAAGAATTTTAAAATTTCGATCACGTTCGAATGCCGTAATTTGCCCCCTGATCTTATCGATTTAACGCCCAAAAAAGTAGACTAAAACGGTAGCCAATTACATATAATTTAAAGCCTATTACAACTATAGTTCTGCAGATATGCCATTAAATGTATTTTCCTTATATAGTAGATACCACCACGCCCCCTCAATTGATTTTATATAATTGTTATACTGAGTTGTTCCATATGTTTTCAGAATTCCTACTACCAAGATTGAAAACTCAAATACATATATATTGTTCCTGAATTAAATCATATAAGTTTTTATTATGAACCGTAATCCTTGCCCTGACTTTAACGATTTTTGGCTTGGAATAAGACAAATGAGATAAAATTAAAACACACAAGGTTTTCAGATTATCGATGTAGTAAGTAGTTTTCTAGATATCTCGTAAAAAGTATTTTCTTTATATTTAATATTCCACGCCCATTGTTTTCCAGTTAATTTTAAGTTTAACTATGCAAGTTGTTTTAATATCCGACACTTATTGTCATGTCTTTAGGTGTTAAAGTACTTTGGATAAGCGGACAAAATTTTGATTTTGTTAGGGAATGTCCGTACGAATCTGCAGCTTCATAGATTATTAAAAAAATTAAACAAATCCGTACTGCGATTATACACAAATTAAAAAAAAAAATGGCGTGATGAATTTTTCAGCCGTTCTTAAAACATGCGAATACCAACGAACAATATTTAATTTTCTATTTATATATAGATAGATGTAATAGGATGTTATAAATATTTAGCCCTGTCTCGTTATACTGCCCCAGAAATAACTTCTAGGAGAAACATTTTCAAAAACAAATTTGAAACGATAACAGTATCAGCCGTAGTTGCAGATTAAACTGTGCATAAAACAGGGTTTAGTTTTTAAATGAATTTTTTTTAATAAACAAAAGACAATTATTTTAACAATAAAAAAAGTTCTTGAATTCGTATATCAGTCCTCTTATAATTGAATACATAAACGTATATGTATGTACTATATACTTTATACATAATATTATTTCATTATGCTTTGTAAGAATTTTATGTTTTACCTTTATTTTGTAAATAATAAAGCACTTCCATGCCAACACAATTAAACAATCAAAATACATCTACTTTCAAAATGATCATATTTGCCATTGTGCAAATATTATTACAATGTTGAGATTTTTATTAAACGTTACCTTAGCAACGAGAAATTTTGCACAACTGTTCTTGTTATACAAGAGTTTTTGTGCCTTCTTGATATCAGAGTATGTGTAATAGTTCACAAACACAGCAGCGGTTGCTTAGTTAGTAACGCATACGAAATTAAAAAATACTTTAGATATTATTTTAACTGGATACACCCAATAGCATTTATTTATAAATATTCAAAAACAGAATTGTTAGAAAACAGGTTTCTTCTCTATTTGTCAACCGATTTAAAAATCTATTAATATATTTAAAAATGGTGTAAACAATTTATAGTAATTCATAAAATGAGAATGGCTGGGCCGATTTCTGTAAATGTTTTTGTAAATTTTTCGTTTTTTCGAAGAGAAGGAAAAAAAATTTTGAAAAATCCCTTCGGAAAAGTCGGAAAATTGGAAAAGTCGAAAATCGAGTTTTTGTATGAAATTTTGTGTGAAATTATTCCTTAATGGCTTTTCAAATGAATAAATGGAAATTTCTCAGCCGATATTCGATAGACGGCGTAATACGTTGACTAAGACTTTGCGCAATCTGACAGGTGTCATTTTGGGCGAGGCGAAGTTCGGCGGGTGCGCTAGTAAATTATATATATCGTCGGCTTAATATGAAGACCTGCTAAATCCACTTTATAAGTAAATTGAGGTTTTTATGCCGTGTGGTAGAGAAAGATACACCTCGTCGACCAGCATGTAGGTTTTCTTAAATATAAGTCTAAAAAGGTTTGATAAGAAAAACTGCTAAATCCTCTCACAGAAAAATTTTTGTAAGAAAAAATGCTAAATCCAGTACATTATTAGTTCAGTGTTTATTACTAACTTTAATTTGTTTATTGTTTTGTTGTTTTTTTTAGTTCTTGTAGATTGTAGTCATATATGAAGAATACCATCAAATAAACCAACTGTATATTTGTTTTTCCTCTCAATCTACAAATATGAAACTTAAGAAGGCTTTTGTCTCTCCTGTAAAATTTGCTGAAAGTGAGTTAGCAGGCTTGCATAAAGAGCCGTCGATATACTGTTTCAAATGTATTTTTAAAAATCAGTACAACGTTAAAGTTAGTTCAGTAGCTTTAATCTTATAGGCGATAAAATGTTTTAAATATGCGCGCAGGAACGAAATAAACAAAGCAGCTGACCTTTTAAAAACTATTAAAGCACCTTTTTATTTTCTGGGGTAAAATTAACAATTGCTAAGGCGCTGTCATAAAAATTTGTATTTATTTTATTAAAATTTGTTGAGCTTATACGAAATTAAGAACAACATTATATTATTACTGGCTTAAGTTCATTTTGAATTTCTGAAATTTACTGACAAAGTCAGTTTTTTCACGACACCAGCCAAGTGGAATTCGTTTTCGAAACCAGCTACGGTTTTATCATCAGTACTCTATGATCGGAGTGTCTTATTGTTGGTTGTAGATATCATTTATTTAACTCACATCTTTCTATGAAAATTAATTCTTTAAATCAAACATCACATACTTTTTTATATTACCTGCAGTGAGTGAGAATGAGTTCAGTTAGTATTCCGTTTTACAACTCATTGTATTCGTAATTTTCTCTCTAAGGCCACTTCTGTTGGAGGATGTTATAGCAGCGAGCCAAAAGGTTGTGATGCTCCAACGGTACGGTATGTTAGTGACTCTGCAGGACACAACAGTGTCGCCAACAACGCTTTGGTTTGAACCGTAGTATAAAACCTGCAGAACACTACGGGAACATCTTCTGCGTCCAACGCGAGAAGACGGATTTATATTGGAAATCGGTGGCAGATCACATCAATCACATAACCATTTGACGTGCACTGTGTGACACCATATGAACAATTACTGCGTTCAACGCGAAGGTGATAAAGGGTAGACGCTAAAGTGCAATGGCAAATCTTTCGGGAATACAGCGCAGTACCTAAACTTTTTTTGAAGCCTATTGAATTTTATAATATACAAGGACCAGCCAGTCAAACTTTACCCATGTAAAACAATATTACAGCTGCCATGGGTGAGATACCGGCACAAATGCAGAAACAAGTATACGAAAATTAGAGCGCACAGAAGAACCATGTACATCCTATCCGTAGGCAACATTTACATGGAATACTCTTTAAGAAGGAAATGACAAGAATTTATTTATCTCTTCAAATAAAGACTGCATTATATGTTGCAAGTTTTTCGTTTCTTTCTAATTTTCAAAACTAAAATGGTTAAAAAACTATCTAATGTTTTATGGCGATCAACGTAGTCATCTAGTCAAGAACTCTTACCATTTTTTTCCTCAAATCCAAATTTCATGTAACTCACACTACACTAACAGACGACCATATACAAACATGTGTATATTGTTATATCATTTATCATTTAATACGACGTGAGTTTAAGCAAGTATTTTGATAATACCTTAGTGCATCCTTAGTAAGTGTTTCCTCACCTACGCCAAGTACAAGAAGTATTTTTATATTTTTAAGGAGTTTTTTATGTTTTGCAACTAGTCCAAACGTGGTGATGTTTTTTATATTTAATAAAACAAAAATTTCCTAGTTTCACTATTTCAGTTGTTCTCTTTCAACATTTGTTTGTTTCTAGCATAAATTTTACAAGGACTGAAGGTATGTTCACACTAAGCAAATATTTGACGAATTGTATGTAACCACTAAAATATATATTTTGCAGCTCTAATATATAAATGTTTTTTAAAAAAGAAATTTTTGAATTTAAAGAAATTACAATATCAATTTTTTGGAATTTGGTACAGGGAAAGTCCCAAAATTATTACGCAAAAATGGTGGTTATGCTTATTTAAACAAATGTTTGTTTAATCCTACCATAGCTCCTGACACACAAAAAACACCAAAAAAAAAATTTGTTCGTCTTCTAAGAGTGACATATTGAAAGAATTTTTATATGAACATAAAATTGTTTGTGTATTCAATAAAATGGGAAGCGAATTTATGCTGATGTAAGAAAATAAGTTGTTTAACTAATAAATATTGTTTGTTGATGGAATTAATTGGTACTTCTGACTTTTCAAGAATTCGCATGAAATTTGTAACAATTTACAAAACATGGTTATTGTTCCGTTTAAGGTTGGAATGCTACTTATTTGACTAATTAGCAATATATTAGCTAACAAATTGCAATAGAGAAGAATGTTTAAGCAATCTAAGCCATTATATAAACTTGTTGGTTAAAAGATTTGTTTGAGCTGTTAAAATACTTAGCATATTTGAGTACAGAAGGCTGAAATCCTTTCTGCTCCTTTGGTTAAATAAAAATCTATTTGTGTTGGTGTAAATTATCGTACAAAATATAAAAGTTTATTTTAATTTTATTTCTTATGTTGTTCGCTTTTCTTAACTACATACTCAATTAGGTATATCCTGCGTACTTTTCATATAAGATAATTAACAAAAAACAAAAACACTCCTCTTCTAACCAGAGTAATTGAGGAAGAAAAAGCGAATTTTGTTAAAATTGTATGTTCCGGAATCCCACTTGATTTAACGAGCTGCACAGCCTCCGAACACTTTCTATCGAAAGAATGAGAAAACAACACCCATCATAAATCACCACAAATACCATGGTCCACATAAAATAAATTCTATATGTCATGTCCACAGTCAAAACGCTTTACAAAAGTTCGAAGAAAAAATAAATAAAAAATTATAAAATTCATATACCAACTGGTGAAAAAAAAATTGTTGCAAATCATCACACAAGACACAGCACAAATTCCGAAAGAAAAATATGAACAAAAATTGTAATTCTGACATGGATCGCAGTTTACAGCACTTGTACACTCGGCAGAAATACATGCTCGTAACTTAAGAACAGCACATACACACTCCCTTGTTCAAACACAGACAACCAGATTTACACATATAATACATGCATTCATACATACATGCAAGCCTTTAAGACTATTTTCACTAATACACAAGATGGAGCAAAAACACTAATGGACTTGTCAGTACAGATCTTGTTATTGTTCTTGTTTTTGATACTACTATTGTTATTGTTATACAGTTTTGTTCTGTAGATAATTTCCCAACTTCTAGCAACAACAAGCTGTCGTACAAGAAAAATACTTTGGAAAGAACTAGAATAAATTTTGTTGGATTTATCCAAATAAAACAAACGATTTTATTTTGGGCTGCATTAGAAAAGACACAGAGAAAATTTTTCTGCTAATCATTAAAGTATTTCGCTCCATTCAGTTGTATATATTTAAAGATAAATATTAGCGGCAATATAAATTTTTTCTTAAGCAGGACACATATATTTGAAATAACAATCTAAAATGTTCGCTATATAAATATTACTATCGCTGGCCCCACTAAGTGGAACTAATTTTTTTGTTATTGATTAAAAGAAATTGTAATAAATTATATCAATTTTAATATATTAAAAAAATATTATTTTTTGTAGTTAAATTAATACTAGTCCATATATTAGAGCGGTGATCAGTTAATAAACAATTTGCGATAGATGTTTCTTTTATATTAAACTAATATGTTGGGAACTATCTGCCCATACTTTTAATTTTTTGTAAAAGCATTCAAATAGATCTTACATTAACAAGCATGTCACACAGATACATTTTGTTCGAAAATGAAATTTATTTAGCGTTTTGCTTCCTAGATAAAGATAAATAAAAATTCAAACCACTTTTTATTTCTAAAGTGAAATATTTTTAGAATTAATATAAAACAGCTGTCGGTGTGAAAATTATAAACGGAGAATTTTAAATACGACATAGAAGCCATTTCGATCGGAATATGCGACAAGCCTGTATATCTAGGACCAACGATATTCGACAAACATAGTCGCGTTTGTATGAATCTATAATTTAATAAAATATTTTAACTCTAAGTCCATGATGATATTTTCATGTGCATAACAATTAACCGTATACCGCTTTTAGCATTTCATGCAGACAGATAAGATCCGAATGATAACTAAACTTGTTTAGTCCTTCACAAAGGAAGAAATCTTGCAACCTGTGATAGGCTATGCTATATTTATATTAAGAAAGCGACAGTTGGTCTTTGCTCTTTTTGATATAGGCCAAATAAAAATATTTTAATTTATATTTTTTTGTATTATAACCAAATATCACTGTATCCAAAATCCGCATTCAATAGAAATTTTAGATACACAGATCTGACATTATACGTAACACACGTCAATGGAAAGTCTTCTACATAACGGCTATTAGAAATCGTTCACTTATAATGTGGCATACCCTTGTTAACAACACTTCAACTATATTTTTTCCGTAATAGGCCTAAAGGTCTAAACTCTTTTAAAAGCTGCTATCAGGACGAATACCCATGAAAAAATCGAAAGATATTCCAATAATTCACTCTAATGCCTGTACTACCATAATCATCGTAGTGCGGCTATTTTAAAACAAAGGCTGTCTCAGCAAGAATGACAATTTTAGAATAAAAACACATACTTTTTGTGATAGTTGTGGTATTTGTATTGGATTTAAAAAAAACTATATTATGATTTAATATATAATTAAAAAAACATTAAATAGCCCCCACGCCATTGATGACAGGTCATTATACTTTTCATGCAATTTTCCATGCCTTTTTTTACAAGGATGTGCCTGTATTTCGCCGATAATCCGTTGGAACTCTGACTTAAGCTCAGGAATTGTTTCTGGTTTATTCAATAAGAGATTTTACAAAACCCTAAAAAATAACAAGGCGTCAAATTGCATAATCTTGGGAGGTAGTAAATATCAAAATTTCTTTATAAAATTTGTTCTGGAAATCGTTGCTGCAACAAATGGATTTGTGGTGCGCATTGTGGCAGCTGGCGCTGTTCTGTTGAAACTAGTACATATCATACAGGTTCATGCTGTTCAGTTTAGGCCACAGAAACTTTTTTATTATATTACTGTAAGCAATACCGTTAATAGTAACTTTAATTCTGGCCTATTCCAAGAAAAAGTAAAGCCCAATCACGCCACCTAACTAATCCGCAGAAGATAGTTTTTCGATGTGGTGAAAAACTATGCCGAAGATTGCATGAGGATCTTCTCAGCACCAAATTTGATAATCTTGGGTATTCACAAAGCCATTCAGAAAAAAATGAGCTTTACCGGAAAAGATAATTTTTGTAGTTTTTAAAGAAATTGCCGTTGCTTTTTAAAATCTGCTTGTTTAAAGTCTTAAAAAAAATTTATTATGTAGAATGCATTTGGAGATATTACGTTAAAATTTGCTTCGTTGTGCTTGGGCTGAATTGATATTTTGAATTTTTGCCGACACTCGTTTACAATAGAAATATTTTCAAAAGATCGACTGATACGTTTACGCACAGGAGTCTTATAATCGACCCAGCTTCCTCAATTGCTTTGGCCATTTATCGAATTCTCCACTGCAAATTCTTCGAAGTTTTCGAGCGGTCTCAGCATAGCTTTCCTAACTTTGGTATAAGTGTTCATAATTTTATTGCGTTATGCCTACGTAAAGTGATCAATTTTTAATAAACGGAATTAATATATTTCAGAGTTGCTACAACTATATTTAAGAAGTGCATTCTTACTGAGACATTCTTTATTATAAACTCATTAGGTAGTCAGCTTGGGTTCTGCATATCCTCTAATACATCTTCAACATAAGTGGTTTTTTGATACCCTAATTAGTATGACAATATTTTCACGACTATTAAACATTCAACATTAAATTTCCATAGTATATTTGAAAACAAGAGGCAAGATTAGGACATATACGCATACTCATGGTAGCATATGTTCTAGCATGTTCGCGAATGCACGATATATTAACTAAATTGTCTGCTCAGCAAGCGTCAGAAAGAGTTTTAACATTTCTAAAGCATCAGTATCCAGTTTTAATATATTTTCTACAGTTCTTGAGAATCAGTTTTAATGAGTAAACATCAGTTCGGAGTAGTAGGTAGGTTCATAACTATTGTGAAATAGAATTATGCCATCAGCAATATTTTTATTACAGCATCAATGGAAAAAGACTCCTTTAACTTTTTTATAGGCATTTAAAGCTTTTTAGTAAGTAGAACGAAAAATCTTCTACACAAGAAGAGTCTCAGGTTCCAATATTGTATGGAATCAGAATAAGATTTCATAAGTTTAAGGTATTCAAGACCATAGCGAAAAGTTCAGTTGAATTGTTCCAGAATTTATGAATTAAAATTTGCAAATATTAGAAAAATTAAGAATTTTTTAAGAAATTTTTTTTAAAAAACAATATTTAAAAATTAAGAAAAATGTGAAATATATTAAAAATATAATGAAAAGATTTTGCGTGGCTTGAAGTTCTAAACAAATTTAAATTTGTATTAAAATTCTTTTAAATTTTTTTTAATTTTTCTCAGTGTTTGTGCTTTTCTGTCTTATTGAGGTGGATGGACGTCAAATGTTATACGTGTTTAAGTTACAGGGTATATGTTTTGTTTAGCTTGACTATTAAAGTTGTTCGTCTACTGAATTCTCTTTTATATATATATTTGTTTAGGTTTATTTTTAGAGTTTAGCTACAAATCTCAACGAGACATGACTTGGTCTGTCTCACGGAGTTATGCGTAAAACCCTCCATCATCCTTCAAGTATTGAATACATTTTTGGATAATATATTTTCACTCAAGTTTTTCGGCAGTTCGTTTTTTTTTTAAGTAAAGTTTTGCCATTCCTTCTCTATTGTTGTTGTAGTTTTCATAATATGTACGTAGAGATTTACAGCTACACATGTAGCATTTAAGGTTGCAATTTCATTACTTAAAGCTGTTTCTCATTTCAGGCCAAACACGAGCTAAATATGAAAAATATTTTTAAACTTTTATAAGATGTTGTTATTACTTTTTACACCACTAAAATGCCTTTATCTTTATTTCGCGGCGGCTGCCTTGTGAACCACTATTTTTGCAAGAATTTCATAATTTTTTTTTTTTACTTAAGCCATACTTTTCAAAAACTTTATTATATTTTGTAGCAATACTTTATATTTTCTTCATTTATTTAACAACTTGCAAGTAGAAAACTTGTAGTGTTTGGTTGTTGTTTTTTGCTTTTCTGTTTTCTTGTGAAATAAATACAATTCTTTTTAGAAAATCATGACAGGCCAAGCCAGAGAGCATCATCATCAACATCTAGCATTTAATACTTAAAGGAATATAAAAGATAAGTAAAACAAAATATGACTTATCATTGCCAGCTACTCGGTCTATAGACAATATCTTATAATGCTGCTGCTTTGGCTACCAATACTGTTGTGCTAAGAGTTGTTACTGTTGTTGGAAATAAGACTTGAGAACCAATTCAATCCAATCCAATCACGAAAAATTAAAAATTAAAAAATGGAAAAACTTTCTTCAGAAACTTTTCGTGTGTTTTTATTTTCTGGTCTTTTGCTCCATTTCCCACTCGCACCAGCAGCAACAACAACACCTTCTTTGCTAACTTTACTGGCGAAAAATTGCTTTTAACTTTTATTGCTAAAAATAAATGAGTCTGCTATCACAATCATACGCGAAACTAGTACAATATGATTTCAAAGTAGACAAAATATGAAAATATAATATTGGAAGTGAAAAAACTATACCAAGATAAGTTGTAAGACAAAACTTTGTTTTGTTCTTTTTTTTTATCATTTCTCTTCTCTTAACTTGTCTTCTTGGCCATCTGTATCAAATATATTGTTTATAGATATTATTTTCTCAATGCTTTTCATTATTTTCCCAACCATTTACTGTAGAAGTAAACGCTTTCAATTATTTACAAAAATTTTTTTTTTGAGAATATTGTAATAATAACAACAACAATGTAAAGTTATAAAGAAGTTTGGCCGCATTTAATCAATTTTTAAAAATTATGATCATGTTTACGAAATAAATGAAGAGGGGTTGAGATAAGGTTTGGTTTTTTGGTTAAACAGTTTTTAAGACGGTTTATTTGATTAAGGAATTAACTTGAAATTTAAAACTCTATTTTTTGTTTTCATTGTATAACAAATCTTTGGTACATAATTACAGTGGGCTTTAATTTGGAAGGAATTTTAAGAAAGTAATGGTAACAAACCTATTTCCTATACTATTTTTGGGTCTATGGAAAGTGAAATTGCAATTCCCCGCTCTTTTTATCAGCAGCTATAAGTTTGTTATGTTTAAGATTGTTTGTGAAGTCAACTATTAGGATTACTTTATTCCTATATATCACAGTGATAATTGTTAGAGCTAAGCTCACAGTGTGTTTTGTTTAAACCCTCTGGCAGGGAAGGAAAATGGCTTTTATGATTTTGTACGAAGTATGAAAACAAAATGTACTTTTTAGGCCATGATGGTACCATTTTTTTAATATTTATTAATTAAAACATAAACTTAAAAAAATGTTTTTAAGAATTCAGAAGTATACAAAAGAAAAACAGAAACTTAACAAAAAAAATTAGCAAATTTATTTTAGAATATAAAAAAAATTAGGTTCTAAAGCTCTTAGAAACTACACACATGTATATTATTTTTATTTATATGTATTTTAATGTTACTTCATGTCTTGCAAAAAAAAAATAAAATAATAAAAAAATTAATTTAAGACTAAATAAAAAAATAAAGACACATATAATAAAAGCAAATTGAAATAAGAAATCATTGGGAATCTGTCAATCAGGTGTCGCATATTGGTTTGTTGGTTGAGTGATCGCTACAACTGCGTTCGAACAAATTATACCAGCTTTTCGTGTCTTTCTTCTCCTTCGGTCTTTTTGTTTACAAATATAGCAACTTCCTACAACTGTGATACGACGATTTTGTAGGTAGGATATTCCTGCTGCTACATTACGCCCAATTTCTCGCCCAAGAACATCTTGTATTGCTGATCGGGTAAGCAATTTCGCACATACATTTGGATTGTGACTACGTTTTTCTACATTTTCTTTACACATTTTAAAACTTAAATTTTTTACAACGCGACGGTCACTTGAGGTAAATTGTGGAATGTGTTCCATACTAATAATATATCCTGCCAATGCTGCCACGTCTGACTTTAGTTGTATATCCCCCAATAGCTTATCCATATTATCAACGCCTCCTTTAGCTTGCTTTTAATACATTATAACTTCAGGCTAAGCGATCAAATTTGGTTCTGTTTCCGGCTTTGAATGCATGGTAGATAACGTAATCACAGCTTTTTTCTTTTTTGGCACATAGAAACAAGTTTTTGGTTAATTTTTGTACTAAAAACTTAAAAAACGGGAAAGACCAAAATGCATGTTATATTATAAGAGGAATCCTTAAAACAAAAAAATAATTTTATGCCAATTTTACGTACAGCACTATGGAAAAAATATGCAATTTTCATACAATTTGTATGTGGGTAACCAGGTACCCCTGTCACTTTAGAGAAACTGTTTTTTTGTTACTCACATAAGGGTTAATTCATTTTTCATCTGTGATACTTAAGACCAAAAATAGAAAATATTTGAATCTTTGTGTGATCTAGGTTCAATCACATCGGCTAGTGCTCTGAACTGATTATTGCTTCAAAGTTTGTTTGTTCGTGTGGAAACGTTTTCATCAGAATATGAACTATTGAATTTGTTTCTCCCATAACAACTTTTTCTGGAGTAAACTTATCGAACCATTTTAGTACTTCATTATTAAAGTCCACCTTACATGCTTACAAAACATAAGTAAAATAAAATACATATTACAACAGCCAAGTCGAAATCATGTACCAGGTGGTGCCAAATTAACAGGTGATTTTTGTAAGAAGTTTGCAATAAAGTAGTATGCAGATTTTGTTGTAGCAGACTTGACACCACCTGGTACATGAATTCGCTTTGACAACAGCATTGCAACAAAAACAGAGAAGCTGACATAATAAAATAAAACACAAACAAACATATTTTAAAAGAACATGGACAAATTTTTAAATTGTACAAAGTAGCTCGCAGTAGTACCACGGTACCAACAAGATGAAAAATGTACTATAAAAAGTACAATTGTACCATGATTTCCATCTGTGCCCTCTGGGATAAAACGGCCTTAATTTTAATGAGTTTTTTATACCCACCACCAAAAAAATGGTGGGGGTATATTCATTTTGTCATTCTGTTTGTAACACATCGAAATATCCATTTTAGACCCCATAAAGTATATATATTCTGAATCGGGGTTTGATTTTATGACGATCTAGCTATGTCCGTCCGTCTGTCTGTCTGTCCGTCTGTTGAAAGCACGATAGAGGTCGCACCGAAAAAGCTAGGGGGCTCAAATTTTGCCAGAATCTTTCTTATAGACAAGGTTTGTTTGGTGTTAAAAATGGGCTAAATCGGAATATTAGGAAGAGAGTTATAGCTCGAAAAGCAAGAGTAGGTCGAAAAAAACCGTGTCCTTCGAACATCGAATAAAATGGAATTGTGTCCAAACGCTTTAACTTAGACTCATGAAACTTCGAATTTATATTTCCTGGGTAAAGACAATATTTTTCCCCGAAAATTGTCTAAATCTAAGCATTAGGAGAGGAGTTATCGATCAAAATGTACGAAAATTTATACCGCACAGTGTATTTTTCGGTATATTTAAAAACAAAAACGTCATAAAAGCAACAAAATTGGATGTACGACTCTGAAATTTTGCACACTTTGCTTTTTGGTGACACGCTTTCTTGTAACGGCAAATCAATGTGCCACGCCCACTTTTACGCCCACCTTCCATATAACGTTTTACCTAAAATTCATATAATTTCTCTATTAATAAAGATTTTGGAATAATAAAGGACTATATTGAAACACCTAAGTTGTACTCATTAGCAAAAACAACTTTGACACGCCTACTATAACGCCCACTTTCACTTTTGAATTGTGGCCAGACGCATAAACGTAGTCATGAAACTTCGAATATATATTTATCGAGTCAAAAGAACATTTTCCCTGATAATCGCTTAAATCTATGGAATAGGAAAAAAGTTATAGATATAAATGTACGAAAATTTATACCGCACAGTGTATATTTCAAATTTAAAACGTAATACAACTGACAAAACTATATGTATGGTTCTGAAATTTTGCAAACATGGTTTTTTGGTCAAAGTCTTCGTTATAACGGAAAATAGATGTGCCACGCACACTTTTTTCCTTAAATTTTTATAAAAATGTATTAGTCATGTATATTAGCATTTATTCATCTTACACTGCGCCATTTATTGTACTGTAGCTAAATATAAGATAAAGATGATAAGATAGATGACTGTACTAGCAACTACTAGATGGCATGCTAACAACTTATGCTTATGTTCTCCTGAAGTTATGCTCTATTAAAAATGGGAATTTAGGAAAATTTTGACCTAAGTCAAAAAAAATTATCTCTCAACATTATAAACAATTTATTTTCATGTACTAATGGCTAACAAATTTTAAAATTATACAAAACTTATTTCGTTTGAAAATCTTTTAAAAGCAAAATGTTATAGAAGTTTAAAAATCAAAATCTTACTAATAAATTTCCCGTTTTAGAAAAATGCATAGAATGTATATTTTAAATCACCCTGTGGCCCTTAAAATTTAACCTTAAATTCACTTTCTTCCTCTTAAATTCATGTAAATTCTCTATGAATAAAGATTTTGGAATACTAAAGGACTATATTGAAATATCTAAGTTATGTTTTTTAGCAGAAACTTTATTGACAAGCGTATTTTAACGGCCACTTTCATTGAAAGACTAAATTTACGAAAACATTTTACTAGCATACCAAAGTTATAATGGGTGGTTTAATTTTAAGGGACTATGTTGATTTTGAATAAAATTATTTTGAAATTATTATCATTTATTTTTATAATGATAATATTTGTATGCTTCAATTATGTATGGAACAAAATATCGGCCAAATGGCCCCCCCATCCTTGGCGCCACTCCTCTATCTGATGGTCCATATTTTCAATGACACTGTTGATGCTCAATTGTTGGGCACGATGATGAGTCGAGGTTGCTTGCTCTTTTGCCACGTTATCGTGAAAAACAGCAATGTTTCCCATTCAACGAACTAAGATGGCATTCACAGATGTTTTCACATTTCATACAGACCTGCTTTGCAGACATTTAAATATTTTTTACAATTCTCACGATTGTGGACGAATTCGAACGATTATGTTGACCAAAAGAATCACGAAGTGCACGAAATGCATTTTGATTTGAACGCCCATTTTTATAAAAATCTTTAATATTTAAAAGCGTTGCTCGATTGCGTATCTTTCCACGGTTCAAATTGAGTTAGTCTGAGATTGAGAAATGTCAAATGAAATACAAGAAAAAAGTTGAAGTTTAGATGTGGTTCACCTTAAACATTTAACCACCCTCTACAAAGAAAGTGATACATATTTTATTATAAAGAGATTATTCTATAGCGATTAACAAAATAATAAATATTGTGCTTTAAATGTACACAAAATTGGTGGTGGGTATAAAAGATTCGGCACAGCCGAATATAGTGCTCTTACTTGTTTTATTTAGCTTATAATTACAGATTATAAAGTAAATTAAAGTATAAAAGCAAGAACATCTTATGCTTAAAACAAATTTTAATTTTAATTCGAAGATATTCTTTCGCTGCACAAATTTGATTTTTTAAGACACTTTGTTAATATAATTATGTTTTTCTTAGTGCGATGGGATAAGGTGTTGTTAGTACGCCCAAAAAAATTCAAATCTTAGACTAACATACTATGATTGAATTGTATGATTGTGGTTTCAACATAAAATGGCTGTCACATAGAGAAAACAGTATTGGTTGTGAGTACCACAATTGTTGCCAATCGCACAATTTAGTTTTGATAGTAGAATTTTACGGCTATATATACAGAATAATGCAGTCAGCACTAATAAATTTTGATTGTTGCAATAGAAATTATTTGTGTCATAATATCTTCAAACGACAACCATTTCGAAATTTCAACGAAAAATACAAATTTAATAATTAAACTCAAACAAACGCTTGATTATCATGATAAAATTAATCATGAAATAAAACGAAAATAGGTATTACTTGTTTTCGGCAACAAAATAAAGTTAAAGAGATTATATTATATGGCTGTTTTGATCGTGTCGTAACATGGTTTTTTTTAGCGAATAGGATCAGTTTTTTTTTTGTCATTAAAACAATAAGACACTTTGAACTGTGATTACACTTTTACGATTTATTACGGAAAAAATTTTGGCTCTTTATTTCTAAGATAATATTTGATACATTTTCTTAGCAAATAATTCAATACATACAAAAACACTTTCAACAAATTTTTATTTATTTTCAAAAAACTATTGTTTAATACTCAATTTTTTTTTAATTTAATATCTCTGATAATCTTAAATTTCTGCTTCTATTTTGCTATAAATTGTTTATAATTTTTTATTTTTTTTTACTGTTACTAACTAATTCTTATTATATTTAATTGTTTTACCACATGAAACTATTTAAAATAAAACCATTTGCTAAGGTCAAAAAACCTTAATATTTAAAAAAGCATTTATTACTCACAAGTACAACATCGATATTTATATACTTTTTTTATGTATTTGGCAGCTGATTGTCAGGTATATTATAAAATGTTGCCTGAATGCATGCAAACAAAACGACACAGGTTAGAAAAACAAACACCACTACAACATGCTAGAAAAACAGAAAGAAAAAATATACTTCTACAACAATCAAAAACAATATGGTAGTTCACAGCAGTACACCTACACTTAAATGTCTGAGCTAAAGGCAGACATATGCACATTACTTTAGACATGCACAGGAGACATAAAACTTTGACACCATAAATAATTATAAGCCAGGGTTTTAGTGAGTTAAAAGGAATTTATTGTTTAGCAAAAAAATAACTTATTCGAAATAGCTTTGGGAAACAATTATAGAAAACAAATGTTTTAAATAAATGCTTGTTGACATTGATTGTCCCAACATAAGCATAGAATTTGCTAAAAGTTGGTCTGGAGTGAAATGTATACATGCGAAAGGCGGATACTTTTGAACATACACACACCTTAACACAACCTAAAAGAGAACTATTTAAATCCATGGCATCTTCAGAGCTATTACCTTTAGTGGGGTCATGCGCTATCAATAAACATGCGATCGATTTTAGATACACATATACAGAGTAGGCCAAAAGTAACCATGTGGTTTTCAAACTAAAAACTTTTTCTCTTATATATTTTTCTTTTTCTTCAGATTTAAAAACAGACAAAATGGAGATTGGTTTTGCACTAAGTATGGAAAATAATGTCACTTAAATGGCACCCGTTTTCAGCTTTTCGCTGAAAAGATCCTTTTTTAGTGTTTTCCATAATATCAATGACCGTAACTAGACCAATCTGGGGGGATGCAATTCCTACCCCAAAGTTGTTTTCCTCACCACACAGAATTTGAAAAAATCATCCATGTTTTAGATTTTGTATAGAACAAGAATTTTGAGTTTTTGCCACACCCAGAAAAATTGGTAGCTGCGTCAATAGTAATACCTAAATATGCGACTGTAGAGCTTGAGTTTAAAGATTGTTTCGGGTTTGTTCATATATACGCGCCTTTCCAAGTAACCCCAAGAAAAATAGTCGGCGGCAAATAAATTTGGTAAGCGCGAAGGCCAATTTATGTCTGAATTTCCGTAAATTACTAAATTTTCAAAAATTTTATTAAAACTATCATTGTGACTCGTGAAATATTGACTGTGGCTTGATCAGGCTGAAGCAATACCTCAGGTGTGTTGTTAAGAGCTGAACTTAATAAATCGTAATATCCTAAGCCGATACCGCACTCCATTTATGGTTACGAAATTTCCATCGTCATTTTCTCAAAGTAAGAAGTAATGCCGCATCATTCTGTACATCAAGTGGAATGCAATTAACGTTGACACATAGTTCTTGTATTTTCAGAATCCTACAGCCTAAAGTTCAACTCATAAACAAAGCTATTCAATTGAAGAGAAAGAACTTAATCACTCAAAGTAAAATTTTGAATAAAGTTGTTTTTATTTCTGGTCAACTGTTTTAATTAAAGCGCAAAGTTTTAAATTTGCCTTATTGCACCTTAAATGGAAATAACTTATTTTTTTAAGCGACATAGTGACGTACGCGCCATTCCTGGCTGAGCGTAATACCTTCAGGAAAGGATTTTGGTATTTCGATAAAACTTTGTTCTACACGTTAAATGTTTTCCTCCGCGCAAATTTAACTTAATCTCCCGGTTTTGGTATGACTAGAAAATCTCTTTCATTGTGATTTGTTGATTGTGAGTATGTGCTAAGCAAAATATTATAACTTCAGAGGCCGCAATTCTGACTATAGAACGTAAACAACATACTTTTTGCATTTTAATAATTGATTTTTGATTTAAGTAACCAAACCTTTTTAGCTGGTTTGTTTGTTTGAATGTAAATCTCTTCATTATTCATTCCCTTGGTTTTAAATAAAACAATAGACACGAAAAAGTTCTTAAAATTTATTAAAGCCATGATGACTTTTGATCTGCTTTGTACTGTACTGTTACTATTAGCCTACATAAATATCTACGAATTTTAAAAACTATTTTCAATTTATATAAATTTGGCTTAAAAACACTCTCTATAGTTAAATATAAAAGAAATTATATTCCTTTAAATAGCTGCCCACCTTCATCTTGTTTCCATAAACAAAAAAAAAACGAAACGACATCTGTTGCAAACACTTAAAATTGTTTTGCATTGTTGTTGCCATTTGCGTTATTGCAGGATATTGGCATTACTATTATTATAGTTGCTTGTTCAAAGTCAATATTATGCAGCAGCGGTTATATTTTTTTTGATTTTGTTTTTTTTTTTTGCCATCAGCGCCTACATCACGTAGCTTTTACACACACCAGCATAAAATAATAGATGCACGGGAAGAAAAATGTTTTTTTTTTTATCAAAAAAAACGGAAACTAGTAAAACAACAACAACCTGAACTTTCAAAGTAACAATGAAAAAATGGTTTTATAAACTTTGAACGGTATTGTAAAATTTAAAAGATTTAAATTATTGTGTGAGCGAGTGGGTGTTTTGTTGCGTTAAGCAGTTTAGGTTTTCTTTTTTTTTTTGCTTTAGTTGTCGTTCTTTTTGAATTATGTAATTATTTCCATTATTTACAGCAAAAATCATTTCACTTTTTGCACTGCGTAAAATCACAGAATAACCAGTGCCCTGATTGTTTATATGTCTAGTTTTTGTAGAAGAGAAGAAATAATATTTTTTTTTTAAATAAAATTATTTTAATTATGAACATTCCCTCCAAAAGAATTTTGAATTTCGTAAGGAGTACAGACTTACTGTATTGTATCAATGGAAATGTTTTTAATTAGTTGAAAACGACAACACAGCTAATTCGGCCTACTGTACTGCATAAAGTTAGTAGAAGAAATTACATATTTATGTCAAGAGTAGTTTCTTTATTTCTCCCTTACTTCTTGCTGTCTCTGAAGCTGAAATATCGCATACGAAAATCTTGCCTTTTAGAAGCATTCTTCGAAGCAGGTAACCACGATGTAAACAATTCAAAAATCACTTTTTGGTGTGTTATCAAAAATGATAGAGTTAAAAATTACGCCATGCGCATTGTCATTGCCAATTAAAAACTAATGTTAAATAAAAACATTGTGCAACAACTACTATTATGTTAAAAACATGTTAATGCAACTATGTATACTTGCAAATTGCTTTAGTGACATCAAGGCTAAAAGCAAACATTTAACTTTTGGTAACGAGGTGCAAAAAGCATACAGGGAAAACAGTTGTTGTTAAATTTCGTACAAACTCAATGACATATGGAAAACATGTAATCAATTAGGACAAATATTTAAATTTCTTCACATTTTTCAATTTTCAATATAATACT